>JAKUDP010000008.1:1200000-1800000 GCA_022570795.1 Sphaerulina vaccinii
CCTGAAGCAGGCTAAGTGGAAGCCCTTTGACTGGTGTGGGTGCTTCTCGATCAGGAAGTAAAGCATTCGGCGATATATGGTATGCACTGAAGTTGCCAGGGAAGCGGCTCAGAGCTTTGGCGTAAAGTGCTTCGAGGTCCTCAAGAGGAGCGCCATGAACGGCGAGCAATTCAATAGCAGCGGCATATGTATCTGTGCCTACATGCTGATCATCCTGAGTCTCAAGCCATTTCCAGAACTTGACTCCACTTTCAAGGTATCCCGACTCCTTGAAAATGCCCAGTAGATGTGTATGAGCTCTGTGGGAGGGGACCAGATTGCCCTGTCGGATGTCCTTGGCTAACAGCTCAGCGAATGCCACAATCTCTTGCTTATGCTCTGCATGCTGAAGTTCTCGTGGCTGCTGATTTTCTGTCCGCAATGCTTGGTGGGTGCATTGTGCTATTGCTCGAAAGTCGTCCGTAGCTAGAGGTCTTCGTTGCGGCAGCTCGCGATACAAGCGAAAGATAACAGCAGTGTCGCTCTCCTTCACAGCCGTCAAGAGATGCTCGCGCACTCCCAATGCCTTCAGTTCGACAGTCTGCGGTCCTGATCGTCTGGCTTCCCACCGTTCGCGTTTTCGCCTCTTTGCATCCGACACATTCTTGCCCGATGCAGCTGCAGCTTCACTTTCTGCATCCTTTCCAACCTTCCTCCAATGCTCCGCATCAGCCTTTGCACGCGCTCTTGCTATGGGATTCCATTCCTTCCTCGATTCGACGAAGTATGAATATCTCACCGCATCTCCATGTCGCGACTGTACGACGAATGTTCTCGGCCAATTGCGATGCGACTGCAGCTCAATCTGTGCTCTCCGGAGCTGGAACGAGAGCATTGATCTTCACTGCTATGCTCATCAACATTGAAATTATGCTTTCTCGACTGCTTACAGTAGGAAGGTAGAACTACGACCCACTTGTTTCTGCCTTGATGCCTGAAACCTGACGACCTCTTGGACCTCCTTCGAAAGTCCATACAGCTGTCTGAGGTATACACTATAACAACTCCCACACTTCTCACCACGCCCCATTCAGTCAAGATGTCACCCAACATGTCCCTCTTCAGCGTAAACGCAATCCTCGTCCTCGACACCTCCGACTCCTCACGAATCCTCGCCAAATACTACAGTCCACCTCACATTCCCTCCAACGCGGTCGGCAACAACTACCCAGGCGCACAACCGTACCCTACTCTGAAAGAACAAAAAGCCTTCGAAAAGGGGTTAATGGAGAAGACTGCAAAGCAAACGAGCGATGTCATACTTTATGACAATCGCGTTGTGGTGTTTAAGAATGAGGCAGATGTTATGTTGTATGTGGTGGGAGGTGCTGAGGAGAATGAGATTATGTTGTATAATGTTGTTCTGGCGCTGAGGGATAGCTTGCAGGTGTTGCTGAAGTAAGTCAGTCCTTACCCCTACCATTCTGTACGATCTGAAAGGATGGCTGTACTGATATGTGATGTTACAGAGGCTCCGTGGACAAGCGCACACTAATCGAGAACTACGACCTCGCATCTCTGGCAATCGACGAAATTGTGGATGATGGCATCATTCTGGAAACTGATCCTGTCATTATCGCGAGTCGAGTTAGCAGACCTCCTGTGCAGGATATTCCGAATATGCAGGGGTTGGATCTTTCGGAGGAGGGGTTGCTCAAGATATATCAGTTTGGAAAGCAGAAGCTGGGAGAGAGGTTACGGCAGGGGCTGTGAGGAGGTTGTGGTGGAGAGTGGACTTGTGACACCGAGCTCGCGGCTATCATTTTCAAGGAGACAAGCCGACTCGAACAATACTGCACCAAGCACGATGTACCAAGCTCGTCCTTTGAGCAGAAAGTGCCCATTTGGGAGATGTGTGGGTTATTGGAGGGCATAGCGATGGAGTCTGGAGTTATAGGCGAGGATACAGCCGGAACACCAGAGACAGCGTACGCAAAGTATGCGATATAAGTTGTGGGAGCGGCATGTACCAAATGTGGCAGTAAGTGGGCTATTTGGCGCCATCCTGATCGACTGATGTTCTCACCCGATAGCCTCAGATTGCTCACAAATCTCCGAGCTGAACTTACGAAGTTCACCTGTTTAGCTCCATTGTTCCCACACAACTTCCAATATCCCTCCCCAAGACCACTCCATTCCACTGACTGTGTCTCCTAACATTCACAGGAGCTGAGAATTGCTCACATGCCCAAAACCATGGCTGCTCACAGGCTCACACAGGCCACGATCCGCCAGTACGTCAAAAGGAACAATTTCCCCTATCGAGATGCCATCCCACTGACACCCATAGTAAATACAAATCCGGCGAGTTGAACAAGTGGGACCTTATTCGCCTTGCCGGCTCCATTGACGGACATACTTCAGCACGAAAAGCCGCTATTGATATTATGGCGCTTGTCTTCGTCCCAGGAGTCTCCAAGTACAGCGACGCAAGACTAACGGCTCTCTGGTACCGGATATGCGAGTTTCTCGTCTTCCCAGCTGCGGTGGTCAAAAGGCTCGAAGAGCTGGAGCTCATGGATAGAGCTGATGTAGAGGCCATGGCTATCGCAGCGGGTGTGGTGCCGGAGGATGTGCAAGTTTCAAGTCTATCCAGCCGACCTTCTGGAGGCACTCGAAATCCAAGAAAGCAGCTTTTGTCTCCTTTGGAGAGGGACTTCAAGGTGATCAAGAGAAAAGCGTTCAACGACACGAGTTTCTGGGATCTTGCAGCGTTCATGAGAGGAGGCGGTAAAGGACGAAATTGGCAGGCTCACAAGACTCAGCTGAGCCAAGCTAGAGTCATTGATCTGACGGGAGACCCAGTGGATCTGACTGCAAGTGACGAAGATGAGCCGTCCGCTTCTTTGACACGAGGGGACAAAACTGATGGTAAGGGAACTGATGCTGGCAACAGTGCACAGACAAGCCGTGATGAAAGGGGAAAATCTCCCCATTCCACTGATCCAGAGGCTCAGGACTTGGAAAATAAAAGTAGTAGCAGCGGCCCCGGAGACTCCTCAGGCACCCTTCAGGCTGCCCACTGCCATGTCCAGGAGGTTCGAAAGTGCAAGATTCGTGATCATTCGGAGGCGCTTCAATTACGCTCAGCCCTTGCAGGCTCGTACTTCAGGTCGAGACGGACTATGAGGGGAAAATCGCGCCAAATGACATCTCGCTCAGCACTTCCGGGAAAGTCCACCTTCGAGGATGTGGTCGATGAGCGCGCTGGCCATGGACCGCAGCCAAAGTCCACCTTGGAGACCGTGCTTGCTGAGGAGGCTGGCCTTAGAGAACAAACTCCTTTCTGGGCCAGAGTCAATGGAGACAATGTCTTCAATGGCCCGCCAGCAAGACCAGTCGTTGAGACAACTCATGTGACCTGGAAGTTCGTCAATGGGCGCAAAGTTGAGGAGTCGATTAGGCCGATGGAGTGACCGAAGGTACGTACGAGAGCATGGAGATGTGGATGCCACAGTATTACTGACCATCCACAGGCTCAAGGGGCCCCCTGTGGCAGGCTATGGCTCCGCCAAAGGTGTTCTGGAAAAGCGCGAAAAGCGAAGATTTCCTCATTTCCACAACAAGGCACCAACCCTCAAACCTCGGGCCGCCAAGAGCCTGAGGCATTCGAACAGTCAGTGAGTAAAGTAAGGCTCCACTTCACTGCATGTGCCTCACCTAGATCGATTCATATCAGAAACTGAAATCATGCTTCGTGATCATTCACCTCATTTCACAAGCCGCAGGATCGGACTTGTATGCTTACTTGTATAGTTGTGCTGTCCCTACTTTACCGACCTTCAACTGCTAGCTACTCTTCAGCCCCCCTTCCTTCTTACCGCGCCACACTCCAACAATCGAGTAGCACGGCAACCACAAGCAGCCCAGCACATTGCAATCATGGCCGACCTCCTCAAGCCTCTCCTGACCAAGAAGAACCCACGTCTCAAGGACGTTCTCAGAGCCATCGAGTTCTCCAGAATGGCCAGAAAGGTGAGCACGGACATGACCGCTTTTCCTCATCCGGTGCTGACATCCTTTCAGTTGGAACTCGAGGAGATGTTCGATGCTGTTCGAGAGCGCATCGATGAAGCCATACCCAGAATGAACGCCATAGACATCATCAAACTTGGCAACTTGGATAAAGTGCCGATGCATTGCTACGATCTTAGTGTACAGACTGTGGCGAACATCCTTCGTCACCCAGAGAATTTCGAATACGATGAAGCCGCCCAAGAGTCACTTTGGACACGAGTCTGTCGCTTCCCAATATACAAAGCTGACGTCGAGGAGGCCCTTGACGGTGGTGCTCCGGTCGGTGAGACTGTGGAGGAGGAGCCTAGGGAGGACGAACCCACGGAGGAGGAGCCTCTGACGTCTAACAGCCAAGCACCGCGTGTTCAACCTTCGACCAGCGTATGCACTGAGTGTGACATATCATTCGATAAGCGTACGAACTACACGCATCACATGAGATCCGTCCACAAAAACAAGGCACATCGCTGCCAATATCCAGGATGTGGCAAGGCGTTCGGCGAGCCTGGCCGGCTGCAGAGGCACGAGAAGTGTCACCTTCCTGATGATGAACGCGAACTCTTGGCCTGCTATTACACAGACTGCGATGAAACTTTCAGAGTGCATCATAACTACCAGCGTCATCTCAGATTGAGTCACGAGGAGGCGACCACTACTCCAAAGCATTTGCTCAAATATGGATGTGCGAAGCAAGCCTCCAGGAGCGGGCGGTATACTGAAGGAGTGAGCACATAGAAGAGGGATCAGTCGAAGCTCGATGGGGAGGACCAGACGCAATGAGTGGAATGGACTTGGCCGGAAATTCGAGCTACGGATTCTGCTAGAAGGTGAAGCCAGATTCTTCGGACACAAGCGATGAAGACTTCAAGATCGATACCTGTAGCAACAACCTCAAAGTTAAGGAGCAGTAACACAAGGAGAACGTCGCGGCGAGTAAGGAGCGCGCCAAAACAAGAACATCACCGACCCAGAGAGAGACTTCGAGCACAACATACAAAACTTGCAAAAAAGAAGCAAAAAAGATGATATACACCCAACGGTCTTCCCGCGGTGGACGATGACACTTATCAGTTACTGCAGAGCTTTTTCGGACGAACTCTTCGATGATTTCACATAACCTCAGTTATGCAGCATGTACTAGGTTCGACGAGCGGTGAGGGGACTCAGAGCAGGAATCGGTTAGGCTGAGTGAGCAAGAAGATCTGTGCAGCACTAGGCGTATATGATAAAGCAGGAAGTTCAGACGAATATAACCCTCAAACGTGGCTGGGTGGTCGCATAGCAACCGTTTCTCTGTCTCCAGGGACGCGAGCTCGCTCTGGCTGCCTGAACACAATGGCTGTCACTCCACCGCTTGCTTCGAGTGACTCCCCACCTCCTGAGGTTGGAAGAGCAAGATGGCAGCTAGAAATCACCTCTCGAACGCGCTGGAGCGAACCAGCAAACGCAATAGACCTTGAGCCCGCCACAAGAGATGCACCTCGATATGGACACGCCACACTGCGACTGCCCCGAGATGGCCCTCAAACGAACATTTCAAGAGTGGTCGGACTTCCTCATGACACCCAACCTCTCCTCACTTCGAATCAAGATCGACCTCGCTCCGAACCCTCGCCACCCTGCAAAAAGCGAAGCCGAGCTACAGCGCCGTGTCGCCACAGTGCCGGACGAAGAGGTTACTACATTGGTACACGTGGGCGTCTACCGTCTCATGAAGCACAGAACACGATGGAAAGAGATACTGGAGGAAGCCGAAGAGGCCGACATTCCGAGATTGACTCACTACGCTCGAGCTATAGCAAAAGATCCAATCTTCGATAACGATTTGGAGGACATATATGGTATCATGACATTTGACGAGACAAGCATCGCGTCTGTGCCCGAGCAGAGAGACATGTTCATTCGTCTCTGCTGGGCAGCAAAAGAGACACGCATGTGGATTAAGAAGGTTGAGCGAGGGATGCGTGGCGACTTTGACACCGATAATTCA
This sequence comes from Sphaerulina vaccinii, assembly GCA_022570795.1. Classification (NCBI taxonomy): domain Eukaryota; kingdom Fungi; phylum Ascomycota; class Dothideomycetes; order Mycosphaerellales; family Mycosphaerellaceae; genus Sphaerulina; species Sphaerulina vaccinii. The sequence goes on from JAKUDP010000008.1 coordinate 1,206,047, forward strand.
AAGCTGAAAGCAGAGCAGGCAGGAAGTGATACGGCACTCGCGAAGCAGGAGACTCAGGAGAAGCCAGAGCTCGATCAATGGGGCTTCCCAAAGACTCCGCCTGAATTGCTCAGTGATGTCGACGGCCGCGGGACATTGGCTGATGGCCGCAAAGGTATCAAGCTGCAACGCATGTATGCTTACGACGACTGGCTGCCTGGTGGCAACGACGAGAAGACATTCACTTGGATCATGGAGGACATTGATACGTTGTCTTAAACTGGATCTCAGACAAGTATCGCTGCGATGACGAGAAAGCGCTGAGCTGGCTCGCGAACTGCTGAGAGGAGACATACCTTGAACTAGAGAAAGAAGCCGGGCTACAAGCAATACTTAGCTCTCATCATCTCCGGTGTACTGACTTACACTACTCTCTTCCACAAACTCGATAGATTCCCACGCATTCCCAGAGACAATCCACTCATTCGCCATCACTGTCCAGACATGCTCAACGGACTTCACAACCAGCCTTCGTGCGGCGAACCAGCAGATCAAACGTCCACGACCGCCAAACCATATCGTCCGGATTTCGAATTTAACGACCTCGAATCGCCGTTGAGGTTCGACGAGATCGAAAGAAGCGGCTGCCCGTCAAAGCCTCAGCGTGCTGTACGATGGAGTATGAAGCCCCTGCCAAGGACTTTCCAGAGAGCGTTGCCACCAATGCACGCATCGGTTGGGCAACTTGCCCTGCCGCTTTTGCCTCGAACCTACTCCACGCCGCAGAGGGCCGCCTTATCGCGGGTGCGCCAACTCAGGAAGCAACATGATAGTCTGGAGGCATTGAACAAGAAGCTTCGAGAAGAGCTTGCCCTTCTCCGGAGCGAGCACATCAGCACACTTGAGCAGCTTCGTATTGTGAGCGATCAACGCGTTGAGAAAAGTCGTGTGATGCAGAAAGGCTCAGCACTTATCAAGGATTTATATGCTCGAATGAAGAGGAAAGGCTCTCTTGTGGAGAATATGGGAAATCTCATCGAGGAGCAGATGCTGGCCATCAATGAAAGGTCCAAAAGTGATCGCATAGCTCGGCTAGTGACCACTACGAGAGTCCTGGCGACTAAGTTCTTGATCACTCTCATGTTATCAGACTGGAGTGATACCACAGCTTGGCCAGTGTATGTTCGGATGGGCCTGGTGCTTCTTGCCTGGACAGACGTAATGAACATGGTGCAGAACCAGGTCGCAAACAGCAAGTGAGGTCGGATATGCTGAGCTCGAAGAAGGCTAGAACCCAGACGCGGAAGTGATTGGTCGACCCCTCACGCCTTCGTCATGCAGAGTCACTGAATAGGTAAAAGCTTCCATTGTGGCTGATCAGATGCTTCTTAATGTGCATCAGAGCGACAACACATGATCTTGCTGTTGACGATGAGGTGATGTGTCACCGCAATTTGCTGTTCATAAGCGTATCAGTTCACCTGCTGTACAATCAGCACACGACCTCTTTCCTAATTGTCTGCTCACCATGTTTTCAACAGATCTGTGCAAGAGGTTGCGCTTCTTCGACACCTCAGCTTTACAGAACGAAGGACTTGCTAAGATCACGTCAATACCGCCAGCACATGATCCAGTTGATGTTGTGTTCAAAACGACCGAACTCCTCGAGCTCATCCTCTTGGAACTGGACGATATGAGAACACTTCTGCTAAGCCAAAGGGTCAACCATATGTTCAACAATACGATCCTTACCTCTCCTAGCATCCGACAGCACTTGTGGCTTGATCCAAGTCCAAGTCTTTCAATAAGCACACCGAAGAACGAACTAATCTTGAATCCGCTACTGCAAAGTGTGATCACACAAGGCAAGCACTCGCATATTCGCTTCCTGGAGCTCGAATACTCCAGCCTCGACTTCTATCCGGCCCTGAGCCGAAAATTGAAGCCATGCAGTCCACCTACGATATGCATTGCCATGGCGCCAAAAGCAAGAATGGCCTCTTGGACAGGCAGCTGGAAGCGAATGCTGCTGGTACAGCCTTATGACCTTAGCACGAGATGGGATGCTTATCACTATCTGTGGACGACCAGAGACTGGGACTTCCGGTTCACAGGAACATTTGATGACGAGAGTCCTTGCGCGAGCAGGGTCGTGAGATTTGCGATCGGGCCTGGCTTCGAAGGAAAAGACGACTAGACGAAAGCATCGAATCGTGTGCAGAAGCGTTCCAGTTCAGTACTATACTGTATCGCTGATATTAGTCCACTGGTTCTCTGGTATATCTGCGAAGTTCAGCACTTTGTAGGAGCCGCCCATGCGCCCTTGAACATCTTCCCAATCTCTGTTCACCGCAGTCTCTGGTCTCCATCTCCAGACATGCTTCATTCGAGGGTCCAGATTTCCCTCCATAGCTTGGACAATGTATCGGCCTATGACAGGAATGTGCTTATATCCATGGCCGGAACCTCCAACACCGAGTGTCAGGCTTGGGCAGTCTGGATGTGCGGAGATGAGGAAGTCACGATTGGGTGTATCAGCACACCAGCAGATTCGAGCAAAGCTGAAGGGTCGATCGGCAAGATGCGGCATGGTTTCTCTCAAGAACAGTCTTATACCGTCTTCAGAACGCAGAGGGATCTGATGTCTTGAGAACGGCAACGAGACTCCCTTGTCCGGTTTGAGCCAGTTACAGTAGCCAGGATGTTCGTCGCAGATCTTGAGCTCGTGCTTGTCCTCATCAGGCTCCATAAAGAAGCCTCGCTCAACGTTGAACATTACTGGAAGATTTCTATACAGTTTCGTCTCCGCTTCTGTCATCTTGATATGAGCAAGCGTCCAGGCTGTTGGTCTCAATTGATCCTTCATGTCAAGCAATTGGGGAGCATTGGCACCGGCGCAGAGGATGGTTCGATCAGCTCGATGCTCCTTTCCATCGGCAGTCACGGCACCTCGCACATCGCCGTCCTCGAGGAGAAGCGACTCTACAGCGCCCTGCGGAGATCCAGTCACGAACTTGACGTCAAATCGTTGAGCTTCTAGTGCAGCCGCCTCTAGAGCTTTACGAGCATGCACCCAACCACAGCCATCCTTCTTGTGCCATCCTTTCCAGTTGGGAAAGTCACCAGTCAGCACACCTTCCGGCATCGTCTTCCGAAAGTCTTCAGCTGTATTCAGCTCCACGAAGCCATTCTCCGGTGTTGGTTGCTCGTCATCATACAAGTCCTGTATATGCTTCGGCTGACTGGCCGCAATCACGTATCCAGTTTCGTGGTAGTATGGCTTGAAGATTCCATCTTCCACCCACGCTTTGGTAGCTTCAGAAGCTACAGTCTCACGAACATAGCTCTCATCTGATCCACTGCCAGAAGAGTCTGAGTCCCGCCAACCTTTGATCTTGTTGATATCGTTACCTGCCGAGATCTGCGAAGGAACTGGATACGGGTCAAGGACTGTCACATTCGTGTAGCCTTGACGGGCCAGATGGAGTGCTGTGCTGGTGCCCCATGTTCCGGCGCCGATGATGAGAATAGAGGAGTCTTTGTTGAGTGTGGAAGTCATGTTGTTGAAGAGGTCCAACATCATTCGGCGAGAGTTGGTAGAGGAGCTTGGCAGGGGTGTAAAAGATCATCCTGGTCGGCTCCACCGATATCGGGTGCCCACGTAGTGACCGACAATCTCGCTAACATTTTCCATGAGGGTGCACGAATTCACCTTCTGCAGAACTTCTTCTCGTCGAGTACGATGGCGAGCGATCATGCCTCGCCGTAAGGCATCTGATGGTCCTGCGCAGCACTCAAGATCACGTACAGGATGTCTCGACTGCAAACGAAGACGCGTCAAGTGCGATGGGGCGAGCCCAATATGTGCCAATTGCCAGCGTATGGGACTTGAGTGCTCTCGGAGTACAGCTCTGAAGTGGCAGTCAGAGTATGAGGCAAGCGGTCTGGCCTTTGGACGAGAAGGTGTCTGGTCAAAGCAAGGCTCGAAGCGGCAGAATGCTGATATCTATGAGTCGGGCGAGCCTCATTGGATTGGCTTTCCTGCGATACAGCCGTATAGCTTCGTCGAATATGGCAGAGACAACAATCAAGTGGTACTACGAGCGTCGAAATATCATACTGCACTGTCATTGCGGCCTGCGGAGATGTTCGGCCTCAGCCTGGAAAGACCGATGAGACTACTTCCTACCATGGACTCGGCAATCCATGCATCTATCATGACCTACTATGTGGAACAGTTTTGCCCGATCACGACATTGGACCAACACGCAACTTCGCCTTTCCTCGCAGCCGTTCTACCTCGATTGCCAATATCGTCGCCTATGGTACTTGATGCTATCCTGGCTCTTGCAGCGCGGCACGGTGCTACCAACACCAACAACTGGGCCATCACGGCTGCAAAGCTGGAATCACGAGCAGTGAGGGCATTGCACAATCGCTTGGCAGACTCCACTGCCCTCCAGGTCGCTCACGATGCTGAGATACATCTCGTCATTATGATGTTGTGTATATATGAAGTCGTGAATAAGTGCGACCAACGCTGGGTGGTACACCTCAAAGGCGCCCGAGATATTGCGAGAGTAAGGCGAGCTCTGACGAGAGGAAGACCTGCTGAAATGGACGATCTGCTTACCTTCGTGGACTGTTTCTTCGCTTTCCAGGATGCCATGGGTCGTACTGCTTGCCGCAAAGAGGCACTATATGAAGTCTCTTATTGGAATGCTGAAGACGATCGTATCGATCCCTGGATGTGCTGTAGCCCCTCTCTGATTTCTATCCTGTGCTCAGCAGTCGATCTCAGTCGAGCGAGGCAGACACTTCCACAAGAGATGTTCTCGTTGGAAGCCAGCACCTTACATCGTAGGCTGAACGCGTTGCAGCAGTATACTGATCCCCCAGGCGAAGTCAACTTGGAGAGATTTGCTGCAGTGAAGCATTGTGGTGGCCGCATTCTGCTGCATTGCGCACTTGGCAATGCTACGCCTTCGACGAAATTGGTCAGGAAGCTCGTCACTGAGCTCCTCACAAGACTGGACTGGTTCGTCGATAAAGGTCTTAGTGCCAGAATGATCTGGCCAGCCTTTATTGCTGCAGTCGAACTCGACCCTTCCGATGATGACTATAGCTGCAAACTCTCCGGCTTCCACTGCCCGTCCGGTCGTGCTTTCATTCTCAAAGCCCTTGACTGTCACGAACGTCGCTGCATAGGCAATGTCGCGCGAGCTCGTCAGGTCATATGTGAAATCTGGCAAGCTCGAGACGAGGCTTTGGAAGTGCCTGTGAAAGCTGGGAGCATGAATGACTGGGAGGTATTCGTAGCGCCTCGGACGAACAATCTGAGCTTGGCTTGAGGTATCAAGTTGACTCGCTGAGCCGTGGTAGAGCAAAGGCTGCGCCAAGGCAGAAAGCGCTTACCTAAAAATGTTGACGTCAGAACGAAGTTCTACATGTTCAATTTGACGAACGTATGTCAAGTCACAACAACCATCTCACATGATCAAGACTCTGCGTACTACTCACCTTCGACTCCAAGGATCTCAAGCCGCGACTCAACGAACTGCCATCTCGATCAGTATCTGCTCTGGCGTAGCGTCATTCTCAGCCATGTCTTGGATGGACTCTTGGAGTCGGCCCAGTGCCAATTCTAAAGTCCCAGCACCTCTCTATCTTGCAAACGAGGATACGCCATATTGCCATACGTGCGGGAGAGTAATGAGTATGCTATCGCAGCATCACGTCACTTGGACTTCTCACTTACGTAACTCTCAGGCTCGAAGAAATCAGTCAAGAAGCAAAACAACGAGATCAAGTACTGCTCAGACAGATGTCGATCACGTAAGCCAGGACTCATTGATCGCAAGATAGAGAAGACTATCCTTGCATTACTGAACGATGAGAAGGACTCTGGGATCGAGAAGACTGCTGCCAAGACAAAAGCTGTCAAAGGTGACCCTCGCCTGATCATCACTTGCGATGAGATCGAGGAGATTGTGTTCGGCAGTAGATTCGACCCTGAGAAGACTCATGGCAGAAGGAGGAATCGCAAGCCGCGCGCCATTCCGGAGAAGGATGGCGAATGGAAAAGTGTGGACATGGTAAGCGAAAGTGAGAGCGACAGCGATCAAGACCAAGACCAAGATGGACCTGCGCATGATGACCATGACTCGGTTCACTACGACACAGATGGTTCTGTGCCATCAATAGATGGAGGTGTTCGAATCCGACCTCCACAAGACCAGTCAGATGTCAACTTCAGTGTTGGCGGAGAGCGAGGACGGCAGGAGAAGATTGAGGAGTCGGCAGATGACCTAGAAAGAAGGAGGCAAGGCGCAAAGCGTGCTGAAGAAAGAGAGATGGTGAGGAGAGCAGCGAGAAGAGGGATCGTGTTCGGATTCGAGGTCCCCAGGAGAGAGCAGGTTCACAAGAAACCAGCCAAGTCGAAAGGCAAATCTAAGAGAGGAGATGAAGCTGATGAAGCTGAAGATGTGCCTACGACAGAGATGCGTAAAGCAGAAGCTCTGATGGCTGGCATGGTGGTAGAGCCTTCCTACGCAAAGGGCAATTGGTCCATACGCTGGCGGCAGTAAGCTTTACGTTGAGAGAGTCTCATTCGGAAATCACCGTTCAAGATTGATCGTCCTACATAACAGGAGAGGCAGCAATTTCGTTGCATTCACGCATGAACAAGATAGGCTTGTTCATAGCCCTAGAATCGGTACGAGCAATACGGCATACGCAAGGGCATACTCCGATAGGGCTAACTCTCACTTGCACTAACAGCAGGCGTAGTTCTAGGTGGAAAGACTCCGTTGCGATGATTCATGGAGTTGTTCCTTAGGGATCCGGGATCCTATGAGATTGCACAGTCGCTGAGCGACGAGGGTGCTCATCGCTCACATATGCTTGCAGTGTTCTGCCCACATCCTACAGACCAAGCCGGACTGACATTCCTCTCACTCGTTAAGACTCCAGCGGCACTGCAACCTCCACCATTATCGCACTGATCAGTCGTACGAACCAGACATCATGCGCACCGTGGCCCCTCTCCTCGCTCTCTTCAGCGCCTCATCCCTTTCGAACTCTCTGCCCCGGCGTGGCGTCAACATTGGCTCGATGTCGCTTGCGACTGGCCTCCATTTTGGCCCAATGGACTCCATGTTGTCCAAGCGTTTTGATGTTGGAGTTGCCGTGAGTCGATGGTGATCGCGCCTAAGGTGTTGGTGTCCGCTAACATGCCTCTCCTATACAGTGCATCACCGATGACATGTGCGAGGATCCCTGTTTGAGGAGGCAGGTTAATCCAGATCAGCCCTTTCTCTTGGGTGTCTTCGACTCCTATTGCGATAAAAACACTCTTACATGCCAGTGCGTATGCCTTTCGGACCAGTGCTGCGGGAGGTTATGCACCGCACTCTACCAAGACACGTGTGGTGTAGCCGGCGTCCGGATCGGATCTGCCTGTAAGCAGACTGAGAACCAATGCCGTTGCACCAGCGCTTGCGACGCGCACACAGCCGCAAAGGATGGAGAAACGGCGGAGCAATGTTGCAAGAACATAGGCGGGGATGGTCTGACCTGTTCCGGTTCCGCGTGAACACTTCACAGCAGAATCGTATATTTGGGAATCTCTCCGCAACGTGCGACTTTTGGCGGCAACGATTTTGGTTGAATGTAGAAATGGAAGTTGTTACTAAGGGCTAATATGTGGCAAGAATTTCTCAAACACTTCTTGGCTCCGGACTTAATTCTATACCATTAACAAGAAGCCTTTCAAGAAGTGATGTTGTCAGGTGTTGAAATCGGCATTCTTACGCTTGTACCCCATCCGCCCGGCAGTACGAATCACGCTACGAAGGACATCAGCACCGACTAGGTCAGAAAAGACTCCCATGGTCGCGGTATCTATGCTAGAGTACCTTCAACACTCGTGGCAGGCAGCATCGCATTCGTACACGAACAAGCGGCAGACCATCGGCCCGAGCGGCCAAGGGCGCAACTTCGGGTCACAGTCCTCGCGTTGCACAAGAAAGGCGAAGGACAGCATCGCACATCACACTCCATCGCACGAAATCATGTTCCCATCTAAGTCCATCAACTGGAAGTCATTGCTATCACAATCTGAGCGTCTGGAACCGCCGTTCAGATGGAGGTCTTCACACCATGGCAAGGTGACCTGTTCCGAAGCTGGTTGAGATCCCGCAAAACATCCTCTCGCTCGGCGACCACATCCAACAATCTGGACTGCTCGATCGAGGAAGACACACCTGGCTACGGAGACCTGAGTAGGCCGGCTCTTGCAGCACTTGCTACGGTGACAGCTCTTAATGTTCCACCTATCGTCTACTTCCGCTACCAGCACGCTCTTGCAGGCGTCGATGCAAGCAAAGGATGGGCGGGGACTTTTGCCGGTTGGACATCGCCTTGGTCCACTACAGTATCCAAAGGCATCATGGAGATTGGGACCATGCTCCGTTGGGGTCCCAGGATCAAGCCGATGTGTGAACGTCTGATGCTGAAGCAAAATGGACTTGATAGCGGCTGGTGGACACCTATTACGTCGAATTTCATGCACACGGAGATATGGCATTTCGTGCCCAACATGAAGATGCTGCTCTGGCACGGCTTATTCTGCGCTCGCGTGCCTGGTATGGGAGCGCTCGAGATGGTTGGCTTGACGCTATTCGCCTGTGTCAGTACCAGTGCGTCTAGTGTTCTGTATCGAAGTGCCTACAAGAGTCGCCCCGGGTTCATTGCTGGTATCAGTGGGGTAGTCTGCGCCTATTCGGCAGTGGCTACACTTGGAGCTCCCAAAGAACGTATCCGGTTCCCTTCCGGGCGGCAATATAGCATCAATTGGCTGAGTCTGCTTCCATTATCTTTGGGAAACGATCTTGCCGCCATACTTACAGGAGGTACCAAAGTCAAGGGTGCCGATGTTGGACATGCTGGACATCTTGGTGGATACGTGTCAGGCGTTTTATTCTACTTCTTGGTGCTGTACAGAAGACGCCAACCTAGAGCGAGGCCGATCACTCACGACCTTTATTCAAAGGCAACTATACCGGCGGCACCTGGGGAGTGTGAGCAAGAAGTCCTGAAGACCGATGAGACATTGACTATGCCGGCTTCTCCTGGTCAGCGCCCTCTTTGTTCCACAACCGAGAGGAATGTGAGACATCAGCCGCATCAGGAACTCGATCCACGTCTTTGTTCTTTGTGGGAACTCACAAAGACTTTGATGAAACTTGCGCCGATACTATACTTCACGTATTCGCGATACACGAAGTACGTGCGTCCGCTTCTCACGTAGCATTGCGAAGATTGCATTTACCATGTACGGCCCATATTATGACTGCGAACGCATCAATAGCGATTTACTGGATCGCATGAATGACTCAGACTACCGACTTAGTTCCTCGGAGATTATGGCAAACAACGATGAATACAACGAATGTCTCGAGGAGAAAAGAGAGAGAGAATTGAAAACAACTCGAGCAGAACTCGGTCTATCACCGCAACGAGAAACCAGCTACTCCTACACGCCATCCGACAAGCCGGTATCAACATCAGAAGATGCAGACGCTGACAAGTTAGACGCCTACTGGTTGGCAGTAACCGGTGCACATCGACCTGATCCACAGGAGGAATTCGATCGGATACGACGACAGCTCGCCGAACGATCAGAAAGAGCAGAACTCGAAAGGGAGGCATCGTTCAATGCTCGCATGCAACGCCAACGGAATGATCGGATCTCATGGGAGGAAGACCAGCACTCCATGTTAGGTGATCTTGTATCGTTCATCATCTTTCTCATCATCTCTCTTTTCATCATCGGCATTGTCATAGCCTTCATGGTGTGTACTGTATATTTCGCGTATAAATTTCTACGCGGTGGTTACAACCTCATCATCAAAAGCGGACCAGGAGAAAGCAGATTACGAGAAAGCAGATCACAAGAAAGCAGACCAAGAGAAAGCAGATCAAGAGAAAGCAAATCAAGAGCCACGAACACTCAAAACACACGACTACCACCGCAACCACATGTGACAAACAACAGCCTTTCACAGCTCGATCATCTCTGGATCTCCATCCGCTACAGACACATCTGGACTCGCCTCCACCGGCTCTGGCGTGTCGCTCAGAAAACTACACTTCGCCTACACATTGGCTTCATACTCTTCGCGCCATTAATCAGAATCGCATATTTTACTTATGACAAACAGCTAAGTTCTTGGAATGGCCTGGAGATACAAGATGGATTCCATGTACCGTATTATATGCAACAGCCAAGAAGTGAGGTTGGGAGTAATCATTGGGGCCGATCTATGTCTAAGTTGCCGTGCGAGGAGTATCGTGTCGCTGTCTAGCGGTATATGAAGAATTTGTGATGCATGGGAGCAGTCTTGAAGACACTATCTAGTTCACCACAATACACATTACTCCTCTACTTGTGTTTCTTCTGATCCTCATCCTGCCCTTTCATAACCCAATTACTATGATGTTTAGCATACTCCTCCTCTCCCTCTTTAGTCTTCATAGCCTCTTTCATCTCAAACTTATCCGGGATATTCACGCCGGTTTCCACAGCAGGACGTTCTTGAATCGTCTTCAGCCATTTCTCTACGTTTGGGAACGGGGAGGTCGGGACTCCAGCCCATTCTGCCCAGTTTACCCAGCTGAAGATGCAAATGTCTGCTATTGTGTATTTGGAGCCGACAACCCAGAGGCCCTAGACGAATAAGAGTTTTGTTAGTGAGTTGAGATGAAGTAACAGAGATAGGGTGATAGATGGACGGATATACCTTCCCTGCCTTTTCCTGAGAAACAAGTCTCTCCTCCAAAACCTGATACAACCTCTTCGTCTCCGTCTGATAACGATCAATAGCATAATCAATCTTCTTCGGAGCATATCGATAGAAATGATTAGCTTGGCCTTGCATTGGTCCTATACCGCTTTGCATCCAAGTCATCCATTCCAAGACTTCCCAGTACTCGTCGCTATCGTGGGGAAAAGAGATTTTGTGGTCTGGGTCGTATTTTGCTGCGAGATAGAGTTGGATAGAGGCGCCTTCGAAGACTCGTTTGGGAGGGCCTTTGGAGGTTTTGTCGACTATAGCTGGGATGCGACCGTTTGCTAAAGGGAGAAGAAGGAGGTTAGTAGTGTCTCTGCAAGCGCATTCTGCTGGCGATCGCGATCTGGGTTCGCGCTGGTTGGCGTAGCGTTCATCTCCCTGTGGAGTTACCTCGCCGTTTCCACGACTCTGCTCTGATTCACTTCTTGTTTCTCATACTGCCAGGTCTACAACGAGACTAGCGTGGTCGCTGGAGCTGTTGGCGGGTACGTCGTCTCTGATAATGGTCCTCGTCAGAGTGAAAGTTACCGTCAGGTGAGCGATATCCTCATTACACCTTTTCTCTACAGCTTTGCGGACTCTCCGGCGTCGTGTCTCCAAGCAGTGCAGTGAGCAATCTCAAGTACGATTCTTGAGAGAGTCGGTAGTCGAGGCTCAAAATCTCGAAGTCTGAAAGTCCGAAGCCAGGAAATCCGCCCATAGATATTAAGCAAGAATCATGTCCTTTCAACAGCCTTCCGTAGCTCAACGGTCAGCCCATAAGTCCTGATCGTATGATCATGCTAGGAATCGTTAACAGCAGTTCAGAACCGCCACAGCAAGCGAGCTTGTGGCCAAGCTTGGAACTCATCGTCCACGCCTTGAGTTGTGCGAGGATGTTGTTTTTTGCTGTTGTTTTCTGCACTTTTTGGTGTAAGGCTGAAGAACACAATCTTGCTCATGAACATCGCAAGCTCTCGGGGCAGCAGGTAACCTATCGAAGGGCGATCGTTCTATCACGTTTGCCTCATCCGACACTCTTTCGGTTTGTAATGTGGAGAACTCTGACCCAGCGATACTGATCCAGTATGAGGTACATAGCTCTTCAGAAATATACCATCCTCAACAGTCGTCCGTGGTCTAACGGTGTAGTCATAAGTCGTCAGCTAGCTGACGCTAATATCAAGCCAGGTTCCTTCGCTTTCGAGCGTGCAACGCTCGTAGAGGGTAGCTGCCTTGGCGTGTATTCAGACTAGGCTGAAGGCGATTGTTTTGCCAATGTCCAATCTTATTCTCTTTTTCCCACAGGAGTGAGCCAGGCAAGGTACATAGCGTTTTTCAATCCTCAGTTTTCAACAGTCGTCCGTGGTCTAGCGGTATACTTGTAAGTCGTCGGCTAAGCTGATGCTAATCAGAGACTAGCATTTCCCATAGCCTCAGGCTGGTCAACCTGGCCCATGGCAGCAGCGGGGTCTCCGCCCTTAGATAGTGGCGATTGTGTTGCCGTCGCGCCTTCTTTTGTGCCTCGTTGCTTTTGACAATCTTGGTCCAGCCTTCTTTTCGCAGAGGAGTCCTCCATATGAGCTACATAGCTCTCTCAAATTCCTCAGCTTCCATCAGTCGTCCGTGGTCTAGCGGTATACTTGTAAGTCGTTGGCAAAGCTGATGCTAATCGGGAAATAGTCAGACCAGTACTCAAGGCTCATGTAGCCTCGAACTGGTGGCCTCGGTCTTCCACAGCAAACTTGTGGCGATTGTTTTGCCTTTTCGAATGTCTTTTGCCTCCCACACGCCTTCTCGGTGCAGCTTGTCTTCTCAAAAAAAAAACTTTTGAGCAAGGTACATAGCTTCCCAGATATGTCCTGATCTCAATAGTCGTCCATGGTCTAGTGGATCCGGTCATAAGTCGTTGGCATAGCTAACGCTCACTGAGAAGTCCCGTGGTCCGGCATACGAGGTCAAAGTGTCCTCAGACGCAGTCGTCGGACACGCACCACATTCTGGTAGCGATTGTTTTGCCTCTCCATTACCCTTTTGCACCCATTACATCCTCTTCCTCCCTCTGGCCCGGTTCTTTCCTTCTCCATCCCAAATCATCTCGCCCGATGGAAAGTGCAAAAGAACATCACGAAAAAAAGGAAATACTCAATACTCAATACTCACGACAAATCTCCAAATACCAGTCCTGCTTCTGTTCGTTCTTCGCAATATCAATCTTATGAACATTATACTTGATTCCTAATTCTTCCAAAGTGATATTGATCTTCTGGCCGTTGGGAGTTCCGGCTGTGTAGAGGTCGATATTGGTTTCTTGAGGGGCCATGTCTGCTGCTTGTGATAATTGGTGGTATGTTCAATCGTGAGATTTGCTGCAGTGATCGGTTTTAGTACATGTAGGTGATGTGGTTGTTGTTGTAAGTGAGACGTCATATGGTAAGGCTGTAAAGCGGAAGTGCAGCGGCTATGCTGTAGAGCCATGTACCTTTCTCTGGGTATGGTAAGCTGATGGAGCTGTGAGGTGTAAGCAGAACCAAACAGGCTTGAACTTCGACATTGACATACTCATCAGACACAGTATTGTCATGCCATACTCAATATTCAATTGCTGGCGACGGCTCACTACCTAATCTCCCACACCCGGATCTTTCCCTGTTCATTCGCTACAGCAAGCACACTATGTGCGTCTGAGCCCTGCACAACGCCACCATCTGCGAACGCGACTCCAGTGATGCGTCCCAAAGGCGTCGAGCTCGTTGGCCAGTTTCTGAACACTGTGCAGCTGGGTAGGTGTATCAATCGCATCGAATCCCGCTTCCACTTCGACGCCATGGCGAGTATTTGTCCGTCCGGCGAGAAGGCCAGATGCGATGTAGGTGTTGTGAGATGATCCAGTGCTCTTGTCGGCTTGGGAGCCAGGGGTATTTCCGTGACAGCCTTGGGATTATCACCCAACCAAGCTCTTCGGTCATAGATGTTGACGATGCCGGACGACGAACCAACTGCGATCCAGCGATCTGTTCCGATGATGCCTGAACGAACTTCATGCTGTCCTCCAAGAGCGAGAGTTGTGGTACCGACTGCGCCTTCATCTTGCCATCTTGCCACGACTCGTCCTTCCGCAACATTCCATTCTGTGACTTCTCCATTCTTGCCCGCTATACAGAGGCCACGACTGTCGCGCCACCAAGCGAAATCTGCTATCCCTCCTCTTGCTTCTATGCGGGCTTGTGTTACCCATTGTAATGTTGTGGCATCTAGAATGTTGACAATTCCGCCTCCTTTCTTTGTTGAGCCTTGGAGAGCCATGTAACCTCCATCTGGGGAGAGTTTGAAATGTTCCATGGATTTCTGTTCATGTTGTTGGCCATAGATTCGAGTGATCTTCTCCACGTGGCCTGTTGAGAGATTCCAGACGTGGAAGTATTTCCTTCGAGCTGAGAGGAAGATTCGCGAGTCGTTCGGGTGGAAGGCGGTTGTTGTGAGTTGGGAGCCATGGATGTGGAGCGAAGTGAGAAGAGGATTGGGTGTCGGTGCTGGAGGTGATGAGCAGAGGTGGTGGAGGTATAGTGTTGATGATGGGCCGGAGGACAGCAGGAGAGGCAAGGTCGGGTGAAAAGAAAGCGATGTGATGGCGCTGGGCTGGACTCCCGCGATGTCCTTTTGTCGCTGAATGTCGATGACTTCGGGTCTGATGATCTTACGCTTCTTGCCTGCTCCTGGTCCTGCCTGTCGTACTAGCGATTGTGCATCTTGGAGTAGTTGGTCCAGAGGTGCAGTGGAAGGCAGATGCTCGTCCAAGTCCATATCGTTCTCTGACACCTCCTCATCAGAACCAACATAGTCCGAGGTCCGCCGCTTCTTCTTGGCCGGCTTCTGTAATGCTGCTGTCTTTGCCCATTGCGGTGCCGGATTCAACAGCTCAAACTGTGTCCTGAGTCTTCTGGTATACTCTTTCCCACTGACCACATCCTCAGCCTCCGTCTTCCTCAGCTTTCGCAATCGTGGTACTGAAGCCAGTGAGACTAGCGTCCTCTCATCATCGCTATCTTCCCACGCGGCGGGCTGTTTTGATCGGAGTGTCTCGTCGTCGTCGTCGTCGTCGTCGCTGTCCTGTGCTGGAGGCTGTAGTGAGTCGTTACCATCATCAGCAAAGAAGAGCTGTACATATCAGTCAGACAATGTTCGATTCCACTCAACATTAGAACTCCTAGTCTTTCTCTGACCTACTTGAGCATCGTCCAGGCCTTCGAAGCCCGTTGTCGCATCGTAGTCTGGCTCTGATATGTCTTCTGCGTCAAAGTCTCGCAATCCTTCTCTGAAGCCGGTGCTGTCTCCAAATACAAGTCGTTCAAGCTCCTCCTCGGTCTCATCCTTCTCGATCTCGCCGTCGACGATGATTTCCGCCTCAGACTCGTCCTCGTCCTCTCCCACCTCGTTCATTTCCTCGTCGGAGTCCTGCGCTGGCGGAGTCGGCTGTTGGACAATTTGCTGCTGCTTCTTTGCAGCTTTCGCCTGTTTTGATGTGGCCATCTCTGCAGAAATCGGCAGACTATGTCATTCAGCCAGCGCATTGTCGAGCTGCTTCGAATCTTTGATCAATCTCCAGACTTTTTCGATGCTGTGGCTGATACATCATGCTGAGTAAGACAGTGGCGTACAGTACTGCTACGAGAGACAGAGACACCTTCCGCACGCGACTCAAGACAAAGACTTGGGTCTCTTTCAAACTCCTTCCTCACTACATCTTCACTACAACAACAACATCGCGCAATTCTCTCTGGATATTCACACATACCACACCGTCGAGTCGAGCTCTGCAACGCGATCCATTCACTGCTGCGCATTCGGAGATAGTCGCGCATACTTGAAGAAATTGCCCTCGAGGCCTTGTCCTCATTCATTCTCTCCTAACAAACAATCACTACGACCATCACTATGGCCACCGCAGTAGACGCAGGCAGCGACCATGCCCAACAACTCCAGAACGCGATCCAGCCCAAGCTGATGGAGAATGGCTGGGTGACAGATGAAAACGACATGACGCTCGCCGAGTACGTTACGATGATGATCGTCAACGGTAAAGACGCGCAAGGCGTACAGGCGGAACTGGGCACAGATCTACTGGCTATTGGCGACGACAATCCGGAGGTTATCGACTTCACGAGATGGCTCTTCGACCAAGTGCAGGCAATCACACAACCTCAGCTCCAGCAACAACAGCAGGCTTCAGAGAATGGCGCGCCGCAAGATCCGG
Source organism: Sphaerulina vaccinii (assembly GCA_022570795.1). Lineage (NCBI taxonomy): Eukaryota > Fungi > Ascomycota > Dothideomycetes > Mycosphaerellales > Mycosphaerellaceae > Sphaerulina > Sphaerulina vaccinii. The sequence goes on from JAKUDP010000008.1 coordinate 1,222,112, forward strand.
CACAGCAGGCGCCCACGCAAGATGTGGCCATGGACGATTCGTCCGCGTCAGGCGAGGCAGTGTATGTCGCATCTCCCCACTTCTTCTCTGAATATCAGCTAACTCCAAGCAGCCCCACAGGCCCACGATCAATGCGCAATGGCGACCGCGGTGGCAGAGGCGGACGAGGCAATCGTATGCTGAATCAGATCAACCGAAACATAGAACGTAGTGCGGAACTGCCAGACAACCTCAGAAGGATCAAGGGCGCGGCTGGTGTTGGTGCTGGACGAATCAATTCACATTCTGGACGCGATACTGCCCCTCGAGGACCCAAGAACAACTCGAACGTCGCTCGTGGAGTCTCTCGCATGATGAATGGCCGAGGAGGCGCTCAGAATGGCATGGCTGCTATGATGAACGCGAACAATGGAGTTGCACCAGGTGGAATGGACTCACAGACACAACTACAGTTCATGCAAGTCATGGAGATGCAGGCGAATATGTTCCAGCAAATGCTGCAATCCATGCCAAACCAGCAGAACGGTCAATATGGAATGGGACATCCAACACGAGGAGCGAGAGGCGGGAGAGGTTCTCGTGGTCTGACTCGAGGTGGTCGAGGCGGTTCTGCACAGACACATACTCCCCAACTCCACGCAGTCGATGGAAAGATGCCTGACGGAGCTCTGCCGAGCGGACCTGTCGCTAACGGCGGAGATGGCATGGACGTCGATGGTGGAGAAGAAGCCTCCGGAGGCCGATCATCAATGTTCTCGACACCCTGCCGCTTCGATACAGCCTGCACAAACGCTGCATGCGGTTTCGCTCACCGCGGACCTCGTACGAACCCAGAAACAGTACCAGTCGTCGACATGACAGCCACATGCTCCTATGGCGCCAAATGCACAAACAACACCTGCACAGGCCGCCATCCAAGTCCTGCAGGCGCAAGATCCACACTACCTTGCAAGTTTTACCCCAATTGCCAGAATGCGAGCTGCCCTTTCACACATCCGGCTACGAGACCTTGCAAGAATGGAGGCGATTGCACGGTGGCGGGCTGCAAGTTTGGACACAGCCAGATCGTCTGCAGATATAACCCGTGCCTCAACCAGGCGTGCACGTACAAGCATGAGGCTGGTCAGAAGAGAGGGAAGTTTGAAGATAAGGTTTGGACGCCTGGTGAGACCAAGACTGAACGTTTCGCTGGCTTCAAGGAGGAGGGTGCTGAGGAACTCATTCTCCCCGGGCAAGAGAACAACCAAGCCAACGGAGCGGAAATCAAGCAGGAATCACAGATGGAGGATGCTGGGGATATCAGCTAGGGACAAGGCCACAGTGATCCTTGGACCGATGACTCGTGGAAGCAGACTTGAACCATGCTGCTGAAGAGCAGGTGGTGGAGCGATACTGAGGCATTGAGATGACAGAGATACTTTCACTGCTGCTAAAGTAGCAGCGATAGACTTGTGTACATTATTGGTACTGTCATTTTCACATGACGATGATAGTATAATGTTGAATACTTGACGCATCAGCCATTTCCCGGCATTATCTCTCACAACTAACAACGGCTACCAAGCGTCCACAGCGCACGGCAGCGCATACTCAGCGCAATCAGCTTACCAGAGCTACTTGCTATGCGGCTGCCTAGGTCGCCGGAGGAATGAATCAGGCGACAATGGCGAGTCTTTCGATGAACACGCATATACTCTCAGCCCGGACATCGACTCGGACAGTAGACGCTGGTACTCATGCATTGAAGAAGCATACTTTCTGGTCTTCTTCGACACATATCTGCCGCTCATCGACACGCAGTGCTCGATGGAGCTCACCCGCCCGAAAGAGTATCTGGCAGCTCAGTATCTTCTCCAGGAGGATTAAGACGAATATGCCGATGAGACTTGAATTTGGTCCTCGTGTCTGAAGAGGACGGTCGTCTACGATATCTACCGCACCACTTCACGCATTTCGGCGGACTGGTTCTTGGCTCTAGCTCTCTCTCGACTCCAGGCAGGTCAATGTGCTGAGCTGATTGTGTGCTGCTTACATGAATAGACGCTAAGTATGCTCCCGCAACGACATCCACTAGCGCCCACTATTTCCTGCCCAACGCTCAATTTTCTCGACATGGTCGTCAAAGGCCACGCGCGCGCTGACCCACTCTTCATTCAGCAAATGGGTCAGGTTCAGCAACCTTTGGTACGAACCATGGAGCGAAATAATTCGGACCCGCAAATCAGGCATGCGCAGAAAGATCAATCACAATATATTCTACTCTTACAACATACTCAAGGAGACAAGACTACACCACACTACTCTACCGCAACTGTTCAGCGCCAGCCTTATCACCATGGACGAATCCTTACTCCGCAAAGTTCACACGGCTCTGCCAAAGTCAGCCATCGTCATCGACTCTGGAGCTCAGACGCACGTCTGCAACAACCTCAACAGACTGATCAACTACAAATCCCCATTGATGCCTCGTTTCTCTGTGGGCGTAGGTGGACATGCACTCCCACTTTACGGAGTAGGCGACCTGCCTATCAAGACTGCGGATCATGGCGAGTTGATCATCGAGCATGTATACTGGATGCCGGACGCCATTCACAACTTGATCTCGACAGAGACTCTACGCAGACGGCAAAGGATCTTCTACTCTTCCGAATCGCAGATGCTGTATAAGCGCGAGGATGTGACGGGTGTGATAGAATACCTTGCCAGCGTTGATTCCATCAATTGTTCGCCTGTGTTAAGAGAGGCCAAAGGGATGCCGGAGGAAGTCGCACATACAGAGTCCTCGAAGAAGAGCTGCGCCTCGCGGTGGAGAAGTTTCAGAAGTAGAATTTGTCCACGAGCGCTATCATCGGATGAGCGAAAATTCGTGAAGGCGCGACTATCACGTTGATCGAGAAGGGACTGAGTATGAGTATGAGACTTCTTGGCATCTTTTCCGAATATCTCGACTACCACGCCCACCGAGCGATATCACCACTAGACAACGTATCACAAATGGTATCTTCGAGACCGATTTTCGCCTGCTACCAGCGATTTGAGTTTTCTTCTTACCCATGGACTGATGGTACGCGAAATGTCAAAGTCCTCACTTTCTGAGAAGTCAGTTCTCACTCTATAATATATTCTACTGCTTGTCTCTATTTCTCCTCACTCCACCACGCAACTCGACAGCATACCCAAGAAGATTCACCAGCCTTCGCCACTTTCAGAAGCAAGAACCCGATTCGTAAAAATCGACTCTCAAGACTACAAGCCACCATGATGGGTTCCATCCGCCAGTTCCTAGCAGAGTGCCTCGACTTTCTGCTTAATCCACCGCCAACAGTATTCAGTGAGATGTGGATTTCTCACTCCGGACATGAAGAACCAGAGTCAGAAGGCGAGGATGGAATACTTACCCCTGAGCCGGCGAATCATGTCGATCAGCCTTCTCAAGAACCCACGAATATCGACACCATCGAACAGCCTGTCTCTGACCAGGTAAGAGACACCAAGCGACCTCGTCGTGGTGTCACGCGTCAAGAGTTGAAAGATGAGATTGCAGAGAAGGATGCCAGGATCGATGCCCTTGAGTTACAAGAGACCATCATCCGCCAACAGTATGCTGAGAAATTACAGTATGAGCTTGACATCCAAGCTCAAGTCAATTACCTCAAACCAGGGGCTGAGCGGGACGAAGACATCGAAACTCTGCAATTGGAGAATGAGATCCTGGCGCAGCAGGTGAAAAGCGTGGAGGATCAAAAGCTTAAGGAGCGTAACGAGACCATGAAGCTGAAGCGTACCGTTAAAGACCTGTGCATTGACAACCAAGTCCTCAGGGAGCTTCACGCTACCAGTGAGAAGACGATTGGACTGCTGCAGAGAGAGGTGGACATTCTAAGGCGCGAGACACTTATCGATGAGATCACAGCTGATTTCGCGGAGCTAGAAAAGGCTCATCAGCTGGACATGACCCATCGAAAAGAGGCATTTCAGGCTATGGAAGCCCGCCACGCCACTGAGAGCCAAGAATACGAAGCTAAGATCAAAATTCTGGAATCGGAGAACGCTCAACAACATCTGAAGAGGCTGGGACTGGAGCTTGGACATGCTAAGGCGGTATTCGATTTGAAGAAGCAGAATTCTGCAGCTCTGGAGGAAATCAAGAAGGCTCACTTCTACGAGATCCAGACTCTCCAAGGCTGGCAACGAGAGCAGATTCGGCGCGCAGACGCTCGGGAGAGTGATGTGAGAGAGCTTCTGAATGGTTTACATGAGGCTAAGATGGAGGCGAGACGTCATTGCGAAGAACGTGATGAGCTGCTCGCTGGTAAACTGGGGCTATATCGAGCCACGATCAAGGATTTGGAGAGTGCGACTGAGGAGAGGGAGCCGAAGACGGAAGCGAAGGCGAGAGTGGAGGTTTGGAAGGGAGAGCTGGAGAGGATGGAGAAGAAGATTTGTAGGAAGGAGGAGTCTGCTAAGTTGTGATTGGTAGGACTGGTTAGATGGGTCAGTGGAGAATGCATAGTAGAGGTGCGAGAGCTTGATATTGAAAAGTTGGGTATGCTTCCGGCATCTCACAGTGACCATGGTATGCAGAGGTCAGATAGATCCGTGTATACATTCAGAAATCTGATCAGAGAGATGTGTTGGTGTCTTCTCTTTCTCGTGTTCTGGTGCGACGACCGTAGCGTGCGAAGCGCGACCAGCGTGGTGAGGCACACCAGAGCCAAATCAGCGAGGGCTGCTAAGTCTTGTTATTCCTCTCTGTGCCATATTAGATTGACCGTGACATGTGAAGCGCGGACAGGGTAGTGTGTCAAGTTGGGACTCCTATCAGGAAAGGGGAATGCCGGATGTCGTAGCCCTCCATGCTGTTTGTCGCTTACCATGCCACACGGAGCACTGATAGACCAATGTGCGCGATGAAAAATGAAGCAGAGATGAGTCTGTCTTGATTCAGCGATGCTGCCTGACTGTCACTCATTCACACCGCTATGCAGAGAGTCGCCTCTCCAGTGTACAAAGCCGAAAGGCATCCAGGCCATATGAGCGTTGTAGTACGCATCATTCCACTGTTCCATTACACTGCTATCCCAGTACGCCCATTCCATTCCCAGTCCAACAACTTCCAGAAGTCACCGCTTCGCTTCGCAAACAATCGTTGTAGTGGTATAAGGCATTCAATGCTCAGTCGCTAAAGGGAGAAAAATCGATTAAATGTATCAATCAAGTAGAGCTGTTGTCGAGAGAAGTGTATAGTATAGTGTCGATCAAGTCCAGCTTGAGTATATCTTCTTATCGTCTCCGATCGCCGTATATAGAGGCAGGTCTTGAAGAGCTTCTTGATGGTGGTGGCACGGTAGGTACGTTGGAGTCGGCAATACGATATGATCGTTGGTCGCTCTTTGACTTGGTGGCGGATTCTTTGAATGCTTTGGTGATGTCTTCGACAGAGAAGCTATCGTTGCGCGGGATAGTTGACCCACGAGTTGGCTCAGGCATCACGTCTGTCATTGTTCTGGTGTATGGTTTGCTGGTTGAGGGCGACGTTGTGGTAGATGTCGTGAGAGGAGTGGCGTGATGATGAGGTTGTATTGAGTGAGCAGGTATGTCGTCGGCTTATCTAGGCAGATTCGCGGCAGTAGTCTTGTCTGGCAATAAATAGGTCGTGTGGAATGTGTGACGTTGTCCTTTGGCGTAGCAGTGTGACGAGCAGGAGTTCAGTTGGAGTCGCAAGTAGAGGGAGAGGGAGGCGTTTGCTTTTATTTGCAGACAGAAACCGCCCTTATCTCAGCGTACTTTCTATAGATACCTGCATCCTTGATCAACCAAGCAAGAAAAATCGGGGAACGAGGCGTAAAGTTAGGTTTGGACAACCGCATGCCGGGCCCGGAAGTGAATGAATGGGCCAGTAGGAGAGTCTTCCACGAGCACCAAGTGTCTACAAGAAACGAGTCGCGAAGAAGAATTTCCGTGGGATGCCGTTTTCCTTGAGAGAGACGGATCGCCGGTGCATGTTTGAACAACGCCAGCACAGCTCACCGCCAGATACGGGCTGCAGATCAGCGATGTGGAACAACCTCTCGCAGTCTGGAACAACGCGGGATGCCTATAGCGGAGCGGACACCCTTGCAGTAACGTTGCAGTGCGCCCATGCCAGCCTATAGCGGAGCGGACACCCTTGCAGTAACGTTGCAGTGCGCCCATGCCAGCCTTGCCAGCCCTGTCTGTGTGCGTATGCCGGGACTTTGGAGAAAGACTGCACCCTCGTTCGGGTTTCTGAGTCAACGAGAACATGCCACGCGGGTGCCGTATTGGCTGGTATATCGCACAGGATTCGTTGCCCACCTCTCAGTGGTGCTTTTCCTCCCATCGAACGCGGCTACTTGGCGCTCCTTGAAGAGATAGAGTCATCATACGATTCTCCGAGCATCTCCTTGTGCAGCAGACGAGATGAAGCCCACCAGAACCGAGGAGTGAAGCAACAGCCGGAAGTCTCTCCACTCCCTCCCCACAGAGCCCGCAGCGGATTCAGCCCAATCTCACTCACTTCGCCTCCTTTTGGCTTCACACCACTGTGGCACTTGAGTGCTTTCCCCGAGCGCTTCTTCCTTGAAACCGCCACGGGGAAGGCGGCCAACCGAATCGCTGGTGCATGCTTTGCGGTGCCGACACGTTGATGGCACTTATGATCGACAGGACCGAAGACGAGCGATTGGGACGACTCCTGGATTGACCAACGCCACGGCAGTCACTACGCACGCGAACAATGCATATTCGAGACGCGTCTGCATCAAGGTATAGCACGCTGCAGTGCTGAACTCCTGTATACTGACTGTGCAGTTGTATTGCAGAAAGTACTTCTACACCAGGCAAGAATATGCCTATACGAAGTGCACTCATGCATGGAAGCTGAGTACGACGTCTTATTATTATTATAAATGGCAAAGCATGTACACACCCTGTCTGTACTACTCCTTCTCCGCGATTGTGCCTTTGGTGTGGTGCAACAGTCATGTCTCACAGAGTCCACGAGATCGCACACACCGAGATTGACTCTCAGAACAAGTTTCAGCATTCCAAACCACCGTCCACCCCTCAATATCTCGAACTTCTATTCCAGATCTTGCGATTCTTCATGATCGGTAATCAAGGCCGCACCGATTACACAACTCCTCTCCCGACCGAAGTCACGCATACGGCCCGAGTTCTGCTGGGATTTGACTTCGACATCTCTGTGTTGTACCTTCACCACAACTTGGACTGCCCGTGTGGCTGATGACAGCCTCCTACCCAGTTCCTCCGCGAATGCCACGGATCTGTGGCGACCTCGTTCGCAGAAACAGCTGATGCGGAGAACCGGGTCTGACTTTGGCTCTTCTTCTAGACCAACTTCTTCCACACTTTCCGCAGATTCCGCCAGAGGATGTTCCCTGTTCTGGCTGTTCACGACAACAGGCTCAAGGCTGCCATCAGCATGTTTCCTGCTGTCAGAAATTGTCGGCCCGTACGTGCATCCGGAAGATGACTCGGCAAGTACATTTTCCTCCGGTTGTTCAAGGCCATGACAGGCTTCGATGCCACTTGTCACTGTAGCTTCAACATTGGCGCCTATACGGTCAGAGCTGATATAGCCTTGCGAGAGTATCTCAGCTGCTTGTAAGATCTGTTGAGTAGCCTCCTCGAGGAGCTTCGTAAAGTCAGACTCATGTATCAGATGCTCGCGCAGCCTTTTCGATCGTCCATCATACTGGTCTCTGATGTGTTTGGGAGGGTTTGGTAGCCTCCTCAAATCAAACGACAGGTTGGCTGCTGGACGTAATGGTGGTGCGTGGCTGTGAGAGAAGATCTCACAAATTACGCTTCGTGCTTCCATGCTCAGCGGCGTTGATTCCAAGATCTCGATATTGATGAAAGTGTGCTCAAAGGTACCTACTAGGTATGACTGCTGACACAATCAGGCGTCCAGCTCGATAACCTCAGGCATCCCAAGCAGGATGACATATCTCCGCCAGCTTCAACCTACTGCACCGCTAGCAGCGCATCTGGATCAGACCTGCCAGCCCCACACATTTCAAGATAGCAGTCAATACGATAAATGCTACTCAAGAAGAGCCACATTCTCCCTGGAGCATGAATCTCGCTCTGTCAGTTGGTATGTCCACAAGGTGAGATTGAAGCTAATATCATTATAGTACTGAACATACTGCTTATGGCGCTATTTGCCCGCTGGCAGCTCCACTGGATTACGATATGTGGGCATCTCAACAGCTTCTGGACTTTTCCAGCCACCTGGCCCATATCCCGAACGTCTGTTCCCTATTTCCGAGATCGAATTTTGACTGGGAGCTTCCACAGAGTCCTGCCTCGTGTTCCTGAAGTTGTGAGCAGGAGCCTCTACTGAGTTCTGCCTCGTATCCCGACCCTCCATGGCATTGTAGCCATCCTTCTCGACCGCACCATTCGTTCCTTCTCCTCTTCGCTTTCGCAGGACGAAGAACCATATGGCTGCTGCTACTAATGCTAGCCCGAGTACGACTCCTACGACGATGCCACCAATGGCCCCTCCACTGATGCCACTTCCATTACTGTTACTAGCTGCTGCACTGCTCTGCATGGAGCTAGAAGATCCTGAGGTGGTCGAGTTCGTTGTCGAATTCGTCGATGTCGTGTTTGAGCTGAATCCTGCTGGTAAATCTGAAAGTGCTGGAGCTGCTGGAACTGGAAGACTTCCTGCATTGACAATGTTCGTCCTGCCGCAGTTCATGAAAGCCTTCGCCGTACCTAAGGTTATAGGACGTTGGTTGTTGGCGATTGGCATGAAAGCAGTGATGATCGGAGTCAGAAGGTAATTGGCAATGTAGTAGGTCTCAAGAGAGAACTGGCCGTATTGTGTCCACATCAGGTGATATTCGTTATTGTTGTTGGAGGTGTCGTTGAGAGTGCATATCGATTCTTTGACGAGCGACTGGTTGCCAGTCAGAGGACCACCAAGTGCTGGGGTGCCACCGAATACAGCGACGGGTTGCGTGGCACTGGTTTGGTTGAAGAAGGGCTTGCATGATGCAGGGAAGTTTGCGGTCAAGTCGCTGGCCAGCTGCGAGCAAACGCTCGGCAGTGAATTTGCTGTGAGGTTGACGGGACTTCCAGTGAGGCGTGTGGAGTACAAGTTCGTCGCTGTGGTCATATCGTTCACACACTCTTCGCTCATCGTCTGAATGCAGCTGCCATTGTCTGACTGCCCTCGAATATATGACTCAATGGTCAATTGCGATGGCCACAGATAGCACGCATCGTACCCGAGTGAGAAGTCATCGGTGTAGTTCTGCCCGCCTGGACTGAACCATAACGATAGTTCAACGCGATCACTTTGACTCGCGTTGGTTTGGAACACGGTGCCTGCCCACGAGATTGGCGCGTCGACATCCGTTACCATGGGATCGAATGTGTAAATGCCAGTCTGTTGTAATCATGGTTAGAAGATGCTCGCCTGACGACGAGTATTGAGCTCATACCGAGTTAGCATCCGCGAACGTCTTGTTGCAAAGTTGGTTCTGCAATCCACCTCCAGGCGAACGACTTCCCGGACCTCCAGAGAGCAGCTGAGCAGTGCCATATCCGCACAGACCTAGGAACACATATGATGTTGAACTAGAGCGCCGCATTGTGCCTGTGTCCAGCAGCTAGGCGCACAAAGGAAGAGGTATGGTAAGGAATGGGATCCTGCCGTCAAGGTCCGTGGAGACCAACACATGAAGTTGAAGGAGCGGAACCGTAGGTGTAGAGGTGTTGATGATCGCGGTGCCGAAGGATGGCTTTGTCAGTGGCTTAATAAACCCTAGCGCATGTGTGTACACGCTTGCATAGTGCTAGAGCCATAGCTAAATGTTCTTGATCCTGCGATGTTCTTCAGCCAATGACATGTGCGAGATCAGCGACTTCACTCCGGCAACTGCCAAACCTAGTAAGATCGGAGACTTTTCGAGCGACTCTTCTGCTTGCAATAGTATGTGCGTGTATGTACAAAACATTACAGCAAAATTGGACGATTAGTGTCGAGTATGTTTCTTTGATCGATGTTCAATGCTGTGACCCCCTCGACCAAAGCACCGCCGTTGACCACAGCATGTGGTCCACATGCTGAAAGTCCTGTACAATGATCCTTCGCGCCTGGACAAGAACTGGGGCTTGTAGCTGTTGTTCCGAATGTAATGTTACTCGTAATCATCGTCACTTTATGTTCGTTATAGACTCTTCCTGTACAGTGGAGTCCGCCGAGATGTGTGCTGTGTGCTTCGATCTTGGTTGCTCCTCAGAATATGATGCCAGAGGGACTCATTCCGTTCCAGGCGAACTGCTGCGGAGTGAAGGTCATGCTCGGGTCGAATTGTGAGAAGCCATCGTTTGATGTGTCGTCCATATGGTCCAGCATGCTACTTCCAGCAATTGAGTTGTTGTTCTCAACTGCGAAGTCGCCCACTGCGCCCAAATCAAGCCAGCTGAACTGGTTGATCGATGGCGGTGCTGTATCAAGCGGCATAGACTCGGTGCCACCACGACCAGGAGGCATTCCTGGCCCACCGTTCTGAGCAGTTGCAGGCCTCGTGATCTCACTTGGTTCCGCAATGCTGCCGCGTCCAGCAGGCGGCTTTCTCCAGAGCAGCCGCACGAGCCTCGAGTATCTATCTCCAACATCGTTCGGGCATGCACTTGACTTCTGCAAGCAGTCCATAGTGTCGCTAATCAATCGCTTGACGGAGCCTCTAGTATCGCCAGCCATGACTCCTGTCGACCGAGCTTTGTACAGGAACACCGCAGAGTATATCACATAGAGATAGTAGCGCAGCGGCATGTATCGGAACGTGTCTTGCGGGTCCACGAAACTGCAGAATGTGCTCAGTAATGCTTTTGCGGCATCTATCGCGTCGTAAATGAATCGTGCATCCGGTGTAGCAGCGACATCGGCAAAAGGGTACGCCATGGGTCGATTGGGCTGACCAGAGTCCATGGCGTCTTTCATTCTCTGGATCAAACGATTGAGAGTTGCCTGGTCATCGTCAGCAAGAGAAGGAGGAGGAGGAGAAGAGCGGGGTGGCAGACCTGGTATGCAAATGCATTCACGTACAGCCGGAGATACTCGTACGACAGTATCAGACTCGCTTTCAATGGTGGCGAGCATGTGAAGGTACCCCACGACTCGTTCCAATGCCGCAATGCCACTCTGAAATCATCAATGTATTTCACGTACTCGCCACCATAGTTCAGCTGATTTGAACGACTCTTAGTCGCATACAGAACATCGTGAGCGTTGCTGAATAGCTGCGTCAGCTCCAGATTGGCTTGATATATGGCTGCAAAGTCATCGTGTCGATGCAATCGCGGTTGCAAGCTCGGAAAGTCCTGCGCTCTGAGCGCTGTCATCGGACCTGGTCCACGCGACCAGAATGCCTTGCCAATCCTCACTGACACTTGACGATCGCTCATGTAGCAGCTGGACCATGCCAGACGTTTGCGATTGAGGTCCGCAGATTGTGATTCGCTTTCTGCGCGGAAGCCTGTTCTGTCGATGCCGAGCAGGTAGCCAAGTCTGATGGCAGTGCCAACATACATCCAAGCAGCGCAGTCTTCCTCACCACGGCCGATGGCGGGCGTCGTGTGTGGTCGTCTTGGTACCCATTCAGCCAGGATGAGCATGGCCTCGACAGCTTCTACCGAACCAGAACCGCTGTACACTAAGCTCGCAACGAGCGATTGCATGTGAGTCGAACAGTCATCATGCACCTGCCACCAGTCCTTCTCGTCTTTTGAAGCCACAGTCAGTATCGCAGCAAGTAAGTGAGGCTCTTGAGCAGCAATGGTTGGTAGATTGTTCGGGTCCATTGCGGCTGGGTTCGCAAGCGGGAAGAAGGGATGGTACTTGTCCTCATATCTGGCCGTTGTCAGCAGTCAGAACTTCTGCATCATCGCATACTCGATACATACCGGTAGAGCAAAGCCTGGATCATCTCCAAGCTAAGCTGGCCTTTTGTGAGAGGCGGATAATCGATAACATGGCTGGGTGTCGGCGGCTGCACAGAACGCGATCCATCATGTTGTTGATTGCTATGGCCTGCAAGTTGTTCTCGACCATAGACACTACTATGCATGGGTGGCAGCTGGTTGTTCCCGGAATCGCGCTCCGCAACGTGGGCTAGGAACTCGAGCGCATCCGCAGGGTTCTGCAAATCTGTGGAGGCGACAGTATCGTCTACAGTCATCTTAGCTGTCGGAGTAGCGGCACCATCGTGTGACAATGGCGGCAGCGTCCTCGAGTCCGGGTTGAGAGAGCTCCAGCTGGGAAGCCGATGCTGCCGCAGACTTGGATCGAGGACATGCTGCTGATCGCTACGCGGTGGCGGAGGTACAGGGATAGGTCTGGCAGCACTGTCTAAGTTGCCAGACTGCCCTGGCAAGCCATGAGGTGAAGGAACCGGAGTCGCGTTGGCAAGCTCAGAAGCGCTTCGCTTCACTCTGCGACCGCCTCGTCTTGAGCCTCCTAGGATACATTCGTGCTGCTCTCGTATGCATCTCTCACATGGAGGACGTCCAGGTTCTCCACTGCTGTATCTGTGCCGAAGAGTCAGCTGTACGATCTCTGTCGTAGTGGATGATATGCCGAGGACAAGATTCCGTCAAAGAGCGGCCGCGAGAGCGGTCATTGCACTACCAACATCGCATACAGCGCGAAAAGGTAGAGGAGTATAGGCGACCCGGTTCTTGACGGCATTGAATGTTGGCAATATCAAGAAAGCGTCCTGGCCTGGTGAAGTATGTGCGGAAAGGGATAATGCTCACAGATCACACCGAGACTTGCGCTGGCGACAGTGCAGACACGCTCGGTAGGTGCGCTTTTCACGCTCAGATTTGGGGCCTTCTTTCTTGGTGGCGGGTTTTCCTGGGCTCTCGTCCGAGCTGTCGTGGTGGTATCCTCCGCCGTTGTCCATTGTTGCGCAAGAGGTGGAGTCTGTGGGTTGGCAGCCGACTGACGGCTACTGGTGTTCAAGTGCTGGCGAGTCGTCGCAAACCCCTCGCGTGTCGTTCACAAGCAGATCTCTATCGCCGACTGCCAGCGACAGAGTGGACGGAACTGGGCGGCCCAGAGAAGAAGATTGGTTTACTGGCAAGGCTGTGGTCTCGCTCTGCGTGCTGATTTCCCCACCAACTTCCAGCCAACGATCTCAAAGTGTGGAGACTTTTGGAGAAACCTCGAGCTGGGAACAAAAATAACAACGCGTGATCAGGCTGCGTCGTGCCCTCGAACTCTATTGTCATTTTATCGCACTGGCCGACGTTGTAGCGATCATCGCGCCAAAGCTTGGTTCGAGATCACCTGCGCGACTTTCCGCGGTAAGCTTCACCTCGCATCGCTGTGGTGTGTCAACTCTGCAAGATGAACAGGAAGGATAGCCTGTATCCTAAGAAGTTAGAACAGCTCGTTGCTGCTGACATGTCCGGGCGAAGAAGAGGCTGAACTCAGGACGCGAGATGAAGGCGAGAGTTGTCGGTACCAATCGGTTCTAGCAGGCTTCTGGACTCTATTTTCATTCCATGTGGGTCTCTCCCAAGACAAACACACCGACTACACTTCTATCTTCATGTTGGCCAGCAGAGCGCCTTGAACGCTGCTGGCAATCTTGACCACCCAGAACTTGGTCTCGTTCAGCAAGAACAATTCGCCCTTTCTGCCAAAGCAGAAGTTCGCCACACCGCCATTGACCCTAATCTTGCCAATGAGTTTTCCACCAGGAGTCCAGACATGGACACCATCACCACAGCCCGAGTAGACATTGCCCTCGAGATCGCACTTGATGCCATCTGGAATGCCTATAGTGCTGTCAGCGATCGAGCTAAGTACTCGGCCTTTGCATACTAACCTTCATCCGCCATGGCAAAGACCCTCCTGTTAGCCAGAAAGTGCGAACCATGCCTTTCTAGAACGTCGAATGCATAGCTGCGACGCGATCAGTCTAGGCTCATGCCTGCATCGGCCACGTGGTACTCACATGTGAGATGGCCGTGACAGATCTGTCGTTCCATCGCCGTGGATCCAGTCCGTATCGGTCACATACAATGTCTGCTCATCGGGCGAAAAGCAAAGCCCGTTAGGGCGGCCGAACCCATCGGCAACGACTCTGATATCTCCAGAGACTGGATCAAACCGATAGACCTGGCACGGCAACTGAGGCTCTGGTCGGAAGCCTTGCTCGAAGCCATAGATCGGGTCGGTGAACCACAGAGACCCATCGGCATGGACCACGACATCATTGACACTGGTAAACCGACGCCAGTGGTATGAAGACATGAGCGTCTTCGTTGCGTATGGTGGTCTAGGTTCCATCAGAACCAAGCCACCAGGTGATTTCATATCGCCTTGATCGCAGAACAGGACTCCCTCTTCGTAATTGATGCCGCCATTGCCCATGGCCACATCGGTCTGGAGCTCTTCGTACTGCCATTTGCCGCTGCTAGAATCTCTGGTCAATTTTCCGATCTTGATCGTCTTGCCTGCAGGTGTGCTTAGGCCGTTGCTAGTGATGTAGACAGCATCCTGGTCCGGCAGGTAGACTCCGGCTTCGTGGGCGAATGGCCAGTCTTTCTCGACTTCAAGCTCGATGCTCGGGCTGTCTCCAAGGATCTCCAAGAACTTGGGATCATAGACTGCGAAGTGAGGATCTTGAAAATCTCGCAATGCACTTGCTTCAGCATGAAGTGATCGCTCTTCTCGCGTGATATGCTGTACCACACAGATCAGTAAGTCTGCCTCAGGCCAGACGGCATATGAAACTCACCTTGCAATTGGCTGGTAGACTCATCTTGCACTCTTGTTGGTCGTCGTTCTGCGCTATGTTCAAGCCTCCATGCGGCACAACCTTCGATCTAAAGAAGTAGAGACGTCGTATGCAACTCCCCGCCCAAGTGTTCGAACTTGCCGTCAAACACCGCAGTTTCAGGCCCCGGTTCTCTCCATGCGCCTCCATGCATCAAAGCTTGACTCCTTTTCCATACCCCATGGGTAGTGCATTCGTAACCCTGCTAGTGTCATGAGAGCACTCCAGGATCCAGATGATAAGAATCTTCTCCCTCCCTTCCACTGTGAAGAAAAGATCGTAGCTGCAACACGAGGTTCGAGGTGGGAAGATTGGTTCAATAGCTTTCCTTCAAAGCTTGCGAGGAAGAGTCTAGACCAGGGACTATTATTGGAACATCACATCTCAAACTCCTCATACAACACACCACCTCATCGACGACACACCTTCAAGACGTGGACGATTCAATACTATACCTGGACTTAGAAGCTCGACTTCAACATACATCGAGATGGGCCAATGGCTTCGCCTCGAGGGCGGCGCCTTGCTGTACACAGTGTCGCTTCTCACCTGTTTGAGTTTCTTGCTCATCGGATATGGTATGTTGATCATCCATAACTACGTGAACAGCATACTGATACGCCTCAGACAATGGTCTCATGGGTGGTCTGGTCAATGCGCCTTCATTCGACAATACCTTTGGTCTCGATACCAACACGGACTATGGCACCAACATGGTCGCCCTCATCGTTGCCATCTACGAGATTGGTTGCTTCTTTGGTGCCATCTTCACAAGTTTCTTCGGAGAAGGATTTGGTCGAAGAAGGTCTATCTTCCTTGGAGTCTGCGTTATGATCGTCGGAGCACTCCTTCAAGCAACAGCATACGGCAAGGCACACATCATCATTGGCCGTATCGTTTCTGGTCTGGGCATGGGTATCATCAACTCGACTGCACCAGTCATGATGGCTGAGTTTGCCCCAAAGGCTACCAGAGGCATCTACGTCTGCGCTCAGCTTTCGTGTCTCAACTTCGGTATCATGATGGTGTACTGGATCGACTATGGTTTCGGCAAGATCGCAAGTGGACCAAGCTATGCATGGAGAGTGCCAGTGATCCTGCAATGCATGTTCCTCATCCCGATGCTGTTCATCATCATGATTGTGCCAGACACACCGCGCTGGTTAATCTCGCACAACAAGGGCGACGAGGGACTGGACGTTCTGCGACGGCTGAACAAGGGCAAGATGAGCGAGGAGGCAATCCTGCGCATGCACAGCGACATCACCAACACTGTCGCATATGAAGCCTCCATCGGAGCTGGTACCTGGTCGGATCTGCTCAAGGACGATGACATCCAGTCTCGCAGACGTTTCTTGATCGCTTGCGGTATCCAGATCTTCCAACAACTTGGAGGCATCAACGCCTTGATCTACTACTCCGGCACCCTCTTCCAGAAATCCCTCGGCTTCACTCCTGAGTTCTCAGCACTGATGTCCGGCATCTTGAACACATGGTTCTTCGCGGCATCTTTCATTCCTTGGTTCCTGATCGACCGTGTTGGTCGCCGCCCGCTCTTCTTGAGCATGATCTCACTCATGGCAGCCGTCATGATTGTCCAGACCGGTCTCATCTACAACGTGGAGAAGAAAACAGCTATTGCTACCGCCTGTGGTGCTGGTGCCGCTGCCATGCTGTTCATCTTCCAGGGTGCGTTCACGATCGGTTTCCAGGCCACAGTGTGGGTGTACCCAAGTGAAATCTTGCCACTCAGACTTCGTCAACGTGGCTCTGCCATCTCCACGGCCAGCAACTGGATCTGCAACTTCATCATCGTCTACATCACCCCACCCGCTATTCGCAACATCGGATACCGTACCTACATCATCTTCGGCGTGTTTAATGCCCTGTGGGTCCCAATCATCTATTTCTTCGTAAGTTCATTCCGGCATACCGACCTCATTAAATCAGTACTGACTTCCTCTTTAGTTCCCAGAGACCAAAGGTCTTGCTCTCGAAGATGTTGATAGGCTTTTCGCGAAGAGCGACGAGGCTCACCGTCAAATGAGTGTGATCATGCATGATCCAAACAAGGGCGAAGATGTCGAGCATGTTGCCGATTTGCATGAGGTCAAGAACTGATATGCATGTGCATGATCAGGTTGAGTAACGAGATATTTGATAGTACCATATTTTGCAAATGATGCAAATACTTCAGCCATACTCGCTTGCTCTCCAGCTGGCGTTGGTGCGGACGTGATAGTGACATCGTGCATCAACGTG
Organism: Sphaerulina vaccinii; assembly: GCA_022570795.1. Lineage (NCBI taxonomy): Eukaryota > Fungi > Ascomycota > Dothideomycetes > Mycosphaerellales > Mycosphaerellaceae > Sphaerulina > Sphaerulina vaccinii. The sequence continues at coordinate 1,239,229 of JAKUDP010000008.1, forward strand.
TCATCCCTGCTTCTTTGACATGCACTTCTGGTTCGTGAGATGTTGCTGAGATTTACGTGCTGCTCATGGAATGGAGTGGTGTACGATGTTCATGTCTCGATGACAATTCGTGTCCAGTCGCGTGGGACAAACAGAGTTTTCTGGCGCGTAGCTAGCGTGTTTTCTTGTGCCAAGCAAGCTCCTCTTCCTTCGCTGCATCAATGCATCATTGACTCCCTCGCAGCAACAGCATCAGGACTACTTCCAACATGAACAAACAAGACAAGACTCGGGACGAAACGGAGTCGAGAATTTGGAACGGCAACATGTTTTTGATACTATGTCATATGAACAGCAATCTCATTACTACTTCATCAACTTTTCGAGGCGGACAACACTCATGTCAGCGAGTTGATCACAAGCGAGATAGACCGACAATCTCGCGGTTGACCTGGTAGTCTGGCACTCTCATGTCGAGGGCACGGCCAGTGTATCCAAGATCCTCTGCAGTCAAGACGGCACACTTCTCACCGATCAACAAAGCAGTGGAGTAGGTGTTGCAGCCGACGTTGTCTGGGCAGATGGACAGATCGGCAACCTTGAGGTTCTTGGTGCCGTGGACGTTCAGGCGCTCGTCAACAACACCATGCTTGATGATCGAGTTGCCCTCGCGAGGACCCATCGAGCAAGTTCCTGTATCATTGTCAGCAACAGGTAAGTAAGAGGACTGGATTGTTGCATGTGCTTACCAAGAGAGTGCCAGGTGGTCTCGGTGTGGCGCTTGACCCATTCCTCAACAGCGAGGAGATCATCCTTGCTGTACTGCAGGTCGTCATGCACAACTTGCTGGTTGGAGTTGAGGTAGGCTGGATCTGGCTTCCTCGATGGCTCTGGTGTCGGGATGGTCCAGGAGCCGGTGACGAGGTTGGCAGTGATGTGGTTCGGACCGGCATACGCCTTCGTGGTGGCGAGGTCCAAGTCGTGGCAGCGAACTGGGGAGTCGTATGCGTAGAACGGGTGGTTCTGGGCGACTTCACCAGCAAAGGCGTCCATGCGGCGGGCGGTCTCACGGGACTTGATGTAACCCCAAACCATTGGAGCCATATCACGGCGGTCGTTCATGAAGCCAGCATCAAAGTCGGGTGCCTCATATGGGTTGGGGCTGACGATGTTGGTGAAGCCACGGGAGAATGGATACTCCAGGAAGTGGAACATGGAGAAGTACTTTCCTGGTGGGACGTGCATGTGGTCGCCGAACCATCCAGCAACGACGGCCCAGTGCATGACTGGCTTGTCTGGCTTGTCCTTGAAGTAGCTGTCCCAGCCCTTGATGAACTCTGGGAAGGGCGATGAGGCAATGTCGTCCAGATCCTTCTGGTTGGGTCGCCACTTGACACCAGCCTCAATGCCGTTGGTGGCAAGAGGTCCAGTGCCATCAAGCTGCCACTGGTTGAAGACCTTCTCCTGGACCTTCTCGTCGCCGCGAACGAAGTCATCGAAGGACTCTGTCTCTGGCTTGGCGCGATATAGGGAGAAGAAGAGGTAGTGGTCCTGGAAGTTCTGACCCACACCTGGCAGGTCGACGATGGGCTTGACGCCAGCCTTGCGAAGCTTCTGGCTGTCACCAACACCAGAGCGCTGGAGGATGAGGGGTGAGCTGAGTGTGCCACCGCTGACGATGATCTGTCTGCGGGCCTTGAATGTCCTGGAGTGGTTCTCGGATGGAGAGAGTGGCTTGGTTGGCACGGTGCGGACACCAACTGCCTTTGTGCCCTCGAAAATGACCTTGTCGACCTTCGTGTTGACGGCGAGGTGGAGGTTCTCGTAGTGTTGACGAGTGCTGTGGATGTATGCGTGTGCAGAGTCAGAGCGACGACCAGTATCTCGATTGATCCACTTCAGCCAGTGCTCAGCACCGTGGCCAGTGACGAGATCCTGGAGATCGTCGGTGACTGGAATGCCCTGAGACTCGGCCGCACGAAGGAAGTCCTGCATGACTGGGTACGTGTAGTTGCCGAAGGAAACCTTGATCGGTCCATCGAAGCCGTGGAGATCACGGTTGTTGCAAGCACGCTGGTATGTCTCGTGCTTCTTCATCAAAGGAATGAGCTCCTTGGTGGTCCAGCCCTTGGCTTGGAAGTCATCGTAGTCAGATGCTGATGCACGAGTGTACATCTGATATTGTCAGCTGCAGGTTTCTTCAAGACGATAGGATGCTACTCACCATGAAGTTGATGGAGGAACCACCACCGAGAATGTGGGCAGCTGGAACGATCGCACGACGACCCGAGAGCCACTCAGAAGGACGCGAGTAGTAGAAGGAGGCAGTCTTGCTGTCCAACTTCATGTTGCGAGGGAAGATTCCTGGGCGGAACACCCATGGGTTGTTCAGGTTGCTCTCGCCAGCCTCGATGAGCAAGACCTGAAGCTTGTGGTCCAAGTTGGCCAGACGGCCAGCAACAACACAACTGGACAGAGTCAGTATCACTGCCAATGTCTTTCGATATCTGATACCAACCCGCATGATCCTCCACCGCACACAATGATATCAACCTCGTCTGGGATCGTCATCTTGGCTGCTTCTCTTTTGATGAACTTTTGGTAGTTTGGGTAGTCGAATCGATGGATATTTGGAGTGAGTGAGATCGAGGAGTACGATCCTGATGCTCTTGCCTCGAGGGAAGTACATTGCAGTATATCAAGACCACTCCCCCGCACATGTGAGAAGCTTCGGAAAAGAGGAGCTTTCCAATCCCTCTCGCATAGTACAAGGATCTGGAGGGCTGTTTGATGAGTGAGATCCCTATAGCCTGTCGCTAAGGACAACAAGACAGCTCACGCCACGCCGGATCAAAGCCAAAAGGCCTCCGACACAAGGCATACAGCTACTTGTACCGAGAACGTTTCTTTTCCTGGAGTCGGGCAGTGCGTAAATTGGGCGTCCTGTCTCTCTGCTCTCTGCACTGAACTTGTGGGGGACCAGTGCTCATCATACACCGCGGCGTTCTGCGGCGTGACTGACCAGTATGGATATCGCATGCCATGAGCCAGTCAGGCACGTTCTTTATTACAAGTGTTTTGAAGGACCACATCCAGGCCAACGCAGCTCCCCATAGATGCAGGTGCACACAAGCACAAGCCACTCAGACAGACCCTCAGATGCGGAGAACCTAGCAGGCACAGCATTGTCGCATGGTCTCGGCAAGGAAATAGTGCAACAGCTCGCAAGTAAACGCCTGGTGCTGGGTTCTTTCAGTAAGCTGATGCAGTATATGCTTGCTACGCTTTGGACATTCAGAAGTCTTCCATAAGCAAGTGAATTGCGATACCGTCCTGGAACGGAAACCACCGACAGCCAAAACCCGCAGACAGCTTCGAACAGACTAGGCCGTCGACCTGCTGCATATCGACATGCTTGAGAGTGCAAGCAGTTAAACATGATGTGAAGTCGAGGAGGATCAGCTAGCTGCCAATGGATGCGGCCGCTACTTGACATGTTCCGCAACTCTGTTTCGACCAATTGCTTCCACTCCCACAAAATGGAAACAACTGGACCCAGTGACCAGCAGGCATCCTGCGGGGTCCTGAAGTATGAGCCCCAGCGATTAGAACTCTCTCCACAAGTTCTCGCAACTACGACTGCGCCAAGCTATGGATACTTCTGCGGGGAACCTGGTCTGCCGTACTCCGAAGGATGAGATATTTGGGGGCTTGGGGCTCCTTCGCAGTGTTAGTCCTCTTTCGAATACGAGAGAAAGCGGGCTCTGAAGCATACGTGAAGAGTTTGGCTGGCAGTTGGCAGCAGAGGAGTTCACGTTCCCTTGTCTCTCCTCAGCCACATAACATGCCATGTGTGCGCCATCGACGAGGACCCCTACCAGCATGGAAGATCACAGGACGAAATCGGAAGACAATCGGACGACGTGGAAAGCCATGCCTGTAGTTACAAGCTGTCTTGTCCTTCCACGCAACAAGCGGACAATCTTGCCATTGGCTCAGAGTGCATGAAAGCTCTCAGTACTAGTAAATGCTCTCCGCACATTCACGAGTACGCGTCTCCTGTGGGCACGATCAAGAGCTTTTGTCGGAATTGGTATACATCGCACTACCTTGTCTTCAGGCTAGTGGCCAGGTTGTCGGATGCCGTCCATGTCGGCATTCGGGTCGAGCTCGAAGTGGCATTCGTGAAGCTGAAGAAGACAGCCATCAAAGTGCACGCCTCCAAACGCAGTGCAAGAAGGGGCCCCGTTCGATGTCGACGAAGCTCGAAAGCAGGCGCCTGCATGAGATGACCCAAGGGATCTACCTTCCCGCTACCAGAGATGAAAGATGACAGAATGGGTGCTCGCACTGCTAGGTCCCTAGGTCATGCAGTCTCCAAGAGCTCTTGTTAGGCACCGCACGTTGTACCACATTGAGAGAGGCTGGTACCGCATTGAGAACGGCTTCGTTTCACTTTCGTGGATTGGAGAGCTATGTTCGATCCATTCTAATCTACAATGACTGGAGATGCCAGTCTCAGTCTACATTGCAGGCCAACTCGCCCTGCATATCATGAGTAGTGCTGTACGTTGTTGCTCTGTAAGTAGTATCCTTCCTCTCATCATCAACGAAGATCGATCAACATTGGCTTCAGCATCTGCTTGTAAGCCGAACTGACCCGTGCCAGGTAGCTACGATGCCTGAATGTCGATCTTGCACCATCACCAACTCTCACATCAAATCTCATCATATACCTCGTAAATGGTCTCTCCAGCATCAAGGTCATCCTGGCCAAGATCTTCGTCCATATTCACTTCGTGTCGAGCTTCGGAGACCACGGGCGAGGACGTCGGTGGACCGTCTTGCATTCCTTCCCATTCTTCATCTGCTTCGCCATCCTCACTATGGAGCATTGGAAGATCGTCGTGCGATCGCGGCGTCGGCATAGCGAATGGAGTGGTACCTCTACCCCGACTGCTTGCAGCTTGACTGCTTCGAAGCTGATTGACCTCAATCGACACTTGAGGAGGGCTCCATCTTGGTGTGATACCGAAGCCACGTGTTTCCCACTCTGGTGACGTCGAGATGCGGCGTCTCTTCATCGAGCTTTCTGTGGAAGGATGGACATCACCAACAGGGTCAATATCGAAAGATGTAACTCTTCTCTTGGCGACTGTGTCAACTTCCATGACCTGCGCCGAGGTAGAAGTAGGTAAGGAGACAGAGCGTCGTTCGAAGTGCCTACGAGCGACTGGTGATCCGACATCAACGTCTTGTTCAACATCAAGATCGTTGAGGTCCTTGAATACAGACTCGCTCCACGGTGAGTCTCCGGAAGCATAAGATGATTGTGGACTTGTGACGTGGTCCAGCCGCGGTGTGAAAGACCAACAAGCATCGACGACCTTCCCCAAAGCCTCAGCAGCCTGCAGCTCACCATCGCCATCATACAGAGGTAAGTGTCTGATACCCTGCCAACTCCAGCTGGGTCTCGAAGGCTGCAGGTATCCGTCTGGTGTGGTCAAGTACAGTCTTCTCTCGCCACTCGACTTCATAAACACACTGGAGTCCAAGAAGCTGGCGGACCACGTGGCCGGAGTCACCATCTCGGCTTGACTGAGGAAGCGTAGTCGGGATGACTTGCGCACTTTGCGAAGAGGTATGTACCTTTCCTGCAATCCACTGTACTTGGCCTCCAGCTCCGGAATAGTTCCTCCGTCGGCAGAGATAACGTTGCCGAATGCTGAAGAGATGGCACTGAAGATATGTCCTGCATCAGGAGCCGTGATCTCGACCTCACGAACGAGACCACGACTAGCGAGACGCTGGAAGACTGTGCCGCTTGGCCCGCACGCCTTGGGAGACAGCCACTCATCTTCTGTCTCCCGCGCCCACGCCTCGATCGATTCTGTCGTCCACGCACCACTCGTGGCTGCAGACTTGAAGGACAGTCGGAGAGCGTCCTGCGTAGCTGACCATTCTTGCGAGGGCATCTGAGCCGTGGATCGAAGAGAGTGTTGCGTGGACTCTGTCGACGAGAACCATATGCCAGGAAGCTGTCGGCCGAACGGTAGCAGGACCACCTGAATGGCCCATGGTCTGGTGAATGATGGTAAAGTGGTATTCTCAAGCTCCAGAATGCGAGACTCGAGTGCATCGATACGTGGACCAGTCTCAGCATTCGCAGCAATAGTTGCGAGAACGACAGCTTCCGTTTGCTGAGCAGCACTAAGATCAAAAGATCCGTCTGATTCGAAAGAGCCAGCACTTGGTATGAGCGACCTCTTCTTACTACCTGATGCGTGTGGTGCCGAGGATTGCTCTTCGTCCGCAGCTTCATCACGCTCACGCCAGCTCTCCAAATCCGCAAGACGCTCTTCGAAGGAGGTAAGTTTGTGTTGCGTCTCATCGGCTTCCTGCGTCTTGATTTGCTCAGCTCGCCAGTGCTCCAGGTCGATCAGGCGTCCGTCCTGCATCTCGAACCTCTGCCGCACCTCATTGCTCGGTATGTTGTCAAATGACATACTCTCGAGTTGAGAGATTCGATGTCCGAAGTTCTGAATTGTGTTGCACATCTCCTGTATCGAGAGCGATGGTCCAGCGCTTACAGGACGAGCAGAAGGCCTTCGGGGCTGAGAGGCTTCAGAAGATGGTGCTCGATCAGTATATCGCGTCATCGTGGCCTGCGCAGCATTTCGAGGTGATTGGCGCCTAAAGTCAGGTGTACCACGCACACTTGGTGTCGCGACTTCTGTTGCAATCTCTGTTGCACTGTAAGGCCCAGCCTGATGTATGCTCGCCATCATTTCGGCATGAGGTATGGTCACAGGAGGTCCCATCGACCGAAACCGGCTGATACGTTCCTGGAGCTCTCTAGTCGGACTTGCTCTTGGTTCATCGGCGACGCTGTGAGCACCTGTTGATGGTAAAGGCGCTGTCGAAGCGAGTTTCGATAACTCATCAGGTCGCATGCCATCGACTTGCTGTCGAGCGAAGCCATTCAGCGCATCCCACAATCTTGTATTGACGGAGTGCGGCTGCGACGTTGTTCCAATGCCTAAACCAGTGGTAGGCCTCGCTGCCGCTGTGGGTGTAGTGTGCTCCGTCCTAGCATTACCTCCAGGCTGACGTATCAGCGAACTCCAGGTGGGCGCTACGAAGCCACCATGCTGCCCTGACGAGCTCCTCTGCTGCTGTGATGTAAGTTGCGCATTCAGGTCAGTTCCATGATCTTGCGCATTGGCAGAGCTCGTCGCGCCATTTGGCCGCACATTTTCATGGAAGCAAGCATGATGTCCACAAAAGCACCAGGCTCTTTCACTCTGTTGATCTCCTCCATTTGGTTCTCTCAACCAGAATCGCCGACAACCACATGTCGGCGCATGCACTCCTCCATTCAGGTCTTTAAACGCGCACGCTCCATTGGGTAGTAACAGCTCGAGCTCAGTGCCTCTGCCTACAGAAGCTCGACTGATGGACTGCCCGTAGTAGGCCGCCATAAGGCGAGCCAACAACGGCCGTGGTCGATCAGCATGCCATTACCACTTCACGAAAAGGAACAGAAGATTGATCGTTGATTCGTCGGCCGCTTCGTTTCTCAAGGAGGCTGTGGTTCGCTATCTATGTCGGATAAGAGCTATAATACAAGGCAAGCTATCGCTGGGGACTCGCAGGGCGATTCGTAAGTCGTTACGTCGAGGAAATCGTGGTCGTGTGTACAAAATGGTCGAATGTGAAGGACGCACACCAGAAAGTCCGTGGAGGAACAAGAGACTCACTGGATGTCCCCACGCTATCCTAGACGCCAAGCAGGGTGCTGGTTGCCGCGATACCAGATTCGCCGGGTTGTGCACGACTCAAGCTGTCAGTGAACGAATATGATTCGTCCGGAGCATTCTTCGCCAATGCTTTGAACCCACTCTGCCTATCACGACCTGAGGCCGCACGCGTCGCACGTAGACATCCTCCATCCTACATCTACGCGTACAACAGCAAGAATGCAACGCCTTGACAACGCAGCTTGCGTTGCCTGAGCAGCTCCCGAGGTCGTGGACATAGTATTGGGCTATCTTACCGATATGAAGACTTTCACCCCACGCTGACTGCTGCCTATAGACCAAGACGAGCCGCCCGAGGGCCCAGAGCATGCACGATATCAGACACCAAGATGCAGCAGTATGATGAATGGTCTGGCATGTAACGATATACTCAACAACCGCTACCAGCGACTCAAGCAATACGTCAAGCTCTACCTCAAGCTCGCTCGGTATTGTAGACAGGCTTCCAACGATGCAGTCCACGTCCAATCTACGACACTGCTCTTGCGAACGAATACACCATCACACGGCCGAGATGATACGGGCTGGTATATCGTGTTCAGCAGCGGTAGCAGGTGAGTGAATTTCAAGATGGTCCTAATATTATTCTGGCACGGTAGATCACAAGAGGACATTCAGAGCATCTCAAAGAGCCAGCCTCCACGCTCGCAACTAATTCATAGCTCGAATGCTCGAATTTACAAATATGCAATCATGAACTAGCGGCGGTTATTCCCGCACCATCCCGTACCAATGAAAGGCGAACAGACGAAGTGAAAGAAGTCGATTTCGACCCCGATTAGAACCCTGAGACACCCTGAAGACTCCAACCGCAGTCATGAATCAGGTGTGACGCTGAAGAAGCAATCGTCTAGTCCGGCTTACTCACTCCTCACTCCCATCACGAAAGACTACCCTTCCGCCCGTATTCCTCAACCAACAAATACTATCAAACTCGAAATCAAACAGGCTAACCTTCCACCATCCTCCATCATAGAACCTGACATTCACGAACCTCGTGAATCCAAAGATCGTAAGCTGCAAGTAGAAGCGTCAGCTTGTACTGTGCAGAGGGAAGGCTATTACTTACCTCTCCAGAACCCACACCCTTTGAAGTCCAAAACCAGATAAACCCCTTTCCGGACTCGGCAACTACAACGTCGTTGAGTCCTTCTCCGATCGTGCTATTCGATGTGAGACCGTACGGCTTCGAAGTGTTGCCTTCGAGGAAAGAGGAGAGGGAGGTTGCGAAAGGGCCGAAGGCTTGCTGTGCAGAAATTATGAGCGCGAGAAGACGAGCAATGGCTTGGTAGTAAAAAGGCAGGCTTACTGGGTCTCCGCGTGTTGAAAGTCGCGACTGGGAGTTGACATTTAGGTCCTCGGTGAAGAGCTCATGGGCTAAAGCTGTGCGGTCTGGAACGGACTCGGAATCGCGGAGGAAGTCGAAGAATTCGAGGGTGTAGGCTACGGCATCTGCGTGGGTTACTCTGCTGCCATGGTGCTCGTCGCTTCGTGCGACTGAGTCCGACTTGGGCAAGCAGAAGGCCACTGAGACGAAGAGGCAGAGGATGTATGGTAGGGATGAGAACTACATCGTCAAAATTGTCGAACAGCACGAATTGTGAGAATGCTCAAGCGTATGCGAATTTCGAAGTATGAGAAGCTCAACTCATGATATACACATACACTCTGCCTCGTTTAGGATCTAGGTAAGCGAGCTCATGGCTCATAGCTCATATTCTTGGCATACATCTCTGGCGTGCATCACGAGCCAGTCTCATTCGCTAAGCGCGAAACCTGGCGTAAGTCAGAGGTCTGCATGTCATTAATCAATATATACGTCAGGGACTATAGGTCTTCCAACAGTCGCCATTGGTCTAGTGGTAAGCTTAGTAAGTCGTTAGCTACGCTGATGCTGGAGACACTCTGCGCACTAAACGACAACTGAAATGGCTGAAGCAGCCTGAGTTGAGTGGTGATATTGGGTGATCATAGCCATACTATTGTGGCGATTGTTTTGCTTTTGCATTACAATTCTTCTTCCATCGTTCTGTTCTTTTGCTCACACGAGTGATCTTGTGTGGGTGTCGACTTGAGGATGTATTGTACCATCGAGGGCAGCTAGAGTCATGTCAGCGATCTGCTTGGCATGCATCTCTGGGGTACGCCTTTGATTATCTGACGTACCACTCATTGATCACTTGAGATCTACGTCTGGCGACGTAGCTCACTTTGAGTGACATATACGATAACAATGTGGCCTTCTCCAATAATCGTCATTGGTCTAGTGGCAAGCTCAGTAAGTCGTTAGTGTATGCTAATGCTGGAGACAATACAATGGAAACCGCAATCAACGAGGCGACATCAGCCTCCTAGATGTGGATTGGCTTGGCGTTCCACTGCGGCGATTGTTTTGCTACTCGCCTCTGTTTCGTTCTTTTGGCAGCTTGAATCAAATATGGTATGACCTAGTAGCGATCACTCTTTCGCTCACGCGAGGAATTTCGTGAACTGGTAGCGAAATTAGGATGTATCGTACCTTCCAGGGTCACTAGCATCATGTCAGCAAGTCAGACTATCGTTCGTCCAAGCTCTACGCCTCAATATCACCATATGTGTCAGACGAGAAAAAGCTCAAGCTTCAGTGTAACATTTCAATAAATAATACCCCAACACCAACGCTAACAAGCCAAATAGTCCACACTCTCATCTCTGAACATCAGGCTTCTGGTCAGCCTCGCTTCGCTCTTTGATCAAATCAACTTCAACCCCCTCTGCCAATTCCCCTTAGCAACATGCCCCATATACCCCCTCGTCTTAACATCCGGTCTCTGCAATAATCGAAAAGCTTCCAAAATATGTCTCGTACCAACAGGAGTCCTCGCCTCTTCAGGCGGATCAAACAAGCCCGGTTCCCTTCTTCTCTTCCTACCCCGTTTAGCCTCATCGCCTCCACTAGCCCTCTTGATCGCATCCTCTGACGCCTTGACTTTGAGAGCTTCCTCGGTCAAAAGAGTTACGATTTCGTATGTTAAGAAACCAAGTATATCAACAATATCGTCATTGGGTTTCGAATCAGTAACGACGCCAAAACCAGCCCATTCTCGGAAACGTTTTCCTTTTCGAAATGTAAAAGATGCTTGACGACATTCGGAGAAATGTAAGTATTCTTCTGCATTCATGCCTTTTGTTCGTTCATCGGCTTGTTTGAGACGCATTAGCGTTGCAGCGTTCATCTCCTCTTCTTCCTCATCTTCTTCGTCTTCTCTTTCGGGGACGAATTCAGAGTAGAAACTTGAAACATCCCATGGAAGGCCGACTTTCGCTTTCTTGTTCTTGTTTGTGCGAGTTGCGACAGAAGGGCCTGCGCCTGCTGGGTCAGGTGCAGCAGCTCCTAAATCGAAATCGTCGGCCCCGCCTACGTCTCCTTTGTTGTCGTCGCTTTCTTTGGCGGATTTCCTGACGTCTTTCCATGATAGGAAGGTTCGTAGACGTGAGACTTTGGCTTTGTCGTGGCGGATTAGGAAGATTAAGTCGTCTGTTGAAATTGTTCGGACTCCGCGACGGGCTGCGAGTTCGGTTGCTCGCCGAAGCATTTCCATGACTTGTTGTTGGACTATGGATTCGATCATGCTGGTGGTTTCTTGGGATATGTCGCCTGTTTCGCCGGAGACGAACATCATCTGAGGGGAGGAAGGGCCATGTTAGTCATTATGTACAGTAGGGTAGTGGTGGGAGAGGTGTGCGACGAGGAGATGACCAAGGGAGGGGAGCCAGTTCAGTCCGGCTCCGAGTTCAGTTCTGGCCATTGCATCGTTTCTGCTCCTCCTTTTGTCTGCAAAATTCACTCATAGCCAGGCTTGCCGCCTTGGGTGGCACTGAGTACGTAATTCCGGATAGCAGGCTGAGCTGGTATGATGGCGAGAATCTGGACTCGACATTCGATGGCGCAGCTGCTGCCGGACCGGAGAGATCGCTTCCAGACCTTGCAGGACCGGCCTCTCGCTTCTGCCTTTTCCGTTGTGGCTGCTCACTCCCATCGCATTCAGCTTCTGCACTCGTGGGCTCGGTGGACGGCGCATCCGAAGAGGCACTCGATGGTGAAGCTGTCGTCGCGTCCGGAGTGGCACTCGATTGCCCAGCTGTCATCGTATCCGGAGAGGCACTCGATGGCCCAGCTGTCGTCGCATCTGTAGAGGCGTTGTTGGTACGCGCTTGCTTCTTCTTGAATGCCACAGTGCCTGGGATAAGACCCGCCCTCCTGTCCTCCCTAAACTTCTCGACGTTATTGTAGCCGTGCTGTACCATTCTGTGGTAATCCGTAACGCCCACTGGACGACCAGCGCCGGCATGTTGCTGCGCAGCAGGTGGAGCAGTAGGCATGACAGCAGCGAGAGCAGCAGGTGGTGCAGCAGGTGGTGCAGCAGGTGGAGCAGCAGATGGTGCAGCAGGAGGAGCGACAGGTGGAGCAGCAGTGGGAGTAGCAGCACTTGGAGGAGCGACAGCTGTCTGCGGAGCGGCAGAGGTATTCTGCGAGGCTGCCACACCGACATCGCGTGCCGTGGTCAACAAGGGATCGATCAGGAGAGGTCCGATCCAAAGCTTAGCCATCGATCTCACAGTGGGACCAACAGGCAGAGGCCTCGTAGTCATGTCTGGAGCGACAGACCTTAGAAACTCACGCTTATCCACCCAGTCGTAATCAGCAATCTCCGAATCCGCAAGCTCATCTGCGGAGAGGTCGAGAGGACTATCCGGTGTCGCGGTGGTCTCTCTCCTCCGGGGAGCTGTGAGCTCCTTGAACTCGTCGTCGGTGACGATGCGTCGTGATTGAGGATCATCCCAACTCATCGGAATAGTATTCATATCTCCCATAGGCTCAGGCCCGAATGGGTCGTAATGTGGGAGGATATCACCGCAGACAGAGAAGTACGGCATCTTGGAAAGTATCTCTGAAGATGTAGTCTGTGTTCGATATTGTATTGGTGATGCCTGTAGTGGCTTGGTCGATGCAAGATTCCGTGAGACTTGACGGATAGTAGAAAGTATCTCTGAGATCGTAATCTTCCTTCGTGATTGTATCGGTATTGCTTGGGCTGACTTGGTCGGCGTATGGTTCTGCGTGAAGATAGATGGCTTGTGAAAGTAGCTCTGATGTCGTGATGATCTTTCTTGATAGTATCGGTTTGGCTTGCAGTTGCTCGGTTGATGTATGATATTGTGAAAAATCCGAATCGGGAGTGCAGACCACGACGTATATATATAATACGTGCAAATACATGACGACGAATTCAGTGTCCTCACTTTCTTGATATAGTGGTTCTGCGCAAGAACTTATTGTCCTCACAAATTTGAAGATCTGGTACGGCTGTATGGACCCACCAACACGGAGTCGCGGAGGTGGTCAGAATGCAGAGGGCGGACTTCGAGTACCTCACCCCCTTCTCAAAGCGTTCTCTACAGCTTCATAGAGGTCTCGAGGGCGATTCTTGCAGCATCGCGAGCGCGACATCCCGCCTACAATTCTCATCTCGTGCTGAGGCTTGGTTCCAGTACCAGAAGTCCAGAAGTCCGGCTCTGCTGCAGCCTGTAGACCGCGACAATAGGCCGATCCAGGTTGGGACAGGAAAGTGAGGACTCTAGATGTGGACCAAATCCAGGTATTGCTGTGCTTGTAGGAAGGTGCTGGAAAGGAGTACATACCTGCTGAATCTCAGTCCGGTATTTCGCCTTCGTGTCTGCCATGATGGCGAGCAGTTCTTGTGCGTTTCTGATGGGATATGAGCGTTTCTTGATTTATGGTATAGGCGATATGGGAGGTGCTGGTCAGATGAAGTCTGGCAGTCACGCCAAACCAATGGCGCGTGGTTCGTAGGGCTGAGCGTAAGGCTCCACTATGACCAGCAGACTGGGATCCTGACACACTTTGAGCAAATAAGGTTGTGGCGTATGATTCGAGCAACCATGGATTGGAGGAAAGCAGATTTCTCTGCCATTTCCTTCTTGCTACCTACAGTATCCACCACAGATTCAGTCACCGCCCCGCCATGCTCTACATCATCGGACTAGGCCTCGCCGACGAGCGCGACATCAGCACACGTGGCCTCGAAATCGTGCGCCAAGCCGAACGAGTCTATCTCGAAGCATACACGGCAGTCCTTCTCGTTGACAAAGAGCAGCTCGTATGACATCTCAACGCACAACAGCCAGTATAGATGGCTGATAATCGTCCGATGGGTTATGTTATTAGGAAGCATACTATGGTCGTTCAGTCATTATTGCCGACCGCGAAATGGTCGAATCGCAATCCGACGACATTCTCGAAGGAGCTGCTGAGAAGGATGTGGCCTTCTTAGTTGTGGGAGATCCATTCAGTGCTACTACTCACACAGATTTCGCTTTGCGATGTAGGCAAAACGATCCTCCTATCCCGTATAGGACGTTGCCGAATGCGAGTATTTTGACTGCTGTGGGCGCTACAGGGTTGTCACTGTATAATTTTGGACAAACTGTTTCTATGGTTTTCTTCACGGAGACTTGGAAACCTGATTCGTTCTATGATCGTGTTAAGGAGAACGCGACGTTGGGGCTTCACACGCTCGTATTGCTGGATATCAAGGTCAAAGAGCCGAATCTGGAGAAATTGGCGAGAGGGAAGATTGTTTATGAGCCTCCGAGGTTCATGACTGTTGCGCAGTGTGCGGAACAGATGCTGGAGGTGGAAGAGAAGAGGAGTCAAGATGTTTGTGGGAAAGAGAAGCTGGCTGTGGGTGTTGCGCGACTAGGCAGTGAAGGAGAGCAGATTGTTGCGGGCACGCTGGAGGAGTTGACCCAGGCTGATTTGGGGAAACCATTGCATAGTCTGGTGCTGTGTGGGACGAGGATGCATGAGATGGAGTGGGAGTATATGCGCGACTTCGCTGTTGATAAGGAGAAGTTCGATGCCATTTGGAAGAGGGACTATGCGGCGCATGCTTGAGAAAGCAAGTAGTACGATCAGCTGCTCGCTTGACCTTTGCGATTGGAGCTCGCGACGGTTTTTGGACGATCAAAGACCGACACAACGTGTCCGACTTGCATCAAGCATCCCATACATTAGGGACCTGAGGACGACTGTGGCAAAGGTGTCGATCATCGCTCCGGTATACTATGTTTAATTTGAGCAGCGCAATGCTGAAGGACTTTACGAGATCCGGAGTGGTTCATCGCGGCCGCTGCATACACCAGGTGCCTGAGCATCTGAGATGAGATGACATCGGTGTTGGCAGACAATCAGCAGCCAAATGAGCATGGGGTCGCTTACCGTTCCAGCATAGTATATTCGATTTGAGCAGCGCACCGCGGTTCTTTGCTGCAATGCTGAGCGCTTATACAGAAGATACAGAGGCGTATTCGACACGAGCGTCATTGCATACATCAGGAGAGTCTGAGCGCCTTAGTTCGATCATGACGGCACAAATTGCACAATCAGAAGCCTTGAACTAGGGGATGTTGGAGGGGGAAAAGGTGGGAAGTGCTTCGAAAAGGGCCACGATATACCCTTGAAAGTAGTTGGTCGCGATCAATTTCCCCATGGCGAGTGGTCCAACTGCCGACAAGCTGCGAATAGAACGATCGCATCCATGTATAAAGCATAAGCACTACCGGGGCATAGACCAACGACAAGGGCTAGGATGCCGGGAGATTTGGGGCATAATATCGAGCCAACTACGCTTCTTGAGATCGTCGAGCACCATGAGGTACCAAGGCGGCACACATGCATGCAATACGACCTGAAATACATCGGACTCAAGATAGCGTCGACGACCTTGAACTATGGTAAGCTCCTTATTCACGACGTAGCACTACTGTATCACTCACAGCATGTTGCGCAAGCAGCTCGCAATGTCCTCCTTCTCCAAACCAACAGATCATGGAGAAGTTCTCAAGTATAGTGGCATTCCCACGCGGCTTCCCGTTACCGCTCAGCAGATGCGTGACACTATCCATCATCGCAGCCTTCGCCGTATTCCTTCTATGCGGCACTTGGTACTCAAGAGACAGCCTATCACTTGAAGTGTACAAGAACCATTATCTCAACACTCCAGCTGCTGCTCCAGCTCCAGCTCCAGCAACCCTCGACACGCATAACGAAGTGAAGGAGCTTCTGATCGACCATAGCCCGGTACCTCAACCAAATCTCCATACAACGGAAACAATAACATCTAGCAATGAGAGCAACGATACAGAATGGAACGATTGCCTCCACCTCGCAGGCGCCGAGAATATCCTCGTGATCCTCAAGACAGGAGCAACAGCAATCTACGACCGTCTACCCATACACTTCGAAAGCACATTCAAATGCGTGCCCAACTACATCATCATCTCCGACCTCGAACAAACCATCGGCCCGACCAAAGTCCACGATGTTCTCCAGCTCGTAACACAACAGACGCGAGAAAATCATCAAGACTTTGATCTCTATTACGATATAGCAGACTACCACGCCTCAGGACAGGATCCGAGGAAGCTGCCTGGTTCTGCGGCTTGGAACTTGGACAAATGGAAGTTCTTACCTATGATCCATAAAGCTTGGGATATCTCTCAAACAGAGTATGATGGCAAGATCGACTGGTTCGTCATGATGGAAGCCGACACCTCACTCTCCTGGCTCAACCTCATCCACTTCCTCCAAACCAAAGACCCTAGCATACCACAATACATCGGATCTCCTGCAATGCTAGTAGTAGACGGTTCAACTTTCGCCCATGGCGGATCCGGCGTAATCATGAGTCGAGCCGCTATCTCCAAGGTCGAACATAAACGCACTCACTTCCTCTCAGGCAACGCCGGCGAGAGCGTACAAGCGAGTATACAAGCCTACGATCGTTTCTGGGAAAACCACACAGAAGAAATCTGTTGCGGCGACGCAGTCCTAGCTCACGCATTCACCGACGTCGGCATCTCCGTCTCCTCAGCCCGTCCAATGATCCAAGGCGACACCCCTCTCACCATACCTTGGGAACTCCCCGACCACACTCGTCCAGATAGCATGATGTGGTGTAAAACCCCCATAACATTCCATCATGTCAATGGAGGTGAAGTCGATGAATTATGGCAGTTCCAACAACGTTGGATTGAAGATCATAATGGAGGGTTATGGAATGAGACGTATCTGTTCAAGGATATCTTTGAAGAGTTTATAGCTCCGCATATTGAGCATGGGAGGAGTACGAAGACTGAATGGGATAATATGTCCTCTTGGATCAGGATTGAAAGCAGTCCCGAGGGAATCTCAGTTTCTGGACCGGAGATCCATCTTTCCTCTCCCGACGACCAAGCAGAATTGGACACGATCACATCAGAAGCTACGGCTAGTGCAGAGAAGTGCGAAATCGCGTGTGAGAGGAGGGGTTGGCCGAATGCTTGGCCTGAAGCGATTGATGATTGTTTGCAGTGGAAGTGGAGTGACGGTAAATGTCATCTCGATTACAAGATCCGACTAGGTGAAGTGCAGAATGATGAGACTATCAAAACGGAGGGAAGTTGGACTAGTGGGTGGATGAAGGAGAGAGTGCTGAGTTGGAAGGTTAAGCAAGGAAGTTGTGGGAGGGCAAAGACGGAGGAGTCCATAGACAATGCTTTGTTGGTACGATGAGGGGTGGGCGAATGTATAGCGATATGTGATTATGTGTTTACTGGTGTTCTGCTGCCAAATGCGGAAGGTTTTGAGTGAGACCATTAGTGACAGAGCAAAAGAATTGGAGAAGAGGCAAAACAATCGCCACCTTGGAAGGATCGTAACAATGCTGTGCGAAGTCTCATGGCTTCGCTGTCAGCTCTCGCTCATCCTCTATATGTCAGACATCAGCTACACTGACGAATTACTGATCTTGCCGCTAGACCAATGACGACTAATGAAAAATGCAGTTCGAGCTTCATGTATGTACAACCATACAATGCTGAGAATGGCAATGCAAAAGCAGAGCGAAGAGCAAAACGATCGCCACGACTAAGCGGATAAGAGAAGGTGAAACCCCTGTCCGAAGTCTCGTGGTTTCAACACTTGTTATCGTCACTCCAATGTCAAACGTTAGCACGAATTACTGATATTCCCGCTAGACTATGGACGACTGTTGAGGAAGGACAGCAGTACAATGTGTATGAACACCCATCCAGGACGTCTACGTCGAAGAAAAAGAGAGAAGACTGGGCAGAAGAGCAAAACAATCAGTCTCTAGGAGAGCGACGAGTTCACTAAGGAGGTCTAGTCGATGTATGCTTGCACGTCGAGCTAGCCTTGGTTGTGACTTTGAGTCAAGCATTAGCTATGCTAACGACTTACTGTCATTCCGCTAGACCACGGACGACTGTTGAGGTAACACGAATCTGCCATGTATATGAACCTCCATACAGTGCTGTCAATGTCAGGAACAAAAGGACAAAAGCGATAAATGAAAGGCAAAACAATCGGTTTTGCCTAGCGGTGTAGACGGGAAGGAGTGCTCGATGTCAGCCCACTGAGATCTGACATGGCAACTGTACCTTTGGACAAGCACCAGCTATACCAGCGACTTGCTGTCTTTTCGCTAGACCACGGACGCTTGTTGAGGTAGGATGAATGTCATACCATATGCAGCTTCATATGCCGCAGTGCGAGACACATGACAAAGGACCAGAGATCCCAAGAAAGGAGCGTTGGAGGTACGTAGCATTGCTCAATCTGATCGTCTTCAACAGTCGTCCTAGCCTCCGTGGCTCAGTTGGTAAGTCGTCAGTCTCACTGATGCTCACATTTACTTGCAACAGTTCACACTACCCACGACGCTACATACAAGCGTTGGGCTTGGGTCTCGCTTGCAATGCCTCGAGTGAAGGCGATCGTTTTGCTTTCTGCTTCCTCCTTGAGCATGAGGTCCAGATCTTTTCGTTCAAGTGGCCCGTACGAGTTTGAATTATAGATTTGTACTTGCACCGAGGATTTATAACAGTTGCCCTGGCCTCAATGGCCTAGTGGATAAGACGTTGGTATAGCCGATACTTGACTTTACTTGCGATCAATTAGGACTCCCACGACGCTAGATCGCGACGTCGCGGTGCATGATCATTCGCGATAGCTTCGAACGAAGGCGACTCTTTTGCCCTATTCTTCTTACTTTGGCATAATCATGGTGCTCCAAAGCTTTTCGCTTGAGTGACCACTCTTTTATTGACCTACATGTTGGTGCATGGGTGGAGAGTATGCGATAGTCGTCCTAGCCTCAGTGGCCTAGTTGATAAGTCGTCGGTATAGCTGATGCTCAACTAAAATGCACAATGGTAGAACTTCAACGACGCCATAAGCGTCAAGTGATCTGCTATCCAGCCTTGTTGCCTTGAGCGAAGGCGATTGTTGAGCTTTTCGTTTCCCCCTTTTGCATATAATCCGGTAGGTAGTCTAGAACCTTTTGCTTGGTGGTTAAAGGGGTCGATCTGTATGTAAGCATTTGAACTGATAAACTGCAATATTCGTCCTAGGGTTCGTGGTCTAGTCGGCAAGTCGTCAGCTATGCTGTCGCTCGACACATACATGGTAAGGTCATGAGATCGACAACGCTATATGAGCGTAATGGGACAGACCAGTCCCACATGCCTCGAGCGAAGACGATTGTTTTGCTTGGTGCTTGAGTACTGTTGTCCTCTTTCGGGCGTACTGTATGCTGCTACATCGAAGGACAATGTACAGTAGTAACCGCCCAGTCTAAGGAAGTTTCGATAGTCTGCATTATAATCGTACTTGTGTTGCCTGTGCTTCGACTCTTAGGCGGTCGATTTTAGCTGTGGATCTTTTTGTCGTCATGATGCGCCACCTACTGGCTGCCCAAAGTCCTGCCCAGCTCCTCGCCTCGATCAGTCGCCGCCTTGACAGCTTTGTCGACGATGCCAGCGAATCCTGAGGCTTCGAAGCTCTCCAGTGCAGCCTGTGTGGTGCCATTCGGGCTCGTGACATTCTTTCTCAGCTGTGAAGGAGGTTCCGGAGACTCCACAAGCATCTTACCCGCGCCAAAGCATGTCTGTGTGGCAAGTCGTGTAGCTTGCTCCTCGGAAAGTCCAAGCTTGGTCGCACTTGCTACGAGGTGCTCGACCATAGCGAAGAAGTATGCCTATCACCAAGGTCAATTTCATTCTTCACAAACGTGGAAAGGAAGACGACATACCGGCCCACTACCACTCAAACCAGTAACGACATCCAACAGCTCCTCCCTATCGACCCACTCCACAGCTCTGCTCACACTCTTCAAGAGCTTAGTAACCAACTCCTTCTGACTCTCACTAACATCGCTTCCAGCATACAATCCACTAGCTCCTTCTCCACAAAGCGCAGGAGTATTAGGCATAACCCTCACAACTGGCAAAGCCTTTCCAGAACTCGATTTCGTCCATCCTCTGATAGACTCAGCCGTGATCCCCGCCGCGATACTCACTAACACTGGCAACTCATTCTCAGATTCAAATGCCGCAGTCGCGAGCTCTTGACACACGGACTTCGCAACTTGGGGTTTAACTGCTAGGATGATGAAATTTGCTCCTTGTGTGGCTTCGACGTTGTTGGTGGTGGTCTTGACTCCGAGATCGGACATCTTCTTTCTGTTGACTTCCCATGGTTCGGAGACTGTGATTTGAGACTTCGGAAAGGATTTGGAGACGAGGCCTGAGATTATTGCGGCGGCCATGTTGCCTCCTCCTGTGGGCATTGTTGGTCATTGAATATCTAGCGACGATGAGAGGCGGACGTACCGATGAAGGAGATCATCTGGGATTGGAGATCGGATGCCATCTTTTCTATGGTCTGTGTCTTTGTGCTGTGGTGTTGGAGAAAAGTGTATGAAGTGCAGTTGTTACAAGTTTGTTTCAATGCATTGAGTTTCATGGTCGTTGTCGGAATCGCTCCGTCACTCCGCAGTCGGAGAAGTGCTGAGCTTGGCAGCAGCAGAAGTGAACCAGTCTGGAGAGTCCGGAGAATCTGGAGAGTATGGAGAGTACGTTTCATCACGTTGAGTGGGCGTTAGATTGAGTGGTATCGCTTATGCATGTTGTGACAAGAAGAGTGTAAAGAACGTAGCAAAGGTAATAACAAGTGCCACCCAGCACTTGCCTCACATCGTAACTCATGATCATCTAGCCTATGTACGCACAGTGGATCTAACAGCCGTACCCAAACGTCGTGAGACATTGTTCCTCATATATCGAGATGTCCAAATCACTTCGCATTCTCTTGATGGCCTGCTCTATGCAGTGGATGCACTTTACCTCCAGTTTCCTTCACAACCTCAATCTCATCATCGTTCGGCACATGTAGTTCGTGGACTTTGGAGATGTCCTTCAGATCACCATTGCTCTTCTCGTCATCGCTTCCCTCGTGACTATATTCCTTGCGTTCACTCGAGACCTCAACACCATCGATAGTCTTCTCGACCATAGCCTCCTTTGCTGGGAAGAAATTGTGTAGTGTAACATATACTACGATACTAGAGATGAACCCATACAACCAACATATGGTGTACAGATGCTTCGCGCCACTCGTGATGCGAGCGTTTTTGTTGATCGAGTACGCCAGGCCAGGTAGATTGGGCGAGATCGAGATCAAGAAGGCGAGAAAGCCTTGCCAGTTGATACCATGCCAATAGCGATAACGTCCATGTGGATCGTACAGTGCAGGTACGTCGAGCATCTTCTTCTTGACTACCCAGTAGTCTGAGACTATAATTCCTGCAATCGGTGCAAGGAAGACAGAGTAGCCGCCCATGAACGCTAGGAAGGTCGATGCAGATGAGAGGATCTTCCAGGGGACGATGACCCAGCCTCCGATGATAGCAGCAACGATGCAGCCTCGATAGATGTTGATCCACTTCGGGAAGAGAACTGTGAGATCATTCGCAGCAGAGATGCTGTTTGCCTATAACTCGCATTAGTACAGTCTCGGAAAGTCTGGGAGCGACAGTATGCTCACTGTAATGTTCGTGCCAACTGTAGCAATGTACCAGGACGCCGCAGCGAAGAATGCTGCCGCTCTGCCTCCATGTCCGTTCGCCTGCCAGTGACTGATGATGTCCAGAGGATTCCACAAGTATCCTTCGTCCGGCCAGATAACATTCGTTGTAGATGTTGTCACAACGCCAATGACGCCGCACAAAGTGAAGATGATCGGAAGAGCTGGCAGTTGCACGTACTGTCCTCTCGTAGACTTCGCGTAACGTGAGAAGTCGGGAATGTTGCAGGCAAGTGTCGACCAAGACCCGGTCACAGACGACATACAGCTCAACCACAAGTATGCATATGTCGAGCCAGTGACAGTTGGTTTAAGATCAAAGAGTGTACCGCCGCCGCCCGCCTTATGTAGACACCAGCCCATAGTCGCGATTGCTGTGACCGGTGCAGCGATGAGCTTGATGATGAAGAGCCAGCGCAATCGAGTGGGAGGAATGAGTAGCAGTGGCAGCTGAATGATCCAGAATAGGAAGTAGCTGATCATCCCCTTGGTCGATATTCCTTGAGACTCGATACCTATGTGATCTGGAATATCGTTGTAGGAAGGCCAGATAGAGGAGATCATCACTGTCAGACATTGTGCTCCATTGGCTCCTTGAATACCAAGCCAGAACATGGCCAAGATGGATCGCGAGACGATAGCAAAGTATGCGAAGTAGTATCCAAAGCCCGAGCGGACGATGACAGCGAACGGTATGTGTAAAGTGGCACCAATAGCTCCGTTGAGCACCATTGGAATGGCCACACACAGATTGCCGACAAAGATGATCGGAATCGCTTCGCGCCAGGTGAGACCGACTGCAATGATCGAGCTTCCCGTCTCCCAAGTACCCAGATTGATGCAGTCTGTTGCCCAATAAGCTATCCAGGTCCAGATTGTCCAGGTCTGATCTTCTGGGGGCGAAGGATCCATATCCTTATTAGTCCAAACATTGTCCGGAGCGAGTGCGCTCTCCTGCTTGGGAAGTTCCCAACTCTTGAGAGAGGTACATCTCTCCTTCAGCGTAGCTTTCGATGGGATGTGTCTCTTCACGTAGTTCGTGCCTCGCTCCATTGCTGCTGTCTGGAAATAGCAATGTCGACTCGAGGTCGCAGAAGCTCGAGATAGCCAGCTTGTGACAGTCCGCCATACTTGTATCTTACAGACCTACCATAAGTGCTCGTGCTTACCTTTCAGCTGTGCGGGTAGCACAATGTTGGTGGTCTGTCGAAGAAGGCTACCACAAACAGTTGCTCGACCATTGGCTGTTCAGGTTACCTTATCACTAAGGCTGGTATACAACGCCTCCGGCATTGGCCTTGCAATGCTTGTCCCCTACCAAGGTCTTATCTCTCGCTCGCGTGGTACCTCGGGGTCTGCCTTGTACCTGCGCAGGTATCGTGTTCTCGCGTGGAAGGCGCTCCACCCTGCGCTGAACTCCTATTCTGCAGGGCATAGTTGGAACTGATATCGTTCATCATGTGCTGAAAGCTGTTCAAGACTGCGCATCGCTTTCATATGATCAAAAGCTTTGCGGAAGCGTTCGGTTCCGCAGAGTACAGTGTCCTTCGCCTGATCGCTCGGGTGGCGTGAGGTAGATATCATCGTCGTAAGCGCAAGAGCAGTTGTACCACGCACAATGGATGTGCTGGTGAAGAAGAGTAGCGCGAAGAGAAAGAGGAAAGAGCGCGAGTAGTGCCTGCCTCAGGCATTAGTTCTTGGCAGATCCAATGACTTCAACTTGTTCGCGACGCGTTCTCCTTGTGATATCTTCAATGTACGGATAAAACAGATATCATCATGGCTCCGCCGACTCCACCAGGCACGAGCAGACCGAGAACGGCTTCCAAATCACCTCATAGGCCTACCAAGTTACCATCAGGTGCACGGTGAGCACCTGCAATCGTTCGCGTGTATCAACAAATTACTGAGCATCATACAGACCATCACAGAGACCTCCCTTCTACATTTCTACCCTTACTGCCTCTTATATCTTTCTCGCGGCCCATACGATAGCTGCCCTGTACAGTCCAATCCAGGATTGTGATGAGGTATTCAACTATTGGGAACCAACTCACTACCTGAACCACGGGCATGGCTTTCAAACCTGGGAGTATTCGCCCGATTTTGCCATTCGATCATGGGCGTATACCGCAATCCATGCGCTGGTGACACCTTTTGCCCGGCTTCTCGCTTCTTGCAGGCCAAAAGTCGCCGAATTCTATCTCCTCCGAATCGTGCTAGGGGCCATTTGCGCAATCTGCGAAGCAAGGCTCTACTCCAAGATCAGCGCTGTGTTGAATCCTAGAATGGCAATGTTCTATCTGGGCATCACGATCACGAGTCCAGGATTGTACCACGCCAGTGTTGCGTTCCTGCCGAGCAGTTTCGCGATGTACTTTGTGATACTTGGCGTGGCAGCCTTCATGGACTGGCGAGGTGGCCTACGCACTGCACAAGGAATCTGGGCCATTGGATCCGGAGCCTGTTTGGGCTGGCCTTTTGCTGCAGCTATGGCCATACCATTCCTGGCCGAGGAGCTACTTCTGGCTACTCTGAGTGATCTCTACGGTCTCAAGGGCTTGATCTTCAGAGTCATTGATGGATGTATTCGAACTCTTGCCACTCTGGGGGTGCAAGTTGGACTGGATTGGTTCTTCTACAAGAAGATAGCCTTGGTACCACTCAACATCGTGATCTACAACGTTTTCAGTAGCAAAGGTCCTGAGCTTTACGGAACAGAACCCTGGCACTTCTACTTCCGGAACCTGTTCCTGAACTTCCACGTTTGGCTGGTGCTCGCACTTCTTTCGATGCCACTCCTACTAGCGCAGCATTTCATGCGAGCGAAAGGTGCGACGAGAGCAAGCTACATGCGTGGAGTCATCTTCTTGACGCCGTTCTACCTATGGCTGGCGATCTTCACACTGCAGCCGCATAAGGAAGAACGGTTCATGTACCCAGCATATCCAGCTCTGGTGCTGAACGCGGCCATGTCCTGCCACATCATCCTCGCCAATCTCGGTTCCAATGATCCGAAGGACTTCATTAGCAAGATACCTGTTCAGCTGCGTCTCCTTAGCATTGTTGGATTTGTGCTTGCTGCAACAGCCATCGCAGCATTCCGAACGCTGGGCACGATTACTGCTTTCGGCGCACCACTGTCAATCTACGAACCACTTCATCGTGCAGGTGTTTCGCAAGCTGGAGACCAGGTTTGCCTAGGCAAGGAGTGGTATCGGTTCCCATCTCACTACTTCCTCCCCGATGGTGTTCGAGCAAAGTTCATTCGCAGCGAGTTCAAGGGCCTCTTACCTGGCGAGTTCTCCGAAGCTGGGCAGGGCTTTGGGTTGTTTCCTGGAACATGGCTCGTGCCGCCCGGCATGAACGACGAGAATCGGGAGGATGTTGGAAAGTATACTGATCTCAAGCGATGCAATTTCCTGGTGGATCTCAACCTTCCAAGTACAGAAGCTACGAAACTGGAGCCGAACTACATCGCTGATGAGAAGAACTGGGAGAAGGTGAAGTGCTTGCCATATCTTGATGCTGGATCTACTGGCATATTGGGCCGACTCGGGTGGTCACCTGATCTGCCATTCGCGCCACTCAAGCATAAGCGAATCTACGGCGATTATTGTTTGCTGAAGAGAAGAAAGCATGCAGTGGGTGATGCAAAACAAGCGTTGCCCAACATCGAGACGCTGCTATGATTGGCAGCGTTGAACTGATATAGGTCACAACGAACAGCATCACAGCCTCGCACACCATTCATTTACTGCTGTCGACTTTGCGACTACGGAAGTGCGACAGTCACATTATGTCCACATGGAGACAGTTCATATACGTTGAGTTCTCAACTACAAGAGACGTCATCGCGTACTTTTGCTCGATCGGGTAACAGGCTGGCCTATCTTTCGATGCCGAATTCAAGGTACCCATAAACGGGCTAAGATGGCTCACGTGGAGCTACATACAGCTCTTGCAGACGCTACGTATCGACCTTCTTATCGCAGAGTGCAGCTATGTCTGGTTGCAAATCTCAAGACAATAGCTCGATGTGACCAAAGATCACCGTCTCCCCTTGTACTCTGGAATGCGCAACTTCGATCATGGGCACTTACGTTGGCGTTCAAGATATGCTCAAAACCTGGACGCAACACAGTTATATCTTGGATGCTGCAAAGAAAGCAAGAAATAGAGATTTCGCAGGCATACCGGGCTCATTCTACGCAACCTTGCTAGGCGTAGTCATATGCTTGGCGCTTGTCTGTATACAACGAGCATTCGCGATCAAAGGACAATCGTCTTGGCTGAGATTGCCTTGGTCAAGTTTGAGGTGCTCTGAGTCCATACCACCTTCTGCCGACAAGCAGATCAAGGCGGTGGACCGCAAACCAGGCAGTAGGTCTTGATCAGGATCACGTTCACGACTCGATCGACTAACACGTCTCAGCATGGCAACCTATCGAATTCAAGAGGCCACCAGTGGCTCCTTATTCAGACTGGTCAGTCATTGACACGCCGCCTCTCAAATATCGACCATTTCGGTATGGCCCAAACTACAATATCACAATGGGACTTCGCACAATGCAAAAGTGGGATGACTGGATCGAGCTCGATAATCACTACCTACGCTTCCATGCCGACAAAAAACGACGAATCGAAGAACGATCATCCAAGTGTTGCAAGACGGACAGCTCTGACCCTCGCGTCTTCGATGGAGCTGTCGAGCTACTCGAAGAACTTGCCTCATACCTTCCAGAACGCTATCCTTCAATGTTCAAGAAAACAGACATCGGCATCGACAACATCGTCACGAAGGAAAGCTTTGATGTCCGAAGAGACCGCCTCACGATGAATGGCATTCCTGAAGATCCCATGCAACTTTCCGCTCGCCTCATTCAAGACGATTTGGCCATGATGTTCGAAAAGCAAGATGGGATCTACTACTTCCTCGCCGGCGCAATTCTTCTTCCAGGATTCTGGAGACTGGAAGATAAATTCGGGATGGGCTTACCTGAAATCCACACCTCGGGCAATGTTCCAGGTTACGAGAACAAATTGCACAAGGGAATGATGAATGCGTTCCGACGAATGATGCCTGACAAAGTCATCTTGCGCAACAATTACTTCATCCAAGTCGACGAAGATTTGGCCTGGAGCTATAGTATTGGCGAGGAGGACAAGGAGGGTCATGGTTGGTTCACAGCTGAAAAGAATAAGGCGATTGAGCATCATTACTTTCGTTCGGAGAGACAGTCCTTGAGAAGGTTGCCGAGGAGTGGTGGAGTTGTGTTTACGATCAGGACGTATTTCCATCCTATCACTGAGATCGCGGAGGAGCCTTATGTGCCAGGAAGATTAGCGAGTGCTGTGAGGAGTTGGGGAGATGATGTTAGTCAATACAAGGGTAAGCAGAGGTATGGCGATGTCTTGCTGGAGTATCTGGATCGGAAGCATGAGGAGCAGATTGCCAATGGGCTCGATATGGAGAAGGAAGAGGAGTGTAGGAAGTATCCTTGGTAGGGTCGAGGAGTGATACTTCTCGCAGAGTATTACTTATTGCCACTGTATAGTGCATCCGCTCCTGGCTGCACAGCTTATAGCAAACGCGAGAAACATCTTTCCCACTTCATAGCGTGATGCCAACCAGCTATAACTCTTTTGATATGTATTGGCTCAGATCAAGAGGCAGAGACAGAGTTCGCGCCAACCAGGTTCATGTCAAGGATGTGGCACTTCACATCGTCCACACATGTCTTCTTGCTGCCTTCGTCTTTCACCTTACCCAGTCAATTCGCTTGTGATCAGCAGGTATAGGCACTAGTCTATGCAATGAGAGCTGTCCTTCCAGGCCATCGTGCCGTACACCCAGAAAATGATGAAGCAGTCAAGCCCTTCAGCCAATCTGTTCACAGAGCATCTCGAATCGACATATCCTTCACGATGCCTAAGCATATGATGATGCTTAACGAAAGTACGAGCAAAACACTTCGGGAGAGAGGCTAGCGATGATGAAGCTAGTCACCTCGCTCTTCGGCGCTGGCACACGACCGATATCGCTGTCCGCCAGCACAATCAATGGAGTCACTTGCCAATTCGAATACTTTTGAGAGAGAGTACAACATGGCGGTCTGCAGGATGCATAGAAAAGCGCGTGGGATCCGGCTAACCTCATCTCCACTCTTTGCCTCCTCATTGGTGACCGAGGAAAAAGCACGACTTCACAAAGCGAAGACTCATCACATATCCTACCCGTTTCTTCGACGCAAGGACATTATGCACAAGGCGTGTGGGTGGGTGAAGTAGTTTGTATACAGACTTTTCTTTACAAATCCTCCCACTTCCCTACGCTCCTACTTTCATCACACTCATTCCGCCTTCCACTCACGAAAGTATGACGCGAACAGCATCAGATGCAAGCAACATGAAAACAGACATGGAAAAGCAACACGAAAACACAGAAGAAAGCATGCGAGCCTGGCCAAATACAGAAGATGACCAAATCCAACACGTCATAGAAGAAGCAGAAGATCCCACACATCAAGAAGAAAAGCCCACAAACCTAGTCGGCACCCTCTCAAGAACCCTCTCCCGCCACTCCGCCATCTCCCTCGACCCCGGCCCCCCACCCGACGGCGGCCTCCAAGCCTGGACACAAGTCTTCTGCGTCCACTTAACCATCTTCAGCACATTCGGCTACATAACCTCTTTCGGAGTGTTCCAAACATACTACGAAACCACCCTCGCCGTCTCAGCCTCTTCAATCTCCTGGATTGGTAGCATCCAAATTTTCCTAATTTTCGCTTTGGGGACGTTCACGGGACGTGCTACAGACGCTGGATGGTTCAGACATGTCTATATAGCAGGGGCAGTTTTTCAGATTTTGGGGATATTCTGTCAAGCTGAAGCGAAGAATTTTTGGCAGTTGTTCCTCTCTCAGGCGCTTTGTATTGGTATTGCGAATGGGTTGCAGTTTTGTCCGGCTATGAGTCTTGTTACGACGTATTTTGCGAAGAAGAGGGCGCTGGCGTGCGGGATTACGGCTATGGGGAGTTGTACGGGTGGCGTGGTATTTCCTGTTATTGTGCAGCAGTTGTTGCCGAAGATTGGATATGCGTGGACGGTGAGGGTGATTGGGTTTATTATGTTGTTCACTAATATTGTTGCGATTGCGTTTTTGCGGACGAGGTTGCCGCCGAGGAAGGCTGGACCGCTTGTGGATTGGGCGTCTTTCAGGGAGTTGCCTTTTACACTTTACTGTGTTGCTATGTTCTTCAATTTTTGGGGACTTTACTTCGTGAGTGGAAGTCGGGATTCAAAGAATCAAAACAAGCTGACGCGTGATGCTTAGGTTTTCTTCTATATCGGATCATATGGCCGCAATGTCCTCGGCCTTCCCTACCAACAGTCCATCAACCTGCTCCTGACTGTGGTATCCGTCGGTTTCCTCTTCCGACTGGTTCCCAACTACTTCGCAGACAAGCTCGGCACCCTCAACACTTTACTTCCCTTCAGTCTCCTCTGCGGCATCATGATGTTTGGCTGGATTGCTATCCACAGCGCTCCAGCCCTGTTCGTGTTCGCAGCCATATACGGCTCGGGATCGGCTTGCATCCAGGCTCTGTGGCCTGCGATCATCGGGAACCTGAACAAGGTGCAGGACCTCAAGAAGGCTGGAGTGCGTATGGGAATGGCATTTAGTGTGGTCAGCTTCGCAAGTTTGACAGGTCCACCCCTCGCTGGAGCGATAATACAGCAGAGTGGCGGAAGTTATGTCAATGCGCAGATATGGGGTGGAGTGAGCTTCTTCATTGGATTCGCTTTGCTTCTTGCAACGAGGTGGTCACTTGTTGGGTGGGATCCGAAGGCGAGAATATAGCGTATCCGTCGAGAATAATGAAGATGTGCATACCGAGCAAGTCCTCCTCTTCAGCATTGCTCCGTACGTGTTTGACAGCAGGTGTATGAGCAAGGAGTACCATGTCAGTCAATATGCACTCACTGTTGAAGTCTTTCTGTGCTTGTGATGCTCGTGTCGCCTTGCCCTATCGAACAACGAGGCCAAGCTATACTCGGCTTAGCAGTGCCGTTTACCGAGCTACAGCCTAACTTAACTTATGGGCGATCTTCTGGTAGCAAGCCAATCCAGTGAGAGGTGAGTCCTTGCCTCCTCTCTAACAGTATACCGTATACCGACACCGGCAGTAAGACGTGTGACATGTAGTGGAAGGTTCTGCTGTGCAAGTGCTGTTTGGTCAAATGGCGCATCGCTCAGACTTTCCACTCACCTAGCATTGCATTGAGTACGGTCGAATTTGCCAAGCCACAATGACATGGCGGCGTCCTTCCTTTCCGGAGAAGAGAGCACAAGCAGAGCGACCTGTTTCAAGTCCCGACCTAACGACCCCATCGCAGAACGATACAACAGAAGATGCCCTCATTGAAGTGGCAGAACCGCCACCAGATGGCGGATACGCCTGGGTGGTCTGTGGAGCGCTCTCCGTCTTGAATGGTTTCACCTGGGGGGTTGCAGCTTCGTATGGCGTGTATATATCGCACTATCTCGCCAATGACTACTTCCCAGGTGCAACGGCACTCGACTTCGCGCTGATCGGAGGACTGGAATTCGGAGTGGCACTGATCATATCGCCACTTTGTACGATCTTGACGCGTGAGCTGGGCCGCCTGGTGGTCATGTCGACCGGCTGTGCTATGTTCGCTGGAGGCTTCATAGCTGCCAGCTTTGCCAATGAGATTTGGCAGCTATACTTGTCACAAGGCGTGCTGATTGGGCTGGGTCTGGGGGGAATCTTTATTCCAAGTATTCAGGTCTTGCCGCAGTGGTTTCTGAAGAAGCGAAGCCTTGCTGGAGGAATCGCGAGTGCTGGTTCGGGCTTTGGTGGTCTGGCTTTCAGCTTGGGAACGAACGCCATGATCGAGCAGATCAGTCTTGGTTGGGCGTTGCGGATTACTGGCATACTATGTTTGGTCGGTAATCTGACAGCCACATTGCTTGTCAAGGATCGAAATCATGTCGTGAAGCCACCTCAATTGGGCTTCGCGACTCATCTGCTGAGACGATATGACTGCTTACTGCTATTCGCTTGGTGCTTCATCAGCTTGTTTGGGTACATGGCAGTGCTGTATAGCTTAAGCAACTATGCTGTAGCAATTGCTGGCTTGACACAGTCTCAGGCAAGCTTACTCACAGCTATACTGAACCTTGGGACTGGAATTGGACGGCCACTTGTTGGACTTGCTAGTGATCGGTTCGGCAGAATTGAGGTTGCAGCATGCGCTACTCTGCTCAACGCGATACTTATATTCGCAGTCTGGATTCGCCATCTTTCTTATCTTTGATGTGGCTGACTACAGTCTTACCGACTACTTTCGCGGAGGTCATCGCGCTCTATCTTCGTAGGCCCAGCATGGGTAGATGGGGATATCTGTATGCTCAGATCTTTGCTGGAGTCATGTATCTAGTGGCGTCGTTGTTCTTGTTTGAGCTTTGGAGAGTGAAGCGGAAGCAGAAGCTGGCAGAGTGATGGAGGTGGTATCAGCAGACAGCGATATGTAGAAGGATAAGAAGTAGCGACGTCAACGTAAGCATAGTGAGGAAGGGCGCCATAAAATGGTGGGACGAACTGTTTACGCTAGCAACAACATGTAAACATGGATCTTGAGCTTCTTTCTTCACGACATCCTCTCACTTCCACTCCATACTAACCCCGCCCAACACACCCAGCGACCATGGCGGACGATCTCATTGACTTCAACGTGATTGAGGGTCAGAAGGAGAACATCCAGGCTCTTCCCAGCGGCCGGTCCGCCAAAGCACTGGCGCAGCTCTACTCACCACCGCTGCTGGGAGCCAATCCGACACCAAATGATGCGCACTCAGCAAAGCGCGCGGAATTCGAACGGGAATTGGCCAACATCGAAGAAGCAGACGATCCACTGGATGTATACGATCGATATGTGAAATGGACACTAGATACATACCCTTCAGCACAAGCCACACCGCAGTCGCGACTACTGCCTCTGCTGGAGCGCGCCACAAAGGCGTTCCAATCGTCCAAAGACTACAAGAACGATGTGCGATACCTGAAGATCTGGCTGCACTACATTCGTCTTTTCTCGGATGCGCCGCGCGAAGTGTTTGTGTTTCTGGCGCGACATGGCATTGGCGAGGGTCTGGCGTTATACTACGAAGAGTTCGCAGCGTGGTTAGAGAATGCGGGTCGATGGAGCCAGGCGGAAGAAATCTACAAGATGGGCATTGAGAACGAGGCGCGACCCTCAGAACGACTCCTGCGCAAGTTCGGCGAGTTTGAGAGGAGGAAGGACGCGCGACCAGAAGACGCGACGGAGCCATCAAGTCCTGCTCTGCCGGCTGCGAGGCCTGCTTTGGCAGCAAAGGCGGATCCATTCGCTGCGACACCCTCTCCAAATCAGCAGCAGCAGAGTCGGAGTACCGCGGGTGGCAGCAAGAAGCCAAAGATGGCGATATTCACAGACAGCGGTGAAGACTCAAGGCCTGCGTCTGGAAGCAGCTCGAAAGGTTGGGACAACATTGGTACGCTGGCAGATCGCAAGAAGGAGAACACCACAGAGGCAAAGCCAATGGCTGGTCAGAAGCTCATGGGAGGCAAGACCAACACGGGAATGCAGAAGATGACGATCTTCAAGGACCAGGTAAGTCGTGCCCCCGAGTTTTTCTAACAGAACACCACGTATTTACGAATGCAGGACTAAATATCGCGTGTTTCGTAGTCTCTTCGCTCAATACCACGACATCTTTCATCGCACTCTTCATCGAGTAGTAGTCATGAACAGCAGTGCGTGTTCAATGAGAAGACCGGTAGGCTGGAGTGCGTCTTCGTCAATTTGGAGGCCGTGTACCCCGAAACAGGCAATTTAGCTGTGGAGTACTGTTTTGAAGAGCTGCGAGCACGACATAGAGGATGGTTGGACAAGGAGCCAAAGAAAGCAAAAGCTGAGAGGCAGAAGAAGCTGACGAAGAGCGAGTCTTTTGACATACAGCTGGACACCCCGACGCCACTGCAAGAGCAGAACAAGAAGGAAGAAGCACCAACAGCGAGTTCAGTGGCCAAGGAGAAGCCATTCGCCATCTTCTCGGATGCCCAGCAGGAGACGCCCCAGGCACGACCAACATCGAAACAGAAGGGCTTCAAAATTTTCGAAGATACAGACCTTGAGCCCAAACAGCCACCCAAGCCTGAAGCCGCCAGCAGATCAAAGTCGACCACGAAGACTCTAGCACTGAACGACGAAAATGATGAGAATACACCACCTTCGAAGCAGGAGATTGATGCGGCGAAGAAAGCGAGGCGCGAAGAACGCGCGAACAGGACGCGTAAGATCAAAGTGATGGAAGTGCAGCACATCAAGAACGAAACGCAGACGATCAAGCTCAACATGGACTCGCCAAAATCGAAGCCGAAGCGAAGGAAGTCGGTCGCACCTGAGCCAACGATGACGATCAACACGAAGGAAGCTATGGATGAGATTTATGGCATCTTTAGCGCGCCATTGCCCTCGCAATCAGAGCAACAGCAGGAAGAGGAGTCTGAGGAAGAGAGTGAGTCTGAAAGTGAGTCTGACGAAGACGACTACACTACTGGCGACGAAAGCACTGCTACTGGCAAGTTGTCTGCTCCAGCAAGTGAGTATGGTGACGAAACGCGGAATGAACTTCTTGGAGCATCGCAACGAGACGAAGATCGCACCGACGTGTCAGGCTGGTCTGACTTCGACACTGGCAAACATGTACCCAAGGAAGGTGACGAAAGCGGCATGACGTCTGCTCAGTCTACAGCACAGGATGTCTACGAAGGTATGGACGACGACGTAACTCCCGTCAATGATGAGAACCCTCAGACTCGCTATGTTCCTGTGGCACCAGAGGACTACGAGCCTCCTGTCATGCAAATGCGCGACATGAGCATGCTGCCGAACCACAGACTGCCATTCATGACACCGATTGTTGAGCAGACGGAGTCGTCACTGGGAATCCCAACAGGAAGACCGGAGAAGGACTACTTTGGCGCGAAGACGCCGAGTAGAAAGAACGGTATGCCTGAAGATTTCGATGAAGAAGAAGACGATGAGCCTCCTAGCAGTCCCTTTGATGATGTGACCGCTGACATGGCCGAAGACAAACGCAGGGTGCTTCAACCTATTCGAACGAAGAGCACCAAGGGTACACTATCGCTTGGTCAGGGCACTTCCAAGGCACAAATCGATGCAAAGCTGGAGGGTCCAGCAACCGTAGACACTGCCCAGAAAGGGCCCATCGTCAAGGACCTCCAATGCAATCCAATGGACCCATACCTTCGCGAAAGCATTCTCTCACAGATGAAGCCTTCTTTGACGACCTATGAAGGGTACCACGAACATCTCGAGTCTGTGTCTGGAAAGACAGCAGAGATCAAGAAGTACATCAAGCAGCTTCAAGCATCACGTAAGAGCCAGAGTGCATACCAAGAAAAGACTTCGTCTATACCGCCCATGGTCGCCTTCCCTGGAGCAGGTGGAATCTACACAATCAAACGAGAACTCGGTGCCGGTACTTTCGCTCCAGTCTACTTGGTTGAGAACAGTGCCGCAGGCTCTCTAGAAGAACGCGAAGATCTTCTCGGAGATGATCACGACGACGTTTCATCCACGTCTAACTCTCGTCTCGGCAAACTCACCCACAGAAGACCTCTCGAGGCCATCAAGATGGAGGAGCCACCTTCGACCTGGGAGTTCTACATCTTACGCGCCACACACCGAAGACTAGGCGTTAGTCGCGCTTCAGAGTCTATCGTCAAAGCCCACGAGATGCACTTATTCCGAGACGAATGTTTCCTTGTAGAAGAATTTCGCGACCAGGGCACTCTTCTCGACCTCGTCAACATCGCTCGACTAGAATCTGGTTCTGGAGGCGGTATGGATGAGATGTTATGCATGTTCTTCAGCATCGAATTGCTGAGAACAGTAGAAGCCATGCATTCCAAACAACTCATCCACGGAGATCTCAAAGGCGACAATATCTTGGTCAGATTCGATGATCCTGGCATGGAGACTGATTGGTCAAACACCTACTTCCCTTCAGGCGCTCATGGCTGGTCGAGTAAAGGTGTATGTCTCATTGACTTCGGTCGTGGTATCGATATGAAGCATTTCGAAGAGAAGGTCGCTTTCATCGCAGACTGGAAAACTACAGATGCCGATTGTGCTGAAATGAGAGAGTTGAGACCTTGGACATACCAAATCGACTACCACGGCCTAGCTGGCATTGTCCACTCTTTGCTCTTTGGCAAGTATATGGAAACGAGTGCGGATAAAGGTGCGAGTCTTGGTCATGGCGCTACGAAGACGTATAGGATACGTGAGAGTTTCAAGCGTTATTGGCAGACGGAAATTTGGAGCGAGTTGTTTGCTTTATTGCTCAATCCGCTCATGCATGTTGAGAACGAGGAAGGGAAGAAGTTGCCTGTTGTTAGCAGTTTGAGAGCTTGTCGGGAACGAATGGAAGGTTGGTTGGAGGAGAATTGTGAAAGGGGTGTTGGGTTGAAGGGGATGATTTCGAGGATGGAGGGCGCGATACGTGATAGGAAGAGGAAGGGTGTGAGGTCTTGAGAGATGACTGTGTCTGGCTGTGGCGTTTGTGGGCGATACCCTGGTGTTGTGAGCAAGGTCTGTACAGGTGGACTCCGTATTTCGTATCATCATCAACGATACTCTTTCAAACGTCTACAATACTTCCGCATCTGCTGTGACAAGCTTTATTTCAGCATGGCTTTTCTGCAGATAGTCAGTACTTTGTACTTGGGAGAGTGGTAACCAGAAAAGATCGTTGTATACATCTACAGGAAAGCAGCGCTCCATTCCACACTTCGTGTAGCACGAATGTCCACCTCCAAGACTGTAGTTCTACCCCGACAAGTGTTGTCTCCGGCGTTTTTGTTTTCGCGAAAGGCTTTCGACCAGGGCCGTACGTATAGAGCAGTGACGGGCATCATCAGCTCCGCATGACTAGTGCAGAGCGGAATCGCTCGTACCGCCTTCTATATGCCATCGTACGTCCCTCAAATGTCATACTGGGGACGATGCGTTCCGCCGGACCAGTCAGCGGTAGTGGTCTCCGTATATACCCAGTGACAAGTGACTTCTGACTGAGTGGAAGTCCATATGGGAACTTCCACCAGGCTTGTAGGTCGTGGTGCATATGCCGTATCATACCTGGGGCGTCTAAACGGAGGCCATTGCTTCGCGGAGCCATTATTAGCTTGAAAAGGATCTTCACCTTGGTAAATCCTAGCAACAGGACACGTCGAGGTAGACGTTATGGCCTCGGCTGTCAAGGACCCCATCTTTGATTGTAATTTGGGGAAGGACCGAGCACATGTTGAGCGGTCAGGTTGGGGTCTCGACATCAGTAGCCCAATACGGTGCTTCCCAAGACGAGCTATAAGGTGCCGTCTCGGGTAGATGTCTCCGAGTCAGTTTTGTCCCGGTCGTTGTCTCAGTGTTCTGTCTACACAAGGTTTCTGTACCCCAGTGGAGGGGAGAGAAGAGGGGGAAGGAAGATGAGGTTGAGGTTGAGGTTGAGGTCGAGATGGAGTGGTGGGGCGATACTTTTGTTCCATTGCTTGCTTCAACTTGGCAAGTTCGTGGCCTTCAGTCCACTATTGAAGAGCACGGAAGACGAAAGCGCCTAACTGATAGCCTCTCCTTGTGCACCTTCAATAAATGACGTCGATAGTTGTCGTTCCTCGTGAAGGTCTCCAAGCAGTCCGTGTGCTTGCAGCGGTGCGTTTCGCGTTGACTTGTGGGTAGATGCAGCACGCTGTGTCTCTGCAACTTACTTCTGACGCCGAACCGTTTCTGACACCCCTCAAATGTACAGCAGTATGGCTTGGCGTGAATCTGCCGGGTGTGTTTCCTGTCCGTGTCAGTGAGTGTGGCTTCCGGTCGATTGGAATCCAGTCACCTGAGGTCTGTGGGTCGCTTGAAGGTTCTTTCGCAAGTCAAACACACAAAATCGCTATGCTTGGGTGAGGATTCGGCTGTGGGAGGGGTGTCTGGACTTGATGCTTGAGTTATGATTGTCGAGCCTCGACTGGCCGCGGGTGACTGATATTGGCTTTCTAGGACTGGAACCGTAAGGTCTTGGTAGAAGGCCGAGGTGGGATCATCAATGGAATCCAAAGAGTTGTGCACGGGCTGTCTTTGATCTCGCTCAGTACTTGCATGAGCTGGGAACTCTGTCGTCGGAAGCCGTGAAAGCACGTGGTTGTCTCTGGAGCCGGAGCTGCCTACGAAATTTGAGAGACCGTCGCTTGGGGAGCTTGGCGAAGGGACTTTCGTTGAGACGGTTGCTGTATTGAAATTGACAGTCCGCAAGGGTGGTGCAAGTAACAAGCTAATGGCTCGTGATCGATCTGTTGGTGCCGTAGGGGAGGAGGTCTCGGTGGTGGAGAGGATAGGCGGAAAATCGGAAGGGTATGGTTGTGGAAGGATGTTGATAGGGTCGATTTGCACTGGATATACTGAAGACTCTTGTGATACGGAGTCCAGCGTCCGAAGGTACCAACCGAATGTCTCTACGAGAGCATTCGGTCGATGATACGGAGAACGTGAAGAACCTTGTTCTTCGTCTGAACAATGGTCCGAGTAGGAAGTCGAGATTGGTGTAGCGCGGAGTAATCCCTCCGCGCGTACGCTCGATCAAATGTCAGTTATGTATAGCTCTCTATCAAGTTTCTTGGAAGAGCGAAGGTATCGCTTTGGCGAGAAGGTCCTGATCGAGAGCTAATCGGTCCCTGCGGCCTCGACGTGCGATGCCAGCAGGGACGATTGCTGTTTCTGGTGTTGGTGTGATTGCGGTTCTGTTGGGGTCGATGTGAATATTGCGAACTGTGTCCTCAGCCTCGTGTCTGGGGAAGGCGCATGTTTAGTTTTTCTGGGGTTAAGCTGGAATGGTGTCCCTCTCCCAGCCGCTAGTCAATGCAATCCTGCCTTGTATGCCGAGATGCCTGATGTGGCTGATCTGGGAGCGGCCTCTCGACAAGCTGGCCAACCCGAGGACGATCAAACAAGAGCTCTCGGCATGGTGTCCCTCTGCCAATGCTATGCAGAAAACATCTGCACGACTTGGCTCCGTTTTGAGCAGCGTAGTCAAAGGTCAAAGTTGGAGAGGCGGCAAAGACCATTTCAATCATCCCTAGAACGGTATTGCCCTCTCTCTCAGAACACGATAGCTTATCGATCACCAGCCGAACTGGGCTGGCCACAAGTTTTTGACGTCTTGACACTCGCGACGGATCCTTCATGCGGCTAATCGCTCGTAATGTCGAGCTGAATTTGCCCTCCTTCTCTGCACTTAGTATGGTCTCACCCAAATGCCTAGGGCTAACTGCTTGAGTGAAGGAGGGACCTCGATGCAAGGGCAGTGACCCGTCTCTCTCACAGAAGGCCCACACTCTCAGCATCATGCCCTGGGGTTTTGGCGGACCTCTAAGTGTCCCCTTCACTGCCTACAAGATCATGGAGTCTCATCTCAAGACAGGGATCATAGCAATACTGATCTTCGACATTCTACTTCATCAGCTGTAAACAACATGTCTTCAAGCAGTTCCAATTGGTCCACCGCCACCCAGAATGGCTCTATCGTGAGCAAGGAAGCCTCCAGCTCCTCAAAGAAATAAGACAAGAAAGCCAAAGACTCGTTGAGCTACGGCATCACCCGCTGGCTGGGTGAGTCTCCACGCGAAAGTGCCAACCCAATCTATGCATCGCTAGGTACGTCGAACAAGACGAACGCGGCTTCAAATCATGCTGACTCTCGCTCCTCCAGCTTCGAAGGCCCAGAGCATTGAAAAGTGAAGCAGAGTGTTAACTCTTGTGGGGAAGGTCGAAAAGCAGCAGCCATCGAGGTCTGCTATAAGGAGCTGCGAGAAGCATTCCGAGAGTGTTGAGCTTTGATATGGTTGGTCTGGTCTTGCTCCAGTAGGCGGCTACCAGGCGGGACTGTGTAATTATCGAACACACAGCTTGAGAGTCCCGTGGCGCGCCATAGTGAATCCGCAATTACCGTTGCATATGTCGTCGAATGTACACTCGCTTTCGTACAATACCATGCAGATCCACATAATGAACAAGCCAATGAGTCCCCAAACTGCAGCAGAGCGCCAAGAGCTACGCTTTGGCTGCTCGTAGCTCTTCTCTGTGCCGGCAGGATCCGCTGTGGTTGCGTCCGAGAACTCCTGATCTTGTCGTGGCTCTGACTGCGGCGTAGTACTCCGATATGAGATGTATGAGTTCGTTACTGGTCTGTTCCCCACTTCGTCCTGGGCTGGAAAGTTGTCCAAGGTAGGTTTGCTAGCAACAGAGTCTTTCGTGGTAAGGAACCTGGCCTCCCAGGCAACACGTCTGCGCAGCCGATCTCTTATCTCACGTTGGGATTCGAGGTGGCCCTGAGAAGATCCATTGTGTGATGTCTGCGAGGCATGACCTTCCTTCGATTCGGGCTTGATGTTCGAAGCCTCTGGCAGAGTGAGATCCACAACGTTTCTATAGTTGAGCAGTTAGCTTATAGGTCACACTGTTCGCAGATGAGACTGTAAACTTACCTTGACGACTCACTCAACTGCCTTCTCGTTTGTCGCCTTGCCACTTCTTTTCGCAGCTTCTCTTTGCACCGCCTGAGCGCATCCTTTCGGACATCGTCGTCGTTGCTATGCGTGTTCTTTCCTCCTGAGCACAGCAGATTATCGAGCATTTCATTCAAGGCTCGATGTGTCACCCTTTCTGGTCCTGATGCGTTAATGCCTGTGTTGCAACGAGAACCATACGCTAGACCTTGTGCGTGCCTCTTTCGGTCTCTGCCAATTGGTCGTATGCATCTATGTTCTCCTAACATAGCTATGCACGTAAAGCTCTCGTCGAGCTCGATGAAGTGGCCATGGCAGACAAGGGGAATGATATCCCATTGCCAGGGCTGATTGTTGTCGCTCATGTTAGTTGTAAGTCTGGTGCAGCGAATAGTGCAGCGAATAGTGCAGCGAATAGTGTCCGGTACTGCTGGTGGTGACTTGTGACTGGATGTAGTGTGTCTGGAAAGCCTTTCGTGCAGCTCCAATGGCGTCCAGCGACGACTTATCACTACTGATGATGCCACGTGGTGCTTTGCAAGACCAGAAGACCGCAGCACGGAAATAGATGTGCGTCCTAAGACAGAGGTCGGCACCATGCTCGCAGCCGCACGGAGAGCATGGCAACATCCTTACTCATATGCTGAGACCCGCTTGCCGCGTCTGTGCTTCTCATATACGCAGCATGATGATGGCCGGTGATTGCAGATCGTGGAAAGGTTTGCACATTACAGTGAATATCATTCTTGCAAGTTGAAGAGCTTGCCAGCAACAGGCATCCACTCAGCATTCCATCGCCTCTTCGTCTCCTCCATGGCACCGTTTTGCAATCTCTTCAGCTCTGTACCATCGCCACCAAACAATCTCTCCAGTATCTGAGACAATTCGTTTGAGCTTTTGAAACCCGTCCCATTCTTGCCTTCTTTCACCAGCTCCGGCCATGCTTCAAAATCACTCCAGCCAGCCAC
Source organism: Sphaerulina vaccinii (assembly GCA_022570795.1). Lineage (NCBI taxonomy): Eukaryota > Fungi > Ascomycota > Dothideomycetes > Mycosphaerellales > Mycosphaerellaceae > Sphaerulina > Sphaerulina vaccinii. Next base: position 1,279,631 of record JAKUDP010000008.1, read on the forward strand.
TGGCAGACCTGCACCAAACATGTCTACGACTTTCATCGGAAGATCCACGCCACTGGAGGAAGTGTGCAGCGAAAGACCTAGATCTGCGGATCCGAGGAGTGCAGCGTAGTCCTCAGCGGGAAGCCAGGCAGACGTGATCAAGACATGCTCAAGCTTCTTCTCTCGTGTCAGCTTCACAACTTGGTTGAGGTAGTAGTCCCGCTGTGGTCCTTTGCCAGTGATGACTGCGATGATGTTCGGTAAGGAGCCATTGAGGTCCTTCGCATCAGAGTATCGGACTAGCGCGTCAAGAAGCACAGAGAAGTCCTCATCAGGTGTCCACGATGTTGAGGAGACTAGTAGTCGACAGTTCCCAGCAAGAATGTCCTCTACATTGCCAGCGGTGGCAGGCAAAGCTTTGAGCAATTCGATCCTCTGTTCTAGTGCGAGTGGCTGGTAGATGTCTGCTGGTCTGTCGTGCAATGATAGAGCATTCGCGATGCCCCATTTCTCCTTCAGCACTCGGGCCATGGCATTCGTGACACAAATGTGGCTGTGGACTCCATGTCTCGAGAAGAAGCCTTCGTACCACTCTGAGATCCTGACGAGTGGATGTGTAGGTCCCAGACGGAGTGCCAGGATTGAGTAGCCAAAGTTATGCCAATCGATCACAAGTCGTGTGTTCCGTAAGAAGGAGACGAGTCTTGCAACGGCGAGTGTTGGTATAGAAGGCGGATTCTGCATCAGCATCCACTTCGATGCCCTCGTCCTGTACGAAAGTGCGTAGCAGAGACTCCATATCTGCCACAATACCTTGAGCGGTGCTGTCAGCAGGAACAGTATTCTGTTATCGAACTGCAATGCTCGCGGCCATGCTTGGATTGGTACGATGTTAATCAGCCTGTTCTGTAGAATGTCTGGATGGAGATCCGAGCCAGTGTAGCCAATAATATCGACCTTGCCGCCATGGGACGCGATGCTAAGCGCATGATATTGCATTCGAGGACTTCGGCCAATGTCGCCCAGGACCACGACTTGCACACTAGCATCAATCTTGAGGCGATCGGCGGCATCTTTGTGTTTCGTGAAGAACCCATATCCAGATTTGGAAGGAGCGGCCTTGTGCTCTTCGGTGAAGTCTTCTTCATTCACATAGCCAGGATCGAAGTTCGAGTATGCTTTTGGAAGTGTGAAGAGCAGGAATCCACAAACGGCAGAAGCGAGTATGGCCACGTATATGAGAAGCTGCCATAGCAGTCCTATCCAGGTCATTGTCGTCTCTTCTTCAGCTTATTGTCGCGGCGTCCACAGAAAGGAGCGTGATGGAGTCCAGCTCCTGTATTACAAGGAAGAAGAGATGTCTGCTGTCCGGAGTCTTGACAGACTGTCTTTTCCTCTGCTATGGTATACCATAGCGCACAGCTAGCGCGGACAAGGATAGATCCGCCGCTTGCACATGGTATCGTGGCTTTTAATAGGGGCTCAAGGTTGAAGTTATGAACACAAAGAGCTCAATGCACGCAGTCCAGAGGAGCGCCTCATACGTCCGGGTACGTTTCATACCACAACATCAATCGGCAACCGAATAACATCGTATTCTCCACCGGCCACGCCTGCTCCGATGAGACGGTAGCAGAGAAACACACATCGCGATACTGTACTCGATACTTTCGGCGGGGATTGACTTTACCTTACCGATACCATGGCTAATACCTGGGCACTTCCACGACAGTCAGACACGTACTACACTCCGCGTGGCAGTCCAAGCCATAGTCGCCAGTCGTCGCTGCACTTGTCGCCACACAAGGCAGGCGCCAGCAATGGACATGCGAATGGAGGAGGAGGAGGATTCTACATGAACAGCAATGGCAGTAGCGGCTATGTGAGACAGAAGGCCAGCAACCATAGCCTGTTCACCCATGCCGAACTAAGCAACGAAACTACGCCGGTCGTCTCCCCCGTCGACGAGCTGGAAAGAAAGCTGTCGCCCTCGATCAACGCCATAGCACACCAACAAAACGGCCATATTCAGCACCAGCACTCACACAGTCACGACCACGACCACGACCATCACGATCATTCGCATGCGCACTCCCACTCCCTTCCACAACCCCACCCAGACAGCCACTTCCTCGAACCCATGAAACGACCGACACGGCCTCGCGGCGATTCAGATCTTGGAAGACCTGCAGGTTCATACCATCCGCATCTGCAGAAGGCCTCATCATCATGGTTCTCGCTGCCAGAGGCATTGACGAGTCTGCTCATTCCCTTGCCGTATATGCTCGCATCGGCAGCCTATCATCCCGGCGGCTTACTTGAAGATGGACTACCGCCATTGTCTGCGTATGAGAGGCTGCAAAAGTCGGTGCTAGAAGAGAGTTCGGCTGGTGGACAGAACCTGCTGGTACGAAGAGGATGTGGCTTCGTGGAGGCATGTACGCTGACCAGTGGGACGCTGCTCCTGGTCGGACTCATGGCCAAATTCAGAGCTTCGGGACGAATGCTGGATAGGAGGAAAGACAAGGCCGAGACATCTGCCATGAATGCTCTACTCACGCCTGCGACGTTTCAGCAGATATTCAGTCGAGCGCTAGGGATTGGCTTGCCCTTCTATGCCTCAACCCAGATAGGAGGGATGCGAACTGGCATCGTGCTACTAGTCGCCATGACAGCTGGACTGAGTAGCGCAGATGCGTCGCAGCGACAGTCCTGGCACGAATGGCAACACACACTGAAGTCGCGAAAGGCTTCCATAGCTGTGTTGTTTCTGGCCGCTCTCCTCGATTTCACGGGCATCACGTTCAAAGCCGCGTTCTCCGATGTGCTGCTTGGGTATCTGGCTCTAGCATGTTCAGTCTTGTTCATATCACCGCCTCTGCCATCTCTAGGTATGCCCATCTCTTCTGGTCAGCACTCGAACGGTGTGACTCCAACAACACCACTCACAGGTCGGTCTCCATGGAATCGGGCTGCCACGTCGTCGCTCGTGTCATCGGCGAATGATGTGAACCTGACCATTGCCACTGGTCTGGCAATGTCGGCATGCACGGTCGTGGCCTCTGTTCTCCTCGCGACTGCGCCCCCTACAACACCGTTGGCGATTACTTTCACTGCTCTCTCACTTGCATCTTCGGTTGCTGCGGTTCTGTTCACTCAGCCATCAGCACTCCGAAGCCAGCACAAGACAGGTCTGGGCATCAGCTGTTTCACATTTGCCGTGTTTGCATTTCTTTTCTCGCCGTCCCTCTGGCCAGGGACTATCTTCAATGGCGGTCTTGCTGCGCTCTCATACTTTGGAGTTCTGTACGATACTTCGTTGGCTACTGTACACCAGCATCATGATGATCATTCACACGACCATGCGCACAATACGCACAAGCATAGCGAAGGCACTTATTCTGGCGTAACGAGATATCTAATCGAGAATTGCGAGCCTGGCTCGCTCATGTATGGCATCCTAAGCGAGAAAGACTCGCGGCGGATTGCCTACTTTACATGGTAAGCTCAGTCCCATCAAGGTACATATGCACGATGGAAAGCTCGTATGCTAACACGGTATAGCTTGAACTTTGGCTTTATGATTGTGCAAGGCATCTACGGGTACATGAGCGGCTCTCTTGGTTTGCTGAGCGACACAGTTCACATGTTCTTTGACTGCCTTGGTCTAGTGGTGGGCTTAGGCGCTGCAGTCGCTTCGAAATGGCCTACGAGTCCGGACAGACCATATGGGTGGGGCAAGCTGAACACCCTCGCAGGTTTCGGCAATGGCATATTTCTCATGCTCGTGAGCGTGGAGTTCATCTGGGAAGCAATGGAAGGTATTGTTGAACGGAAGGAACTGCGACACGTGCAGGAACTCTTGGTCGTGAGCACGCTTGGATTTCTGGTTAATATGGTAGGGCTCTTCGCGTTTGGGCATGCACATCATGGACACGACCATGGCGGTCATTCGCACGGACACTCTCATGCGCCACCGCATGACCACTCACACAGCCAGCATGACCACAGCCATGAACATTCACACGATCACTCACACTCCCATGGACACAAACACCACAACTCAGTGCATAGCCACAAAGCGAACGATTCGTCTGGCACGAACGGCGACATTTCTGGCTACTGTAATCACAAGCATGAGAAGAAGGAAACGGCTGCTCATGCGCACAGCCATGACGACGAACATAATGATAACATGCATGGTATCTTCTTGCATGTGGCGGCCGACGCTGGTGGCTCTCTTGCAGTCATTCTCAGTACTGCAATGACACTCTGGAAGCCTTGGTACCTTTGGGATCCTCTGGCAACGATCGTAATCGCGGTTCTCATCTTCGCTGCTGCGGTGCCGCTTGTCGTCAGTTCTGGACAGAAGCTGTTACTGGTAATACCAGATACGTTGGAATATGAGATCAAGAACACACTCCAAGAGCTTGGAGAGCTTCGCGGCGTCGTTGGATATGCTGTTCCGCGGTTTTGGATAGATGACAGGGATGATGCGGCAGACTCGCACCATGGACATGATCACGGGCCTCCATCAGGTAAGAAAAAGGTGCAAGGCGTTATACATATTATTGCAAATCCTGCGGCCGATTTGGAGGACGTCAGGCATAGGGTTGATGAATTTATGAGAGAAAGGAGGATGGATGTAGTTATACATGTAGAAAGAGAGGCTGAGGGCAATTGCTGGTGTGGTGGTGGCCAGCCTCAGTCCGGGAGTATGAGTGGATTTTGAGCGTTTTAGCGAGCATTAGAGAGGTGTACTGTGTACATGTATGAACACACATTGGAACTGTAGTCGACTTTCAGCCGACATTTCAGTGATCTCGAAGTTGCCAAGACTCGCTCTTTCCTGCCTTGCTTTCGCCAGATCTCTTCAACTTCACAGCACTTTATTACAGCAACGAATAACAAGACCGAACCACAACACACATCAGCCCACGATATCACTGCACGACGCACCCTACCAGAGCCGGTGACACCCCATTTCGAGTCAACACAATATCACACATCATGGCTGCAAAAGACGCCGTCTTCGGTACGGCAGAGCTGCTCGAGATGATCCTCTTCGAGCTGCCCACTAAAAATCTGCTCCTCAGCACTGGAGTCTGTCAGTCATGGAAGGCTGCCATCAAAGCCTCGAAGAAGCTGCAGCGCGCTCTGTTCTACATCACAGATGATCTGTGGGCGATGGAATATCAACACTCACCGGGCCGACGTATGTTGATCCATATATCCCGTGACATTTGCTGCGACTGACTTGACGCAGATATCACGTTCTACAAAACCTCGGATGGCTCTGATACGAAGATCGTGCCTATCGGAAATCCCCTCTTCGCAGCAAGGTCGCGCGTTGACCCTAACCCGAACACCCATGCCAAAGCCAACGGCAGTGTCAACATGTTCCGAGACCCTCTGGGACTTCACGATTCCAACCGAGTGTCGTTCTGGCGCTGGCCAAGTGCAACTTTCAGGAAAATGTTCATCACTCAACCAGCCCTAAAGAATGTTAGTCTGGCGTACGGTGACCCGCGTCTTGGTGGTTGGAGGCGGGACGACTTATCAGTTGAAACTGGCGTCACGGCAGGCGATCTGCTCGACTATCTCACGGCTCTGCAAGAGCGAAGTCCTTGCTCTTATGTCGTGTTCGTTCTGGGCAAGCACTATGTTGAGCCAGGAGAGTGGCGGAGCTTTTCCAGCAACGCGCAGCTCGAGCAGTTCGGCAAGACTTCAAAGTCACTGCCCGCTGCTACAAATCAGGGAGGAGGAAGCGCAAAGACAGTTCTACCGGAGGAGGCATGGTTCTCTACACGGTCCATAGTGCGGTAAGAGTAGACCTGCTCATACGGTAGCTGCGCGAACGCGACTCAGAATCATGGTACGGGGTGCCAGGGCTTTCAGGTTGCGGTGCTATCTCTTTTGCATCCATGACATACAGTTGTGGCAGAAGCGGTTGCTTTGCATGGCAGGAAATACCTCAAGGATTTACAGGAATCAAGTTCATACACAAAAGTCCATCTAAACTTGTTACACACTCCAATCACGGTCTCACCCAAGTCGATTCTCGCGTGTTATGATCAACATAGTAAGTATCACCGCTCTGCGGACATGTTCTCGCCTCCCATCCCGGCGGCAAGTTCTCCTGCAAAACGCAGGCTTCGTAAGAGGGTGGCGATGAATCCAGCTTCGCTACTGGACGCTCCCAAGTGGTTGTGCGAGTCGCATGATCGACATAATAAGGTCTTCCGTCATGTGAACACCGCTCTTCCCAGCCTGTGGGAAGCTCATCCGAGGGAGAGAGTGGTGAGGTTGTAGTGGACGAGGAAGATCGTGATGGAGAAGCTGGGAGCTGTGCGGCTGTAGGACTCACAGGTATAGACTTGCGTGGTATCAGGTGAGGCGTTGGAGATGCTGGCGTAGAGAAGCTTACGCTGCCTGGGCTTTGTGGTGGCGTTATGCTGCTGATGGAGACGTGGGTGTCCAGCTTGTTGTCGCTCGGAGTCGTGGTGTCTGCCGAGGCAGTCTGAGTCGTGCGAGGAATGGTACCAGTCATAGGTATGAAGTGGAGCTCGTCGAGCCTCTTTGCGACGTGTGTGGTCTGATCAGGATCCCGCACGATCACGAAAGGCGAGTAATTGATGCCATGTTCGTGACCGCACATGCCCTTCAGACGTTTCCGGGATGAAGATTTTAGCTTGATCTTGGACCAGTCCAGCTCTGAGTCTTTCAAGACTTTGAAGTTAACGCCGTTCAGGCCTTCCAACCACTCTGCCAGTGCGCCCATGTGAGTGTCATGTAAGAGAATCGCTTCTCCATCTCGCAAGTCTGCTCGCTCTCCTACTGTCCAAGCATAGAACATACGACCCGCGTCGATCTGAAACTGGGTTAGAGGCTTGTAGTTGTGGTATGCATTCATGTAAAGAATGTTGCCTCCGTATGTCGCAAAGGCGAAGTTCCAGACTCGTATAGTGATCTTCTCATTGGGAGGCAATGGTTGCGGCAGGCCGTGTTTCTCGAACTGTTTGACCATATCCTTCATGTACTCGTCGTTCATCTTCTGTGTCTTTTTGTCGACTTCTTCGAAGAAGGGCTCCTCTTTGCTGATTCCAGATGGCGACTTCTTGAAAAGAGTCCATGGCTGCGGAACACTCTTGAGGTAGGCAACACCCTTATCGACGTCGGCAATCCACCAATTTGGTCGATCAGGGGATGCCCAATCGGTGCGGTCCATAACCGCACATCCAAAGCCATGCCAGATGGGCATTGGGTGGCAAGCAGCGCAGAACAGGTAGGCAGATGCCACGAGATGTTGTAGGATTGGATCGAGAATATCGAAATCCTCGCCAATGTCATCGGCTTTCGAGTCCACGGCGAGCATTGCAGCCCTCACTGCATTCGAGACTTCCGGAAGGACGTCGAAGTGTACGACGTCAAGAAGGAGAAGTCGTTGACCGAGAGTCGCGAGCACGAGCAGTATGTCGTCGATCGAAGCGCCTTTGATACCAGACTCTCCGCTCTGTTCGGTGTCATCACTGGACTGATTGGCGCGACATTCTTGTCGCTTCTCCCAAAGGTCTGCGAGGGCTGCTGAAGCTCGAACAGCTGATATGCTGAGCTGTGCAACCTGGATAGTTGCTGTGATAGGATCACTCATGATATAAGAGGAGTCTGTTAGCTGGTGCAATGTACTGACCGTTAGCTCTGACCACGTCTGGAGTGTCCTACTACATGCTGTCAGGTGGTGTGGAAGAAGCTCCAACGCGAATGCGAGATACCACGTCGGATCGGTTATACTGTGCCATCTGTAGGTGTATACATCGAAGTACACTCCCAAAAACGTGGAAACATTATTGCCAAGCCATCTGGAACGAGCTCCGATGCAGCCATATCACGCTCGCTTGGTGGTCTGACCAGCGAGATGCCAACACCATCAGTGATTCGGAGCCCAAGTAGCAATCCAACTGATGACCTCGACTGTACTGACTGGGGTTGTTGTGAGGTTTGTGAGGAGGTACCAGTGAAACTGGCCATCTCGAGGAACCGGAAAGCAGGCAAAGGGCAAACGAGCGGGAATTCCTCTTGTCAATAGCCAGTCTCCGGAGCATGGCCGCCCCGAGACGGGGCAAGATCTCATATCCAAATGGCCTTGAGCACTGACATGACTCCTAGAACTTCTGGCATCTCTTGCTTTGTAACGATGCATGGGCGGCATGTGTGAGTCGCCTTCGCATGGCCTCTTGCAAAGCTTATGTGTGCTGAGTCCTCTTGTCGTCTCGTCTCCTTTGTAGACCGCGATGCGGTCTCTCTGCTTGTATTTCATTAGATGATGTTGAAGGCGAAGACGAAGTGTTGACGCTCAACGCGTGTATCGCGTAACCGGGATGTTCTCGATATGGCATAGCGCCAATCCCACAGGTAAATTCAGACAATATATACGACGTTCCCTTCGATTAGATGAGCATAACCTGAACACACTGTGGTCGCTTCGAGTATCAACAAGAGCCGAGGCATGCAAAGAGAAGGATATGGTGAGATCTGAGCCACTCTCTATCATCCTAAGCAAGCTCCTGCCCATACATTCCGCCCACGTCGAGGCGAACAGAGAGAGCTTGGGAGAGGTATGAACATCCATTAAGTATCGACGACGGAGCCAGCTCAGGACGATGGTGACTTCTACAGTGAGATCTCCACCTCTCAGAGCTTGCCAGCAACCCCTTCCTTTGGAGGCCACCCACCTTTACCTCCACTTCCAGGTGGCATAAAGACGTAGTAGCTCTATCGGACACCGGTCAGCAAAGCTCATCAATCATAACCTGCACTTGTCTTACCTCCTGCTCGGCCATGGCAATGACCTCTCCTCTCACATCTCGAATAGTCAGCTGCGCCACGGCCCGTCTACCATTCGCCCACTTGGTCGTATTCTCAAACACGATACCCTCCGTGACATCGAAGCCGTCCAATCTCACAAATCGCAAAGAATGATTCAAGCTCGCAAACTGCAGGAGTTCGCTCTGCGTTGGCGTCCGTGTCGGATCATCACGCAACGGAATGCCAAACTTGATGCCCTTCGTCTCCAGTGGCGTATCGAAAGCATACATATCCGACAAGAATATAACAGCCATAATTTGACCTGTTTGGCTGGCGATAGGACTTGTCGTTTGTAATTTGACATAGTACGTTCTCGCGTTCGTATCGAACTCCTTCGTAACCTCGAGTCTTTGCGACTTGAATTGAGGGTATGGAGTATCCTTAGGACAATCGAGCTTTACTGGTCCATTAAACTCGTCAAAAGCTGGCTCAATTGGTCTCCTGCACACTCGCAGTGTATTCAACGAAGGCGTTACAAGGTGTTCGTGCTTCTTGGGGAAGCCTTTGTCTTTTGTCGCAGCCTGGAAGAAACTGAAAGCTATCACTGCTTTCACATCGTCCTCTCTTTCGCCTTGTCTGACAATGACATTTCTCGATGCGAACTTGTTGGAGGTCATGAGAGGTGTGACCTGATATCGCAGAGGTATCCCAACAAGACTGGGCTTGAGGAATTGGGCTTGAACGCAATGGATCTCGAAGCCCGCTGGAACTGTCTTGTAGGCTGCAGAAGCAGCTTCTCCCAGAGGTATTGATCCTGCGATTCTGCCTAGTCCAGGATAGCCCCATGGCTTGTAGACGCCGACGAAGCTCCCTGGGTGGTCTGGTACAGCTTTGACAGCAAGTGTCTCCTCGAAGTTCTTGATTTCAGCCATCTTGTGTTGATCCAAAGCTGAAAAATGGTCAACTTGCTCTCGCAGAATGTCGAGCAGTAAGCTTGGCTTTTGTTCTTCCATATCATCCATGTTCACCTCGGTAAGTAGGATGCCTGTCGTTTTGTCAGTGACAGGGAGGCAGTCAGTACGGCATTGGCTTGGACGGAAGACGCTCACACCGACGCCGAACATTGCTCGTTCGATGGCCACAACAACTGACTTCGAAACTGTAACCTAGGACTACACGGTATTCTGTACAGAACTTCGTAAGTTGTGCCACCATCTCTTCAAACCGTGGGGCTTTCGGACGTAGGCAGAGACCCAGACAAGGAAGTGCGTTATGCTATTGGACAATCCAAAAGCCTAACGACCCAAACACTCCAGGACCATGGCATCTTGCTGACATCTTCGATATTTCAGCACTACTATCAGAAGTAAAGTCGGCGTCGCATCAATGCTAAATTTTCGCGTACCTTTCATCCATTTCTCGGCACTCGAAGCACATATCCCATCCCACGTCACCTCGGCCGATCCTTAGACAGAGACATCATCGTCTGGAACATCTACTTTCCCATGATCCTTCTGGAATCTACTCCTCGATTCAAGCCTTCTGAACAGAAAGAACAGAAGTACAACGATGAGAAGAGCTCCAATGAAAGTAGCTACGACCGTGCCAACGATCACAGCTGTCGATAGGTCTGAGTTGGCGTTCTTTATGCTCGCTGGAGATGACTCTGTTCGATTGAGAGTGATATAAATCTTAGTGCTGGCAGTCAGGTCTGAGTCAGATGATGGAGGCATGGCTGTAGATGTGAAGTGCTAGTCGAGCGTTGTTTCGAATTATTGAGTGGCTAAGAATGAGGTCGAATATATGACACGGCGCGTCAGACAAGTCTGTTGTTGATCGTTACCATTTTCGAGCAAGAGCGCACACTTGTATGTTGCGGTGTCGAGTGCTATGCCCCTGCTTGTACGGAGTTCAGAAGGATGCGGAATTCCTGCCTGGAGCCAAGCAACAAAGCTATACGTAGGGTGAGGCCGTACATAGGCAACTCTCACTATGCGACGGCAGTTGATTCATCATGGTATCGTTGATAGTATGTTGAATTGTGCTGTACTGATGGATTCCTGCTCACTGTGTCAACAACTCACGCCTCCAACGCCACCTTGGAACTGTAGCTCCAAATCATTCATGAATCCGAAATTCGGATCCGTAGCTTGTCCCAGATAGGACCACTCAGCATATGTCTGCGGTATAGGTCCATAAGCATAGTCCTGCCACTCATCTGGTTGGTCTTTGGCATCTCGATCCTCATCGGGAACGCCTTTGAGTCGAATATCGTGAACTGACTCTGGGCAGGTCAGGATTGAAGGATCCAAGCCAGCCATTTCCCACGCTCGATCTCTAGCTCGCCGCAGAAACCGCCAGGCTTGAGTGCCTCCTGGGTGAAGAGGTCTTGGATCAGGATTGCCATCTTCGTGGGACACGATACCGCAGTCGTCAGAGCCGATGCACTTGTATATGGCGAGATCGACCAGCTTACGAGTCTCTGTGGCTTCTGGATCATCAGGATGATCTTCCAAGTCAGAAATTAGAGCCATTATACTGTGAAGAGGCTGATGTTGTCCAGGCCAGCACCAATGCCATGGCTGGAAATCACGACGCTCTGCAAGTCGCAGAAAGCGATGGACATATTCTCTACAGTATATGATGACACTGTCGCAGGGTGTTAGCCAGATCAAGGCACGAGCACAGAATAGAACTCACCTTGGCTCTTTCTTCCTCAGCGCTGGGAGTAGTCCATGCCGCCGCATAGGCCCATACATAACAGAGTATGGTTTCGCAGCCCATAGAGCGAACAGCATCTTCGCGAACTGAGCAAGCGCAGCGTTCGATTCAGTATGCCGCAGAGCATCAACGTCTGTGCCATCACATGTCTCAGGCGGCGTGGTGAGCTTCTCGATCAAGAAGATCTGCTCTCGCCTTGAATCCATATCCGCCTTCACGGCATGTGTGATCTCCAGGATTCGATCAAGATCCGTCTCAGAGAGAAGACTGCTGTGTAGCAGATGCAGAATCTCATTGCCTCTCTTGTAGAATGCGAAACGACCGCCAATGAAGATGCCTAGGATTGACTTGTTTGCGTTGCCATGGGATTCAAAGTCTTCTCGAATGGCAGCGGCACTAAGCTCGCTGACTGGCAGTACGTTGTAGAGTCGACAATCGATTATTGGAGGAAGTCCAGAGGCAAAGGCAACTTGGGCGTCTATCGATACGATCGACCACCAGATCTGTCGTCGGATGTGCACATCTACAGGCGAGAAGTGCCCGAATGTGGTTGGCTCTTTGTGTAACCCTGTTGTTGTCAGATTTGCCATATTCGATAGAAGTAAACATACTTACCCAACATCTGAGCCACTCTCGTAGCAACTCCAATGAACGAACAGCATGTCAAAGGCTGCTCTTCTCTTAGCCACGTCGAGTCAACGATAATGAAGGCAGACAAAGACTGCAGCGAAGGCGATTGAGGGAACTCCGACAATCTGATCGCCCTCACAGCTCTGCGATACAGTCTCGATGTCAAATTCTCTCGTGAGATGTTGCCGAAGACGGTCTGTAGTCGGAATCGAGGGCAGACAACTGAGCCAGCGAACAGCACAGCAGTCAGCAACGATAAGAAGTGTACGCTCAAGACGTAGTTAGGATCTCGAGTCTCAAACCTGCGAACACGATCAGCAACTAACCTTGGACCATGCGAAAGCTCTCATGATACGTACCAATGCTGAAACTTGCGGACTTGCACCAGAAATGATGGCCCGTGGAACAAACTACGCTTCGCATGATAACCACCCATGTAACTCCATATCAGCACCTCGCTCTGCTCCTTCGTCGGCATACCCGCAAGTATCTCCTCGATCGAAGGTGCCTGCGACGTGAGCAGAGTATTATCCTGTGGAGTCCAGGCCGGTATGTTCGGAAACAGATCTCCATACAACTGTCCATCTCGCTCCGGAGTCTCGTTTGGCGTACCATCACTCGACGAACTGTTCGAATCATATCTCGGCGATGTGAGCGGAGGAGAAGCTGGAAATGTCTGGCCAATGGGTCCTCGAAGTTGTTCTGCTTGGCCGCGCGTGTAGCCCTTCTGGTCACGGAGAAGATCGTTGATTGCAGCAACCTGGTTGGAATGTCAGTACCAAGCTCCTTGAGGCGGCATCCTTCGCGAAGCTTATCGGGGTGCACTCCGAAGTGGTAGGAAATTGTTGTTACCTCTTGCGAGATCAGCGCGAAGTGTGCGCTGGAGATGTAATGGCCTTTGGTATGTGGGCCAACATACAGATGCCCCGTATCTCTTGTCGGCGTTCCGTCTCTTTGCGGTGATATCGGTGTCGGCGCGAAGATGGTAGTGGCAGATTCGGGTGGCATGCTCCTCTCTTGCGATGTCTCTACGCGGATGTCAGCATCACTGCCGTAGTCACCTTTTCCCTGATCGAATCCAATACCAGTAGGTGGCGTGCCCAAGGCATTGCGGCCATTGGCAGCATGGGTGAGCTCGTATAAGCGACTTGCTCTCGATGCCAGTGACTGCGTCTCATCTCCTTCACATCAGCCGCTTGTCTTGCCGCCATACGCAATGTTTTTGTAGTACCTATCAAGGTCAAAGACGCCGAAGGCGAACGCGTAGCCACATATGTGCATTCGATGCCGGCTCGAGCACACCTCGAACACGTCGGTCTTTCCTGCAACGCCCAGATCGTCAGCTGCGTCATTCAGTGGCGAAGACTGGATAGCTTGCCTTGTCGCATCCGACTTTCCTTCTTCCACAGGGCAAGCACGATCGTGGCGCACGCGGACGAGACGCTTTTGAGATTTTAGACGACGACATAGGACGCTGCCAATCAGGAAGGTAGCTTCCAGAGCAGAAGTATGATATGCAGTACAAGCTTCGCTCGCTGTTCTAGAAAATGCGTAAGGAGCTCCGGCCCGAGTGTGTCGTTATCTTGGCCGCGCTAGCAAGAGCAGCTCCTCTATTCCAAGCGGAAACCATGAGAACCTTCCGGGGTAGGTATCAGGGGAGATCCATGCCTACAGGGTGCGCAAGAGTCGTGTGGTCTGACGATGTCCTCACGCTTCTCGATTGACTCCATTTGCAGCGCAATTCACGAATCGTGATGGGAAATGGGTGAAGTGACTGAAGTGAGTGAAGTGTTTGTCTTTACGAACTCGGATAGAAGTTCATGTCAGATCCGCCTCCCGAATTCCATGGCGGCTGCTCGACCATGGTGTGAGTACTCTGGTGTCTATGCATGTTCTCATGCAATGGTTCACCACTGTATGTGCCGGGTGAGCCAGCGAGTGTGGATTGGTGATCTGACCCACTCCCTAGAGGTGTGTTGGTGCTCGGTGTGAGCGATGAGGGTGATGGTCTCCATGCTTCTGGCATCTGTAGCACGCCATGCCGTGACGCGAGAAACTCGTGACGCGCCATATCAGCCGGAGCTGGGGACAATGGCTGTGTCTGAGATGCCAGCAGTTGAGGATGCATATGCATTGGCATAGGCTGAGCATATTCCAACGACCGATATGGTGCAGGTGGATAGCTATGGTGTGCCGGTGTAGGGATGGATGCAACATTAGAGTGCGCTGAAGCTGACCCGAAGTGTGGCATATACATCGAAGCAGGTTGAAGCGGCGATGTCGTAGGGTGGGTCGTCGGACTATGTCCCGATCCATGGCGGTACTCATTTTGTGGTGAAATGGGTACTTCGTCGACTTGCATGCGAAGGCCATCCTTGAGCATACCGCCGGCAGCGGCGGAGTGACTCGGCCTGCCTAGGTGAAGTGACCGATTGTCCCGTCTCAGTTCCTTGAGAGCTGCTAGAATATCCTGTGCTTCTGGATTCTTCGACACTGTGGAGAAGGACTGTATGTTCGATTCCTTCAAGATACGATACATGGCCATCAAGCCGGTCGATAGTTGTTCCTGTTGTTCCTCGAGATACTCGACGTACTCGCGAGGATACGGAACAGTATAATGCCAATCGCTGTAGTCGTGTTAAAACGCAGTCGTTAGGGACTGTATCCCTCTTCTGCACTTCACTCACCTGAAATAACATGCACTATGACTCTCTTTGCATCGCAGACATGGATTCCCGCCATCGCAAGTTCTCTTCTTCGCTCGGCAACGGACACATGCTTTCTCGGCTCGTCCTGTTCTTGTCAGTATTTGCAGCCTTCCAACAGCCAAGTCTCAATCGCAGTACCGCGCAGCGTCTTCTTCACTTTCTCCGATTGACCGTCTTGGCTATTGCCATCTCGTTTCATCATCTCTGGCTAACGAATGTAGTTCGATCGATCAAACAAACCGATGCTTGCAGCAGAACGAGCAAAGAAAGAGTAATGAAAGCGTAATCTACGCTGCTTGCACCAATATACTTAGCCATGCTAGCTAGACCGTATGCCTTCGCTTTTGAAGGGGTCAAGCAGCAGTCCTGCACGGGACGACAGGCGTATTCCAAGAGTGTCGCTCGAGAGTATAAGAGGTGTAGTGGCGGCCCCGAGATGCGGCTCCGGTATCATTAGTCTCTGCAGCCAGTTGAGATCCAACGATGTCGAAGGAAGTCCGATTGTTGTTCAGATCAGAGTTTGGCTCGGCTGGCACTGCCATAAGATCCCTGCTCGGGCCCGCTATGTCGCATTTGCAGACCAGAGTACTTGCACCTAAGAACGATGTCCCTGCATCGATCCTCTCTGGCACGCGCTGCCGCACGTGTAGTCGCTCGACACGGACTTCTACCGGCCAATTCTGGTTGCTCGGAATGTTCTAGAGCTTCGTTGAGATTGGTCAATCAAGACATCGTATCCTCGAGGGTCGGCTGGAGATGTCCTTCTCGTCGAAATGAGGAACTGCCAAAGGGTAGTCGTCAACGGACCGAAAGTAACTTGGTATTGTGACCAAGACCAAGTTGATCAGTGCTGAAAGAGTCGATACTTGTGGCACACAGCAGCTGCTCGAGCGCACCTGTGATGTTCGCATCAAGTAGAAACGAGAACTTGCTCGATCTGCGTGTCCAGCAGAGGCCCGAGGATCGAGTTCTGCGCTGCATATTAGTAGTAAGTACAGTGGTGCTAGCCGAAGTGGACCAGGTCTGTGCGTCCCGCACTACTTTGTAAATGTATACCTCCACGAAGCCCGTGAAAACCTATAGTTTTATACCCTACGAAGCCTAGGAACGCTCTTATAAAGACCGACAGCTCCGGAGTCCTATGATTGCAGGAGGCAGGAGCAGTATAGCGATGAATAGTGTGCACGGACCCGGTCCACTTCGGCTAGCACCACTGTACTCGGGTCCGACACCGATGGAAGCAGGTGAAGCCTTGTAGGGCCAAGCCATGGCCAAGAAACGCTAGATTGATGTTCTCGCCCGGAAGAACATCGCGTTCTTGATACCCGGGCGAAGCTCTCAGCCGGTCGGTGTGAACAGCGACAATTTATTAGTCGACGACGCCCACTCGCATACGCTCACTGAGCATGTGGGATTGGTGTTGCAGTCAATGCAAATGCTGCGAAGAGCTCTGCGAGCACACATGACTGATCGGGCTGTACGCCTGTCGCTGTTGCGAAGAGTGCTCGGGTGGATGAGCTCGGGGCCGAAGCACGCAGCTGGCAGCCCAATCTCCGCATGCATCGCAAGCTATCACCAAGACCATGCTGCGGGCTGCTGTACAGAATACACTTGGGGCGGTCTGCAGGACGAGCCCGCAATGCTGCCGCACGGGACCGGAGGATTCGAGCCCCGCAAGAGATGCAGTCGTGCGAAGATAATAAGTTCATGGAGAGGTCCGGGAGGTGAAGCCAATGCGCTGGTGGTGCTCCACAAGTACTGTGTGCATGACCTAAGTCAGGCCATGAGAGATCAGTTGGGCATCACTCCGGCAACAATCCAGCATCACAGTCGGAGTTCTAACACGGTAGCTGGCCAGTCTTCAGCGTTGTCGTTCTTCTGTACCACTTCACCGAGCACGCGGAATCCGCTGGCTTCATAGTACCTGCACTGATCAGCGCAGATCTTCCGTAGCGAATTGCTTTGACACAACTCACTTCACTAATTTGCGGCCATTGCCACTCCAACAGTCCAGGCAAAGACGACTGAGCCCAAATGCACACGCTATGCTTTTAGCATGATCCAAAAGGTCGCTGGCAGCATTCTTGCTGTATGTTCCGGTCCTTCGATCTGTTACGAGGAACCGCACGTAGACGAAAGGGTCTTCTGCGTCCTGCTTGGGTAGGACTTCGTGTACGTAGTCCTCAGAATGAGCCTCGAGAACGATTGCTGCAACGGGCAGTGCATACGTTGATTCATCTCGCCTTGCCAGCTCGTGCAGATTCTTAGGAACCGCGTCCTGATTGACTTCGACTTCGGCAATGAAGGCTCTTATCCAATCCTGCCCCCACGGGTGTTGACATTCAGCGCGTTTGACCATTCTTCTGTACCGCTCTTGTTTGTCGGTATCGTCGCTCATCAAGTCTGAACCCCATTGGCCCTGGCTCCCGACTTTGGTGAGAAAAGGTATCTGGCTGTCCACAAACTTGAGTATGCGTAGTCCATCATCGAGAGTTGATGTAACTGGACGAATTTGACAGGGCATAGCCATGACTTTGGTAGAAATCGGTCAATCTGCGCGGTTTCGACTTGAAGATCGATGGTGTGTGAAGGAAAGAATGCATGGGCAAGAAGGGTTGGTGGCAGGCGTGAAGTTGGAGTCGAAGAAACAGGCCAAGAAAATGATCGTCGATCTGGTTCGGTAGCGAAAGCATGATGAGAACAGTCGTGTGGCCGTTTAGAGGATGTTATCCGAACGCTGCATGGTCAATATAGAGGCAAGTAGCCGGTGTTGTGTGGTCAGAGGTGCAAGGAGGGTCCTTCGGCGAGCTGCCACCTCGAAGCGGTACTCCAGCAGTACAGCAAGTCGTCTCTGCCTGTGAGCAGCAACGCAGGCATTCAAGTCCAAACACATCATAGAGTTCCTTGGACGAGCCGACAGAGGGGATTGTTAATGTCAGTCATGCCACAAGTGGAACTCAGGCCCTTGCAAGGAGGAGATCTGCTCCGGATGGCCACCAGAAGAGAGGCTGTCGTGGTTCGGAGACGATGCTTTGCGTTCTGTGATGGACCAGCCATGTGAGCGGTTTTGCATATACAGCGACCTAAATGCCAGCAGAGGAAGACCGCCTAAGTGATGTCTAGTCGCTCAGCCCTTCGGCGGTGATATCAGGACGCGCTCGAGTATCACCAGCAACGCGTTCGCAGTGGAGGAAGCGTCCGCCACGAGGCAAGCCAAGTCTCATCGGGCTGGCGGTGTCGACGACCTTCGTGACGTATAATGCCTTAACGAAGCGTCCGAAGAGCGACGTGGCCATGTTCGCTGCTGGCCTGACGATGAGAGGAGATCGTGGCTCCTGTGGCAGGACGCGTTCATTTGGATATCTGCAGACCTTTGCAGCGCTGTGGTCGTCTCGATGAGGTGGTGCGGTGCTGGAAGGAGATGGCGATGATATTACCGGTGAGTTTTTGATGCATGTTGATGACTTTCGCGACGCGTAAATTCGACCAGACAGTCATCTTCTCAAGACGCAGAGCTGTGACATCTGCTGGTGACGAGGTGTGTTGATATGAGATCCTTCTCCAGACACCAGCCTTTTCAGGCCAGTGACATGATGAAAGAGTGTGTCTGTGAAGACAGGTAGCCAGCAAAGAT
Source organism: Sphaerulina vaccinii (assembly GCA_022570795.1). NCBI lineage: Eukaryota > Fungi > Ascomycota > Dothideomycetes > Mycosphaerellales > Mycosphaerellaceae > Sphaerulina > Sphaerulina vaccinii. The sequence goes on from JAKUDP010000008.1 coordinate 1,298,108, forward strand.
TCCCCCGACCTGGCCCCCGAAGGAGACAGGATTCAGTTGTGGTCCGCGCTGTGCAATGCAGCCACGTCTGAATGGTTCTAACATTCGTGAGCGCCAGAAACCCCAAGAAGGTACTGTGAACTATTAGCCAAAGTGGAGTTTATGGGTGGGGATGAAGAGAGACTCGCAGTATGTCAGAGAAAGGAACTTCGTTTGGATCGAAGCGAGATATGAACTTATAGTCCAGCAAGTGGAACCCGCGCTAGTGGTCACTTGGCAAGAGCGAAGACGCGAGAGTCGGGAGTGATCTGTGCGACGTGAAGGAGCGAGTCAAGTATGAAGTGGTGGTGCCTTCCTCTCTTGTGAGAATGGTAGGTGAAGTGAACCAAACAGTCAACCGGGCTGTCATAGATCCCAATGCCTGTCATAATATGAGTAGACATGAGGAGGTGTGGTAGAAGTGGTATTGTTTGCTGCCAAGGCCATTGGGCTCAGAATAGTGGGGAGTCATCCAATGCTTCTGACTCCGATATGAGTTTCATAAAACACGACAATTCTGTTTCTGCTGTTTCCACAACACAAAGTACAACACCAGCGACTCCTTCCCTCACTCAAACCGCAATAATGGCGGACGCCGCGAAGAAGACGATCTACATTGACGAGGAAGTTGGTCAAGATGTTCCAGAAACAGAGGGCACCGAAGCCAAGCCATACAAGTCGCTACAATTCGCTTACGTCCAGCACACCGACTCGGTCGAGTACCTGGTAAAGAAGGCTGAAAAGGACGAGGAGCCATCGTACAAGCCAGCAGCAAAGGCGGCCCTCAAGAAAGCCGTCAACTATGCTGAGACACAAAAGAAGAAGGCAGCCAAGGAGCAGGAGTTGGCGATAAGAGAGAAGAAGCTGGAGGAGGAGCGTCAAAAGGTGCTAGAGGACTCCAAGAAGATTGTGCTTACCGAGGATAAGAACCTGCCCAAGGCGACCAAGATCCACTTGGGCGAGACGAGACCGGAAGTGGTGAAGTTGGGCAGTGGAGAGCGCTCAAAAGAGGTGGATTACAGCGACCCAAACAGAGGCACGCGAGTGCGAGTGATGGGTCGCGTCCACCGTATGCGTGATCAGAAGTCGGTGCTGTTCATCACATTGCGCGACGGCCACGGCTATCTGCAATGCGTGCTCACAGGCGACCTCGTCAAGACCTACGATGCGCTTACACTGACCCGTGAGTCGAGTGTGGAGATCATTGGTGAGATGTGGGAGGTGCCACCGGGAGCACATGCTCCAGACAACCGCGAGCTTCATGCAGACTACTGGAGAGTCATTGGCAAGGCACCAGGTGGTGAAGATGCCATTACCAACGTGGTGCAAGCCAAGGGTGATCCACAGACACTGCTCGACAGACGCCACTTGGTGCTGCGTGGCGAACAGGCTTCCGCAGTCATGTTCGTTCGTGACGCCGTTGAGCACGCGTTCAACCTCAAGTACCACGAGCTTGGCTATGTCAAGGTCTCACCTCCTGCCCTCGTGCAAACCCAAGTCGAGGGAGGCAGCACACTCTTCGGCTTCGACTACTACCAGGAGAAGGCCTACCTCACGCAGTCATCCCAACTATACCTCGAGACTGCTATCCCATTCGCTGGCAACGTCTACTGCATCGAAAAGTCATTCCGTGCCGAGAAGAGTTTGACGCGTCGCCACTTGTCCGAGTACACCCACGTCGAAGCTGAGCTCGACTTCATCACATTCGACGACCTGCTCGAACACCTCGAAGATATGATCTGCGGTGTGATCGACATTGTCCTCGACAACCCACGCTACGCTAAGATGATCAAGGAGCTCAACCCAGAGTTCACCAAGCCTGAGAGGCCTTTCATGCGCATGAAGTACTCCGACGCGGTCGAGTGGCTTATCAAGCACGAGATTCCAAACGAGGAGGGAGAACCACACAAGTTTGGCGACGACATTGCCGAAGCTGCCGAGCGCCGCATGACAGATATCATCAACAAGCCTATCTTCCTCACTCACTTCCCAGTCGAGATCAAAGCCTTCTACATGCAGAAGGACCCAGAAGATAGACGCGTGACAGAGTCTGTCGACTGCTTGATGCCAGGTGTCGGCGAGATTGTCGGAGGGTAAGCAAAACCATTCCTTGTCACATAATTACACATGCACTAACAACTCACCTCCAGATCAATGCGCATGGACAACTACGACGAACTGACGGAAGCCTACCAGCGTGAAGGCATCTCTCCAGACAACTACTACTGGTACACCGATCAACGCCGCTACGGCACATCACCTCACGGCGGTTACGGTCTCGGACTGGAGAGATTCCTGGCCTGGCTCTGCAAGCAACACACTGTACGTGATACTTGTCTGTATCCGCGTTACATGGGTCGTTGCAAGCCCTAGACGGTATGTGGAGTAGACTTTTCACTCCTCTCATGCAATGCTACATGTACGGTACTTGTATGTCCTGATGTGTAAGTGTTGCGAAGCATGGGCAAGAAATTGCCAAGGACCTTGGCTGAGAGAGCTAAGGTAAGGGTGCTGGTATATGCATATGCCTTGCTGGCATGAGCAAAGGTTGTATTGCGCCATGAGTGCAGTCTGACCAGGTCATTGGTTTGTTCTCGTGCGAGAACGCCCACTGAATGGACGCCGGTGCAATGCATGCATCCGATCGACACTATGATACAATGACAATGAAAGAGAAGACGATAGACAACAAGCAAAGACTTTTCCCATTCCATTCACTTACAGGAACTGATCGCACGTCTACTTATATCTCGCGCTACGCAAGTGTCTCTGTTGCGCAGTAAGCTTGTGTTAACAGGCTCTCTATACTAGGTGTCGTAGTAGTAATCAGTCCTCTGGGATATTGGTCCGGAAAAAGCGGATTCTCAGAAGAACACCCAAGCAATACGCGATACTGATACTCTGTACTCGAAAGCAACCAAGGCTCAGCTAGCAGAGCTCCTCCAGGACGAGCCAAAGGGCAAGAAGGCGATCTCGAAATCAGAGAGCCAGAAGCCTGCGGGCTTGCGAATGGCAAAGGCAATATAAATCAGCTCGGCGGAGTCTCCGGCGTTGAGGAACAGGTCTCGCTAATACTCGTTCTTTACGCAGAATTCCAGGCTACGTATGATCAGGCCTTTGATCGTCCATCGTTCTCGAAACCCCACATGGAGTTCCACTGGGAAAGGCATTAGGGCCGCACGGTAGCTGACATTATCACGATTTCAGCTCTGCTTGTGTCCTTCCTTTTGAAAGTATCCCTAAAACGACACCGAATTGTGTTACTAGTCTGTCTAGCTACTAGGCATCGTGGCTAGCAATAGACACTCGATTTCAGTCGCTACTTGCAATGCTTCATATGAGTATCAGAACAAACCACAATATTTGATCACGGCCAGTTGTTATCAGTTCGAATCTATCTCTTGTTCACCTCTCGCCTTGAAGGACTCTAGCGGGATTCTGGGCTGGAAAGCTACATGACCCCATACATGCAGGTTTGGAAGCAAGTATCTCTGTTTCGATTTCTCGATCGGTTCGCTGCTGTCTGCGCTCGCAGCGCCTTAGTCCTCGCGGTCTTGCGGAGAGAGGGAGGGTATTGTTCAATGCTGTTAATTCATTTTCTATATGCACTACTCGCTGAATAGTGCTGCGCATGCTCCGCTGGTAGTAAGTATCTCCATAACAGTGTCAGAAACCATTTGCTCTTGTCTGTCTCCTCATGCCCTCAGTCCTAGCATCATCTCAGAGAAACCTTCTTCTAATAGTGTACAGCCTTTCCACAAGTAGCCATTGCAGCCTCCTTAAAGGCCTCCGCGAGCGTAGGGTGTGCGTGACACGTTCGAGCAACGTCTTCTGAGCTGGCACCATACTCCAGCGCAAGCGTACCCTCAGCTATCATCTCACCAGCATTTGGCCCAACGATATGGATACCGAGAATGCGATCCGTCTGAGCATCAGCCAAGAACTTGACCAGCCCGTCAGTGTCCAAATTCGTCTTCGCTCTTGAGTTGGCAGAGAAGGGGAAGGTTCCGACTTTGTAGTCAACCTTTGCCTCCTTCAATTCGGCTTCATTTTGGCCCACCCAGGCGACTTCAGGGTGTGTGTACATGACTGAGGGAATGGCGTTGTAGTTGACGTGACCGTAGTTCTTGGTGATGAACTCGATTGCTGCCACGGCTTCTTCTTCTGCCTTGTGGGCAAGCATAGGGCCGAATGTGCAGTCGCCAATGACGCGGATATGAGGGACTTTAGTGCGGTATTCGGAGTCGATCACGAGGCGGCCGCGATCATCGGTTTCGATTCCAACTGCTTCGAGGTTGAGGCCAGAGGTGTAAGGGCGACGACCGATTGCAACGAGGACGACATCGGCTTCGAGCTGAGTATACGCGTTAGTAAGGAAAGTGTCTCTGAAAGCCGTCTCGAAGGCTTTGTGCCACGTCTGGAGCTGCAGCGGCTTGGTGGCCGCCTGCAGGGAAGAGATGTTTCCAGTCGACACTGGGAAGGACAACTTACAGTCTCAGCCTTTCCGCCCTTTGCAGCCTCCGTCTCAATCTTGACGATGTCGCCGCTGTCGTCTCCTGAAGTGACCTTGGTGTTCAGCTTGAACTTCAGGCCCTGCTTCGCCAATGTCTTTTGGATGTTCTTGCTGATCTCCGTGTCCATACCTGGACCACCAATCTGGCCCAAGAACTCCACCACAGTGACTTCCGTACCCAGTCTCGACCAGACAGAGGCCATCTCCAGACCAATGATACCACCGCCGATGACCACCATCTTCTTTGGTACTTCCGTCAGAGCAATAGCGCCAGTAGATGTGATCACTTTCTTCTCATCAATTGTCAAGCCTGGGAATGGTGTGCTCTCCGATCCAGTCGCAATGATGATGTTCTTTCCGCGCACGCTCGTCTCGCCTCCATCGACCAAGTTGACAGCTACAGTGTGCTCATCGGCGAAAGCTCCAGTACCCTTGATGTATTCAACGTTGTTCTTCTTGAAAAGATATTCAATTCCCTTCGTCAGGCCTGAGACGGAGCTTTCCTTCGCCTTCATCATCTGGCCCAGGTTGAGTTTGAGGCCCTCGCCCCCATCGATTCCGCGGTGTTTAAAGTCGTGCTTCGCCTGGTGGTAGAGGTGTGAGTTGTTGAGGAGAGATTTTGAGGGAATGCAGCCAACGTTGAGACATGTTCCGCCGAGTGCTCCACGCTTTTCTATGCAGGTGACCTAGTGCCAGTGTCAGTAGCTGCCAATCTAGCGAGGTATGAGATGTATTCATACCTTCAGACCTTCCTGTCCGGCCTTGATGGCAGCAACATATCCAGCAACGCCACCTCCGATGATGACCAAGTCTTTCTCCTCAGTTTCTGTAGCGTATCCTCTCCGTTGTGATTGTGATATTCTCGTCTGCAGAAGAGATGTGCTTTGGGGTGAGAGTCGTGATGTGCTTTCTCTGAAACGCAGAGCTGCGCGCATTGGCGCACGCGGTATTCCCTTGAGTAGCATGGTTGCGCCGCGCTATGAGAGAGATGGGGAAAGGAGAGTGGGAGTGGGTGTGGTAGTTGTTGTTAGAAGGCGAAAGTGGTTGAAAGTCAGATGTCAAGAGCTTCTTTCGCAGCCGGCAGGAGCAACCGAAAAACACGCCGATCTTTCCCGTGGCCACTTCCTTGTCAAGGCCGCTAGTATCCGACTGCATATACATATATCATACATCTGGAAGCAGAGAAGTGTATATCTATGCGTACAAGGCTCGAGGGAACTGGTTGCCAGCGCTACATGCTCCCTCTGCGTGGGCTGCACAGCTAGCAGCGAGCCCCAGAGACAGTCGGACTTGATGCAGCATCGCCGTTTCTGGCTTCGATTTCGCCAGCAAACCGATGCTGCTCACAGTAGCATAGACAAACGCAAGAACGCAGAGAGGCCGGCAGTGACTATCATCTTCGACCCTTGGTATGCAATTCCTCATTTGTACATACAGGTTCAACGCGACGCCCTCCTCACCTCCATGCTCTGTCTTCTACTCCCTGCAGCTTCGCTCTCCGAATCAGACGACAAGGCCCTCTCCTCAAACATAATTCCACTACTGCCTCGACTGTTAGGTCGATCCTCACTCGTCCTGACTGTGCGCCTCTCCACAGCATGCAAAGGTTGCAGACCATATGTCGACATTGGCACTACCGCACTCGGCTCCGCCTCCGCCACAGCCGCGGGTGTAGAGAACTTGACAAGTTCGCTGATAGTATCCCCATCATGTTCTGACGTGCTCAGCTTTGGAACACCTTCTTCGAGAGAGATTGAGTCGTCAGTGCTTCGCTTAGCATGTTGCAGCTGGCTGAGCCATTGCAATAACAAGCGTCGCTTAAGTCCTGCCCAAGCTCCCAGTTCTGCAGCCGCATCGTCTGGTGCAAGAGAGCTGTACATCTGCTTTCGAACTGTCTTTTCAGGTGAGAACCAGCGTTTCAGAAGGCGCCACTTGATGCGATTATAGAAGCCGAGGGGTTCCATATCTTCGACAGCTCCTGTGCTCGTCCACAATGATGGGTACTGGTCTTCGAGTTTGGTGTATAGAGCTTCATACATGCCACGCTGATATGGTGTCTGACGGCTTCGTTGCAAGCTGTGTTTGACACAATACCACAAACCAAGTACTATCTCGAAGTTAGCATGATCTCCCAGCATCTGATCGCGCTGAGGACTACTTTGACTCACCAACTATCATCAGGAGAAGCGCAGCAAGGAAGTACCAACCGATGTTGGGGTAATTCTGGAAAGCATTGACGTTCATGCCAAAGAAGCCAACAATGAACGTGAGTGGCAGGAAGATAAACGTAATCCAGCTAAGTCGCCACATTGATAGTACGAGCTGGAGTGACTGTCTTGAGTCTCTGATCTCTACGGACTTGTACATCAAGTCGCTCAGATTGCTAGTCGGCTGCACGAGATCCTCTGTGACCATGTGAGAGAGTCGTCCATACTCTGCAGGCGTGCTGGACATCCACTCGATGTCGGACCAGTCATCGTCATCATCAGCATCGGCAAGCTCACGCATATGGTCCTGCATCTCTCGGATCAGGTCTTGGTGGATCCACATGACCTTGTCGACCTTAAGCCATGCGGCTTGATTCGTCCATAGTTCGTTCGCTCGGGACTCGTCTGCTGGGTTCTCGTAGATCTTATCCTCGAGGATGGCGACGTGGTCGGATGCTGCTGCGAGGAATTGATCCTATACTACACTAAGGCCATTGAAGACATCAGCCAGGATGATATTCGTGCATTGTGCGGCTAGTCTTGTATCGTTAAGGACATCGTCCTTCCGCAGGTAGAAAGACAATCTGCGCCATCGCTTCTCGAACTCGCTACGTGGCTGTATGAGGCAGTCATCCAGAAGCATGGACGCCGAAGTCTCGAACACAATGACCGTGTTGCTGTTGTCGTAGTATGCAAGATTCTGTGTCTCGCCGTATTGTCCTTCGATCGATAAGTTGGCCACGGTATGTTTAGCATATGGACTCTTCATCTCAGCATCTGGAGAAATTCGGCCGGGTGGTCCAAGATTCCGCTGCACATAGACAGAAAGCCGCTGAACCGACACGTCGTGGCCATAAGGGTTTGAGCTATCTGCATATGCGTTGAGACTCATCATCTTGGCGTCCACAGGTTTGTCTCCGAACACTTTAGTACGATGTCGTTGATGTGGTGGTGGCGCTGGGAACGCTCTCATATAGTCAAGGCCGAAGGCAGTTCGAGAGACATTGCGCCAGGGATCTGTCTGCGCTCGCCACGATCGACCATTTGGAAATGGCTTGCCATTACGTTGTCGTGGTTTCTCATACTGCGCCCATCTGCCAAAGCCCTTCATACCCACAATCTCATTGGGGTGGTTGATGTTGAACTTGCGGAGGAGGAACGGAGTAGCCCAGCTCGCGTTCTGGACATGGATGACACGAAGCGCTGCATCGCGTACTCTCTCAGGCTCAGAGTAGAAGCGCTTAAGTTCTACCAGAGACTGGCACTCTACAGCAGCAACAGCAACGTGGCGCTTAGTTCCTGCAGATTTCGTGGCATCCTGGCTTATGTAGTCGATGATGAGGACACGGCCATTGTTGAAGCATTGCGAGTCCCACTTGACGTGCCATTCGAGTTCGGCCTCGTGTTTGCGCTTCCATGTCTCGGTCTTGTACGCTGGGTTTCGATGAAGGTTTTGACCTGTGTCGACTTGAGGCAAATGAACACGTTTGTGTGCCACAGAGTATGGTCTTCTGTTTGCGGAACCGCTTGCCTGTGTTGAAGTTCGTGTGATAGATATCGTTGGCACATCCTCTTCTGAGGCGACCGGAAAATGTGGCATGTATCGTTCTTCCATGTTCTACTATATTGGCGACACTCGATCTTTGGTAAGACTGGAGGTCATCGCAAGTCTTATTATCCCCAGCTAGGCACAGCACGATGAGTAACACCAGGCAGTGTTGATGCCGCTATGCGAAGATGTGTGTAACAAACACATGATCCACCCAATAGGTACGAAGCGAATGGGATTGGACGAAGGATTATTCAGCCTCACGCGCATGTGCGCTAAGCTTTCCTCAAAACTACATGTATGCGTGTCAATCCTTCCGAGACCTAGCGAACAAAACGGGGTCGCTGCCACTTTTACTGCAGCGCGAGTCCCTCGCAGTGGAGAAAGTGACTCGTTAGCTCTTTCTGTTCAAGCCTGAACCACTTTAGGGCTCATCTGTGTAAGCCGGCGGCTCGTCATCTTCCTCTGACTGCTGTAAAGGCTGCCTTTCCTGTAATCTTTGCTCGAGATGGACACTCCATAAAGCACTACCGGCTGCTGTCGTCAGGAGAAATAGCATTGCCAAGACTGGAATGAGTTGCAAAGTGATGTGAACTGTGCCATACCACATGTACTCGAACCGTCTCGACTTCGTCTTGATGAACTGAGTACGCTGCTTCTTGTTGAACTGCTTGAGCTGGAAGTATCTCCAGTTGAGTAGTGGACCTGCCCTGTAGCCTGTGAGAATGAGGAAGAGTGGCACCCCAACGAATGGAACGAAGTTGAGGGGAAGTAGGATCACCAGCTCTATGATCTGACGCAGAGAGAAAGGGGAGAAGCCTGCGCCTTTATCGCGCGGCCCAAGCCTCTTGTACGGGTCGCTCTCGTTGATATCTTCTGATACAGGCCGTCTGTTCTTCACGAGATCTTCGTATCCTTCACCAACCATGACTGCATCGTAGACATCAACTTGAGTGTGGTCCACAAGCATGCCTTCGAAGAGAAGCTGAATGAGAACAGCTCCAGCACCGAGAAGGAAGAAGGTGGCATTGACCCAGGCAGATCCGCGGTAGTGGAATAGAGCCAGAAATCCCACGAGCGGGAGATAAGCTGTGAGGAACAGAATTGCCAGGACACATGTAGACAGTAGCGTGAGTGGTATCAGGCGACTCTGTAGAAGGGGCCATAGGTAGCGATGAGTTCCGAAGTAGTAGATGCCCTTGAGCGGATACAGAAATGCTGGTGAGAAGTTGGCGCGAACGAATTGTCGAAGTGGCTCCGCTCTCGAGGTGTTTCCAGTAGCCATGACTGTGGTGATCCTCAGGTAAAAGGCTTCTGTGGGCGCCCACTGGCTCTCCGTGCCTCTTCTGAATGTCGTTTCTTGTCGTGAAGATGGCTGCCTGTAAATGAAGATGGAAGTCAACTTTTGTGAGCGGCAGGTGCGGATGACGTGTTGTGGCTCGTGCTTTCGTTCCTGCTTTCTTGGAAGTTTAAAGACGCGCCAGAACATGTTCATGGCTTCGATACCCAACTTGAACACTCTGCGGACTGGAAGGCGAGGCACTCGACTCAGAGGCCGTCGAGGAGGGCCGGGAGGATCTTCCGAAGATGATGGAGGCATCCCAAGTGATGAGCAAGCGGAGCAGGCTCGAGACAGAATCATCCAGCAAACAGATGGGGATGCCAGCAGCAGTCGGATGAGTGCCGTCACTCTGGGCTATCTGGATGATCCGTATGCGAAGCGCCTATATCAGCTTTCAGAAGAAATTCCAAGAAGGTACCCCATCATCAACCGAGGAACATATGTCAGGACGAAAGCTATCGACCGACTTGTGACGCGATTCCTGGAGGCACGCCCGAATCAGAGAAAGCAGATCGTATCTTTAGGAGCTGGCTCTGATACGCGATTCTTCAGATTATGTGCTGGCAAGCACAATGTGGTGTACCACGAGCTGGACTTTGAAGATAATGTCAATCCGAAGCGTAATGCCATTCGAAATGCGAGCGATCTATCACGCATGACAACAGCTCAAAATGATGGATCATCCTATCACTTGCACGCCATTGATCTGAGAATCTTGACGAACAAATCTCCTCCGATACTGCCAAACTTCGACCCAGACCTCCCGACTTTGATCCTCAGCGAGTGCTGTCTCTGCTACTTTCCTCCGGATCTTGCTATCAGCGTCGTGAACTACTTCACGATGAACATGAGAGGTAGCTGTGGCATCATCTTGTATGAGCCTATCCGGCCTTTCGACCCCTTCGGACGCACTATGATGTCGAATCTGGCATCCCGAGGCATCGAGCTACGCACTCTCAAGAAGTACTACTCGCTCGATGCACAAAGGCGGCGCTTGAAGCTCGCAGGATTCGAGAGTGGGCAAGGTGCCAGAGATGTACATCAGATCTGGGAGAGCAATGCCTGGGTCAGTGCGACAGAGCGAGAGCGGATCGAGAAGTTAGAATGGCTGGACGAAGTCGAGGAATGGAATCTGCTCGCCAGCCATTACTGTGTGTCCTGGGCATGGAAGGGAGAGGAGTTCAGCGCAGCATGGAGCGCTGTAGACGGCGATCGCACCGAAGATGAGCGCATGGACGATGATGTAATGTATTCAGCGCTCCGCTGGCCTCGAGCAATGGCACCGGCCTTCACTTCCACGAACCTCCACTTGCACTGCACAGATGGTTATCGCCATACAACGCTACCACGAACGCTGAGCCCAAGGCTTCCCATCGTGTTGGTCGCCCGAACAGCCCCGCTGGCCGTTGCATCGAAGATATCTCCCACCGGCTGATAATTTCCTTCTGCTGGAAGTGCAATACCATTGCAATGGAGCACAGATTGCAAAGGTGTACCGGGCAGATGGTGTCTAATATCAATTCACATATGTGAACAAGCAGGGTCTTGTTCTCTGAAACGCGCAAGTAATGCAGACCCTGTCTTATCTGTTTGACACATAGGAGAAAGCTGCGATCGCGCAACAGGTGCACACAGATCGATCGAGTCGTGTCCTGCTGTTCTTTAGGCAGACTTCTTCAGGCACATAGTTTCAATTAAGATCCTGGCCATGTCGTCAGACGTCTGATGCCCAAGGCGGTATATGTAAGTTTGATGATGAACTTTGCGGTTGTGTGTTCAAAAGAGTTGACTTCTCCCAGTCGTTCCCATACTTCCTTCTCGCTCACACTGATCCACATCTGATATAGCAAGATCATCATCCAGCCAGCTCAATCATAAGTCAAGGCCTATCAAGCAACGCCACCAGCCGTTCAGGCTCACTATCGTCAACATGCACTTCGTGCTTGCCACTCTGCTCTCGTTGAGCATAAGCGTACTAGCAGGATGTCCCAACATAGAGAAGCGAGACAATCATCCTGGAGGAGCCGCTGCCATCGAGTCTGCAGTAACAAGCGCCTTTTCAGCTACAAACCTGCCACCTGATCTCGCCACCCTCGGACCAGCTCTCAGTTCAGCAGGTATCACTGGCGTCGTGGTATCCGACTCTACGTATGGCACAAGTCAGCCTACTGGAACGAGCAACGGTAACAACAACAACAACGATAACAACGATCAGAATGGCCAGGACGGACAGAACGGACAGAATGGCGAGAATTCCAACAATGATCAAGGAAACTCGAACAACGATCAAGGAAACTCCAACAACGATCAGGGCAATTCGAACAACAACAACGATGGTCAAAGCAGCGGCAGCCGTAACGGAAATGGAGGATCACGTACGACAAACAGCGATAACTTGTCTCCTGCAACCGCTGTGCCTCAAGTACTTATGGCTGGTGCATTCGGAGCCGTCGGTATGGCTGTCTTGGGTATGCTATAGGACTGAGTGGAGAAAGTGGAGACTCGCCTGGCGAAGATGTTAGCAGGGGTCAGGCAGAAAGATAATGCTAATGACAGATGAGCGATGCATGTATGAGTAGAGCTTTGTGTAGCAACAGGAAGCCTCACGGCCACTTTACAGATCCAAATCTTGGCATTTATGGCAATGACTGTATTTTTTAATCCATATCACTGTCTGGTCGATTGACTTATCCAACGACTGTTCACTGCAAAGCTAATGAAGGTGACATATAAGAAATGCCAAGGACGTGATGATAGTATTTGCGTCAAGGAGCAGAGCTTGTTCCTCCTTGCTTGAGATGAAGGCTCGTGCCTTAAGCCTATTCTTACTTTGGACATGCCTCGCACCCTCTCTCCTCCTTCTCCAATCCTTCCGTACCAACACTAGTTGTCCAATTCGTCGCTGGCACTTGACACTCCGGACTTCCCTGGTTCAGCAACAGTGCTCCAACGTTGGCCTCTCGGTAAGTCTTGTAGATCTTTCTCGTATTGAGATCAGCAAACAAGATTGCGATGCCTCTAGTCGGCCAAGGCGTAGTTAGGAACTCCCAATACCAAGTGATCGTGTCGCAGGTATGTGACATGAAGATTGTGTTGACGCCAGGAACAGCTGGAATGGCAGCTTCTTGCTTGATGATGTCTTGCAGAGAGTGTGCCAATGAGGTGTTGAGCTATCGGATGTTAGCTTGTAGGTCGACTTGAGTCCGTGATGGCATTCGTACTGGTTTCTGGAAGACATAGCTCAGGCTATCTGATGCTGTCACGACGTTCTCATCGTGCAGCTCTGCAAGAAGTGTCGCATTGCCTGGGTACTTCGTGAGATACAATGTGTACTTGTCGATAATGCTAGCGGCTTCGTCTCTCGTCAAGCAACATTCACTGGTATTTCCAGGACTGCTTCCTGCGTAGACCAGAACGCCGCTTAGGGCCAATAGAAGCTGTAAGACCAGCTTTGTACTTCTCATGTTGGTCGAGGTTCGCTGGCCTGATGTTGACTGACACGAAAGGAAGTGACAAGAAAGCCTTCAGGAAGAAGACTGCTGGGGAGCCGGACATGACGCGAGTAAGTGATGTTGCGGCCCTGCGGGAGTCGGAAGGTTTCTTGGGTACCGAAGTGCATATGCATGGCAGTATGTGTGCAGCTGACGAGCTGACGCTCTACACAATATACTGTAGCTCTTTCTGCGTCTTGACATCACTGTGAGCGGGATTTAGTTATTATTGTTGCCTGTGCCTGAGCGCGTAGGATTAAGGATCGTGCTTTGACCTTGGCTGCTTCAGTTTCTCAAGGATCTTGCCAGGTTCGAGGACAGTCTTGCAATCTTGTCTTCCAAAGTCATGTGTCAGTGTACAAACTAGGCAGGTCGATGCCTTGAAGTGTGAGATTCTGACTCGGTAAGGAGCCTCTCTGCCTTCTCACTGGCCATGAAGCCAATCTTGCACTTTATATCAGGCTCATCCGGATACATTGTTGTCGCAAGAATCGGCTTCTGCTGGCCGCTGTTGTCTCACAGCGCGACCGAGAGGACCCGTATGTCTTGCTCGCAGTTAGATGAAGTATGTTCGTCGTGTCCCGCAGAACTTGATGCGATTGTGCTGCTCGAAGTAGTTCGTGACAGGCGCTGTCCGTGGTGAAGGAAACAGAGAGCGAGAGCGGAAAGGACGGGACGCGGCTCTCCCGTCGACCGCTCCTGCTCAATCTTGGCAGCACTTTCCCGAATTTCTCTCCACTGCCCTACCAAAACTTCATCGCATCCCACTCTCTCACAGTTAACGACGTCCCAACCAGACCGAGACTATCGTTAAAATGGCACCAAAGAAGAGCTCCAAGACCAGCGATAGCATCAATGCTAAGCTCGCCCTGACTATCAAGGTGCGCACAAACAGGAGCGACGGACACTGCGACAGCAAACTGACAGCCTGCACAGTCCGGAAAGGTCACTCTCGGCTACAAGTCCACCCTTAAGACGCTCCGCTCTGGCAAGGCCAAGCTCGTCATCATCGCCGGCAACACTCCTCCTCTTCGCAAGTCCGAGCTCGAGTGTACGTTCACACCACCAACAATCGCAAAAGAAGGAGGGACAGAGACTGACAGGATACACAGACTACAGCATGTTGGCCAAGACTGCTGTCCACCACTTCTCCGGCAACAACGTAAGTGCCACAGAAAGAATACACATACTCCGAAAGAGCCTTCTCGGCTCTGGAGGGTGCTACTCTCTTGAGCCCTGAGAAGGAGCTACTTCAACAGTAGCTTTGGAGGGAGAAAACTTGTACTGATCTTTGCTGTGACTACAGATTGAGCTCGGTACCGCCTGCGGTAAGCTCTTCCGCTGCTCGACCATGGCCATCCTCGATGCTGGTGACTCCGACATTCTCTCCACCACCCCTCAATAGTGTGAAGGGGAAGACGATCCGAATGGTGTGGAGGCGTACCGCAGGAAGCTGTATGAGGAGGCAATGGTTCGTATCAGACGGAACCGCAAGCAGAACAAGGACTTTGACCATGTTGCGTACGATACGCGGTCGGATGACTACTCGTATGTGAACTCGCAGTACACCCAGGTCTTTGATGCCAAGGGCAGGCCTTATCTCGTCAACTTGAAGGATCCAACGATCTTTATCAAGATGGCTCCGGTAGTGGAGTAGGTCTGGGGCAAGAAGAAGGGATAGTCGGCGATGGGAACTCTTTGGTTCAAAACAGAGATATTTTCAGACTAGTCACTCGAAATGCAGCAAATTCTTGGTAGAAACTATTGTGCATACGCCTCAATTGTGGCCCACTGCCGTCCCTCTCACTTTCTAGTCTCTTCGTATCTGAACTCATCGTTTGGTTGGTAATGAAATATATGTCACGTGATGCAAAGACGAGAGTGTGATTGGAAATCAAGGGCTTGGCGTGCTTTGAGGCGAACCTCGAACAGCAACTTCGTCACTCTTTGACGACTTCTCTCCTCTTCACACCCAACGACATCCCCCATCACAATACCGTCGAAATGGCTCGCCGTCCAGCTCGTTGCTACCGCTACTGCAAGAACAAGCCGTACCCCAAGTCGCGCTTCAACCGTGGTGTCCCAGACCCAAAGATTCGCATCTTCGATCTCGGCCGCAAGCGTGCAAATGTCGACGACTTCCCCATGTGCGTGCACTTGGTGTCCAACGAGTACGAACAGTTGAGCTCCGAAGCTCTTGAGGCTGCCCGTATTTGCGCCAACAAGTGAGTGAGATCCGGAAACATACACCCAGGGAGGAAACGGATGGGAAGATGAGGATCAGGACAAAGAACAGAGGGCTGACAAGAGGACAACAGGTACATGGTCAAGACTGCCGGAAAGGAAGGTTTCCACCTCCGCGTTCGTGCCCACCCATACCACGTCGTCCGTATCAACAAGATGTTGTCGTGCGCTGGAGCCGATAGACTCCAAACTGGAATGCGTGGTGCTTTCGGAAAGCCAAACGGAACTGTCGCCCGTGTCAACATTGGCCAGATTCTCCTCTCCATCCGCACTCGTGACTCTCGTAAGTTGCATCTCGAGCGGTAACCTTTTCCGCAGATATACTGACAACACCTTCAAGACCGCCCAACTGCCATCGAGGCCCTCCGCCGATCGCAGTACAAGTTCCCAGGTCGCCAAAAGATCATTGTCTCCAAGAAGTGGGGTTTCACTCCTCTCGACCGCGCAGACTACGTCGAGAAGCGCAAGGCTGGTGAGATCCGTGTCGACGGCGCCTACGTCCAGTTCCTCAGCACCAACGGCCCACTCGCCTACAACGTTCGCCGATTCCCAGAGGCTTTCTCGCAAGAGGCTTAGATTTGGACAGCGTAGAAGGGTTCTTTGGGGTTCGATGCGGCATAGATGATGAAAACAGGACAAAAGAGTTGTCCTACGGGGCACTGCTCAAGGGCATCCTGTGATGAAGGCGCACCAACTGGGATATGGGGTGCTTTTCTTATGAACAGTTTACATCATGCCGAATGGAATCGAGTTGAGAAAGACTGTAAAGTGCCAGAGCTTTGTGCACGATGACAGCCACACCTTTGCGATAATACTGACAACACACCGAGGCTGCGCAGCATACATGTATCTCACCAACCTTTACTGACAAAATAGCACAAGCTAAGCGTTTCCGGCCGGCGGCACCACCTACCGGATCCTACTCTCGAGACGGTCGACTCTCTGCCAACTGACCGGTTGCGCGGTTTCCAATATATCCCACTGCCTGCAAACGTTGTTCACACCCCTTCCAGACCTGTGGGCTCTTCAGTCCTGCTTCCGTCCAGGACTTCCGATCGAGACTGATGGCCTGACAACGTGTTGAATGGCAATGCTGAAGCGGACCAGCAGCATGTGCAGTGCCAATGGTCGCTGCTACGGGTTCTGACACTGCCTCCCGGATGAGCTTTGTTGGCTCACAGCGCTAACGTATGCTGCTTGTTGGCATGCCTGTGTCTGACATGGTTGCCCTGTGCGAGCTATGCGAGCCCGAGAACATCAATTGTAGCTTTGCCTGCCAGGGTTCTTTGCTCTGGACCCAGCTCGAGTACCTTTCCATGCTAACTGCCTGTGAGTAGGCGAGTGTCCTGGTTTCGCGAGCGGTCTAGCACCTATTCCAGATTGATCAGCAGTTATCGTTCAGCCATCAACTCCAAGATGCCATACCGTCCTCGATCCAGTTCAAGAAAGCCTTCGTCCTCGGCAACCACAGCAATACTCCTCCCGCGCAGCCACCAAGCGTAGCAAGAAGTAGCACCTGCAGTCTGCGGATGACATTCGCTTCACCATATGCAAGCAACGAGAACAAGAGCGAGCATGACAGTATGGCTGCACCGCAAAAGAGACACATCTTGCACTCAATTGAAGAGGACATCTTGATGTGAGACAGCATCAGCAAGCGAGACGTGCGAGAGAAATACACAGGTTCTTAACTCCATGCCATTATTGATCAAGAGTGTGTCATCCATGTCTGCACAAAGATCAAAGTTCATGACACCCTTGTGCGCGGACCCGCGTGCGTGCGCCAACCATTCTGGCCTGATATCTCAGAAAGGTTATATGTACGTCCGTATCCGCTTCTGGGTCCGTTTCCTCCGCCATCTAGTCCGTTTCCGCCGGTATTGCACTTTGGCCTGGTACTACCTCGGACCATAGCAAGGCTGGCTGCAGTCACTGGATTGGCATCACCTTTTCTTCTCTTCTCTTCCACTCTCTAGAGGACCGAGTGCGATCACATGCACCAGGACATAACCAAACTTCGAACAGCAGGGCCGTACGCCTCCAGGTTCTGGACATGGCGCCCATCAAATGTGTACTTCAGCTGGTCCCACGATGCTATCAGAGAACAGTCCAAGTGCGAGGCATTACTCTCCACGACCGATCTGTATCGTCTATCATTTCGGGCTGCATTATAGTCTGCCTGAGACATGAACTTTCTTTCTACTCTAAAGAGGTCTTTCCAGGAGCTTAGTGTCTAGTGTCTTAGCGTGTGAGTGCAGAAGAAAGAGACAGCACTTCACTGACGCAAACCAGTTGCCAGAGACAGATGGAACGATCTCTACTCTTCTCCAACCATTCTTTGTTATGGGTTGCAAGTACATCTCCGAGAGCACACAACTTCCTGGCAGATACTTACCGGCTTCTCGCAGCCATCGCACTGATTACGACAGCGAAAAGAGACGAGAGACATGTCTATCCCGTCATCAACATTTTGCTGTGTGGTGTGTCGGGATGACTGCCCAACACCTGCAAATCTCGAATTGGGTGGCCACAAGATGTGCCTCGAATGCTTCAACTTGGGCTACAAGCAAGGCTTCGAGCTGCACATGCGGGACGAGTTGATGCCACCCCGATTGGACGGACACCAGATCCCTATTGATCTCGTGGAGACACAATTCGACCCAGAGTTCGTCACGAAATACAAAACCAAGATCCCGGAATATGCGATTCTGCCTCCTCACCGCATCTACTGCGCTGGCCCAAACTGCGAGACATACGTTGGCTGCAAGGATAGCTATGACGAGCATAAGGGACTGTGCAACAAGTGTGGTACTGTTACTTGCAAGCTGTGCCCATTACAAGTTGTAGGTGAGGCCTCGACACACGTATGCACCCAGCCAAGCGACCCGTTCGAGGACCTCACGACAGGCGACCAGTATCAGAGATGTCCGAAGTGCAGGACTGCAGTCGAACATACTGAGCACTGCATGGCTATGAGATGCCAGATCCCTTCATGCAAGACGCCGTTCTGTTTCATTTGCGGCGTTGAGGCTCAGGAGGACGGGGACCACGCGTTTGAGCACGGTTTTTCGGATGAGGATGAAGACGGGGAGGAAGACAAATCTGGCAGCGAGTATCAAGAACCAAGTCCAGACGGCGGCGAAGAAGAAAGTGAGTGAATGAGTGCCTGCGATACATTCTCAAGCCTTCTCGAAAAGCGATCGACATCCAGGCTACTAGCTAGCATTTGGCTCTGTTTGCTGAGTCGCTTGCCCTTGGGAAACGGATAAGGAGTTTGATCGATTATGGTTCTGTCTGCAGCTGGCACGTAGTATTCATTACGGTATAGCTTCAGATATCAGCAACACATTGCACCTCCATCTCAAACAACGTATCCTTGCTCCAAAGACTATCAACACCAAGTAGTGAATCTGGCGGCGGAAGTCTGTCACCTTCTGTGCTCCTCCACCAGTCCAAGAATATATCATCCTTCGCTTTCACATCTTCCGCAGACAAGCTCGTAAGCTTCACCACATATCTACAACCATGTCAGAGAACCATGACCCATTAGATCTTGCTATAGACTCACGGCCTGATCATGACTATGTCCTTCTTACTAGCTCCGACAGCTGCTAAGTTCTTATCCACTTTCTCCAAAGCAAGTCGTACCTGGTCGGCAAATGATAGCTTTTCGTTGCCTAATTTGCCATGGGATGTTCCAGTTTGTCCAGCGAACGAGATTAACCTCTTTGTATCAGAGATTGGCACTACACTAATCTGCGAATATGTTGCGGCTAGAGATGGGTTGTCTTTGGGATTGAAGATGTGTACGCCAGTCTGTGAGGTCGTCATCTTGAGTGGTTTCGTCTGCTGTATGCTTGGATGTTCGAGAAGAGAGCCAGACTATGAACTGGTGATGTTGTACAACCGACATACCTAGGTAGTCTGATGTGCTGAGATCCCATCCCTGTCAGCCAAGGCCAAGCTTTGGTGAAGACAACACCGAGGCACCTACATCTCTCATCACACCACCTCTATCAGCATCAACATCTCCATTACCGTCAGCATCTCTACATTTCCATTTGCCCCATCATCACCAGCCATGGCTCATTACAAGTATCGAAGTGATGCGCACCTCGCAGCACCAGCACTCTTCCGCCGCAAACCCATCCGAAACTTATTAGAACCTATGCGATAAAGGTCCCTGTCGAGCTCCGCTTAAGTACCAGCCCGCAGGCCTCAAAAAGTATTAGCCCGTAGGTCTAACTACTCTCGATTGTACCGGGCTTTGCTACTTTAGCCTTTGACACTCCGGCGGTCTGCGTACGTACGACGAACGAGGATATAGTCGCTTTTCGAAAGATCTGACTTGCAGTCGGCCTTTTGCCTCCGGCGGCCACTGCATGGAGCTTTGCGCCTACGGCGTAGTACGATTGGTACGGGATCTACGGAAGCTAGCTAAATGTCCTAGGACTGCCAAGTGACTTAGTTATTTATCGGAGGTGAATCCGCACCAATCTTATTGCTGAAACTCGAAGTCACCTAATGGCTTCATTTTTTATAACCAATTAGAGACCTTCATTTTGCCAAGGCAAAAAGTTCGTATTTCTGGGTAGTATAGACCTGCGGTCTGATAAACTTCGACCAACCAGAAACTACATGTACATCCCACTGACATGCACAACTGTCCAGTCCCAAATTCTTCATTTCTTTACGCGAAGCAATCAGGATAGATATAAAGGGCGATACCCACGCACTCTCATTCGACCATCCATCGTTCCAATCCCAAGCCCATGGTATTGTTCCCGCAGAACACGCTCCATCTACTTTTTATCTCCTTTCGATCTCTTCACCCTCTTCTTTTCCCTTCCAAAATCTGTGGAACCACCACCATCATACATCATCAGACCTCGTCCTCAACCTCCACCATGAGCAATGTAGACTTTCCAAGTCTCCTTCCGCAGCAGCAATGTCATCCTTCATCAAGACTCAACCTCCAACCTCACCCGCAAGTCCTGCCTGAGAGAGCCTCTGGCTTCGGTGATGCATGCGACACAGCCGCTGATGTCTGGTTGTGCGTATGTGCCATCGGTCCTCACTGGCCTGGACTGGATGACTGTCGACTGGCAAAGTCGTGATATGTCGTGCGGGTGCTCCAGTAGTGTACGGCTGTCGATCGAAATGGTCGTGATGTGCCGCGCCTCTCTTGGACGCAGATGTTCCTGAGGCCACGTCAGCTCAACGAACCATGTTGATGTATGGAGAGTGGTACGTGCCTTCGCAATGCCTGGATCATCATGGAGAACGAATGCGAAGGGCTTGTGACCAGCGGTCGGTCATGATCTGTCCTCCGTGAATGGAGCGCCATCCGTGGGCCGTCTGGCGACTTTCGATCGCGGAGATCGTGATGTGTCGTGGCGATGATATGTACAATGTGCTCTGGATAGAACGAAGCCAGACTGCAGTGGATCAAGGAGAGGACAATGGCTTGCTCAATCTGAGGCGTCCGAGGGGATTTATGGCTTCTGAACGGCTTTCGATCAAGAGCATCGTGATGTGTGTCCAGAGGGTGCCGTTGGTAGCAATGCGCTCCGAAAACCCGTGGCTGGACCCAATGGCTTGTTTGAGAAGTCGTGGAGCTGGTCAGGCTGAGGTGCGAGTGAGGGTATCGGACCTGGGCGGTTTTTGATCTGGAAGATTGTGATGTGCCGTCTGACCTGGTGGTCGAAGAGTCCGATTGTCCTGGGGTCCGGATTCTGCAGTACCCATCAGCTTGCGCTGAATAAGTCATGGTTGACGGCCACCACGCCACCACCAGAGTCAAGGGGCTGTTAGACCCTACTCCGTGGAGCCGTCGTGGTGGCCGCCAATCTTGGACATGCGATGACCCCCAACGTCATGGGCAGGACGAGGGGGTGGCAATTCCTATCAGTGAGTCACGATGTCCGTGGGCGACTTATCTTCAGTTCCAGTGGCATCCAATGCCACGGGCGGTCGAGCTTTGCAGAGAAGCTTGCTTCTGGCTGGTGATGAGAACAAGGTGCGAGATCTGAGAGTGTCAGTAAACTGAAGCTGTCAAGATCTGTCTGCCAAAACATACCTCTGAAGTCAGGAGCAAGCTGAGGCTCAGCAAGTGTCTTGCGGCGAATGGAGTGCTCCTCGTTGGGAGGTCTGCGAGTCCAGGTACTTGCTGACATGGGACGTATGGAGATGGATAGAGTGAGCAATGCTGGCTGTGGATGCAATGTGGAACAGGCCGGCGGCAGTGTTCGATGAAAAGAGGAGTGGGATGAAACGATGATGGAAGAGCAGAGGGCGGCGGGCATGGTTTTGAGGTCGAGCTGACCTGTTGTTTACATGGGCATTGTTGAGGCAGCGACGTCCTTTGACTCCAGGTAAGTACAAGACATGAAAAGTAGTCGCTAACCGAGTGAAGCAGGAAACACCATCATCATCAACTGGAAGGAACAACCTCAATCGGAGAGCCGTTCGATATGAGCTGAAGAGCAAGCCACTCGATGCTATGGTATAGCTGAAAAAGAAAAGACTCCGCGCTCTACATCAGATATCTCCAAGATTATGCAC
This sequence comes from Sphaerulina vaccinii, assembly GCA_022570795.1. Taxonomy (NCBI): domain Eukaryota; kingdom Fungi; phylum Ascomycota; class Dothideomycetes; order Mycosphaerellales; family Mycosphaerellaceae; genus Sphaerulina; species Sphaerulina vaccinii. The sequence continues at coordinate 1,320,036 of JAKUDP010000008.1, forward strand.
CTATGTCGCACGCTTGCCAGAAAGCAAAATCTGTCCTGGCTCTGAAAACAGACAGGCGCCAACTGCGTTGTCGACCATCGTGTGGCTACAGGTAAGCATGGGGTTACTAATCTAGTGAAGCAAGACACACCATCACCAGACCTCTTGCCTCCATCTCAACAGGCAGTACCTGCATCCTCGACCCTCCATGGTCAAGGAAGCCAGCACAGCACTCGGTCCCAGCCCAGAACAGCCTGGGGTCGCTTACAGACCATTTCGTAATCGTGCTCAGCGGCCGTCACACTGAGTGAGGCTTGACACTTGGAGCACAGAGAAGGATGCGAAGATCAGCAGGGCAGAGGATGAAGGGTAGATGTACTGGTTATTCAAAAAGCTCCTATATACTATGTCTATGCAGCCACACTCCCAACGTATGGCGATTCGTTCCTCACAATGTACACCTCTCCGATCAGTACCGATAACCCGACAACCATAGTCATTGCGATTATTGGTAGGTTGACTCGAGCAAAGTCTAGACTCCTCACTCGAATGTGCTTTCTCGACAGGATATCGCGCCATAGCAGTCCTGCTAGCGAGGCGCTGAAAGCTGTGCTGAAAGCTCCATAGTTCACACCAATGGCCATGCTGTATACTGTTGCCCAGAATGTCCTTTGCGTGATAATAGTGTTGTTGTTCTTGTGAATCTGTACCCAAGCCTGTACAACACGACATAGCAGAATAGTCGTTCCAATGTTTGTTCCGGCGAAGTTGCATAGAATGACTGAAAGGAATCCCATGCCGCCAATTGCGCCGACAGTGCCTGTCTTGTTGACCCAGTGATCCCACCCATGTGCAAAGACCGGCACCCAGCCTTTTGTAACAAGAGCTTGCACGAGCACAAACATACAGAACGCGAATGGCACTAGTTTCCAAGGGAGATGCGTAGCCACTGTAGTCACAGTGGGGAATGTGACTTGGCACCAATGATATGCGCTAACCATGAGTGATTGGAGAGTGGCTGGTCCAGGTTGATTCTCAATTGACTCCGGGAATGTCTGCGCTAGCTTCTCACTATCGGTGGTCCTGGCTGCAGGGGTGCTCGACGTACTGGAAGGCTCGACTTCGAACTTGTTCTTCTCCGCGTCAAGGTCTTCTGGCGACTCTGTGAGGGTAAGTGGCTCTCCGTTAGCATCAATCGACGCCCGGTCTTGTGTCGGTGATGGCGCTATTGCTGCTGCTCTCTGCATCTTGGCCATTTCAATCTGCTCCTTGCCATCGCGAGCCAGCTTGCGTGTCTCATGTCTGTTGAGCCAGCCAAACGTCAAGTCCCAGCAGAACATGATGAATGCCGCGGGTAGAGTGATCCAAAAGATCGGGTGCTCGTGACCAGTCTGACTTGATGCATTCAATGCGAGAATCGTGACCAGCGTGGCTGCCATGATGACTGCACCAAACCAGGCTCCGCCCTTATCCAAGAATGGATTCATGATTTCCTCAAGTGACAGCTGCTGGCCCTGCTCATCGTCTTCATTCTCTTCTTCCTCACTTGTGCCACGAGCGTTCGGAATGTTGGGGTTGACCGGTGGCTTGTGCTTAGCCTCCTCTGGCAGCTGGTGCAGCTCAATCTTCGATGGAATGAGTGCTTCGTAGGGAAACACGATATAGAGCAGAAACGGAAGTAGTATGATGGCCGTGGCCAAGACTGGCACAATGACGTTCGCCGTATAGTGCAGGAACTTGATCTCAAAAGCGCCAGCCAGCACTAGGTTCGTAGGATTCGAGGAGACCAGCACTGCAGACCCCATGTTCGCCACGGTGAACTGCATATGGATCCAGGCCCGTGGGTGTTTGATGTTGCTGGATACTCGTGTCATATATGCCAAGAATGCGGTTCCGGATAGTACGATGGGGTCGTTTCCCACGAAGCATGTGAGTAGAAAGAAGAACGAGTAGAGATAGATGAACAGTCTATGCCCGTTCTCTCCTCCCATCTGTAGCACCTTGAAAGCTAGCCAGCGGATCAAGCCTGATGCATCAATGGATATAGCGATGTAGGCAAGTGTGAGGAAGAACACCATGATATCGATCGGGTTGATGTTGTCAGCACCGATCGTGCCATCGTGGACCTCTTGCCGACCAATCGCCAGAATTGCCAGGAGAAACAGATCTGCTATCAGTGGAGCTGTGATCATTCCCTACAAAAGTACATGGTAAGCAAACATCTCTGATTCGGCAAATACATCTTTGCTGGTCTGCTTTTGGGGTCGTTGCCCTGATGAGCTGGACCGGACAGGCAGATGGGGTTGCCTTTACCTACCATGTGGAAGCGCAGACGCACGAAGCGGCTGCTCGCAGCTTGTGCGCTTTCTGTACTACGTGCTAGGCGATCTTTCTTTGGTATAATGCGCAGTGAGCGAAGGACATCAAGGATCCCATTATGTATCGGCCTTGGCACGTAAATCGGTATGTAGAACGGGAAGAGTACGATCACATTCGTGATAACGAAGACGATGAGCGTAACGATCGAACGCCAGCTCTTGATCTCGTCGGTATCCAGATTAGTGGTGCTGGTATCGGCCATAGTGACGCGTGGTGAGTGTCTCTGTTCTCTCAACCAGGAGTTCGCACTGTATAATCTGGGACGCGGTCGCCTTGATGTCCATGCATCGCGTGAAGGATGTCTGGGAAGATGTTTGGCCTCGAGGAAAATGTCGTGAAGACGCTGTGCTCAGCCCTGCCCGCGTGTCGGTGAGGTGTGGATGAAGATCTTCCTGCCTCATGCGGCTGCGGCTGTGCGCCAAGGCCTCGGCAGAAACTAGCGCGTACCCACTTATACCGCAAGCTTCCAACCACGAATCCTTCCACCGTCACCACCACCACTCACAGATGCGGGGAGTGGAAGAACAATGGCCGACAGTGGCGCAGTGCCGCTCAGCTTGACCGGTTACTGCACTCTCACCAATGGACATAATCTGTCCTCTGCACTCTCCCTTGTCAGCGCCCAAACGGACCAAGTGGGCAATTAGTCGTGTGAGCATCAAGAGGCCTTCCGACGACTTGGCTCGCAGCACACTTATAGTAAGGCGGACGTGTACCGGAGTTCTGTCTGCCTTTCTGTCTTACCTGTCTGTCACTTCTGATGGTCTGCGAAATCCTACACGACATACTATGTCTACCGCTGTCCACCTATCCTCCGCCTCCCAGAACTCATCCTTACCAACTCCGGATCCTCCATAGGCGAGCAGCAGATTCGCGAGGACGCAGAAGCGAGCGAAGCTGTCCCTAGAGATGCCGGTACTGGAGACGACGCCGATACTAAACGAGCTTCAGGCCAACATCACCGCAGCGCAAGCCGCAATCAAAACAGGAGTCGAAGTTGTCTGCGCCTGGCCAGTATCTGGACAGTATGGCCCTGGATCTCGGGTGTTGTACTACTGCCTAGTAGCAGCATGCATCTTCGCTCGCAAAGTGGAATGGCTAAGAAATGCCTGCTTAGCCGCAGCCCTGCTGGTTCCTATGGTAGCAGCTATCCACGCCGTTGTCCTCGCATCAGAACACATCAGCGAGGCTGTTGACATGGACGTTTATGGAGCATTCCAATTCTGTGCCATTGGTGCTTTAGTTGGCCCGGTCACTGTGAGGATATCAGGTACTTACAACGACGAAGCTGGGCGCAATGCTATCTTCCTGTGGGCAATCGTTGTGCTTGCTGGACTGTTAAGCTTGACTGTAGAATTCTACCGGATCAACTCATTTCGATGCTTCGAGGACAACGACCATAATCCACTTTCGCCGAATCATCCTTTCCCATATGGCAAAGCGAGCTGCGGCGTAGTCTGCGACCAGGACAACGGGCCGTTCTCGCCCTTACGAGGAGGCAGTGCCGATAACATCTACTTGATCCCGGCTCCCACCAAGTTCAACTTCAATACCGCCACCTTGCTATCTGCGGCCTGTTGCATTCCGGCAATCCTTCTCTGTGTGTCAATATGGCTTAACATTCTCGAGGTCAACTACAAGAAGATCTTCGGCAACTCAGAGACACTAGGTGAGATGAGAGGCAACATTGTCTCGAAGATGATACGCAAGTATGCTGTTTCGGCGCTCTTCGGCGGCGCAGTTCTTACTATTCTGGTTGTTGGCGAGCGCAATCTCCTTTCTCCTGAGGTCGACTACCAAACAGAACCTCTGGCCAATGTGGGACAGTGGGCGCCAATAGCAGGTACTGGTCTTGCTGTTCTTGGCTCCATATACGTCCTTCTAGCAGAAGCCATGGCATCTGAACGCCAAAGACGTGAGCAAGAAGATACACTGCCAGGCTCAGGACCACCTGAGAATCGTGGGATCCTGCACCACGTTGCTAAGGTCTTGATCAGCTTTAGCGATCACATTTCACACCCGGCCAAGCACCGCTTCGACACGTCCGAATTTCGAAGGGGCAGCGCAATGAACTTTCCTGAAATACCGGGAGAGTCATTACGAAATCGCGCACTGTCGCGAACGCGCTCGACTTACAACGAGTATGCCCACTCCACGCGAGATTCAAGCGACTCTGGGAGATCTGGTATAAGCAGGCAACGATCGAACACGTTGAATAGTGAGGGTCCGAAAGAGACTTTAGAGCGTACTTCAACAGAGATGGAACAAGTCGCAGGTGCAACAGATCCACTTTCACGGATACGCTCACGTCGGGATACACTGGAGGTGCCAAATCCAATGCGTAGCTCCACGCAAAGCAGTCTTCCTGCTGCACCGAATCCAGATCCGGACCCAATCCTGACGCCGACTACGAGTCCATTGGCTCCGGCCATAGTCGTTTCTTCTGATGCTGCTTCTGAGCAGGACGCCTCGACACGTTGAGCAGGAAGACGCACGATATTAGATGTAGCGTTCAAGCGAGGCGCAGTAGGAACACTCGAATATACAACTAATACATAAAATCATAAATCATAGAATCTCCATGATGCCTTCCGATTCCACTCAATCTCCTCACCCTTCAACAACGCCCTCAACAACTCAATCGGCATATTATTCTCCTTCAAAACCCTATCATGAAATTCCTTCTCCGTCATCATCTTCCCTTCCTCAACAATCTCGTTCCTCAAAGCATACAACTGCAAAGCTCCCAACATATACCCCGCCTGATAAAGCGCACCATAATCACCATTGAAACTCCTCCTAACTTCACCTTCAGCCGTAGCCCTCTCATGACCGACTTTCTCAACCAAATAATCAATACATTCTTGCGGAGTCATCTGTCCCAAATGGAATTTGATAGAAAAGACGATTCTAGCGCAACGATGCATTCTCCAAAACAACATCCCCATCTTCTCCTCAGGTTTAGAAGGAAACCCGCGATCCCAAAGGATGAATTCCCAATAAAATGCCCAACCTTCGATCCAGAACGGTGTTTGGAACATGGTGCGATAAGGTTTACTGCGTTTCATGTAATGGTATTGGAGATGATGGCCTGGAAGTAATTCGTGGAAAACTGTTGAGCGGGATAAAGGGCGACTGTTGCCTCTCATTACCATGAGTTTTTCTTCGTGGCTCATTGTGTTTGTTGGGTAGGAGACGATGATTGAGGTACCTCCTAAGAAGAAAGGATTCACTTTCTGTGCCTCTGGCGACATCATATATGTTCGCCAGCACTCTTTGGCGATTTCGGGGAGGGTGACCATGTCTCGCTTTGTTACGTATTCGATGGCTTCTTCGGCGAGCTCGTGAACCATCTCGGTTTGTTTTCCGGGCTCGACGTACATGTTCTGGGCGTGGTTGAGGGCTTTTTTCCAGGCGTCGCCGTAGCCTAGTTCACGAGACGCGGCTATAGCTTCCTTCTCGCACCAGGCATGCTCTCTCTCGGCAATCTGGAGTAGTTCTTCTGGTGAGTAAGCTATCATCTCGGTGTCCAGTGCAGCATATATGCCAGCTTTGCCGATCGGTTGGCCGACTATTGCGTCTTCGTCACCTGGCTTGATGCCGACAAGGTGTTCTCTGATGACTGCCACAAAGGCTTTCAGCTGGGCTGAGATCGTCTCATATGGTTTTGAGGTCCACCATGTGTACAGTGGATCGTAGTCTTTGTAGAAGCCATAGCATTCGGCCAAGCATTCGTTTAGTTGCTCAATTTGCTGTGCTGCTCGGAAAGCTCCCGGGCGATTGTCTTTCATGGTAAAGGTGCCATCCTTGATTTGCACCGACAAGCTCTCAATGGCTTTGCTCGCGTCTGAAAGGACTTGACCGGCGTATTTGCCATCCGTCGGAGTGACCTTTTGCCTCCTCTCACACAAAACTACTAGTCCGGTTGCCCAGTCGCCGAAGAGAGGCTTCAACTCTGTTATCTGGGCCCATTGGGTTTGCAGTTCGCTACGTTGTCGTAAGAGGTACTTGTTGATGAGATGGTAGTCCACACGGCCCTGCTGGTCCAGGTCATCAAAACTTCTGAAGCGCAGTCCGAGCTCATTCAAGCGCTGTATAACGTATTCCCTCAAGCGCTTGGCACGTGTCAATGATAGTTCAACATTGTAGAACTTGTATATCTCATGCAAGTCTGCGGCAATTTCGACGATGAAGTCGCGTAGCTCTTCTGAAGTGCCGCCTTTGGACGATGTCCGGAGAGGCAAGTCAGCTTGTTGAGCAGCTGGAACAGGTGTAGGCTTGCGGGACACCATATTTGCATGAAGTGTCTGAATGGGCGAGGGATGAATACTGCAATGTCACTTGAGACTCGAGGACCTGATGTCGGAGTTGGAGTGCGAACAGACCATGCAGGTATCCATGTTGCCCTATCACTTCCAACACCTTAATACTTACGTAAGATAACTGAGGACTAAGCGAGCCAACCAAAGGTTGCTATCTGATGCGGCTGTGGACAGAGATGGATCAGATGAATACCACGAGCTGGCAGAGGCTGCAGCAGGTCTCGCATCGCAGTCCAGCTGCTCCCATCCAAGAGCACAGCATCAGTGCAAGACCATGGAATCAAACCTTTGCAATAGCCTAGGTCCTCGTAAGTATCATGTTGGGTGCCTGTGATACCTCCCATACCTTTGCCTTCTTCGCATCTGATGCTACCAGCATAGCGTGTCCGCATCGCCGCGCCGCCAGCGTATATCAGAGTTACTGTACTTACGACACGAACCTACCTGTTTCCCATCCCTAAGGGAGCCACTCTTACGTCGTCAAGTTCCCTGTAACATCACAGCCGTAACAGTGCTGTCATATTCCTACACAGAGAATCCCGGGTCTGGACGCATACCGAGGGCTGAGGAGAGTGGTCGTTACCGGCCTCTCTGCGATCCTGCGCTGTCTATGCCACGAAAAGCAGGCTCGATGTGCGAACGAAGTTGACACTCGGAGAAGAGAGGTTGTATCGGGATCCAGGCTTCGTGTCTGATGTCTCTCGCAATCGCAGCCGTCTATGCAGCTCAGAGCAGAGAAAGTGCATACCGGCAACGTTCATTTTCCTCGAGCCTTGTACGTTCCTCATATCCCCGTCACAGCCAATGTATCTCCTGGTCCTCTTATACCTGTGTGCCTATAGCATGTCCATACACCATCACTACTACGCCTCCGCCAATGCAGTATGCTCACGCTCTCTCGATTAAAGCTCAGATCTTCGGCTTCGCAACCTCTCATGGTCATCCACACTTCTGCAGTATTCGCGCCCTTCGTGAGGTTCGCATTGACATTCGTAGCGTAGACCTTCCAGCCTGGATGATCTCTCTTGAACTCTTCCGTCTGCTGGAGATGTTGTTCAAGGCCGGCGGATGGAGGGAGTGGACATTCGTGTATTGAGGCATTGACCATTTCAAAGTCTGCTGCCAAGTGCTGTTGTAGCATCATCGCGTGTTCGCTGTCGCTCGAGGTGTGCGCTTCCATCACCACGACAGAGAGCCATTCGAGGTACTCGCGCGTCGAGCTGAAGGACTTTGTGGTGTGGTACTCGTTGGTCACGATGGACGCGTCGGGCGAAGTGTCCGCAGATGCCATTTCCAAGTGTCACAGCGGCTTAGAGTGTGGACATCAAGGCGTTGCCCAGAGCAGGGTTAAACTGTGAGGCTGAAGTCGCCCGGAGGATCGTTCTTCCTCCAATGCCTTTTGCTCCTTCCTCTTCTCTTCCTCATCATTCATCATTCACTCATCAAGGCATTAGCCGTTACCAGATGATAGAGCATCTCACAGCGAGCATATACAAGACGGCAAGTATGGACGCGACTTTCATCATAGCCGGGATGTGTCTCCACCGGCAGCCTGCAGAACATGGTATATAGGGTGACAACACACCCGCAGATACCTGAAAGATAACCACAATCACAATTGACGCTTAGTACTTCCCTTCAACATCGCCCGCGTACAGCAGAGTTACAAGCAAGATTCAAGATGTCTATGTCACTCGAAGATGCCAATGCAGCTCCACGCCAGCCGAAGCCTTTTCCCAACATAGCAGACAATGTCCTCCAACAATTCAATATGAGCGGCAAGGTCACCGCAATCACCGGAGCTTCTGCTGGCATCGGCTGGGCTGTCGCTGAAGCGATTGCCGAAGCAGGCGGAGATGTTGTTCTACTATACAACTCCAACAACGAGGCCATTGCTAAAGGTGCTAAACTGGCCGAGCAGCACGGCGTTAAGGTAAAAGCGTACCAGCTGGAGGTGTCTGATCCTGTCAAGGTCGAGAAGACTATTAACCAGATTGTCGAAGACTTTGGGAGGCTAGATGTCTTCGTGGCAAATGCTGGAATGGCTATTTCGAAGCCACTCACCGAGACTTCGATTGAGGAGTACAGGAAGCAGATGGAAGTGAACAGTGAGTACATGCTTCAGGGATGCTAGAAAGACTGCTCTTCTGACTCTTTGCAGCCGATGGTGTCGTATACCAAGCCAAGTATGCCGGCCATGTCTTCAAAAAGCAAGGCTTCGGCAATCTCATCATAACTGCTAGCATCTCGGCTCACATCGTCAATGTGCCCATCGATCAACCAGTAAGCACCAAATCTCCCAACTCATCGCATACCAGCTAACAGGCGAAGGTCTACAACGCCACCAAAGCCGCTGTCAGACACCTTGGCAGATCACTTGCCAGAGAATGGAGAGACTTTGCCAGAGTCAATGTCGTCTCGCCTGGCTTCTTCGATACCAAGATGGGTGCTGCTCCTGCAGTACAAAATGAAGCCTATCGAATGACGCCTCTTGGCCGACAAGGACACGTTCGTGAGATCAAAGGCCTGTATCTGTACCTTGCATCGGATGCCAGTTCGTATCAGACTGGAAGTGATACTATTATCGATGGTGGCTATACGCTGCCTTGAAGCAGTTGCGAAAAGAGACGACTTGGCTGCACATGTCCTGGCTCGTGGTGAAGAATCACATTTCGGACGATCGTGTTCTCGCCTCACAAGCGCATCTCTGCCAATCTGCAGCGACTAAGGCATTGCATGTCCTGGCAGATCCCTCAGAGAACCCGATGTGGCCTTCAGAGAACATCCGACGTGTGGTTGCTGATCACAAGCCTGGGTGTCAGTCAACCCTGAAAAGTGAAGAAAGACCTTCAATCACTTTGGCATCAATCGATCATCAAGCATGTTTCTGCAACAAGTGTAAGCATACGCAGAACCACAATGTATGCTATACAGCATGCACTATCTATATGTAGAAGGTACAACCACAAGAACTTCACCGCCAGCCAACACCGAGCCCGAGCGTCAGATTGAATTATTGTTTGGCGGTTAGACTCGGCAGGCACGGCAGCAAACACCCACAAAATTCGGTAACGAACCTTATTGTCTCTGATCCAGACTCCACTTTGGCCACGACCACACTTCGACGAAACTTTCAATGTCAACTTCACTTCTACCGCCTTTTGGCTTACAACCACTAATAGTACACTACAACTCACGATGAGTGCAATACAGGATCCGGACGCCAATCGTGCGACCGAGACGACAGCACTGCTTGGAAATGCATCAGATTACGGCTCAGACACAACGATTGCGGCAAGCCTAGAAGCAAATGAAGACGAATTGAATAAAGAAACCCACATCGAAGCTGTCTCTTTGCGGACAGAAGCATCTATCCTGCTAAAATACTCCGGACCACTGGTCGTCACATACTTCTTACAGTATGCCTACCAAGTCATCATCATCGTGGTTGCTGCACAGCTCTCTACGGAAGAGATTGCTGGCGTCTCTCTCGGAATCACAACAGCAAATATTACTGGATTCGCAGTATTCGAGGGTATGGCAACTGCTCTCGATACCCTCTGCTCACAGGCATATGGATCCGGACGTCTTTCCGAGGTTGGACTTTACACGATACGAGCTACGATTTTGGTACATCTGGTCGCTGTAATACCTATTGGCACTCTCTGGCTCTTTTCTGGACCGATAATTGATGCTATTGTGCCTTCTGAGGCTCTGGCCATGCATGCTAGCTCTTTTTTGCGATACACACTCGTCGGTGTGCCTGGTTTCGTCACATTCGAGAACGGCAAGCGATTTATGCAAGCGCAAGGAGACTTTACTGCAGGTCTGGTTATATTGATCACATGTTTGCCCATTAACATTGGGCTTACATATCTACTGGTCTATGTTGCCGATATGAGAGTGGCTGGTGCGGCACTATCTGCCTCACTTACGAACATGATCCGGCCGCTACTTCTTGCGGCTTATGCCAAGTTTGTCAAGCCTTCTACTCTGAAATGCTGGCCTTCTGCGTCGGAAATCAGTGCAGAGTGGCGGAAGGAGTGGGGTCTCATTTTACGTCTTGCTATCCCAGGCACTCTGATGACTCTAAGCGAATGGATGTGCTTCGAGATTCTCACTTTCTGCACAGCATATGTCTCCGATGCAGCGCTTGCTGGACAGACATTCTTGGGTACGGTAGCAACACTGGTCTGGCACATTGCCTTCTCCGCCTCTGTTGCTTGCTCAACACGTATCGGACAGCTTGTGGGAGCGGGTATGACAGCCTCGACGAAGAAGGTCATGAAGTGGTACGCTGTCGTATTCGCAGTCGCAGGTTTATTTGACGCACTTCTTGGAATTGGACTCATGTTCCTCACGATACGATATTTGATTCACGACGATGAAGTTACACGCATTGTGAAAGCAGCATTGCCCTATGCTGCGATGTTCATGCTATTCGATAGCACAGCGAACTGGCCACACAGTATCGGCCGCGGATTTGGTTGGCAGGATATCGGAGCTTGGTGTACCATGTCTATCAACTATTTGTACGCAGTCCCGCTCTCGATCTTCCTGGAATTAGGGCCGCCGCAGATGGGGATTAGTGGACTTTGGATAGGTTTGGGTTCGGCACTGTTTCTCACGACTGTGATAGAGGCTTTTGCGATTTGGAGGCGATTGGCCAAGACTACAGATGGAAGTGTGATACGAAGGACTGCTGAAGATTGAAGTGCTCAATCGACAGACAAGTGCCTTTCAGCGTTTTAGCGTTTGTAGCATTTACAAAATTGTGTACAGAACTCATGGCAGGCGATCTCAAGAACATGCGACGATCACGTGGTCAGATATACAGGCTGCATTGCAGAAATCGTCCCACGCCTTCAGCGACGCCTAGTCTCTAGAGCTACCGGGTAAGCACTTTCGCCAAACAGTTGGTTTCGTCCCACCTCGAAAGCAGAGAAGTTGTCGTCGTTTGCCTGCAGCCTCCTAGCGTCGGTCCGGCGGTGGAAAGCCATTCATTCCAATGGATTTGGGTCCTCGGCAGTACTCGGCCAATGTCTCTGTCTCTATTTACTTGTTGAGGATCGTAGTCTGTAGACGCGTCGAAAGTGCTGTTTATGTGCCTGTACTGTATGACTGATAGTAGTGATGTGGTTGTTGTTCTGGCAATGTGTGTGGCCGAAGGATGCGGCAACCTCCTCAGCCAGCTTCGGCAAAGTCAACGCGCCTGATGATCGAGGTCCTTGACCACGAGTTTCGCGCGACCGTGACCAAAGTGATTGCGCATCCATCCATCCAGTGAGGCTGGCTCCAGCGAAAAGGTATGTTTCTTCCTAATCCACTGCGATTGCTACTACCCGCTTCTGTCTCTCTGTTGTCGCGCGCATCCCCCAGCTCTACCACACCACACTACACCACACCCCCAGCACAGCTACTGCTAGGTGGCCGTGTAACAGCGGCCCTCACGCATCTTCAGGCCGACATGTGACCTCTAGTAGACAGACACTAATGGACGGCGCAGTGTAGAAGGCAGTCTTGATGAAGGACACACGCGCATAGCTCCTTCCTCTACCCCCAACCTCCTTCCGCCATCATGTCGTCTACTCCCTCGAACTCCACATGGCCCAACGCGAACAACAACACCAGCGCGGCGCAGACTTCCGACAACGATGGCGCGACAGCGATAGACCAGCAGCAGGGCTCGAATACCGATGGACAGGACGCGATTCGGGAAGGGAAGCAGAAGGCGAAGGAGACGATCCAGGCACAAGCCCAAGCACTCTCGAGAACCAATTCGCCCGCGCAGCCCAATATGACCAATGGCTCTGCGCCTGCGCAATCCAATGGTGCTCCCCAGCTCAGTCGCAAACGGTCGCGCGATGGAACGCAACTGCCAGTGACTGACAGCGCGACTGAGTCGCAGCCCGCGCATGATGAGGTACTGCTAGATCGCTACGTTCAGCGCGACCTCTTGCATGCGGTAGCAATGAATGATCAAGCGCAACGGTCGCGCGATCTATTGGTAGCCAAGGAGAGGGAGAAGGAGTTCTACTCGACAGAGGTGATGGCGCGTCGGCGAGCAGATCCAGGCTCAGTATTCGGCTACGGCTTCAGAGGCTTTGGCAATGGCACCACCAATGCGAAGCCTCAGATCGTCTATAGCGCGCAGCGGGGACCATTGAAAGGTCGGAAATGCAGACAAATTCACATAAACCGCAAGGACTTGCAGTTGCAAGCGGAACAGCACGAAGAGCTCGTGCCTATACGACTGGATCTGGAGCTGGACAAACTGCGACTCCGCGATACATTCACGTGGAACTTGCATGAGAAGTGTATCAATCAGGATGTATTCATGGACTATCTCCTAGAAGACCTCAAGATACCACTGGAGAACTTGCGAGAAGTATCTCAGCAGATCAAGGCCGAGATGCATGAACAGATCCAGAATTACTATCCGCATGTGATTGTAGAAGATGGGCCAGTGGAGGCTGGCGTACCGTACTCTGGCCACAAGGACGACGAAATGCGAATACAGATCAAACTCAACATCACGATAGGCCGGATCACACTTATCGACCAATTCGAATGGGACATCAACAATCCTCTCAACTCTCCGGAAGTATTCGCATCGTCCATGGCCAAGGAGAACGCACTCTCGGGAGAGTTCACCACAGCCATTGCTCACTCGATCCGCGAGCAGAGCCAGCAATACACGAAAGCACTATATCTAACGAATCATGCCTTTGACGGACGACCTATCGAGGACCCAGAACTGAGAGACAACTTCCTACCAGCACCGATACACAGTGCCTTCCGACCTGTACAGACCCAGAAGGACTTTACGCCGTATATGTACGAGATGAGTGAAGCAGAACTAGAGCGCACTGAAACTTCCATGATGCGTGAGCACCGAGCACAGAAACGCCAATTGAACCGGAGAGGAGGTCCGGCACTTCCAGACTTGCGCGAGAAGCCGAGAACCGTCAGGTCTCTCATTGTGCACTCAGTTATACCAGGCGCTGTCGAAACTTTCGAGACGACTGGCATTCCAAAGACGAGGCGTGGCGGGAGAGGCACTCGACGCAATGGCCGGACCACGGATGGTGACATCGACTCCGAAGATCTGGATAGTGACGACTCTGCTGCAGAACAGGCATCTCCAGCTCCTGCAGCCATGGTCAATTTTGGAGGCACCGCTCGCACGAGGGGTATGCGCGGTGCAGCTGCACAAGCCCAGGCGAACATGCGCGCAGGCTATGGTCGATCTGCTACTCCAGACTCACAACCCATGCCTGCGCCAGCTCGAGAAACACGCACAGCGCCCGACAGAGCCAGTCGACTGCGAGAAGAGAGTGCGGCCGTTGTTGACGAGGACGAAACTCTGATCGTCAAGCTGAAGATCGGCAAAGCCAAGCTCAAGGCATTCTGGGAAGTTCTACAGGCAAAGAAACGTGCAAAGGAGTTCCCGCTATCAGGCTACGCTTCTGCGCCATCTGTAGGCCTCAATCTGCAACCTGGCACACCTGCTCGTGGTGCTACAAGTACACCGAATATGACTCCACGAAGTCTACCTCCACGAAGCACACCTCAACCGAATGGCAACCACTCTCGTGCCGCATCAGCTGCGCGACAGCCACAGGCGAGCTCTAGCACAAGTGCTCCAAGCTACGACGCTCGGGGCGCAGTCGACATATTGCGTTGGCCTGGCCCGGACGATGAGCCTCCAGCTCCACCATCTTGGCTGACAGAAGCGATCGAGCAACTTCGTGCCGAACATCCCGATGATGACTTCAATCCTCTCATGAAACCGTATATGATCGACTCAATGACGATGATGCCAGTCACGAAAGGTAGACCTCCACCGACAGTGGGTGGCGTCGCAGCGGCCGGCACGAAGTTCCAGTACTTGCCTCGCATAAAATGTATGGACTGTCCTGGCAAACTCTACACTGCTGTACCGAACAGAGTGATTCAGGACTTCTCGGTGCACCTGAGGAACCGTGTGCATAGGGAAATGGTCACTGCGAGGAAGGAGGGCAGAGAACCTAATGTTGAGCAGAGGTGAGATGTCTTGACGTTTGATGTATCTTGTGCTGGTGATGTCAAGTCTTGAGAGGGTGAAGTGGAACAGAGACTCTTGCAATTGCAGTAGAGCACCAGGAGAGCTCAAAGCGGATGAGGAGAGAGCGCAGGATAGCAAAGTTGTATAAATGAAGTGTTATCTTGTCAGCAACTTGCTGCAAAGTCTACGAGGTGAGCATATAAGCATGTTGTTCCTTGCTCGCTAATGGCCATAGAAGCTCTCATAAAAGACATAGCTTCCCTTGCCCTTCAAGTTCAGCGCACCATCACCATCAACGCACAGCCAATTCCCACCAAGAGACAAGTAGTTATAGCCTCTGGACCTGGTATCTTCATCAACTGTCAGGGTGAACTCCCAGTTGCCAGCCTCGTCCTTTGGCTTGAAGGCGATCCAATCGCCGCTTGCACAGGCAACACGACCATCTTCCAGAATGAATGTGATCTTGTTGTTTGCTCCACCCCTCTCCGTGGTGATGCCCAAGGCTGAGCCGTCGCTGTAAGCCCAGCCGTCCTTTTCTTGCATGCTTCCGATTGAGTTGGCGAATCCGCTTGATTTGGTGAAGAGAGCCATGGTGTGTTCTTGATGACTCGCTGATCAGATTTGCATAGGCTGGAAGTGGCTGTGTAGGGTTTGTACTCGTTTCTGCAGCATATAACTGGACACATACCGAAGAATGGTTCAGATTACAAGACGCTTCCGTGCTGTTGACTCGAGGCTTCTGCTTCGTCTCCACGGCTTCGAAGTATATATATCATGGCAACGCCAGGACCAAGTGACGTGTCACTCATCGTCGTCTTGTTCAGCATCGCGATCATCTGGTACCAAAGGCTATGGATCTCGGTCTGTTAGAAGTGAAGCTGGTTCGAGTGGTTTGCAGGGCTGTTCCGGCGTTTCAGAGAGTGCAGTCGAGACCGGCTCATTCGCACATTAGTGACTCACTACGATGCCATGTACAGCAGACCAGCTAGAGACCGCCTTTCTGAACTCCATGTCTGCTATGATCTGCGATACTTGGCACGACTTTTCTGATATCAGGTCAATCTTCGTACGCACCACGTCTGTAGCTGTCGTGGCATGGACCGAGCAACAGCCGATAGATGAAAAGGACCCAGTACGCTGCCAGCTGGTTCAGGATCTTGAGATACATTGAAGAGCTCGAGACTACCTCCGCAGGCGTTATCGAGCATGTTGACTATCGGCAAATATGCTGTCTTCCCACCATGCGCGCTGTGAGGCATGCTGGCCTAAGCTCCATGCGGTATCCACATCTGGCAGGGTCTTGTTCATATCGCGAGAGCTGCGCAGTCATTCGGCGAACAAGCAACGCCGCGGACGACATCATTCTAACCGAGGAGATGGTGAAAGTGAAGTGAAGCAGCCTTGCAGGAGGTCAGACTGCGGACGTTGAGGCTCTGCTTTAGCGAGCAGCTAAAATTGCACTAAACAGGGATGGCGAAAGCTTGTTTCTGGATCTAATCGCCAGCTGGTGACATTGAGAGTGAAGACGACAGCTTCACATTGTGCCTTCCTTACTTGACAGCATTCCTGTTCACCTGACCTCAGCTGCTTGTAACAACTGGCGATTATTCAGAAGAAGCTACGGCATGATTGTCTAGACCAATCTTAAGACAAGACCGATCGATCGACCATCAATGTGCTGCCGATAACGAGACACCAAGAACTCCTCTACTGCCCTCACGATGCTCCTCTTCTCAACATTCGCACTGCTGAGCTTGCTCGCTCTAGCAGCTGCCCAAGACTATTACAAAGTAAGCACATCTCACTCCCCTTCTCTTCACCCACCTCTAACACTTCTTTAGATCCTGAACCTCGACAAATCCGCCGACGAACGAGACCTCAAGAAAGCCTACCGCCGCCTCTCCAAGAAGTACCACCCAGATAAAAATCCCGACGATGAAACCGCAGCGCAAAAGTTCGTCGAAGTAAGCGAAGCCTACGAAACGTTGGCCGACACCGAACTACGACAAATCTACGATCGCCATGGAGCTGAGGGGGTGAAAAAACATAAAGAACGCGGACAAGGACATGGGGGTGGAGGTAGAAATCCATTCGATATATTCAATCAGTTCTTTGGAGGTGGAGGACATTTCGGTCATGGCAAACGTCAAGGACCAGATATGGAAGTTCGAATCCAAGTTTCGTTAAAGGACTTTTATACTGGAGCGGAACATGAGTTCAAAGTGGAGAAACAGGTTATTTGTCATAAATGTTCTGGTTCTGGATCGGAAGATGGTCAGAGGGATAAATGCGCGAAATGTTCTGGACATGGAATGGTGATTCAGAAACAGATGTTGGCTCCGGGGATATTCCAACAGATGCAGATGCAATGCGATGCTTGCGGCGGTAAAGGCGAGACCGTGAGACATAAGTGTAAGACTTGTGGTGGTAGCCGCGTGCTGAGGAGTGAGGAAGGTTATGATTTGACTGTTGAGAAGGGTATGCCTAATGGTGCGAGAGTACAATATGAGAACGAGGGTGATGAGAGTCCGGATTGGGAGGCTGGGTCTTTGATTGTGCAGGTCGTGGCTGCGGAAGCGAAACTCGCAGCTGAAGAAAAGGATAGGACTGATGGGACATTCTTCAGAAGGAAAGGTGAGCATCTTTTCTGGCGAGAAGTTCTCAGCTTACGAGAGGCGTGGATGGGTGATTGGAAACGCAACCTCACACACTTGGACGGACACATTGTGCAGCTATCGCGGAAACGAGGGGAGGTTGTGCAGCCAGGGCATGTAGAAGTTGTGCCAGGAGAGGGTATGCCTATCTGGAAGGACGAAAGCGAGGCATATGGCGCTCTACATGTGGAGTATGTGGTTGTGCTGCCTGATCAGATGGAGAAGGGCATGGAGAAGGACTTCTGGGGCACTTGGGAGAAGTGGAGGAAAAAGATCGGTGTCGATCTACACAAGGACTCTGGGAGGCCTGCTGTGAAGCATGATGAGCTGTGAGAGCTGACGGCGTTGCGGTTGTGGTAGTGGCTGCTGTACTTTAAGCGAAGCATGTAGAGCATAGATTGCCTCCAGAATTCAGAAGAACTTCGAAACGTGGCCCTCTTCCCGGGAGCAGGGTGAAGAGACCAAAGGTTGGCTCAGTAGTCCGCGACTGGCCCAGTCTGAAACGCACCTCGACCGAACGCTCATTTCTGCATCTACAACACACTCGAATTCTGGCAAACACTTCGAGCTGCGCGCGCCACCTTCATTACGACAACAGTTTTCACCGATTGGCATCGCGACCACGCACGAGCTCGCCCAGAACACGCCAATAGCAAGATGCCAACACTCGTCACCCTCCCGGAAGAATTGTGCACAGCCATCATCGAATACCTCGACATCGACGCCTTCGTTCAGCTATCGCAAACAAATCACCTCTTTCAGAGGTTGTGCGACATTCACGAAACAAGACGGCGCGAAGAATCCGCAGTCTACATCTTACGAAATTGCCGCAAGTCCCCTTATGCTCGCTGGGGTCCTACGCTGCAGCACTGCTACGCCGCCTGTAAGGACTACTGAGTTTACTTCTGTGAGAATCCCGTGGAGCTTCAATCTCAGACATACCGGTATCGACTGGACCTTGCTCGCATTTATCAAGCGGCCGACCGGTACCGATACCGCTATAAACACATCACCGGCAACACACAACTTCACACCAAAAGCAAGCATGGCATCGATCTCCTCCCTTCCCGATGAACTTCTCGTCATAATCATCGTCCAGCTCAAGATCGTACCTTGTCCAATTATCACAAACCAATCGCCTTTTCCGCCGGCTATGCGACATCAGCGACCCAGCAAGACATGAAGAAGCGGCCAGTTTCACGCTTGATCTCTACTCCAAGATCTCTCATCTCAAGCGCGGGCTCTCTGATGCTGCTTGGAAGGCTACGATTGTGGGATGTTTCTATGTGTGGGAGGTCAACAGGGAGAAACCATAGGAGACAGACACGGCGGTGCGATACTGCGTCCACTGCCTGAGACAAGTGGGCATCCATCGAACAGTTGCGATCCTCAATCGTGACGCATCCAGAACAAACACGAATATGCTGTCTGAGATCTCGCGCTTGTCACGCTTTGCTTCTATTTGACGACGGCTTCTACATGACTCGACAATCCCTTTACACACAACACTCCGAAACTAAGATAACACCTGGTCATCATACAATGGCATCGATCAACTCCCTCCCCGAAGAGCTCTGCGTGACCATTGTCGAAGCACTCGACCTCACAACTCTTATGCAGCTTTCACAGACAAGTCGCCTCTTTCGCCGACTCTGCGATGTCGACAATGCAATGAACCCCGAAGCTGTCACGATATTCCTCTGCGATGTCCACCGGCACTGGCCTCACTGGCCTGCGCTTCCTTACCGCGCCTGGAAAGCGACTATTGTACGATGCTGCAAGCTACTGCGCAGTGGTAGATATTGTGACCATGAGGACCTGTATGAATTGATGGCGAGGAGAGACTTGACGGTGCTGTTGCGGGCGCGTGAAGAGCATTAGAAAGGAACTTCGGTCCATGATGTGGAGACTTCAAATGCATCAGAGTGAGATCGAAAGACTTGTAGGTCAATCTTGCGTAGTCATTAAGGTGTCGCGCAGTCCTCTATCACCAATGGTATCTCGAAACAACATACCACCAAGCTCCTCGTTACTCCGAACTTCAATAGTAAACACTGCACAACATGTCTCAATGCATCTTCCCCTCCGTCCCAGCAGCTATAGCTTCTCGTATCCTCTGATGACGATGTCTCCGTTCCGCAGCAGGCCGCGAGTCTGTAGCGCGATCATCAAATGTCTTGAAACGATTTTCTATTTGCTTCGATGCCACAGTGCCCCACGTAAAACTAGTAATGCCATCATTAGCTGTAGGGTATGGTAAGCTGTTAGGAGTGACACTTACGCAGAATGATCGGCTGTTAACATATATGCTCCACTTATTGGAAGTGAAGCCAAGGCTCCCAGACCTGCGATTGCTTTGAGGGTGGCTAGGGACATTCTCATTGATCAATGAGTTCTGGCTGATCGGTAACGAGGTGCAGACTTGTGGGCTGGTTGGTTGATCCTGCCAGTTGTTGCAGATCTTGGCTTGTATTGTCTTCTTGTTCCCGAGGGTGTGGTATGGCTATTCATGTTGTGGAACTGTAACTGTGAGATATATACCAATGCTGAGGTACTTACTGTGTTGGTTGGCTACCTGTAACTGGGCATCTTGCACATGGCAAGTTGGTACAGTCCGGATACATCTCGTGTGGCCATATTCGGTCACGATAGAATGTGGTCTGATGGCCATCGTGACTAGAGTCATTTCGAGACTGAGCATAAGCAGGATGAAGTTGAGCGGCGGTATGCGATTTTGGCTATGTCGGGAGGCTCCGGATGGATGAGTTGAGAGACATGTCTCCTGATGTGTAAGACCACACCTTTATGTATGAGCTATGTGGTAACGGCAGAAGCCTTCATCATCACCAGACTCCAGAGACATACAGTCCGAACATTAGATGAATCTGTACCATTACGACTGTACCTCCTCGTCCAGAATCTGTCGATACGAACACTGGCCGCTGTGCTCGATTCTGCTGTTGTCTTACTAGGATCAGCCTTCCATGCCACCAGAAGCACGTGAGTTCATAAGGCCAACTCCGTCCTGCTGTCGCACCATCCTCAGCCCCAACTCGACCAGCGGGCACTACTTTTCTAGCAATGCTACCTTACACTCCCTTGGGAGGTTCCAGATGAAGTTACCGTCATAGGTCACGATGCTCCTATGTGACAGTGTTTCAGCCTGCGATACAATCAACTGCACGAGAGTCCTCTCGACCAGCAATCCGTACTGGGCCGGCCCACTCGTATCACCACTCTTGGTGTTCTATTTTATACGCATTGCCTATGGAATATCTGCTACAGGGGCTAGTCATTTGCTCTCTAAGCTCGAGAACCCCCACCGGTCGTTTGCCACAACATATATGCTGAAATACTGCATATGAGCCTTGTCAAGATGCGTGATGTATCAATGGGACGCCGGCTATCACGGTTCTTCAAACTATGTGGGAAGCTCGACGGCAGCTCTTTTCGTCCTGCTTATAGTGTGATGCAGTACGATACAGCCGCCGTATTCAGACTCAAACGGACGACAATGCAGTATCCACCAGGATATGGGCACTTTGTCACCTGAAGAGGGCCCGATCACCAGTAAGTCGACCTAGAATCTCGCGAGCTAATAAGCGAGGTCAGCGAGGTTGCTACCACTTGCCCAACACAAACCCATCGATTCGCAAGAGCTATGCTGTGATGAAGGATACCATGACAGCGACGTCGCACACCCTGCCGTAACAAGCAATGAACAAACCCCGTAGCTCAAGGATTGACACGCCCCACATTCAGCTGTTCTCGCGACATACCAAGCCAAAGCCAAAAACAACCAGTGAATAGATAAATGCGCCCTATCAGAACCGCGAAACAGGCATCTACCCATCCATAAGCGCGATTCTCAAAGCAGACAGGCCAAGACCATGCGTAAATTGCCTAATGCTTGCATTGACGCTTCCAATCGACATTGAGGCCAGTATCTCTGTCTTGGCGGGCTATATACGTACATGTTGGTCGTATCTAGAAAGAGGGCTGATTGGAGTATAAGGACTGTGCAGCGTCCTCTCCCAACGGAAAGAATTGCCCGCACCGAGAACGTTCATCATCATCATGTCTGCTGGAGAAGAGATCTTAGCACGATGGGAGCGAACAGTCCATGAAATCAAGACGAG
The DNA here is from genome assembly GCA_022570795.1 of Sphaerulina vaccinii. Taxonomy (NCBI): domain Eukaryota; kingdom Fungi; phylum Ascomycota; class Dothideomycetes; order Mycosphaerellales; family Mycosphaerellaceae; genus Sphaerulina; species Sphaerulina vaccinii. Next base: position 1,341,556 of record JAKUDP010000008.1, read on the forward strand.
AATGCGTGGTCTGGTCGATGCTCTGAACACACGCACGTTTACGCTGGACAACACGCTCGTCTGCGAAGCGTACGACCCGAACGTTCAGATCGCTCGAAGCCCATACTTTCCATCGAAGAGCGTCACATCACTGGAAGATTATGCGAGCCAGGTGCAAGAAATGAACAAGGCTTTCCCGAACTGGTCGTTACAGAATGCAGACTTGAAGGATGTCATCTATGTTGATGAATCGCACACCGATTGCATCAGCAGTATAGAAGTGCACAATGTGCCTGAAGGCATTGTTAGACAAGTCATGACACTGTTCAAGTTTCATCTCAAAGATGGCAAGTGGTTGATCTACACGACAGAGGCGCTTGCTGGCTTTGAGCCCGATGAGAATCCGGACGCCGTGTCTTTCCAATATTCACCATCATGAGAACAATAACACTGGCCATTCGCGAAGCTCTCGCACTACCACAGGCTTAAATTCGCCGCCCACGTAAATATCGCCTTGACGAGCACACAGCAGATGTCTCGGGATGAGAACATACGCAGGACACCATGGCGATCGCCTCCAACGAGCCCTCTCCCGCATCGATTCGATTCTACTCTGGCTACTTCGTTGTTGCTTAAAGACTCCGTGCCACACTGGAGATACTCGCTCTCATGCGTCTACCAGAAGTGGCAGCGGAGCTCACTGAACATACATGTCACGGAAGGCAAGCAGAGCCCGAAGATATGAGCATCAGCATGCTCCGGCAGTACAAGTGTATAATTGATTGATAGTAATCTACTGGTCCGCACTCTGACTCTTATTATTATATCGAATGCCTCCATCATTAGCACTGTGCAGTGATCATGTTCACACATGTAGCCAGCATCGGCCCACGGCCCACGGTGAATAGCGCCTAAACAGGTCCTCGGAAGACGCCGCTGACAACAACATGGCATACTCGGGATGTAAACCGTACCAGGAAGAGCTCGCGAGAATCCTAGCATCCTAGCATACACAATGGTTACATCCTGTCACCCCGCGCTGACCGGAAACGGTACCTCTCAATCGGATCTCCTCAAGGGTCTCGACATCGCGAGTGCCAACAACCATCATTGCGGACACGGCACCGAACAGTTTTCTTCCACCATCGCACTGCAGACACCGAGCTTGAATTCGATACGTTGATCAGTTCTAGCAGCCCAAACCGAACATGCCTCCACCTTCACCAATCTCTCATGTTTTGGAGCTTTGTCTGTATGTCAAGGTCAGTGCTATAACAGAATAGATCACGTATATGCACAACACTGAAACGGCTAGCAGGACATCCACAAATCCAATGCCTTCTACACCAACATCCTCGGCCTCAGAGCCGAAGAACTCAAGCCAGCAGTCCTCAAAGACCGCATGTCCGTCTATCCGATAGGTAACACAACACTGCTACTCTTCACTCTCGGCTTGACAAACGAGGACATCCATCCTATTCCATCCCAGCCAGATCTCTGTGTCCCCAAACATGGACCAGAGCCCAAAGCTATGGCAGCTCTGCTCGAAGGAGGAGAGAAGCTACGACAGCATTATTGCTTGGCAGTGGAGACGAAGGATGAAGCGCTTGCTTGGGAGCAGTATCTCAAGGAGGAAGGGATTGAGTGTAATGGGAAGATGGAGTGGCCGAGGGGTGGGTATAGTGTGTATTTTGTTGATCCTGATGGACATATTGGTGAGATTGCCAGTCGTGGGATCTGGGCGCACTATTGATGTGTAAGCTTCTTGCGTAGTAAGTAATGCACTTGAAAGTAGGGAAGAGAAAAAGCCTTGTATTTGAACAACGTGTGCATGCCTACGAACCCATGCGCTCGAGAAAAAGTGATGACAAGTAAAGACGGACTCAACCTCAAGCTGAGTTTGCCACCAGGAGTCTAGTACGAGAACGCGCTCTGACGTGTACTGTCAGAGTAACTTTTTCTAAATCATACGACCAGCAGCGCCCATCAGATGTTCGAGTGATTCGTGTGTTCGCTTCTGTGGGGCAGCGGTCGCCTCTGGGAAGTTTGATGTCGTGACAGCGGAAGGAGTGAAGACACCATTGTTGACCAGCCAGGCAGCGGCGTTGAACTCGGAGTAGAGCTCCTTGACACGGAAGCCATATGTGTTGTTGTAGTCTGGTACTGTGACCAGGATACCGTTGCCGACAACAGGCTGTTGAGTTGTTAGTATGAGGTGATGTGGTCAGGACGTGAGCAGGACTTACGATGTCATTCGACTCGGTAGCTTGACCATTGGCAGATCGTAAAGTCTGCCAGCGAGTGGCGACGTGATCACAGCCATGAAAAGTGTTGAGTGTGTCGAAAGGTATCTCAGGTTGTGATCCTTGAGCAGCCATGAAAGCTGCGCGACCATCGAATGAGATAGCGTTGACGACAAAGGGTCCTTCGTTTCCACGATTGCGAATGATGTTGACAGCGCTAGAGTAGTCGATAAAGTCTTCAGTCAAAGCTTCCAGCGCAAGCTCGTCTGAGTAGTCTTGAATGAGTCGTCGGAAGATATCTGCACCTGCAGCTGCTTGCTCGTCGGTCAGGCAGGAAGATGGAGTAGGTGTCGGGCATTCGGTGCTGTTGTCTGGTGTCGTTGGCTCATAGCTTGGTGGTGAAACTTGGTGCTTCTTGCCCCAGCCGCCGTAGCCTTTGCCCTTCCATTGACCTTTCCAGACTGGATGTTCAGGTTGCCCAGGAGCAGCAAGCACAGTAGATGCGAACGCCGTCGATACCACAGCGATAGTAGTGAAATGCATCGTGGTAGCCGTGGAAGGCTTCTTGGGAGTACTTGATCGGGTTGTATGACTGGAGTGAGCTGCCAAGCCGAGGATGTGTGGTCCTGAGTGTATGTGACTGGAGACGAAGCGAAGTCAATGAGTTGAGGAAAGTACAATCATGAGGCACTCAACTGTTCAAGTACTGCTCAACACAGTTGCTTCCGAGTCCAGGTGTGTAAATAGATGCGGGCTTCGCTCTTGGCTTGCTGATGATACTGCCGCTTTCTTCACCGTTTACAGCAGTTCCAAGACTCTGATGTGGCAGAAGATCAAAGCCATGCAGAGTCCCGTAATAACAGTAAACAATTCTCCGGTACACAAGCGATCCTGGCTCTGCATACAGCCGTGCTGTAGGCGAGTGGGGACGCATTGTGCTGTACAAGTCCTGCATCTAACCCTGTAGAGGAATGTCTTGGCTGCCTCGATGAAGCCCTTCAGCGATGTGTGCTGACCTCAGGATCATGAACCCATCTCCTTGTTTGGCTTGTAATGCGCGTGTCAGATCTGTGATGTTTAGTCGTGAGCATCGCCCAGGTGCGGCTCTCCATTATGCGGCGCGGCAAAGATCCAGTTGTGGCAAGGTTGTGGCCGTGCGAAGAGCGAGAAGCATGCTGGCCGAGAGTGAAGTGGATGGAGGCGACTTGGCACAGGTGGATGGCCAAGGACGACTATGATATTGAAATAGGCGAAGGAATGCCGCCAATTGAAGCCACAACCACGTGGGTCAGATCAGTCTGCCCGATAGCTGTAGTTGAGTCCCTATAGCATATTGCTGTAAGTAATGTAGATGTAACACTTGGAAGACTTGGCCCGGACTCAAGAGAGTGTCATTTCGCATAAAGCTTATAGGTAGCTGTTCATATCGTCGAGCACGACAGATGCGAACAAGTGGAGCGCCGTTCTACTCGATCCGCTGCGGAGCAGTGTCACCCCGAATGCAGTAGTTCTGCTCGTGTATTTCGGTCGCGTCCATGAACCGAGATGCAGGCCAAGACAGAACAAATATTGTGGCCCACACTGGCAAGATGGGGCCAGATGTCTTGTGGCTGCTGACGCTGTTCTTCTGAGTGCATACTTCGGATCCGGACGATAGACGCCATCGGGTGTGCTAATGTTGCGAGCGATTTCGAACAAGGAGAGTCGAGGTTGAAGTTAGAAGAAGTTGGGTTCATGGAGCCGCCGCCGAGAGAATCTCTGCCGAAACGCCAAGAACTGTGACACAATGGCAGATGGGAAATTGGACAGTACACTGGCAGCATCGTACAACATATATGCTATATCTTGGCTCCTAGTACAGATCTACAGTGCCTATGTGAAGTCTAGAGTGCCATGGCAACACAGCGTCGCTGGGCTATCAACAAAGACAGCGACGAGCATAGCATGGCTCGCTTTTCCTGAAATGCCATCTTGTGTATGGCTGCTTTCACGACACTCTTACCATAGGATCCGGTGTCCATTCGTCTACTCAGTAGATCTGAGCAGTGCGGGCTTGCTTCGAGGAGCGTAGATGATGCCGAAGAAGGGAGAAGCGCTTTCCTCAGCCCTCCACTCGCTATTCATACGGCCTCTCTCATCATGATCTTTCAGCCTAAAGCACCTCAACCGGATACCTCCCAATGCACTCATACAACATAAGCACACCACTCGACAAAAACCCAAAAGTCCCCCAAATCCCACAAATCGCAGAAACATACGATCCATGATCCGTTTGATAGAATCCAAAAATCGCCTGGAAAATGAAACCCAACCCACCTACAATTTTCCAGATAGTGATATACCATAGCGGAATGCGCAAAGCTGGTCGATACCAATGAGATTGTAGATCTATTGCGCCCATGATTGCTGCGATGATGAAACCGAAACTGCCGGCGAGTTTGGGTGCCCAGATTAGGCCTTGGATTGTGGCTGTCGTAGCAAGTGATGTCTTGATGTGTGGAAGGCTTGTTATTGAGGACCACATGTTTAGTAGAGAGCAGGCCCACTAAGATAGGCGAGTTGTTAGTATTTAGATTGCGTATGAGCATTGGACAAGACTCACCTGAATCAAACATGCCCAGAATGCCAGCCGATACTGATGATGGTTCTTCAACTTATCGCTACTTGGAAGCAATTCAATCTCTGCATTCGCCTGGCTGTGATGATGTTCGTGATCGTTGTCTGCGGCATCGCGACTCTGAGGGACGAGTTGATATGCTACACCACTATTGCCTGCTTTGCGGATATGTTGGAATCTCCAGCCGAAGCTGCCGAACTTGTGGTCGTTGAAGGTCTCTACGGTGAGACAGGCACTATATTAGCGCGGAATGGTTAGTAAAGTACGAGTGCTGAGAACTATTCGTAGTGTGCGCAGAGACAGACTTAGACTTACCTGCCAAACATGAACAGACACGATCCAACCAACGTGAGAGTTGCCGCGCCGTAGGTATCCTCGCCTTTGAAAGATGTCTGTGGGTTTCGGAGCGGTAGATATGTGAATAGTGCGCCCACGAACCAAATCGTACTGGCGAAAGTGAAGATGAGCGCTATAAGCCAGCTGACATTACTCCAAGGGAATACAGTGAACATGCGCCAGATGCCTTCTCGACGTGTTAGCCGCAGTGCCAGGTATAAAGGGGGAGATAAGGCAACACACCTTGACAGACCCTCTGCCAAATCGTCAAAGACGGACGTATTGTGAAGTCGCCATTACCGAGATCATTCGGCGTTACTACTTCGACGATTCTTCCTCTTCGTTCTTCTGCGTTTGTCCATTTCACGAGATCTTCTTCGCTATGGGTATCGTCGTGGTGTGTCTCGCAGACGTCGGTCTTTTGAGTCGCTCGCAGAATAGGGATGTGCTTGAAATCTGCTCGGGACGCCCCCTCTGTCACGTTGGTCGCGGTTGTATTGCAGGGTGGCTGTCTGGTATCCTCAACGTACTCCCAAAGTGCATCTAGCACACCTCCCGGTACTCGTGCTTTCATCGTGGGTAGTCGAGATGTGGTGAATATAATCATCTTTGCACTCTGCACTCGGCGCATACGGTATACGGTGCGGCCGGATTTGCAGTCTCCATAAGAGTTCCACGGGTTGGCCTTGAACTTACCATGTGCCCAGTTCCAATCACTGACTTTACCAACTGTCCAGTCCCTACTCACTGAGTTCTCGCACATCTGTTCGACAATAGAGCATCGGCGTGCCGATGTGTTCTCGGACCACGTTCCTACCAAAAATCCCACTCCGACCAAGTGGTCGCAAACGCCCAACATGTTTCAAAGGAGTGTAATTCGTTATCTTCTTAGGCTTTAGGCTCGCATCGCGGTCAAGCTTTCGTTCATGACAAAGACCCGAAATGCTTGAAGTGCTTGAAATTCCCTGAGTGCTATTTTGTGCATGGCTGCTCATGCTCGTGTGGATATATCTTGAATGACGTTCTGGACGAGCCATGCGTGACGTCCAGCCACGTTTGAGCATTGTAGGACTTGCTTGACAGCCCGATGTTTCTCTTGCTCGCTGCAAGCTATCAAACGTCGGAAACTTGTGATCAGGTCAAACTCATCTCTATTGACGCGACAGAACCAGGCTACTGTGTATCCAGACAGAGCGTCCCGCTCCTTGACCCAGACATCGGAGAAGAATTTCCGACGTTTGATCGCATGCCACGAGTCTTGCTTGCTATCCCAACCAGGCCGCTGCCCTGAGTCGCTCTGGGTTCGTTCTCTCATACTGTGATTTTCCTGTCCTAGACGTGCCGGAGCTCCCTGCACAATCTTGTACCTGCCGATACGCAGGCTTGGGACAGCATGTCAGCCATTTTGAGAGAAGCCTCTGCGGTCTCTACTCCAACAGCTCCATCTCCACGTCTCTTACACTTCTGAAAGGACCCTTCAACACGCCAGGTCCGCTCATCGCACTCAGCTCCTCGCTGGTCACGTCATCCTTTGCTTTCGCCCATACTGCTTTCCATTCGCCCTGAGCGTGTACTTTGATGAGCTTGTTACCGCCGGGTACCCAAGGCGCGCTCAACTCAATGTCGACGTCAATCACGTCCTGTGGCGCGAGCTCTACCACGGCTTCAGGAGGCGGTGGGAGCAGTCGACTGATCTTGAGCCCCGGTCCTTGGATATGTTCTCCTGATACTGCGTCGACAAGTCTCAAGATACCACTATTCAGAGCTGTGCGATCTATGGCACTATCCCATATCAAGAAACTCATGGGTGATGTCGGATGCGTGTTCTGGATCGTGACCTTGACAGTCGGTACTGGCGTCCAGGTATGCGATAGATATATTTGTAGATCGTCTACTGATGGCTCGCGGGCCTGCTTGTCCGAAGACGCAGCCATTCCCGAGAGGGTGATCGTGAGGGATGTGTTCGTTGTGGTAAGGTAGAGAAATGTGCCGCAAATCGTGAGGATTGTTGAAATGGTCGCCGTCATTCGTATGTTCATGTCGATGCCTAGAAGCAGTAGTCGACCCTCAACAAAAGCAATGATTCGCCTGAGCCAGCCACGCTGTTCACGCAGGAGAGACGTCTGTTGGAGATGTCCCATTGCTATTCTGGTCCTCCCCAAGCCTAACCTGGCCAGTCAAGGCTTTGAGAACATGCGTCCCCACCTCGTGATGACTATGCCGTCGCGGCTGACACCCTTGGGTACACGGGTTTCGTGTGCTGAGGGAGAGGAGGAAGAGACTTGGCTGTGATTCAAGGAGGTTGGAGCTTGGAGGTTTCGTCGAATGCCAAGAGAGAGCATCTCACTTCCTCACTCTCACCTCCCTCATCTCTTCACGCAACACCATCGACTGCACGCGACAACCATCATGTCCAGCACTAACAGAACTCGGCAATCTCGACGAAACGATACCGAAGCACGGAGAGGCCGCGAAAATCTGTCACAACGAATCCTCCCGCGACGCGCCTGTCACGTTTCGAGACACATGCGTGCTTCATGTTCGGCGCTTGCTATAGGAGGCAGAACATCTGACTGGTCGTTCTACTCCTATTGGTCCGTTCGAGCTCTATATGCGCTCCTTCGAAGCCAGACTACTACTTCGACACACAAGAAGTCCCGTCCTAAGTAGACGAGCTTCTTGGAGGAAGTCTTGCTTGAACGAGGATGGTCATCTATGGCGAGCATCATCAAGGGAAGAGCTTACGAAGTAGGTAAATGTACAGAGAAGCTGACATTTGAAAATCGTCGAATCAAATTAACACGCTCAATGCCCACTTTCGAAGCAAGAAAGCAATGTTATACGCGCCGTGTTCGTCCAGCCCGCGCTCCTACAATTGCTTATTGTAAGGCCAAGACGCCTAGATACTCCATACGCCGCAGGTTCAGCTTGGAACCTGGTCTCACCTTTAGGACTCAGAAGTCACTGGATGTCCTTGAGACGATTCTCCTCTCAATATCGGGCGGCAATGTCCTTACACGGCAGGACATCCGTATTGCTTGCAATAGTGCTTCTGGGCATGTTTAGTGCTTTATCCTGTGGCGTCGAAATGGAGAATGTTTGACTAGTAAGGCGCTACTATATAGGCAAGTCGCCTACTTTACACTTTCCAGGGACGATACTTTGGTGCACATCGAGAAGCCTCGTCTGAGTTCGCGTTACTCGTTACTTTCCTTTGCTACTCTTCCACGCCCTCTGGCAGGGCTTGTCACTCATTTAGGTAGTCATTCCTTCGACGATATGCGACTTTCACTTCTTATTGCCGGCTCCTGGTTAGCGCTTGCTCATGGCGCAGCTGTCGATCTCTTCAAGCGGGACACACCATTGACAGTCGAGCTTACTTCCCTCGGAGACAACAGCAAAGTCAAGGCCGCAGTCACGAACACCGACTCTCGTGGATACAACTTGTTCTATCGAGGCAGCTTCCTCGACGGAGATAGTCCTGTTGACAAGTTCGAGGTGCATGGAGAAGCATCGCGAGCAGCTTTCAATGGAGTTCTGCTACGTATGGCCACAACAAATCTCGAGGCTACCCAATTTGTCCCAATCCTGGCTGGCCAGACGATCGAGACTGAGATAGACGTCGCTGAACTCTATGGTATGTCCTCCTCGCGGTTCGCATTTGCAAGTACTGACGTGCATAGATGTCGAGACCAGCGGTAGTTACACGGTCAGAGCCATTGGATCGATGCCCTACGCAGAATTGAACAGTACCAAGCTGTCCGGCAAGTCAGTAGCATTCTCGAGTAACGCTCTCACGATGGACATCGATGGCGATCAAGCGAAAGCGGTCCCATATGCTGTCCATAGCCTGGCACAGAAACGTACCGAGCTCAGTGTCAATGGTTGCTCCCGCCAGCGAAGTGCTGCTATACAGACTGCACTCTCGAATTGTGCCGACCTCGCCAACAACGCGGCATCTGCTGCAGCTGCTGGGTATCAGCTCCGCCAATACTTCAAGTCCACCTCACGCTCAGTCGCCAATACTGTTTCCGCACGCTTCGCGGCTGTTGCCAAGGAGTGTGCTTCGACGAACAGGGGCAGAACTGACACGTCTTGTGCCGGTATGTTGTCACTTCCTGTTAGTACCATCTCACACTGACTCGCATAGATGAGTATGGTTACTGTAACAAAGGAGTTCTCGGCTACACCCTGCCGTCGCAGAACTACATCGGCTACTGCGACATCTTCTACTCTTATCTCGATCCGATAAGTAGCGAGTGCCATGGCCAGGACCAGGCTACAACTGTTCTTCATGAGAATACGCACGCTCCGAAAGTCTACAGTCCTGGAACTGAGGACTACGCATACGGATACGAAGCTGCGATGGACTTGAGCAGCCAGCAGGCTGTGAATAACGCGGATACATATGCATTGTATGCCAATGCGCTGTATGCTGGCTGCTAGGCAGCGCTTTGTGCGTACGATGAACGTGTCTGGTAGTCAGGACTGCTTACGACATGTGGTAACGACTTATGAGAGTATGCCGGCCCCGAAACAAGTGAAATAGACTTCAGGAAAGGGCAGACGAAATGAACTTTCTGCTATCCCCGAGGCTCAAGCACGATGACGCTTCATCTTTCATCCCTCTGCCAAAAGCGATCGCACCCGAATCAAGTCAATGGCTATAACGGTTGTTGATCAGGATGATGCGGCTCTTGTCACGTTGCATATAGGTTGGAGGTGAGTCCGATGATAAGCAGAATTTCCTACACACTGCTTCACTACCTTGTCAGGTATCCTCTTCTTCGAGTATCAAGGCACCATGGTCTTCAAGCAGAAAGATGTGCTTGAGTTCCCAGGAAGGGACATCATCTCATGGTACTTTGATAATCCTCGAGTAGACGACGAGAAACCAGTATATATAGATGCCGACGACCCAAAGAGGCACTACACATTTGCTCAAGCACGCAGTACCATACGCAAGCTTGCTGCTGGGTTCCGAAAAGCTGGACTGAAAAAAGGCGACACTGTCTGTGTGCATAGCTTCAACGATGTTAGTATATCATACGACTATCATAAGATAGCAGGCTGACAATGGTGACAGATCAACTACTCGATCCTGGCAAACGGCATCATAGCTGCAGGCGGAATCTTCGCAGGCACGAACCCGTCCTACCAGCCATACGAACTATCGCACGCGATAAAAGCAGCAAAGATCAAGTTCCTCATCGTCGAGCCCGAGATCCTTAAACACGCTGTCAAAGCAGCAGACGACTCAGGCGCAATATCCCGAGAACGAATCCTGATATTCGATAACAGAGAAGGGCAGGAAGTGCCAAAGAGTTTCAAGTCGTGGAGAACACTGCTAGAACATGGAGAAGAAGACTGGGAAAGATTCGATGATGCTGAGATATCGAAGAAGACAACAGCTGCTAGGATGTTCTCTTCTGGAACGACTGGACTACCGAAGGCTGCTATGCTAACGCACTTCAATCTGATTGCACAGCATATTCAAATCAATGACTGGAAACCAAAGCCATACGAGGTCAGTCACCATAGCACATCTTGCTCTCTACTCACTAATCTTCCTCCTAGGTCAAACGTCTCCAATGCACCCCCATGTTCCACGTCGCCACCGCCCCATGCACACACTTCAGCCCCCTAGCCAACGGCGTCTCAACCTACATAATGCGCCGCTTCGAACTCGAATCCTACCTATGCAACATCGAAAGGTACCAAATAACAGACTGCGCCACAGTCCCACCAATGGTTCTACAAATCATGAATTCGGACCTCACAAAGAAGTATTCAATGAAAAGTATGAAATTCGCAACGTGCGGAGCAGCACCATTGGAGAAAACCCAACAAGCGAAATTTCAGGCACTGTTAGCGAAAGATGCGCCTTTTACGCAGGTTTTCGGCATGACAGAAACTTCGTGCATATGTTCGAATTTCCCATATCCAGAAGATGACGATACAGGATCTTGTGGACGTCCGGTACCGGGAGTTGAGTTCAAGTTGGTAGATATTGCGGATGAGAAGACCGATATCACAGACTACGACGTCCGAGGCGAGTTATGCGTGAGAGGCGCGACTGTGATCCCGGGATATATGGATGAAAGAGCTACAGCAGCTAGCTGGGACAAGGACGGATACTTCCACACAGGCAATATCGCATACTGCGCGAAAGAGTCTGGGAAATGGTATATTGTTGATCGGAAGAAGGAATTGATTAAAGTTAGAGGTTTTCAGGTTGCGCCGCCGGAGTTGGAAGCTGTGCTTTTGGATCATCCGGGTGTTGCTGATGCGGGGGTTATTGGTGTTAAGAAGGATAGGAATGGGGAGAGTGAGTTTCCGAGGGCGTATATTGTGAAGAAGGATAATGAAGAGGGTGGGAAACTGGATGAGAAGGGGGTTGTGGAGTATATGGCGAGTAGGTTGGCGAAGTTTAAAAGACCTGATGGAGGAGTTGTGTTTTTGGATGAGATTGCAAGTGTCTTCGTTACTGTTCTTCGAAAGATGTCGTGCTGACGTTGTGATAGCCTAAGAACCCTAGTGGTAAGATCTTGAAGAAGGTCTTGCGTGAAATGGCTGCGGAAGAGATGAAGAAGGAAAGGCAGACCTCGAAGCTGTAGATGATGTAGCGCACTTAGACCAACGCGTGGCATGCGATCAAACATCGGCAATGCTCTCTGAAAACTAGGTTAGAGAGGCAGTTCGCTCGATCCAGGAACGCAGTGGCCTGGCGCTCCCAAGTTGACGAAGATCCATCGGCAATGCTCTCTGAAACCTAGGTTAAAGAGGGCAGTGCGCTCTGTGTGCATATGCAGTAGCCTGGTCTTCCTATGTCGATGGAGATCCATCAGCAATGCTCTCTGAAACTAGGGTAGGGAGCGCAGTGCGCTCTGTCTGGATAAGCAGTAGCCTGGCGCTCGTATGTTAACGGAGATCCATCGGAAGTGCTCTCCGAGATCTAGGTTAGAGAGGGCAGTGCGCTCTGTGTGGATATGCAGTAGCCTGGCGCTCGCACGTTGATGGAGATCATCTTTACTGCTCGTGGTTTTGTGACTTATATTGTACAGAACCTACTATACATAGCCTTCCCGTCACTAGCGAAAGCCATCATTGCCACTGTTGAGCATTTGCTATGTTCACGCTCTCTGAATGTGAGAGCTCTCCTGCTTAGCTTACACATCGAATACACAATAGCACGGTCGGTTGCGATGCTCGGAGAGTCTCAACCACGCTACTACTGTGGTGGAGGCTGCTGGCCACGCTGGAGGTGCTGCAGCATTGCGCCAAAGTCGTGAGGGTTGGGAGCACCTGGCTGAGCCTGAGCTGCTGGGGCCTGGTGTCCTGCAGAGTACTGCTGTGGCTGAGCGTATGCGTACTGCTGCTGAGCGTGAGAGTACGCTGGAGCTTGCTGAGGGGCCTGCTGCTGGTAGTATGGCTGTTGGCCATACGAACCTGGATACGAACCTGGAGCTGGGTGTGCAGGCTGCTGTTGATAGTAGCCTTGCTGTAGCTGGTATGCTGGTGCTGCCTGACTCTGCTGAGCCTGGTGGTTTGGCCATGGCGAGTACTGCTGCGGCGTCTGAGGGTACTGGTAGCCATTGAAGGTGTAGTTCAGAGGCGGGTACTGTTGCTGCTGTCCTGGTACCTGGTAGCCATGCTGGGCTGGAGGCATCGGAGGCGGGAAGGGAGGTGGAGCAAGTGGAGCGCCGTTGTTTGGCCCGCCATGTGGACCATCACGAGAACCAGGTCTGCTGTTTCCACGCGAGTCACCTCTGTAGTCATCACGAGGTCCGCCTCGGTCGTTCTCACGAGGACCACGCCTATTGTTGCGGTCTCTGCCGCCAGGACCACCTCTGCCTCTGTCTCCACCATGAGGACCTCGTCTGTCGGCGCGATGACCGCCCTGGTTCATGGGCGGTCCCGAAGGAGGAGGAGGAGGAGGGAAGATATCGGGACGCTGAAGGACAGTGTAGCCCTCGTCATCTGCAGTCTCTGGCATTCCGTCATTGCCATAGTCAAGGCCACCAACCTCCTCGCCGGTGGAACGGTGCTTATCATTGTTAATGTATGGGCGCGGTCCACCTCGGGTAAAGCCTCCTCTACCTCTGCCTCCTCTGTCGGGCGGTCCACCTGGACCATAGCAGATGGTGGTGCCTCCTCTCCCTCCTCTGCCTCTGTCGGGCTTGCGGTCGCGTGGTCGCGAAGCAGTACCAGTCTTCTTGGCCAACTTCTCAGCCTTCTTGTCCCTCTTGCTCGCAGCTTCTTCCTCGTCATCAGAGAACTCTTGCTCATCCTCGCCGACCTCTTCATCGTGGATGTTGGATGCGTCTGTTCCCTTCATCGCCGTGAGCGGCTTCGTGAAGACCTTGACGCTAAGCTTGTCCACGTAGTAGACGTTTGCGCCGGGTTCGAGACCAAGCTCCTCAGCATCCTTGCTGTCGATAGAGCCTACAATGTAGAACGGCTCTCGTGTCTGGCCGAGCACGTCGCCAATCTGACCAATGACTGAGCGGTTCTCGTTGCAAAGCACAGAGCCCACATCCAACACGAACTGCTCGCCATCCGCCGGGAGTCCTCTGACGAGAAGTGTCTTCCCAACCAGATTATCCACCTTTCCAAGAAGTACGCTCTTCATATCCAGCGTGATCTCAACATTCGGCTTGCCCGGATACTCCTCCTTCTTCTCGTTGAGTGTACGTGGCTGGTGGTCGGCGCCGTCCTTCTTCCTGTCACCATCTTCGTCGCCGCCTTCTTTCAAGAGAAACTTGGCCAACTCGCCCACATCCATCGGCTCGATATCGCTTTCGTTGTCCGAATCCTGGTCGTCCTTCTCGGTTTCCTTCTCGGCGGTCATCTCGACGTCCTCATCGGCGTCCTCCTCGGCGTCCTCCTCGGCGTCATCCTCAGACGTGTCACTCGAATCCGATGATGAGTCCTCCTCCCACTCTGCCTCCGGATTGCCCTTCTGTGCCTCTGCTGCAGCCCGGAACTCAGCGTCACCTGTATCTGTCGTGATAAGAGCAGTCTCCGAACGCGGTGCCAGAAGCTCTTCCAAGCCATTCATAATTACATCGTCAGAATTGACTTGATCGACCTCCTGTTGCTCACTATTGATTACGCTAACACTTCCACCATCACCCCCATTTGCCACTGCTGTCGCTGCTGGGAGGGGGAGGCTTGTTGGGAGGTTACTTACGCTGTTTCTGCGCTCGGCCAGCTCGTGCTCGACTGGCGACGGCTGGACTCTAGCAGAAGTGACCGCGTCGGCTTCAGCCGGGTCGCTGGTCTGTGGTGGAGTGACCATTGCAGGTAGGTCTTGAGTCATCTGAGCAGTGCTGGACTGCTCGTGGGCACTGTCGGTGTTCAGTCCTGGTAACGACATCTCGTCGCGCGTGCTGCTTGTCGCGTCAAGTGGTGTTTCGAGGCGCATGCGCTTTGCTGGTCTTGCGTCGAATCCTTCTTGTATACCTTCGATCATTACTCAGTAAGACATGCTGTGGTAATCGGTGCTGAGGAGTGATGTGTGGCGATACAATGTTGTTGTTGTTGTTGTTGTCGCGAAGGAAAAGTTCGAGCCATTATTTTTCGAGGGCGATTTCGTCATCCGCCAAGCCAAGCCTCACATTTACGGAAGTCGCGACTTCATCGTGCGCGTCGTCCCCTGTTATAGCAACATACACCTTCCCACTTCTGCTTCTATTACTCTTCAACCAAAGTAGTCTCTATGGTACTGTGTGCGCTCACTTGTGATCTCAAGCTACGCGCAATGCATCACACCGAAGACTCGCCTGTGGCGGCTCCTGCTCCTGCATGGCAGATCATCAGCCCCACCGTGTCACGCCGTGGCGTGTGGTATGTATGCCGCATGGCTGGCCAGGCACATATCTCTCGTTCTCATACTACTTGAGACTGTCCACAGCTCCAAAGAATGCACGGCCAGGGGGTGACAACGTCAGGAGACGAGGACAAGGTGCAATCCTGGCTAGAAGATGTTGCGTCAGAGCACAACGAGGAAGTGCTCGATCCTGCACGCATATCTTTGCCCGGGTCAAATGCGACCAAAGGTAGCTCGCGCGCTCCCAGCTCTATCGCGTTGTCGGAGGACTATAAGTCAGAGTCCCCCTGCGCACGTGGCCATAACGAGCAATTGGTCGATCCCGCACACATATCTTTGCCCAAGTCAACCACGACCGGAAGTATCTTGCGTACTACTCACTCAATCGCGAGACCTGAAAACCACCAGGAGCGAGATCATGCACAAATGCGTTCTGTCGCAACGACCTCATATGGCAGACGCGCTTCGAGCCAAGCACATGCAGGAGCAACAAATCCCAGCAGCAGAGCGAATTCTACCGCTGTGTCAGCGGCCCACGACTCTCTTTGGCAATTACAGAATGTTGGGGAAGTTCCAGAACTGCGGATCCCACTGCCGTCATCCAGAGCAACCTCAGTGGCCACACTGAGACCTGCTGCTTCGCTACACTCTAATCAGACTCGCCTGGCGCTCGAGGCAACATCCGTAGACTCGCTGTTGCAACTTCAGAATGCGGGCGAACCTGCAGAGCTTCGAGTTCCGCTTCCTGCATCGCCATCGCCTGCGCCAGAGGATACTCAAGACTACTGGGCTCGCATCGAGCCTCTGCTAGAGTGCCTGCCCGATCTCCAGATCATTAGCGCATCGAATGGAAGATACAGGAATAAAGGTTCTGTGACGTGCATGGACTACATTCGTTCTCGTGTCCGGCCGCGCATCCACAGGAAGCTCAAGCCAGGTGGTGCATTCGAACAGCGAGTAGGCGAGTTGAAGCATGTCCTGGATCCACAGGTGATCACAAGATTCATTCTCATTGAGGATTTGTCCCCGGAAGTGATTAGCTGCATTGGTTCTGTTTTTGAAGTGGATCCTGAGCTCTTCGCAGAGCACATCAACAGATCTGGCTATGGAGGCATGGACTATGAGGATCCTCTGCCGAGCCACTGGATGTCGGAGGCGCATATCTCGCTGAAGTGGTATCGCCCAGTCAAACAACATCCCAAAATTACACAATGGCTGGAGACGCCAAGGACCCTTCTTGATCTACAGAAAAGAAAGCCACCCGAAGATACGACCAGCGCGAAGAGAGCAGTCCCAGGCAGCATTCGGTGGTCTGACTCTACCTACGGTGCCGATGGTAGACCAGACAAGAATGCCAAATTACATCAAATCCAGATCAGTACCAACATCTTCCGTAGCTGTCGAACATTGTCTACAAGGCCGAGCACGCGTAAAGAAGCTCTTAACGTCAAGTCAGGCAGTATCCTCAGGTCATCTCTCAGCAGAGCCTACAGAAAACCAGCACATGTCAACGTTGATTCCGAAACTAGCTGGACCTCTGATACAGTGCCGACAGCCTGGGGGGAGAAAGCGAGCTTTTTCCGTTACAACAAAGGCTCGGTGCCCATTAGTACGTACACACCTCACGTTGCTCAGTGTTCAAGCATTAGCAAGGCTCTCAGATGATGATCTTGTCGCATAGCATAACCATTACATCCGACCCATGTAGGACTGGCGAGCTAATCTTTTCATAGTCTTGCTCCTTCTGGACCCACTACCTAGTATATCTGACTTTCAGACACCTTTGGAGTCACAGAAACGGCAGCGACGCTCTGGGATTGATGTTGAAGGTATTGAGTCCAAGGTCGAAGTCCAGATGGAGATGGGGTTACCAATTCTCTCTCGACTACCACCGCGATTTCCGAGTAACAAGTTCGAGGCCAGTCCAGAAGACATTCAGTCTTTGCAGAGTGCTACACGACGTGTAGTCTCAACTAGAAACGCAATCTGCGCTAAGGCCGACCAGGAACCCGGGTGGAGGGCGTTCGAGGCCGATCCAATACTAGCTCTGCTCTAGGTGCTACAGCTTGACTCCGAGGCCTTCTTCACAAGCCTTGAATGGGCTCTAGATGAGATTAGCCAAGACTCTCTGGACGATTTTCTGATATCCAGGAGAATGGACGACTGGCGCAAGCTCATGAATGACTTTCAGATTGAGGTGCCAGCGATTGGGAAGAGCCTGCACGACTTTACTGCATTCGTCTTCGACGACTCCGCAGAACTTCCCGAACCTATCCAGTCAATCGTCGATGAAGTCGACGCTGGCATACAACGTATCGAGAACAGGCTGGAGAAAGCATACGCAGCTCTACGGGCTGACATGCAATTCTCCGAAAGTCGAAGGAGTATCACGGAAGCAAAGACTGTGACGAAGTTGACGGAACTGGCTTTCATATTCATTCCACTATCCTTCACAGCATCCTTGTTTAGCATGTCTATACATGAGCTAGACAATGGCGTGCCGGTCTGGACCTTCATCGTCACATCTCTAGGCATGGCACTGCTCGCTTATGTTGTGCGCATTGTGCTCACAAGCGAGTTCCTTGCTCAAAGCTCTCGTAGTGCTCTCGAACGATTCTGGGAGTCAAGAGGCGTTCAGAAAGGCACAAGAGCTCCAGTGCTCACCATATCTCTGCTCACACTTCAGGCAATCTGGCAGGACGGTGGTGCCGAGCTGGCTGGGACTGTGTTCGTGGTGATGTTCATTGGCTCGTTTATCATCGTACCATCCGTACTGGCCTGGACTACGACGAACCTGGACATCGGGTTCCACGTCGCAGTGTTTCTCTTTCTCATTCTTTCCAGCGTGGCACTGGCACTGGCTGTGTTCTTCGGATATGGCGACTTCTTTGGCGCAGGAGCTGGAGCTGCTGGAAGTGATCAATCGACAGATTCCGATGTATCGTGAAAGTGTTCATTGGCGCAGGGCGTCAGAAAGCGAGTTTCGAATTACAAATGCAGATGGTCATCAGTCCGCAAGGACTACTCGTCTGTCAGACGATCCAACAATCGAATGCTCATCACCATCACTAGTATCGCGATAGCGGCGACTCCTACCAATGCCAATGTCAACCATACGAGACCGGCAGCTGCTGGTCCCACGTGCCCAGAAAGATAACCTTGAGAGCCCGAGTCAATCATGCTAGCAGCACTTGCAGCTGCAACGTGTTGCCAGAGTGCAGATGTCCCAAGAAAGAGCGAGGCAGCACATAGCAAGAACAAAATGCCTTGTGACACTGGTCTGCTGGGGAACGGCTTGATGTTGATGTCTGAGCCCGTTTCATGATTATGTTCCTCATGCCAGCCAGGAAAAGTAGCGAGTCCCATGAATGCGAGTGCCGAGAGTGCAATAGCACCGAAGATGAGACCTGAGAACACGACATCGCTTTTGAACTTCCCCGCCCATCCTATGGCATTCAGTGGATCCTTCCCGGCGTTGCCATCACCGGCGAGGCTCAGTCCAAGTCCGGACGCTCCGCTAGCGCATATCCATGGGTTATCGTTCCCAGTCTTCGCACATATGCCTAAGTAGCCAGCTCGTACAGTGATCTGACCTCCAACAGAAGCGTTCCCGAACACAGAGGCTGACGAAGAAGTTGAATGCGATTGACTGTTGTATGTGATAGATAGCAGATATATGTTGGCCATTGTGCCAATGCTGGACGTGCAACCAGCTAATAGAAGAGCTTCGCAGATAACGAGTCAGCATTTAGATATCATGATGTACGAGGCCCAGAGTACGAGCTGACCTGATGCTATCCAGGATGCCAATATCAGCATCATAACGACGTGGTGGTAGCCGATGAAAGCTGTATGGCAGTTAGCATGGAACGCACCTCTCATGAGTTGCAACGTACGGATGAAGCGCCGTATGCCTACAGCGAACTTGACATTTGCCATGGCGTACTGACTGAAGTCCTTGAGCCACGATACGGTCAAGGGCCTGTGCAATACGTATACGAGGATAGATAGACGAGAATACAAGAACTGAGCTGAAGCATTGCGGTGAGGCTGAGGTATCCACTATCTTGTCGCTTCGAGATCGATTTCACCAATCAAAAGGATGTGCTTACATAGCCAGCGGCTAGGCTTAAAGGAGTCGTTCTGCAGACGAGAGAACATCCAAGCGAACACCCTCATGGTTAGGCTCATGAATGATTCGAACTAAGAGCAGAGATCATGAAGCAGTTATTGGTCCAAAACAACTGCATATATTGCCACTCTCGCTTGACTTGACCTTACCACGGCATCTCTTCTCCATTATACCTTTTGAACCTCCCTCCAGTCTCCTCACGCGTCGAGCCTTCAATCACCTTGACCATTCCTTCAACACTGACATCAGTGGTGATAAGCATCTCATCGACTTTATCTCCAAAGCCTAGCATCACAGCTCCGTTTATTCCCATTTCTGTCTTAACCCAGCCAGGGTCAAGCGAGAACACAACCAGTTCCTCGTTTTCTTGATGCATCTTTCGAACAACAAAGTTAAGTGCAGCTTTACTGGTACCATAGACAGCATTGGGCACTGGCGCCTGACCACCGATACTGCCCGCAGATGACGAGATGGCGACAAATTTGCCTCCGTGCTCAGCTTTGAGGAGCAGAGGGTGAAGCGCTTGGTAGAGCAAGAGAGGGCCAACAACGTTGACGGTCATGTGTTCGTGAACATCGGCTGGCTTCGCATCGATGGCGAGAGGGAAGATCTTCCTGATGCCTGCGTTTGCGATGGCGATGTCGATCGAGGCTATGTTCTGCTTGCCAAGTGTAGCTACCAACTCGGTATAGTCTTGCTCATTCGCCACGTCGAGCTTCAGTATAGTCACGGAGGATCCCTTAGCTGGTTCTATAGTCTTCAAGGATTTCGATGTTTCGTCGGCTGGATTCCGGACCAGAGCGAGGACGTGTGTATCAGGCATTGCTAGGTAGGCATTGGTGAGGCCACGTCCAAGGCCTTGAGTGTGGCTTTTGTCAGTCACGTTCCCAGCAGTCCCGATCTCTCGTTAACGTTCCTCGATTGGCACCAGTGATGAGTACGTTTCTCGTCATAGCGAAGCCGTCTTGAGGAACGATCACGAGGGTGTGGCTGCCGTCTATCCTATTCGTTGTACCCAGTCGTTACACGAGCTTTCAACAAACACGTCCGTAGGATATGTGAAGATATTGAGTGTAGTTCTGCTCCATGTTGGTCAGCCAACAAGACAAAGGACCCCAGCAAGGCGCTGACCAAGCACGTGAGGATTCGCACGCCAGCACGGCTTTACGATTGTAATTCCTGACCCGCGCCCGAGAGCATCGCAGCCAGTGTCGATAGCCATATCTCTGACTTTGTCATGATGTGAGCCGGATTTAATGCAGGATGGCTGTCAGCTTAAACATGTCCCAGGATCTGATCGGATCGTGGCCTTCTCGGATTCTGCCTCTCCACATCGAATGCTGACTGTGCTACCATAATCGCAGTAATATCAACGGGCTAATTGCTCGAGCGAGTGGAGAAGATATCGACCAGATGTTGAAATGGTGTCCGAGAAGACCACGACTCGAGTAGAGACTGGAACATGTCTTCTGTATATCGAAGATTCTTGCGGACGGTCGAAGCATTGGCATTCTCAAAGGTCTTGGTGAGGACGAGGACGAACAGCAGACATGACGTGCTTACAATCACACAGGATCCAGAGATAGGCACGAGTAATTCACATCGCCCAGCCAGTCTAGGTCGAACCAAGTGCTCATGTCGCCGAGCTCACCCATGATGAGATCCGGTACAGGCAGATCACTACCAGTCAGCGGCTCATCCCAGTAGTCTGCGAAGTTCGCCCCAGGGAGCTGATCGTGAGAGCCACTATCAGCTGTAGCGTTCACTGCCATATCCAAGGGATTGCCCGAGTCGGAGTGTGTATGCTGCACCGAGTGTGGAACGGCCCTGTTCAGGTTCCCGTTGGTGGTAGCCTGGCCACGTTTCCAGCTTTCAATTGTGAGGTGCACAAGTCGATTGAACTTGACTTTGGCGCTGGCCACTACAGTCCATGTCTTACTGAGCTTGTCTAAAACTGTCGTGCAAGCCTTTGCGTGCTTATTCAAATCGTTCACAGTGACTTCAGCGCGAATAGATGGGCTTGTCCACAAGCAATAGAGCATGGTGATTCCCGAAGTGAACACTGTGCAAACGATTAGCAACGACGGTCACATGTTGTTTGTCGCATGTTCATCTACCTGCGTGAGCTGCCAGCCATGTGCTGACTAAAGTAGAGAAACGATGCATATCGTGATGTATGCGCAGTATCTCTACAAAGCTATTGTAGCATGCTCGCAGGGCTGCGGCCGATGGTTCCGGAAATGCAGGACTTGGCCGGTATAGGATCATGATACATCGGTGGTGCTTGAGCGCGAGTGTGTTGAATGTATGTTCGGACACTCTTCCGGCGCGTCGGCGCAAAGCTTGCTCGGCATCCAGAAGGATTGCGCTACAAGTATCGTGGACCATCTTCCGCCACGCCGCGTCCTTCGTAGGCCATGGAAATCGCTCGGGAGCTTGCTGCACTCGATAAACGCTGAGCTTGATTTCTGCCACCACTCGATCATACCGAAATGAGAATATAGCTGGCTCAAGATTGCAAGGAGTGGGTCCTTCAATGCGCAAACGCTTCGTTGGCGGCTCCGGGTCGATTTCTGCGCGCTTGGTGGCCAATGCATCCTGTTGAAGCTCGTTGGACTCCTGATGTCCGGGAAACTGAATGTCAATGGCCTCGTTTCTGAGCGTTAGCGGTCTACCCAGCAGTACCGAAAGTGTTCGTTCAAGCGAGTACGCTGACCAGAATACTGCACTTCTACGGTCTTCGTGCTGAGCTTGTTTTGCCAAGTCAGATTCGTTCGCAATTTGTCTACCAAACACTTGTCTGCGTTGTAGTCCGAGATCGAGGCAGCTTGCGATAATTGTCGATAACAGGAACCATGCATTCAGTCCTTGAGGAGATGGAAAGCTGCTTATGACCAGAAGTAACATGGTCTGCACCCCACGGAGGCTATCGTGCAGCTGCAGAGTAGAGATTTGTTGCATGGCAGCTGCATAGAGGCCATCAGACCCAGAATCTGTCCCTATCCGTGACTCTAGGATGCTTGCTCCTAAGCCGAACACAAGAAAGCACTGTGCAGCATCCACGGACGCTGAGGCGCGTTCAACAACATTGCCTGCTTCGCAGCTCCTGCTCGTGTCCCGCTGACGGGCGTAGACACGATCAATGATAGTCTGGAATCCAGCCTCGTCTAGGAAAGGGTAGGACGGATGCCAGGCATCAAAGTAGGCATCCACGAAATAGCGTATTTCTGTCTCAGCTGGCAGAGGAGCAGGGTCGATACTGCCCCCACCTGGAGCACCAGTGATACTTCCGCTTCCACTGATCGGTTGAGTCTGAACATTCGCCACGGGAGCAGGTAGTCCTTGGGATTGTGGTGCTGCAGCATAGATAAGGCGCGCGAATGTGACACCGGAAGAGGGTCCGAGGTATCGGGGCTCGCTGTTCTGCGCAAGAGAGAGCAACCCAACATCATGTGCAAGTGGCTGAGCAGGTCCGATGTCAGCGGATGCAGGTGTCGAGGCTGCAGTCGTCCCATTGAAGCTCTCGGGCGTCGCGAGATGGTTATAGTGTGACGCAGCAGACTTTACTGTTACTGTGGTAGTGTCCAAATGCCGACGGCGTCCTGCATCAGCGTCGACTGTACACACTTCGTCGCTGTTATGGTGAGCATATTGCAGTTGCTGCTCGAGCTCGCGTACGCGTTGCTCGAGCTCCTGAACATAACCCACACTTTGGTCAACGCGTATACACTCTGCCTTCACTTTGGTGCAATTGCCACAGGATGGTAAGACGCCATCACACTTGATCTGTGCAGTGTGAGTGTGGGACACTATCCAAAATGCTGCGATGACTGCGTACCTTTTGCTGCCGGCATCGTTTGCCTATGCCAATCAATCAAGTCAGCGAGTGGCAGAGATATAGGAAGATGAGCTTTGGCGCGTACATGCATTGCCACGCCTCCTCGGTGTCGCAGTTGATGGGCCAGAGGAGGGTGTTGCTGAAGGAGATTCCATGCGAGACGCGTCGGCGATGTTGATGTCGATTCTTGGTTCTTGGCAGCAACTGACTCGACTCGCGCCTTCCTCGTTTTCTCTTTTCCTTCGCAACAACGTCTGGTACCGCCGACCTTGGAAATTCGATGTCTGAAAGTGGAGGAAGGCCTAACGATCAATCAATTCATGGGCAATCTCTGCTGGCTGCGGAGGAATTGACCTCTTTCTTCTGGGCCTGTTCTTCGATCGGATTGCAACCGGGAGACCGGTGAAATCCGAGCTGCGAAAACTTCGTTCCCCTCAGATCCCCTTGCCTTTCACCAGCATGTCCATCTCAACTTCAGTTCACCACCACTTCACCAAACATGAAATCACGACCTGTCAACATCGCCCCAGACATCAGCTGACACACCATGATAAACCCTCGAGCCAGCTTTCCCTGCGGCTCGCCACACCATGATGATTTCCTGAGAGGACGGAGGTCGATCTTCTGCATGGCATATGTCAAGGAATGTGAGAACAGGCCGACTGAAACCTTAGGAACATGACTGGCTCTCAAGAGACTGAGCTACAGCCTACCACAAGTCATCGAGAACTGTGTGCAGCTTTCGAACGAGTTCAGGAAGGCCGACAATCAAGGCCACTTCCCAGGAACCAGGACCTGACATTCATGCTGTCCAGTCGGCTTCGCGGCTTGCAGTGCTCCAGAGCACAGCTAGCATAGCGAGACCTAACTACTCCCACGGATCCTCAAGCTGATATTGCGGATCTGATGAAGTGTTCGGTGCGGGTATGCCTCACTGAGAGCGTCCATCACATGGTTTCAGGTGGCAAGCAGCGCCGTATAGATCAATGCGTCGAACCTGTGACTCGGGTCGGCCTCTAGCATCCATGCTGCGCATTTGGCTTCTCTGGCTATCATTTTCAGCAGTCTTTCTGATAGTATCTGCAGCCTCTTCCCGATATCGACACGCAGCTCGGACTTGGCGCCTTCTGCGCTTGCTACACTTATGGCATCCTTCACAGCGACGCCTGATGATCTGTCTGCAAACACCATTCAGCGTTCGTGCACATCGTCGTGGCAACTCACGTCGGGGATCCTTCAGCTAAACGAAAGTCGAGGTGGGGACGTCCGAACACCCTGTCCTTGTAATGAGGCACGATCGCTTCGTCATCTATCAACTTCATGCCACACCGCATGCGATACATGGTTGCATCTGGATCTGTGATGAGGTTGCATCATCAAAGATGCGCATTTCTTGCGCGAATCAGACATGAGTGTTTGATTCAGCGCAAAGTAAATGCCTGCTCTTAACCTAGCACCTACCTTTATAGGGTAAGCGTCAGGAATCCGCTTGACCCGGATCTATCACAATACGATAGCAAGTGCGGAGCGCAAACACTGCAACGGAAGGTAGTACCAGTACCGCACGTCATCACAAAACAACAATCATAGCTAGTATAAGTAAGC
Source organism: Sphaerulina vaccinii (assembly GCA_022570795.1). Lineage (NCBI taxonomy): Eukaryota > Fungi > Ascomycota > Dothideomycetes > Mycosphaerellales > Mycosphaerellaceae > Sphaerulina > Sphaerulina vaccinii. The sequence goes on from JAKUDP010000008.1 coordinate 1,366,138, forward strand.
TGCTATGAAGCTAATCAGCCAAGCACGCGACCACTGCTAACACGATGAAGCTCACTTCAAGCATTCTTACCGTGCTTGGCGTGACTGGGCTCGCCTCGGCGATTAGCCCACAAGATGCCTTCAAGCGAGCTGAAAGGCCCAAGCCGATCATTGAGAAGAGAATACCTAATCAGCCATTCAAAAGCGAACGACTTCAGAAGCGTGCCTTCAACTTCAAGAATAGCGGAACGGAGAAGTTCGTCGTGAACGGTACTGGTATCCCAGATGTACCCTACGACATCGGAGAGTCATACGCAGGTCTTCTTCCAATATCAGATGCTGCAGACGAGACTCGTGAACTGTTCTTCTGGTTCTTTCCTACGACCAATCCTGTGTGTGCCGAAGAAGTGGTGATCTGGCTCAATGGAGGTGAGAAGGCGCATGCAAAGTGGTATTCTGATCGTATACTGACCATGCTCAGGACCTGGTTGTTCGTCGCTCAGTGGCTTGCTCACTGAGAATGGTCCTTTCACCTGGGAAGCTGGCACACTGGCGCCTGTTCTCAATCCTTATACTTGGGTGAACTTGACCAACATGCTGTGGGTCGAGCAACCTGTCGGAGTTGGCTACACACAAGGTGTGCCAAATATTGTCGATGAAGTCGGACTCGGTAAGGAGTTCGTTGGCTTCTATCAACAATTCGTCAAGGCATTTGGTATTCAAGGGTAAGAGAGGATCTTTGGTCTATGTGACACGGAGCTGACGCTACGCAGATGGGACCTCTACTTGACTGGCGAGAGCTATGCCGGCTACTACGTGCCATACATCGCAGACGCATTCATTACTGCGGCCGACCCAGACATCCACCTGAAGGGAATCTCGATCAACGATCCAATCATTGGCGACGGCACTGTCCAGCAGGATGTAGTCATCGGACCATATCTACGATATTGGCAAAACATGCTCTACCTGAATGACAGCTTCATTGAGGCCTTCGAAGCCCGCGACCTGTTCTGCAACTACACACAGTATCTGGACAAGTACTTGACATTCCCACCACCTCCTGGACCATTCCCAGTTCTCCCGGATCCATACTCCACGGATAACTACACTTGCGATCAATTTGACAACGCTTACTCGGCAATTCTTGAGGTCAACCCTTGCTTCAACATCTACCACATCACAGAGACATGCCCTCACCCATACTCTGTGCTCGGAGCTGTCAACACGTAAGTCAATGTTCTGTACACTCGAGGCGAGGCGGGCAATGCTAACAGTCAGCAAAGTGGCGACTACGTTCCAGATGGCGCCCAGATCTACTTCAACCGAACAGATGTGAAAGCAGCAATTCACGCTCCATTGGACGCAGACTGGGAACAATGCAAAGACGGCGTCTTCCGCAATGCTACTAACGTCACTAGCGACGGTTCGCTCGGACCAGCACAGGATGGCGTGCTCGCTCGTGTGATCGAGTACACCAACAACACGATTATCGGCTCTGGTGACCTCGATATGTTGTTGAACACCAACGGTACGCTCCTAGCACTTCAAAACGTCACCTGGAACGGCGCGCAGGGCCTGTCAAGCCCACCGGAGACACCATTCTACGTTCCCTACCACCCTGAGTACAACGGTGGCGCTCTTGCTGGAGCTGGCTATCTTGGCAGTTGGGTGTCCGAAAGAGGTTTGACATTCTATCGCGTGCAATTGGCCGGACACGAGTTGCCAGGTTACGCTCCAGGTGCAGCATACCGTATGCTTGAGCTTCTGCTCGGACGTATCGATTCGCTCAGCCAGGAAGGCGACTTCACTACACAGACTGGCAACTTCACAGGAACCACTCCATTGTACCGAAGGGACCAAGTGTACTGGGCATAACTTAACCTCGATCAGTGAAACGCAGACCACGGCGCATAGTCGTCGAGCGCGAGATGATGTCGATGACCTGAGATGACCGTATTACTTATGACCTAGATAACAGAACCAATCTAGTAGTAGCATAGAATGCACGCTAGTGTGATAAATACCTACTTGTACAAGACAGGTGAAGTCGAAAAGCTCCGAAACAAGAATCAGGCTGAGCCAAAAGCTTTTGGTGGCTTGCAGCTGAAGTGGCCTGACCTTTCCGTCTCGGCTACCACGTGCATTGCAGACCACTCTCGCTTCTCACTTTCCTGCCTCTAACTCCTTCTACTACAAAAGTCTGTACGCTGTGTACCCTATGCGGTACCTGGCCATTGGACAGTGTCGTCTTGCAAGTGAATCTCAGCCGGAGCAGATCTGAGCAGGTCTTGGTCTTGGAATCGCTTCCGCTGAGTAGTGAAGTAGTAAGTCATTTTGAGCCGCGGATCTCTCACCATGTGTCGGTGCTTCATGCCGATACTGGACATGAAGTCGCTTGCGAGACCACTTTGCGCGATGAAGATGGTATTGGCGTAGTAGCGCTCAGCATTCTCGTTGCGTGTGGCGCTGTTCATCTGCAGATACTTTGGTGGGCTGTACTGTTCGTTGATGGGAATGACTTGCTCGGCTTCAGGAATGCCAGGTATTATGGACGCTTGTCTTCTGGCAGGACGAACACGAGATCGTGGGTGCGAAGACTTGGATATATGAAGAGTAGGCGTAGGAGATGAGCAGAACAGAGTGTTATATAGTCTTCTCGTTGAGATGTTGTTACTGTCTCTAGGTGAGTAGATACGAGTCGGCAAAGGTATCTATATAAATGCACACTTTGTTTGCTCATTCATATGAAGAAGACATACAGAACTTCAATCGCAGGATTCGGAAGATAGTAGGCATTCCAAGAACATTACATAACTTAGCATAGGTATAGGTATAGGTATCTCGCATCAACGAACTTCCAACTCAGGCCAACAAAGGAACTGAACAATCAGGCCTCAAAGCTTTCCTCGACAGAGCCCATCACGGACAACTCCTACTTATGTCCATTTACGAGCTTCCTGTCGACAACGCTGTCCTTCTTCTGCATGATCGGCGCATCGACGTCCTTCTGCGGCATCTGTGCCATCCAAGCAGGTGGTGTCATACCCGTCTGATCCTGGATCGTAGAGAAAAGCGGTGGAAGCGACTTGAACAAGTTTTGAATAGGTGCCATGCTGGCATCACTTGATGCGCCGTCCGTGGTCCAGACATTGATCTTGGGGTTGAGACCGTTGATAGCCTTGGCATTCTCGGCTGCGAGACGTTCGTAGGTTCCGTTCTGGAGCATAAGGTATTGCATCAAACCTTGTGGGCCGCCCATCACAGATGCGAGATTGCCATAAGCCTTCGACAACTCCGTCAGACCATCGGCTTCCTTCTTCCTCATCAAGAAAGCTGCCTCAGCTTCCCTTGACTTGGTCAAGTACATCGCCTCGGCTTCCTTCTCTTTCTGCACATACATAGCCTGCGCCTCGCGCTCCCTCATGATGAACATAGCTTGTGCCTCTTTCTCACGTGCGGCGAGAGCAGCTTCGGCGTCCTTAGCACGCTTGTAGTTGGCTGCATCGGCATCCTGAGTCGTGCGGTAGTAGATAGCTTCAGCTTCGGCCTTTTGGTTGTATTGGTGAGCATCAGCTTTCTTCGTCTGCGTATACAGATCTGCATCGGCCTTTTGTTGAGCGGATTCCTTTGCAATCTTCGCCTGCGTAACAGTCGTAGCTCTGAGTCGTTCCAGTTCCATCTCAGCTCTCTTCTGCTCGACGCCCTTCTGCAATTCGGCATCTTTCTGTTCGGCGGTACGGCGAGCTCCGATCTGTTCGAGTTGAATCTCCCTCTCAATAGCGATCTCTCGTGTCCTCAAGATCTGATCTGCATTGGCCTTCTCCACTTTTCTTTCGGTCTCGAGAACAGCGGTCTTCGCATTGATCTTTGCTATTTCTTGCTTGGTCTGACCTTCCTTCTCAGCTTCACCAACACGACCATGCATACGTGCGTGAGCAACATCGACCTGTGCTTGCGACTGGGCGCCTTCGTGGGCTTTCCTGGCGAGAGATTCGAAGTACTTAGAGTCACCTATGACATATCATTGTTAGCACACTGCATTTGGAACCGCTGTTCTGCTACGGCGCAAGAAGATGGTTCTGTTCTTACCCATGTCCTGCAGCTCTTTCACGTTGGCATTGTAGATGTTCAGACCAAACTGGTCCAGTTCGGCTTGGACATTCTTCACAACTTCCTCTTTGAACATCTTTCTGTTGTTGAAGAGCTCTTCCATAGTCATGTTGGACACGATCGAACGCGTCTCGCCCTCGATGACACCCTTGACGATGTCCTGAACATGGCCACCTCCCGTCGCGACGATGTCTGATCCTCGCTTTCGGATTTGTCCATCGGAGTCGCCAGTGAGAAGGACAGCATACTTCTGGAGTGCCAGCGGCTCGTCTTTCGGACCGATGGTGAAGACAGCAGGGAGTGTGAATTGAAGCTTCTCCGAGGTCATGGCCTGTAGGGACATGCCGAAATCGAAGGGCGTGATCGAGATCTTGGTGACCTTCTGGAAGGGTCTGACGAACTTCTTCTTTGCGATGAGCACATCCTTGATGCCTGCGCCAGTGATGACGAGGTAGGAGTTGGGCTCTGAGACGTGATACCACATGATTGCGGTTGTCGAAGGTATGTCCTAGTGTCGATGTATGAGAGGGCTATCTCCGAGAGTTGAATCACTCTGGTACGAATGTGATGTAGCGCTGATAAGCTTGGTGGCTTTGAGATGTGATCGAAGAAGAGAAAAGAAGAAGAAATGGTTGTGCCTAAGTCGGTCAATTTAATAGAGTCGCGACATAGCCTACCTCATGATCTGGATCTCGGGAGGCAGTGCCGTCTACAATGTAGTGGGAACCACGAGGGAATCCACGGCCAGAGCAGCTAGAGGAATGCATATGAAAGTCAATATCGTGGTTACTGCGACTCATGACAGGGCAGTGCCGTCCACATAGCGAATAGAGGCCATCGGCTATGGTGACAACAAAAGCTTGACCGGACTAAGTCGCGTAGCTGTAGAGACCTTACGCGATTTCTCGCAGTGCTAGCAATGCCGCACGGCAAGGCATAGCCGACCTGGAGACTAGTCACGAGGGATAGCGAGAGTCAGACCGGCTCAGTGAGATATCGCGCAGTCGGTATTACGGCAGAAGTGGTTGGTAGATTGTACTCTTTGTATGTCTTGTGGTCTGCAAGGCTGAGGCATAGTGCGGATGGTCCGGTACGAGTGAACCATAACTCAATGGCTGATTCCGGTGTGCCTGAATGGTGGAAGGCACGAAGAAGCCACGAAGAAGCTGCTGCAACAGGGCGGAACCGTTGGTACCTACCGATTGGTGCCAATGTCTCGTCGATGCAAGGTCGGTTAAGGCGGCCTCAAATGAATCCTTCATTGTGGCAGTATATTGCTCATTTGCTTAATTCGGTTTAGCGTCGACATCCTGAGGCCAGAATCGAGTTCAGCACGCCCACAACGACATCAGGTGCGCATTCCTGTCATTCTCTGGCCGCGGAGAGACATTTCTTGTGTTCAGCACAGCCGACTTCAGCCGCGTCGCCGAGGACTTGACAGCGCAAAGGAGGGAAACATTGCACGATCAACGAGTATTTCGTTGCTTTCCAAAGCATGGATCCGCCAGCGTACGAAGAAATAGCGTCCGAGAAAGGCATCTGGGACGGTGATGCCAAAACAACATATCACATCAACATCAGGGAAGAGGTCGGCGCGTCGAGATCACAACATGTAGGGATCCTGGTATCGAGATTGATGCCGCAAATACGCGAACGGGCGGAACACGGGTTGTCCAAATCGACCTTGCTGATATTGCCATCGGACCAAGGTATGTTGTATTCTTCTATCAGATTTCTGATCTTGTATGTTCTGATAGGTAAGCGTAGCCAATCTCAGCAAGAAAGGTACACTCGTAGGCTTCTCAGATGACCATTTGCCTATCATCGTCCAGCTCGAAGGGGAGTACGACGGGTCGCAGTTCTGGTCGCAGAAAGAAGCAATCGCGCTGTTGCAAGATCAAATGTTGACGGAACTTGGAGGTGATGCTCCCGCGATGCCGATACGAGAAGCACTTCCAGAAAGGCCTGTTGTGGAGCAGACCAGGTCGTCGTTCTGGGGTCGGAAGTCGAGCAGAGTGCAACTCCCAGATTCAAGGTCGGTCAGACCGGCTACACCTCCAGTGAAAGTCGAGGTAGAGATGGATCAGGTCAACTTCCGGACAGAGAACGACTTTGGTCTGTATGAGACCATACGTGGAAAGGGTGTTGTCGTAAAGGTCGACATCCGGTAAAGGCCAGAGTGTAGAGATCGTAATGGTAGGCCTGAGGATAATTTCATCCTACTGCCTCCTCGCTCTTCTTCTCACCCTTGTTCTCCGCCTCAGCATCACCCTTCTTTTCGCCCTCGTGATCGAAGCCCAGCTTCTCCAATTGCCGCATCAGCTCATTGATCTTGATGACCTTCTCAAATTGTTCAGGCAACAGCCCACCACCAGTTTCCTTCTTCTCCTTCAGTTCTCTTGCTTGCCTCAGCTTCTTCGCCAGCTTACGAGCCTCTTTTGCCTTCTCAACCTCAGGATCGACATCAACCGGTGGCGAAGCAGACACTATCTTCTCCGCGAATGCTTGATTCTCAGCAGCCTTCTTCGCCTTCTCTCGTTCTCGTCGTTTGGCATTAGCAGCAGACTTTGCGAGATCTTGCTTTTCTTCGTTCACTGGAGCAGCACCTGGTACGCCGCCCTTGCTACGATTCTTCCAGGACTCGGCACTGCGATTTTTGTAGACTTCGACGTCCTCGGGTGGTTTGTAGCCGGGTTTGACTTTGATTGCTTTTCGTACAGAGCCGTCTGCTCGAGTTGAGGATGGGATAATAGATTCTCCTGTTGGCAGCAGGACTCGGCCTGACTTGTTGACTTTCTCTGCCATAGCGGTGTCTTATCTAGCCCATAGGCTATGTTCGTTGCTGTGGTAGTTGTTGTTGTGTTCAGAAGAGACAGTGGATTTGAATAGTCTGACCTGCGAAATGCATGTGATAGGCTGCGGAGATTCCCGGCCTTCGCGATTCACCTTCTCACTTTCAACATTGACCAGCTCATCCCACAGCACCATTCACCTCCACGCACACGACTCGAGCTCGACACACTACCAACAACATGTCTGGAATCCTGGGAACGGTCTACAATGCCATTGTGAAGAGGTAGGGCAGGCCAGAAGGATGCGGCGAAGCAAAGTAGGAGAAGAGCATTGGCTGATCCGGATGCTGCAGAAATACCATCTTCTTGACCACAATCTTCGCCGGCGCGTTCGCAACAAACATGTGAGGATATACCTGGAGTCCGGGAAGAACATATGGAGCTGACTGGGAACAGTGCGTTCGACGTGGGCGCAAATAAGGTGTGGGACCAAATAAACAAGGGCGTACGTGTAGCTGTGAAAGAGCGTAAGGACGAGGGCGGAGTACTAACAAGCGGAACAGCGACAATGGAAGGACATCAAGCACAAGTACATGGACGCTGCTGAGGATGATGATGAATAGGCCCGAGGATGAAGGAGGGAGCAAGGAGCGGAGCGACTTTTGAGGGAGGAGCGGTCATGTTATACTACGACAATGAAAGGCACTGGAGCACACCATACAGTTCCAGCCCAGTCCCAGAAGCAGGAATCACGGCATATTGAAGCTGGCATGGCTTCTATGCGGTGGTTTGTACATATATCTTAGAGCCCAGCCACATCGGGCGAGGCCAAAAACATGTCAACTTCACCAATCTTTTTATATCACAAGGAAAAGTACTATGTCCGTCTCGCCCGAAGTATATCTGGCGGTTTCTATACTATAGCCTGTGCAGAGAGATGGCTATGTGCCTCAGTAGTAAGGAATGAAATCCTCGGAGTTCAACGTCATACGGCCAAAGACACAACTTCGACTCTGCTTCCACTTCCACTTCACCTACACAACAACGCGACTTGCTAAAGTCACACCTAAACAACATCACGGGATTCTTGGAGCGAGACCTATCAGCCATGATAGCAAACACCTAATCACGCCGGGCCCGAAGCTGTAGCACCAGCATTTACAGCAGACATCACCTCTTCCTCTCTCCTGCTTAAGCTTGGTGGCACGAGACCTAATACCCCGAGGCGCAAACACTACCACTCTCGACCATCACACTCGGACATCACAATGCTGCACAAGCTGTCTCCCGGAGCTCAGGCTCTGGGTCGTGAGCTACTGCTACAGCCATCGAACTTCGATAACCGTTGGACACACGCCTCGCACTGCGACCTACGCCGGATCTTGTTTACATCACTTGCAAATGGCCGGGAAGAGTACATGCACTTCTTGTTTCCTAACGGGATATCATCCGACCGATCAGAGCTATGGTCCCTTAAGAAGGCACAGGGAGCGATGGAGGGCGCAGAGTACACGGCAGGAGCAAAAGGAACTGCTTGTGGGCACATCTTCAAGAGTGGAGAGAGCACCTATTCGTGCAAGACCTGTGCTGCTGATGACACTTGCGTGCTGTGTGCCAAGTGCTTCGAGAGCAGCCATCATGAAGGTCACATGGTCATGATCTCTGTCTCGCCTGGTAATAGTGGCTGCTGCGATTGTGGAGATCATGAGGCATGGAAGAGAGAAGTTAAGTGCTCGATACACACCGCAGATGCAGAGCCTGAGCATAGGAGCGGTGGCAAGGATAAGCAGAGAGAATCGACACAACCGCAGTTGCCTCAGGATCTGGTTGAAGCTGTTCGCACGACTATTGCTCGATGCACCGACTACCTCTGCGATGTCTTTTCGTGCTCTCCTGAGCAGCTACGATTGCCTAAGTCGCGAGACAGTATCATGCAAGATGAGCATTTCTCAAGATTAGGAGACTTATATGGTGATGAGCCCATCGAAGAAGAGCCCGAATATGCTCTTGTGCTGTGGAACGATGAGAAGCACACAGTCGATGATGTGCAGAACCAGGTCGCTAGAGCTTGCTCCAAGCCCAAGAGATTCGGCAAGGAAAAAGCCATCGAAGTCGACGCTGTCGGCAGGTCGATCGTCACATACGACCGGGACCTGGATGAGCTAATCAGAATGTCCGAGATCATCGAGCAATTGAAACTCACGGTGACTATCAGATCAGCCCGAGACACTTTCCGAGAACAAATGTGCTCTGCTATCATCGACTGGTTCGCTGATATCTCTGGCTGTCTCGTTGGAGAGGATGCGAACCTTCTCCGGAACACGATCTGCGAGGAATTCCTGACGCCGTGGAGACCCGGCGGTGCTGCTCACAACAAAGACATTGGTGCGCAAGGCATAGATGATCACGAGATTGACGACAACGAAAACACTAGAAGGAGAGAGCGCATGCTCGTCAATCACTTTCGTTCGCCTGGTCTTGTTGCTGTGGGCGGTGGCAATAATGTGCTTCGCCTAGATGTCGAAGTTCAAGATCCTGACGATGATGAAGATGACGAGGACGATGAAGAAGGAGCAAACGACGATGAGGACAACGAGGAGAACGACGAAGACGAAGATATGGACGATGATGACGATGACGATCAAAACACCTGGACCACGAGAATACGACGTGCGCGTATCAACGTGGACGCTGCTGGAGAGATGGACATCGACATCATGGATGATGGTGTCATGGATGATGCGGAAGATGGCGCCGAAGTGCTCGAAGCCACACTCGCAGGATATCCACCTCCACCACCTCCGCCAGAGCATAGTAGACAGCGCGGAGAAATTCTGACGCCGCAGGACAGTGATGACGGGGAAGCCGAACAGCCCAGGCCATCGACCAACGAACCGTTCCCACACGTGCCTAAGACACCTAAGGCGAGAGTCTCGAGGAGGCTACGACCCAGTAAGCACTGGTTGGAGAAGCCAGACGCCTACAAATCACCTCGACCTAACGAGCCAGGCGAAGACATTTGGCAGCGTGTGCGGCTGGACTACCTCATTTTGTACGACTTGCGCTTATGGAAGACACTCCGAATCAGTCTACGCCACCTGTACATCACCACGGTAGTGACGATACCTCACTTCAAGCGCATCATTGGCTTGCGGATAGCTGGTCTATACACTGCTCTGGCGCAGCTGTACCTCATCGCGGATCGGGAACCAGACCACTCCATAATCAACCTCAGTGTGCAGCTACTGACCACGCCGTCAGTGACCCAAGAAGTCGTCGATCGTGGCAACTTCCTGAGCAACCTGATGGCAATACTCTACACTTTCCTCACAACACGGCAGGTTGGATTCCCCGAGGATGTCCATCCCAAGGCCACTTTGGCTTTTGATGCTGGTACTGTGACAAATCGTCGCATCTTCCACTTCTTCCTCGATCTGCGGTGGCTGTTTCGGTCAGAGCTGATTCACTGGCGTATGCGATGCGAGCCACGCTACCTACTCCAGTTTCTCGATCTTGTGAAGCTTCACCAAGGTGTCTGCCCGAACATTCGTGCACTTGGAGAGCATGTCGAGTATGAGTCTGATACCTGGATCAGCGCACAGCTCATTGTTAAGGACGTAAACAAGCTATGCAAGGATGTCGCACTATCCTTCGCGGCGGACGAGAAGTTCGGAGATCAGAACGCAAATCTGCACAGAGCGCTGCGCGTAGTTGGTCAAATCACGATGATCAATGCCTTTGGGTATGAGAGGAAGCGCTTCTCGGCTGCTGAGCTCAGAGACGACCTCGCTTGGCACAGTGTTGGACCATTCGAAACGAGTGGCAAAACCTACAGTGTCCCGAAACTGGTGGTGCAGAGTGAGCCGATGAGCTTTCATCACCCACTCCACTATCTCTTGTCGTGGCTTCTCGAGAACGCGCGCGGCATGGATCGCAGTCAGATTCGGTTGTTGCTACACTTCGCGCCTGAAGACCTCAAAGATCCATACAATCAAAGCAGAACGGCACCTGCACCGAGCAACTTGACCCACGATGAGCTGTTGAGTGGCATCTTCGACCACCCACTGCGCGTATGCGTTTGGCTAGCACAGATGAAAGCCGGTATGTGGGTGCGCAATGGCATAACACTTCGACATCAAGCGCATACCTATCGTAGCGTGTCCACCAGAGACGTTGGCTATCAGCGCGATATCTTCATGATACAGTCGGGTCTCGTCCTATGCGGTGCCGAAAACGAACTTCCTGGAGAGCGCTACCTGGCACAAATGCTTGACCGCTTTCAGATGACCGGCTGGGTTCAGGGCGACTACAAAGTCGTACCTGGATTCGAAGAGCCGCAGCAACTGGATTGCATCGAGGATTTCTTTCATACACTCGTGATTGCCCTGTCTGAGCGAGGCAACCTCATCCCTAGTATGACGGAAGCTGAGCAGCACGACAGAGTGCTACAGCATGACATTGCACACGCACTCGTCTTCAAGCCACTGTCATTCTCCGAACTCGCTAGTCGCGTGACTGAGAAGGTGGGCGAGTCTGACGACTTCAATCGCGTGTTAGCCAACATGACTACGTTCCGACAGCCTGAAGGACTCTCAGATGTGGGCACGTTCCAGCTGAAGTCAGAGTACGTTGGTCTGGTCGATCCGTACTATGCGCACTACACACGAAACTTCCGCGAAGAGGCGGAGCAGGCCCTCAAGAAGCACATAGCGAAGAAGAACGGCAAGAAGTTCGAAGATGTCGTTTACGAGCCTCAGCTGGAGCCCATCGAATCAGGTCTGTTCAAGGATCTCGCTGCTTTCACTGCCACGCCATTGTTTGTGCAGATTCTAGGGGCCGCACTGAACTTCGCTGTCAATCTCAAGCATGTTGCGCCCAAGGTGCAAGTCACCAGAGTCGAGACGTTCTTACATATGGTGCTTCACCTGATCTTGCTGGCAGTGCTGGAGGACAAGACAGAGGCAGGCGGTGAGGGTGGCTTTATAAGACTTGCGGTCGATGCTACCTGGTGTGGACCGTCCCACGGCTCCAGAGCTCTTGCGAACCATGAAGACTATCAGCCCGATCTAGTGTCCTTCCTCGCTAGATTGGCAGACATGGATGAGTACGCTTCGTCTCACCCAGCAGTGAAGAACGTCCTTCGAAAGATGCAATCAAGGCGGCCTGATAGACTTGCACTCGTGGCTAGTAGCCAGCTTGCTCTCCTGCTAGATCGTGCTGACACTGCCTCACCAGCTTCTTTATCAGCTGAGGATAAGGAGAAGAAGAAGCAGGAGGCGAAGGCGCGCCAAGCCAAGGTGATGGCACAGATGAAGGCTCAGCAGAACAGCTTCTTGATGAACCAAGGTCTAGAGTCTTTCGATGATGAAGACTTGGACGACCCTGGTGAGGATGCCATGTCGACCACAGACGACATCCACCACGCACGCAAGATCTGGGAGTTTCCTACCGGTACTTGTATACTATGTCAAGAGGAGACTGACGATCAGCGACTCTACGGTACTTTCGCATTCCTCGGCGAGAGCAACATATTGCGACAGACACCAGTCGATGACGACGACTACATTCAAGAAGTGCTCGACACTCCCGAAAGCCTAGACTCGTCAGCTGAACATCTTCGACCGTTTGGCGTTGCTGGCGACAATAAGCAGAAGGTAACCAGAGTTGGGCCTGATGGCACACCCTACACCACAGAGCGACCTGGCCTCAGCAAAGGCTTTCCACACCAGTCAGACGGTATCAAAGGACCTGTCAGTACGAGCTGTGGCCACATCATGCACTGGCACTGCTTTGAACTCTACCAAAATGCAACGCACAGACGGCATGCTCAACAGATAGCACGTAACCATCCCGAGCGTGTTGAGAATCGAGAGTTCATCTGCCCACTCTGCAAAGCGCTGGGCAATACCTTCCTGCCAATCATATGGAGGTCTAAGGAATGTACACCGGAGCACGAAGTGCACGCAAAGCTCGACTTCAAGGACTGGCTCGTTGAGAACAAGTATCACGCAAACCTTGCATTCCTCGAAAATATCACAGCGCCTCATGTTTATCAGCAGAGATACCAAGAGGTATCGGATCTCTATTCGGAGCGCAGCCATGAGTACTTCAGCAATATGCTCGCACCGAATCTCATGCAGACGATGCAGGAGCTCACGTTGAACTCGCCTGTCGCAAGTCCAACCACTAGAAGTCTTCTCGATCGCCACCCGTTCCGCGCTGCCGCAAGCATATTTGGTAGACCATTTGGTATGGCAATGGGTGCAGGAGGACGAGACGTGGCGACTGCCCCAACCAGCCAATTTCATGCCGGACCAGGTGATCTGAGTGGCGAAAATGACGCAGAAGCGAACAGATTGTCTGAGATATACGTGGCCTACAAACGCATCGATGATATGGTCAAGGCAAACCAGCTTGCGGGTACCGATGCCATCGATGGAGGTTTCACATCTACTGTGAATCCTGTCGCCGCACTTTCGAGAGCCCTGGGCTTGAGCATCAGTGCTTGGGAGATTGCGCATCGTGGTGTAGAGCACTCTGATCCTTTCGCCACGAGTCTAGTGAAAGACATGTCGGATCAGAGTATGACGCATCTGAGGATCTTGTGTGAGACGATCGAGAGCTACCTCGCGCTCAACGTCCTTAAGTCTGGATCAAACATTGTGGCACGTGAAACGTTCAAGAAGCGCGACATCATTACTGCCCAGTTGTTCGGCACAGAGTCGTCGGATACTATGGTCAAGCTGCAGAACCTGGCTGGAAAGCTCCTCTTCCAGGACGACATCTTCTTGTTCTTCTCGGACTGGCTTAGCCTCATGGCACCGGACGTCGCTGAGGCAGCAAGCATTCTGCAGCTTTGTCTGTGGGCGGAAGTCGTCAAAGTTGTGCATGTCTATGGACCCATTCTGTCAGACGAGCAGCGGTTGGAAAATCGAAGTCAGAACGTTGCGCTGATCGATGCCGAGAACCTGCTGACTTGGAAGTTCGTGCTCGCGAAGATGTTTTCCAATGAGGATCATACCCGTGATCCTGAAGATGTAAACGACGAGACAGCTACACTCCTGCGAACCTTGGTTGACAAGTATGCGCTTGCTTTCCTACGAAAGTGTGCCGTACTCATGGTTGTGCGGTATGGTCTCGACTTTGATTGTCCTTTTGCTCTGGACCCAGAAGAACCCGAGATGGGCCGACTAACGAAACTTCTGCACATCCTGTCTCTCGATGACATCTGCAAACTGTTTACAACAGACTCTGAAGGTGGACATACACTCCAAGTCCTGACGCACCGCTGGCTGCAACAGGCCGGTCAGGAGCCTCATCAAGATCAGCAACGAGACTGGACCAGCAGCGAAGCGATTCGTTACACACCAATTGAAGTAACTCATCGCCTGCCAATCACTCTGTCGCACCCAAGCATCCTCGAACTTGTCGGCCTACCTAAGACGTACGATACCTTGACCGAAGAAGCCACGAAGCGCAAGTGCCCCACCACAGGCAAAGACATTGTCGACGCCACCTTGTGCCTCCAATGCGGCGAAATCTTCTGCTCCCAAGCAATCTGCTGCATCAAAGACAAAACCTTCGGTGGCTGTTACCAACACATGGCAAAACACGGCATGCGAACCGGTCAATTCATCAACATCAGAAAGTGTATGGTACTTTTCTTGCATGTTCGCGGTGAAAACAAGAACGGTAATAATGAGAAGAATGTTGATGGGAGGGTTAGTTCCGGGTGTTTTATGCAAGCGCCTTATTTGGATCGTTGGGGTGAGACGGATCCTACGCTGAGGAGACATCAGATGTTGTTTTTGAATAAGAAGAGATATGAGAAATTGGTTAGGGAGGTTTGGGTGGGAGGGTTGACGCAGACTGTTGTTAGTAGGAAGTTGGAGGGGGATGTTAATCCTGGGGGGTGGGAGACTTTGTGATTGATGGTACATTGGTGGACTTGGTATTGGTGGTCTTGATACGATTACGAACGATGGTGCGGATTGCGAGTGCAGGTGCACAACTTGGAGTTCTCGATCGAAGATACGACTTGGCGTACTGGTTGGAGGTATAGAACGAAGGTCATGAAGCATAGTATGGAGTTTCGAGGCAGTATATGGTACATAGCATGGTCATTCAAGCTTTCTACTTTAGCCCTTCACAACAACATGAAGGTTCCGCATACAGCAACAACGAGCAACCCGCGTGCGACCGATTCCCGCGCCGCATATGCATCCGGACGTCGCAAACAACTGCATCCGAAGTGCACGAACAATAAGCGCGAAGACGCTGAGCATATCCGAGCTGGAAATTGCAGGCCGCGCACTGTAGTTCGTGGAACTTCGTGCCCTGATCCTTGCAGCCAAGCCAGTCCGACACGGAAGATCCGGCGAGCACGTGAACCACCAGACATATTTCTGCTCCCTTACTGTCAATATACATGGAAGCATTGGTCTCGGGCTTACAGCAAGCACTGTTGACCTGCTGCTACCTGTCAGGAACGCGTCTTGTCACAACTGTAATGAGAGAGATGACGAACACACGTTCGTTTTCGTGTCTGGATGACACCACTACACTCTCGTGAAGCGCTGTCTCAACTACTGATGATAATAGCTTTAATCGTATACAAGCACGGCAAAGCGTTCTAGCGTCCACTCATTGATCAAGATGTCTCCTTCTTACAGTCTTTCTCCGCTTACACCACAACCTTCACAGGACTTCATCTCCGTCCATACAGCCGACTACACGAGTCGCCAAGGCTCCCAAACCACGCTCCTTAAGCATTCCAACTCATCGACGGACTACGTCGCCGAACTCGAAGCTGTCGAAGCCAGCAGGAACTCCACTACGACGACGGTCACAACTCCGAATCGTACTTTCAGCAAGCATGACCAGAAGCGTATCAACAAGACCATCAGCAGAAGAGTTGTCATGCTGCTGGGCATGATGTGTTCGATATCCTTGATTGATAGTACTACTATGCCGTGTGCACTGGTGATTGGCATGGGGAGAGATCTCGATCTGGTTGGCAGCCGATACAATATTCTTACTGCAATGTTCTTCGCACCTCTTATCGTGCTGGTGTTTCCATCGACAGTCCTGGTGCGCAAGTGGAATTCGCGGATGCTTCTCGCGGTGTCGACGTTTCTGTGGGGTCTCACTATGATTGCTTCAGGGATGGTCAAGAACTGGGAGCAGATGCTCGTATTGAGGTTCATGCTTGGGATATGGGAGGCCGGGTGAGTTTGGACCCCTCTTTTGTTGCGCGGCATCAAGCTCACATGGCCACGATGACAAGTCTCCTCTCAGGCTGCATCTATCTGATACAGTGCTGGCATCCACGATTAAACCTCGCGAGAGCATACGCGGACTTCTTTCTCCTTGGCCTCCTACCAGCCGCTATGAGCGGCCTATTTGGAGGCGGACTATCGAAACTTGAAGGAAAGGGATCTGGACCAGAGTGGTGGGGTGCTCATGAGAAGAACAATGCGCCTGGGTATCCTTCCTATACTGATCCATCCACTCCTTTTACCGAAGGTGGTTATGGACCTGGCGTTGCTGGTTGGAGGTATGATCAATCACCCTCCGATAATCTCTGACAGTGCGAGTTGACCATTTCACAGATGGATCTTCTTCTTCAACGGCACAATGACCTGTCTCACGAGTATAGCCGCCTGGTTCCTTCTTGTCGACTTTCCAGACAAAGTCATCGAAGGTTCACGCCCCATCGTCAGATTTCTCACGAAGGACGAAGTCACCTGTAAGGTCCAGGAGATAGCAGAAGACCGTCAAGATGTCTTTCCCACGCAGTCAGTTGATCTCCTTTCCCTAGTTACGCATCAACTGACTTTCAGCCCACTAGCTTCGATCTCGCGCAGTACATCTCCCTTATCTTCACCCTCAAACTCTGGCTCTTCGCCCTCCTCTTCAGCCTCACCTCCTTCGTAAGCTACTCAATAGCTTTCTCCTTGCCCATCATCATGCTCGAAAATCTCGATATCCAACCTCCGAACAGAGCCCTGCTTTCAACTCTGCCGCCATATCTCGTTGCTGCAATCGCAGGAAGAATATGCGCACATTTCTCAGATCGACGGAGACTAAGATCTCCTTTCCTTCTTGGATACAGCGTTTTGGCTATCGCAGGTCTCTGCATAATGGCTTTCACGAACACACAAGCCATACAATACATTGGCGCGTTCTTCGTCACATTACCTCTGTGTGCAAGTTTATCGATGATTATGGCGTGGCAGGCGGATAATGTGAGAGGGCAATGGAAGCGAGCTGCAGGAACTTCCCTTCTGATCTGTGCGGGTGCTGTTGGTGGTATGGCGGCTTCGTTTGCTTTTCACGTGGAAGAAGACGCTCCACGCTTCTATCATGGATTTGGCTTTTGCATTGGCGCGATGGTGGGGAGTGTCTGCGTAGTCCTCTTGTTGTGTTATGATATGAGGCAAGAGAATAAGAGAGCTGGACTCAGTGGGACTGAGGGAATGGAGGGATATCAGTATACACTGTAGCATTTGTATATGTCAGATTATGATATATGCACTACTTACAAGGCCAGTTGAGTCAGAGATGCCATTCCCGCGAGCATTCTTGAAGTAGCAATTTCCCTTCTGTCCTCTTTCGAAAGAGGCTGTGAGATTGGCGCCGTACGTCACTGCTTTGCAAGGGTATGGAACGGAGTTAGTGCCAGATTGCTGGTTATATTTCGCACCTAGCGCAGCAAACCTCAGTGATGGTCATATATGTCTTTCGTAGCGGCTCGACTTACACTGAGTCATACAGTCTATAAATGTATAGGACATGACTGCCGTTATGTCGCTCAAGTTTCGTGTTGTCGAAGCTCCATTTGTTGTCGTATCGTACACGGCTGAGCCCGTTGGCATGTCGATATTGCAGAGCTCATTGAGCGTCGTCGTAGATGAGCCCGTGTTGACCACGTAGCCACCCTCGCCAGGACCGGTCTGATTACAAGAGACGCAAGCGATCCCGGTCTGTCCACTTGTCACTCCTGAACAAGTTGACGATGCTATACTTGACGTGGAGGCTGTGGAAGTGCTCGTCGCAGATACGGAGGACGTAGTGGTATTGGCAGTCTGCGACTGCGATTCTGACTGCGATTGCCCGACGTTGCTCGAGCTTAGGCTGTTAGTGTTTCTGATACATGTCTGGAAGATAGTGTTGATCATCTCACCTTTTGTTCGATCCCGACGTCAACCCAATACCTAGACCTGCTCCCATCCCGACGGCGATCGCGATAAGTATGGCCAGTATTATGCCCAAGATGATCCACCTTCTCTTGGACATTCTGCTGGACTTGCTATGGCCTTCCGCATGCTGTACGGCAGAGCCTTGAGGCATTGCTTCTTTGTCGGCATCGCCATGCCTGTAGTGCCCATGCTCCCATTTCCCAGGAATCGCTTGCGCTCCCTCTCCATCTCTAGGGATCACCATCGGGAAGTCCTCCCTTTCTACTACCTCCGGAAGACTCGAGTGATTATCCACGTTCATCGTAGCACTGAGTTCAGTCGTGTCGCAGCGCGTTGAGAATGACGTCTTCGCCCGGGCAGACGGCTACAATATGGATTGAAGCACGCTCAACGGGCAATAGGACATGCTCTTCGTTCGTGTTTGGGTGGAATCTCGGAAAATCTTCGAGGCGACTTTTGAGAATTGGAAGTACTGGTCAGCTCACACAAACACGGCATATTGTCACACTGACACAGCAGACTGAGAACAAGGCTGTGATCGAGCACGACCTGCCAGCCTCTCCTGTTCTAGGTATAGCGCAGCCTTGCGAGAAGAAATGATACGTTCGCGAGCGAATCGCATCCTGGAACGCAGATGAGAGGCTCTCTGCCTGCTTGAACAATAAGAACAGGTCTGTATCCTACTCGTCGCACAAAGCAACGACCCATGAGGCACATGCGGCGCTGACTATCGTGGGCTCGCCAGCAAGTGCCCTGATAGCAGTGATCTTCAGCTTGACCATGGTTTCACGAGCTTCTGAGGAAAGTCGGCATCTCTGTCCTATTGTGTGTTAAGTAAGGTGTTAGAAGGGAGAGCTTTGCATCATTCGGCCTGAGGCTGCCAGTGAGGAAAGAGAGGAAGAAGAAGAAGAGAGGTTTATATATGGGAGGGAAAGAGGAATCCCAGGACATTTGGCTAGCTCCCGCTTCCCGCGGGCGAATGGTCTCCAAGACGTTCACCATACCATCTTCATCTCCATTGATTTCACCCGTCGCCGAATTCGATGTCCTCAGAAACATGCCAAGAGCGACATTCCTTAGCGCAGCCTGCTTCTGATTGGCTCAAAAATCTGTATAGCATAGTCTGTTTAGTATGGATGCCTCTTCGTTCTTGCAACTAATACGATTTGAGCATCTTCCAGCATACACCGGCTACATTTCTCTACTCTCACAATACCCCAACATCAACCTCACTTCCACTAACGCTATTCATCTCTCCATTCAGCACTCCACCACCCACGATCAACACTCTACTGTGATCCTGTTCAACTAACAAACTCCTCGTATAGCTCTTTCCCTCTCCATTCGAATCCACTTCATACCAAGTACTCCCAACCTCAGCCAAATCATGATTCACAAACAGCTGTTCATAATCTCCGCAACTCACCACAATCGTCCCATTCCCACCTGTTTTCCCATTCTTCCCAACAGGCGTCCAAACATTATACGGCGAACTCTTCGCCACCGTACCATTATTCCCTGTAATAACATGTCCCTCTTTATCGTCAAACGTCAACGGATCATCAGAAAGTCGGTAATAGACTGCGAAATCCGCTTCTACGGCACCGTAGAATTCATATGTCAACAGATACTTGTCAACAGGAGGAAGGTAAGAGATAGTAGTCATCCCCGGCCTCCAAGTATAGTTCGCCGTATACGCCACATCATGCACCACAGGTCCGTAGGTGAGGAGGTCTGAGGTAGTTTGATGAACCAGTTTCTGTCCGAATTCCGGATCCCTCTGATCGCTGTAATAAACCACGAGTTGGTTCTGATACGTAAGCAAAAAAGGTTCCCAAACAGGAGTTTCCCCATTATTAGGTATCGCTCTTCCTCCTAACGCGACGTGGGAGACGAAAGTCCAGGTATAGCCTTCATCGGTGCTCGCGTAAATTTCTATTAGGGTTTGAGATAAGTCGTCGGGGATGGAGGAGCCGGATAGGAGGATTGTGCCTGCTGGGTAGTCTCCGATTTGGCAAGGGAGCGTATAAAGGAAAGGTTGATATCGCAAGCCCCAGCCGTTCTGTGTATCGTAGACGCGACTTCTTTCACTCCAAGTAGCTCCGTTGTCGAGGGATTGGTAGATGGGGAAGTGAGGGAATGTATTGTTGTTTGGGCCATAGTTCTCCCACGTTGCTAGGAAGGTTCCATCGGGGAGTTGAAGGGTTCGAGCATAGAGGGTTCGAGGAACTGTGTAGTTCGAAGGTGGCTGGAAGATTGTAACGTTGGAGATTAGAGGTGCTGGCTGTAGATCGTAGGAGGGAGGAGGTGAGTATGTTGGGCTTGCTGCTGCGAGTCCGAGGAAGGTCAGTAGGATGCATGAGAAGAGCATCATGGCGATACGAAATTGTGAAAGGCTTAGAGCATACTGTCTGGGCCCAAGGCTTCCATATGTATTCTGTTCTACTGCCGATCTGCAGAAGGTGACGTTCACCGCGAGCGCGTATGCAGACCGACCACTTCATGCGGCTGATTAGTCGCAAGTCGGAAATCTTGACTGTCTTGTGCTGGTTCCTGCAGGAACGCGAAGAACGAATTGAGGACATCCTTGTCGGTATGCATGCCGGCTGAGTTTCCCCACTTTTTCAATTTATCCTCCAATGCGCAGCCGCGACATCTCGGTGTTTCGATGCGCTAGGTTTCTCCATTATTCCAATACTGAGTCGGAAGTGGTGCGCCACTTGTTCGAGGCCATGATATACCGCTCTCGCTCGAGTGGCGCCTGTGTGGCTCGCCGAGCTTCGAGTGCCACCCTTTCACTTATCCTCGTGTTGGTTTTAATCAGGTTGGCGAGACGTACAGTGTGTCTGCGCATATTTTGGTCGTTTCCTGGTCCAGAGTGATGCGTTTCGAGAGTATTGAGTGATTCTCGCAGGTGGCCCTCGCTGTCAAGTTGCTGTGGGTCTGATATGCGCTGAGATGGATAAATCCGGACCCTCATCAGCCTGGCCATATCATTTTCGCTCGCAAGACGAGTATTGTAATTTGATCGAAGCGATTGGAAGTAGTTCAGAGAGTCTTTCACTAGTGGGACAGCACTCAGTAGCAACTGGTTCTCGCCCATAGTCTCTGAGACCGAGACAGTAATATCATCCAAGAGCGATTGTGGATCTCTGAGGGGCACACCATTCTTGTTCCTTCTCACTCCAGCATCGAGTGCAGTGATCTCCGCTAATTTGACTGGAAACTGATCAATAGCAGCTTTCACGAAGGCCACGATGTGGTCGGAGCTAGATGGGAAAAGTTTCCAAAGGTGAAGAATCGCAGAAGGTACTGTTTCCCGTCCACAGATTTCCAGGGCTGAGTCGATGATCTGATCCAAGCGCGACCTTTGTGCAGGAGGTCCACTCGGTCGGATAGCGAGGACAAAATCGTTCTACGTCATTTCCACATCCTCTGGTGTCTTAGGTCGCGACGGCGGCGCTGACGAATCTGCCACTTCAGCAGGCATGTCTTCGACCGGGTGCACTCCGTTGCCGTTGACTAGCATCTCCGGCGCGAGGGGCTGTCGTCGCCAGACGATGATCTTCTTGTCGTTGCCGCAAGTGATGATCGTCTCGTTCTCATCGCCCGGAGCGACGTCGACGCCAAAGACAGTGCCTTCGTGTCCGTCTAAGGTCTGCATGACTTCCTTCGAGTTCACGTCCCAGATGTAGGCCTTGCCATCTTCGCTGCCGCTGATTATGAATGCCCATTTTTGCTCCCGATCTTGATCCTCCTCAGCAGTATATGTGCCAAAAGCAGCATGCATGCTGAACGCCTCATTCTTGTGGCCTTGGAAGGTCTTCTTGCAGTCGCCAGACACGTAGTCCCATAGCCGGAGGGAGTTGTCCAGTGAGCTGGCTAGAATGTACTTGCCGTTTATGCAGAACTTGATGTTAGTCACTGGTGCATTGTCCTCGTGGATGAGAGTTTTCAGACATTGCCCGGTAGCAGTATCCCATATTCTGATCAGGCCATCGCTCGAACAGGATGCGATCAGTGTACCGTCTCTGACGAAATCGACACTTCTCACTGGATCTGAGTGAGCTGGTAGACTCCTCATCAGTCGTGCTGTCCGCACATCCCACAGAAATACAGCCTCGTCGTATGATCCAGAAACCAGCATGTTGCCTTTCGGAGAAAAGGCTATGCTGAAGACATAGTTGTGGTGTCCAATAAGAGGCTGATGTAGACATTTCCCTGTCGCAATATCCCATAGTCGAATAATCTTGTCGTCTGAGCCGGAAGCAATAACTTTTGAGTCTGGAGTCCATGCAATGGTATTGATGCCAGCCATGTGTCCTTCTAGCGTTTGCGATAGTGCTCCGGTCTGCGCGTTCCATATCTTGATGGTGCTGTCCGCCGCTACACCAATGTATCAGCCAAGTCCTCGAGATAGAGTAAGAGATGTCCTACAGCAGCTTGCTATCCAGTTTCCATTCGGCGAGTACTTGACAGCAGTCACGCCCAGCTTATGTCCACGCAATGTCATATGAGGCACATAGTTCAGTCGGCGCGGCCTCTCGTGTACCGGCGTCTTCACCTCTGTCTCTTCCTCACTGTCCTGCTTTGGGGTATTGAATGCATCGCTGTTGTCGTCGTCGTAGGCGTATGCGAGTGCTGCATCGCCGGTCGCATCGTATTGGGGAGTATTGACGCCGTGTGATGATAACCGTCTTCTCTTCGGTGGGCTCTCACCACGCTCTCGAGACGGACTGCGTGGCATTTTGATAATAACTGTTGAAGTTGGAGAGTACGCGATTCGAAGGACGACGCGATTCGAGATGCAGTAGTGTCGGTTGTAGATGCCGATTCTCCGATGGCTTCTGAATGGTCAACTTTTCAACGCCAAGCAACGCACTCTCATTCAGTCAAATCTTCAGCAGCGACACTGCGAGACTTCTTGCGACAAGGAACTGTACTAACCAACACAGCAACCAAGATGAAGTGTGAGTACAATTATCAACGAGAAGTCTTAGAGAAGACATACTGACGCTGCTGCAGTCCTCAAGGTCGGCCGTGTGGTACGTTGAATCGACTCTCCTCCCTCCGAACAGACAGCGACGAACAGAATTGCGAAACGAACACTGCGAACACATCGAATATCCTACTAACACAGTCGAAAACAGGCCATCATCTCCCGTGGACGTTACGCAGGAAAGAAGGTCGTCATCATCCAGCCCCAGGACAATGGCAGCAAGGCCCACCCATTCCCTCACGCTCTCGTCGCCGGAATCGAGCGCTACCCACAACAAATCACCCGCCGCATGTCCAAGGCCCGCCAGACGAAGCGCAGCAAGGTGAAGCCGTTCATCAAGGTCATCAACTACAACCACTTGATGCCAACCCGCTACACACTCGAATTGGAGGGACTGAAGGGTGTTGTGACCAACGAGACTTTCACTGAGGTTACCCAGCGTGAGGAGGCCAAGAAGACTGTGAAGAAGGCTTTGGAGGAGCGTTACTCAAGCGGCAAGAACAGGTGGTTCTTCACTCCTCTCCGTAAGACAACCACAGGACAGAGGGAATGGAAGAGAGTACTAANCACCGGACAACAGGTTTCTAGATACGACATCGCTTCGCGCGGACGAAATGGATGGGGTGGTGTGTGTTGCATTGAGCATCGGGCGTTATGGACTGCCAAAATGGGAATGTGCAGCCAAGGGCGGGAATGACCACGACCTATGCAGTCTAGATACCAGCTGCAATTGACTCGAAAGAAACAGCCAACCACATCCACCATACACATCGCGATCCACTGCCACGATGAAGCTTTCGCGGTCAATAGAGCTCATAGCTCAACATGGTGCGAACTAGCAGAGGAGGCAGGGACAGTCGGAGATACAGAGACGAATTCAAGCGTTATCAGATCCACCACTCGGCGATATTGAACGACCTTCAACTTGTCCATTTACCACGTCGTAGCTGCTGAGCTGCTAACAGTACAGAACACACATTGCTCATCCTTATGACTGACCGCGCTACAGCCCGAAACAGAAAGTGCAGCATCCTCGAGTGCGATATCGACTGGACCGGAGTGCGATCCCGTGCAAGCCACATCGGGTGTTGAGCGTTACACAGCATACGTTGATGCAATGGCTGCACGCCTACTTCAGATCTCCACTATCGACTGGAATGCCACTGATCGCTCGAGCTGGCTTCGCACAAGCATCATCTTGCCTAGAACGATCTCGCCTCAAAGACTGGAAGCAATGGCGAAACAGGAGCCCTTCACGAAAGCCTGGTCGATCTGGCCATGGCGATCAGCACCACCGAACGAAGAGCGCGAAGCATTACTACCAAAGAAGCAAGCAAGCCATCAATCATTGTCCGAACACTCAGAAGCACTGTTCAACATCCTACGCTACAGTGCCCTGATCCATCTCCTTGGCTTCATCATTCTCAGTATATTCGTCTCTTCTCCTACCGAACGCATCAAGCCTAACCACTTCTTAGGCCTCCCAACTGTCTACCTCCTCCTCCACTACCACCACTTCTCGCCACACACCTCAACATGGCAAACAGTCCTGACAACCATAATTCTGGCCTGCGGCACTGGCCCAGTCATGACACACCTTGTCCCGCCAAAGACGTCAATCCCCAACAAACCCGTCTCAGAAATGCGAACCTGGAAAACACTCTACCTGTGCCTGGTGACTCGCGGCACAAATGAAGAGACTGTCCTCCGCTCAACCAACGCAATGCAGCACCTTTTACAATTCGACTCCCGCATACGCTTCATTATACTCTCGGACGGCGTCAAAACATTCTCCTGCCCCTCTCGCCCCTCTCGCATCGAACATGTCAACGTCCCTTCTACCTTCACCCCTCCACACGCCCTATATAAAGCTCGAGCGCTCGAGTATTTCCGCCAACATCAGCAGCTGACACATGATGACTGGGTTCTGCATCTCGACGAAGAAACTCTAGTCGACGAACATTGCATCCAAACATGCATATCGTTTATCGAAAACACAAGCTATCAATTCGGTCAGGGTATCATATTGTATAACACAGTGAATTACTACGAAAACTACCTTCTAGTAAGTCCAACAAGCCTATTTCCACTCCAACCCATTCCAGTCAAATCCACATCTCCTCCACGTACTCACCCTCATACCTCTACTCACAACTTCTCATGGACTTTCGCCGAGATCTTCCGCTTCAAAGACGACCTAGGACGTTTCCAAACCCAACACGGCCACATCCACCATACCATCTTCGGCTGCCACGGCAGCTTCCTCCTCTCCTCTGGCAGAGTAGAGAATGAAGTTACGTGGGATACTGGGTGTATTGCCGAGGATTTCTGGGTATGAATCTCATCCTCTCGCTTGCGAAGACGGGGAGGCACGTCGACTATGACATGAACATCACTGACGGGGTCTCTAGTTCGCCGATCGCTTAAACCGGATCGGCTACGGCAGTGGTTTCATACCATCTACAGCGAGAGAGCAGGCGAATTATACTTATGCTGATTTCATGAGGCAGAGAAGAAGATGGTTGAGAGGGATGTGGACTGTCGGACCTTGGGGGAAGGCCATGGTAGTCTTGTGGGTGATGAGCTGTCTTGAGGTGCCTATGGCTGCGATCTTCTGGTCGGGTAGGTTGGCTGTGCCTCTCTGGAATGGTATATGGATGCAGGTGTACTTCAGTGGCAGTCTGTTCACGATACTTTTTGCGACTTTGTTAAGTGATTTGGATGCTGGGGTGAGTAAGTGGAAGATGGCGTGGCATTTGGTGGCTACGCCGATCATGAGTGTGCTTGTGCAGGGCTTGCAGACTGTTACGGTTATCTATAGTATTGTGACGAGAGCTAGGGGATTTCATGTTGTTGTTAAGGGATGAGTGTGGCGAGAACCTTGGGATGATGACATGTCTTGGTCTAGTCCGAGAATCTAGACATATTAGGTAGACACCTGCCATGCATCAGGTCAATAGAATCCTTCGATGAACAGTGAAGGCTTCCTACCTCAGTGCTGTCTGGTCAGATGAATGTCTTGCTGGTCTTTGCAATCTGTATGCTTCAGAGTGCATTGGTAGAAATCCTTTGCCCATTTGGTGAAGGAAATGTTCTGATAGATCATCAAAGCCTCCTTCAATGCGTGCTGCTTCTACCAAGGCGATGGTCTTCAGTCTTTGAGGATCTTTGTGCTGGTGAGCGCGGTCGATAGCACTCAATCTGAGCTATCTTCCATTGTTCGTTTGCGAACGACTTCTAGCAACTCATCTAAAGCCTTCCTATCCTCTTCCAAACACTTCGGTGGCCAACCTCTCAAATACTCAGTATCATCGACCATCTGCGTCATCTCCTCTATATCGTCGTCTGTATACTCGCCTTCTATGTCGCGTTCCATGTAGCCTGAATATCGACATTTATTCAGTGTACCCGAGACCACACTGTCAAAGTCTTCATCAAAAGCCTCTGCTCCACTGCCATATACTTTGCGGCAGTTTGCAGTGATCGCGAAGTGGCGTAGCTTTGTCAAATCGGTTCGGAACTTGTTGAAGACTTTGTGCCAGCGGCCGTCGTTGGACCATTGGATGCGATAATCTTCGTCTTTATTCTTGTCATCTATGGTTATTTCGCAATTGTCGAGTACTAGAGTCTGAAGTGTGGCCTTGTGAGAAGTTATCCAGTCAAGCTGATGATCGTAGCCGAAGGAGTAGTTTCCGAGAGCGAGCTTCTCTAGCAGTGGGAAGTGAAGGTCCTGGAAGTTTGAGGCGGGAAAGACGCCCCACATGAGGTGTATGGTGTACAGCTTGAGTTCCTTCAGATGGCTTGCGATTGGTAGCAAGATTTGAGCTGTGAGATGAGTGTTGAAGAAGGAATGGAAAGCCTCCATCTCTTCCTCAAGCTCTGGTGCTGCGTCATGTGTTTCCGATGCTATTCGTAGAGAAAGGGAGTCCAATTTGCCTAGCAGGTTCGTAGTGGCTACGTCTTGGCCAATATGGGCCGGTAAGACATCCTGAAAGTTCTTGATGCGAAGCTGATGGAACTTGGGCAGTTCTGTTATAGTATTGAAAGCGCTGAACAGTGCTGACATGACTTCGGAACGGAAGAAATATGTCTCTGGACCTTCCCAGAGATCGCTATCTGGAGCACCACAGTCTGCTGCGAAGTTCAGGTTGAGAGTCTGCAGATTCACACAAGATTTGATGTTGCTGAGCGCACGGCACAGAGCACGAGGCGCATCAAGCTCATTGCGATATTCTTCGAAGTCTATGTGATTATACTCGTTCCATGGTGCTGCAGTCGGATGTTCGGATGTATTGAACGTCGCAGTCTTGACGTAAACGCGTAGGGTCTCGCTCTTGCAGACATTCGAGCATCTGATGCTGCCGTCTCTGGCAGGATAGACTTCGAGATGAGTGAAGAGCGATCGAGCAGCGGATGCTTCTAGAGACTACGAAAATAACATTAGCGCGGATGCCATAGTCCAATTGCACCCGAGCTTACCTTGCTAGCGAGTCGCAGCGCTTCGAGAGTTGCGATATCTTCATACCTGCAGATGCGATCGAGCAGTTCTTGCGGTAGGTCGACGACCTTCGCAGTCGGTGGACCTGTCTTCGAGATCGCCATCGGTTGTAGTGTAATATGGATTCCAGGGCGATGCTTGTCTGCGAAGCAGTCGCTGGGAGCGCCGAATCAAGAGCGTCTGTGTTCTGAGATTACCCCACATATGTGAAAGTGAAGATTCTTACCTCCAACACATAGCACAAGCTTACAATGGCTCGACGAGTTGCGAGGTGACGTTCAACACCATCCCATTCTCAGACGATCATTGCAGAGATTTCAAGAAGCGAAGGATTCCTTAGTAAGCAAATTCACTAGTCCAGCAGAAGACGATGATGGAAAATATGTTGCCTACCACTCCGACCGGTCTGCTCAGGCACCAGCGACAACATCTGATGAGTAGTGCATGCCTACGAAGAGTGCTGTGTATGTCTGATGCCAGTCTTCGCGACAAAGACCTAGCTCTGCTTGAGAGGTAGGGTTGAGCATCTCCCCATGTGATGCTGTCGACCACGCGGTCCAGGAGAGCGGCACGAGCAAGAGCGGGTAGCACCATATCTTGTGTGACACAGGCTGTTGCTATGTCGACCGGAAGACAGCATCTTCTTCTGCCAATGGCTGTTTTGTAGACAAACGACCAGACGGAAGCTGAGGTGCCTCCCCGAGCTGTTCATGCAGTTTACTGCAGTTTACTGAGCCTGAGCCGTGGTTCAATGTGCACGAGATCTTGCTTTTCGATGGACGAACGCAGATGCTTGCAGCAACGTTGACGATAGCCTGACCAGAACCAAAGACGGTGACGAGAGACTTTCTCTCATGCATGATGCAGCAGGCTGGCCATGAAGTCAGTATCCCCAAAGATATTGAAGGCAATGCTCTCAACGTGCGCAGGTCCAGGATCTTGTCCCACAGCTCGTGCAGAGATGATAGAGATAGCCCTCAAGTCGTGCAACAGCGCGCACGAGAGCTGCAGACCGCCTTGGAGACCATAATAAACGCGTGTACGACCTGGTCGCTCTTCGGGTGGAAACGGTGCATGCTCGAGCTCTTGTTGGTGATATTGATGGCGCTTGCAGGTCCGGCCATCCGAGACCAGCTTTGTCACATATTCACTTTGATGGCAAAGTGTGATAGAAAGCATGCAGTCTGCAAGCCATGATCTTCTTGACAGCCGCCGTATTCGTGATCCTGGACACGTTTGCATTGAATGGCGAATGCCGCGACTGCTTCAGCTGTGAGGCTTTGAGGGGTCATGCAGTCTATCCCACGGTCCTGCATACTAGGACGCGGCCAGCTGCAGCAGCTTCTGTAGTGCAACCAAAGATTCTAACACACTGGCTTGTAGAGGTCGCTGCGGTAGTCCTTGAGCTATCTCGGTACTGCGAATGCAGACGCAGGTCACGCTGTGTATTTTCTTTGCCTTTCCAGCTTCGCAAAAGCAGATGAGGTTGTGGACGTCACCAGATGAGGTCGTCCAATAGTTCTCGGTTGTCCAATTGGATCATTTCCTTAGGATAAAGCCTGGACGGAAGCTGCCAGTGATATTGTAGCTTTGCACTACATTTGTAGGATTGGAGCTTAAAGCAGAGGCTTCTCTGAAACCGGGGAGCTCTTACCGAGTGCTCTATGGCATAAATGTCCGTTTCCGATGAAGGCGTTCTGCAGACTTTAGCCGGCTGAAAATATTGACGACGCCAACGACGTCGACGTTCTCTGAATCTGAAATCTGAAGCACATCTGTGCTCGAGGCTCAGTTGTTACACTGCAACAAGATTACCGCCGTATCTTGCACAAAGTAATAAGACGCTCGTGCCTGTGAAGAGACAAGCAAGGTGAGCTTACGATGACCCAGTGAACCTGGTCTTCGCATCGAACCGTGAGCGATGTCGTGCTCCGGTATCATGAAATGTCTCGGTACTCCCACAAGCAACCGATCAATGCAAACAAACGTTGCGCGTGTCGAGCACATGTTCACAACAATGCGTGCATCCGTTCAGCTATCGCTGTTCGACGTTGTGCAGCGTGGTTGCTAGACATATGGTCCAGGCATTATTGAGTAAAAGTTAGGCTCCGCGGAGAGTCTTACACGAACGCAGGAGCAGCGATGATGGCTGCGGCTTTCGCACAACAGAAAGATGCTCGGGACCATGATGGCGGGTAACTCAATCAGTCTCAATGGCCGGGTCAGCCGGTCGGGTCTTGTATAGGCGAGGTCTGGATGAGAAGACAGCGGTCAGAGATGAGAATTCGCAACCAGCCCCCATGTTGTAGCAGATTGGCCGGGATGTTGACGAAGAGTTCAGTTCTTGCGAACATCGTCCGCTTCATGGTCTAAGAGCGGCGTCGCAATCGGCAGAACTACTGCTCGAGCGCGGTGTGAGCAGAGAGGGTGGGATGAAGTGCCACATGATGCTCTGCGGTCGATGTGCGCGAAAAGAAGGTCGAGCGCTTGCGACCGTTGATCACCAGCGTGCGGCTAGTTGCAGCGACCATTCGTCGCAGGGTCTCAACGCTATTCCTGGTTCGGCGAATCGCGTAGAGATATTGACACGAACATGGCGCGCTTCGACGCGTCTTGAAGACATCGACCTCTTTGCAGCTCTTGCTATTCACTTTTCCAGGGTAACTGCGGTTGAGTTGTAAATGCTGGCCAGTAGCGGAGTCGTCTGGCTCGATATTGTGCAACGTGGGCCACTCAATGGCTAGAGTCTAGGGGTGCAGTCTGCTACTGCAAACTACAGAGGTGTGAAGCCTTTCGTGGCCTTGCCTGCAGCTAGACGACCCACTGGCAACACCCTTGTATAGCACCACGTTGACCAGCGGGAAAGTCAGGAAACAGCCAGCTCGTCTCAAACAGACGGCTGACCGCTGTTGTGGGAAAAAGACAGCTAGACGCCTCGTTCTCGTCTGCTGTGAGACGGCGGCGGGTACCCAGCAAAAGCCCACGTCTCTCAATGATTTGGCTTATACTGTACACATGCGACATATACAACGACGACATCGCGAACTCAATTGGTCATCAGCGATTGTGACACAGCTACCAAGGCAGTAGCCAACACTTGCGAGGACCTGATACTCGATTGCGAGGGCCTAACCGATTCGAACGGAATATTGCAAAGGTTGCAGTGTGGTGCACAGGCCACAACGCTAGCAGCATCAGCGATCGTACAAGCGCCCCAAAGTTCAATTCCATCCGTTTCGGCTGCTTCCCTCTCGCATCCTCTCTTCACGCCCACCACCGGTTATTCGACACTTCTCTATACACACTTGCGGCGCATACACTACTACCCTCCACCGCGATCGCATCACATCGGCGCATACATCTACAGCAACATGCCAACGACATAGGAGGGAGCGAAGTGTGGAATCCAGCGTCTGTCGCGACGGCGCATCGCAGCGCAGCTGTTTGCAGAAACCCGCCGTCGCACACTGAACCGTGAACCGCTGGGAGTCCCGACCCTACCACCACAACAGTCAACACAGACGCGCACCACCCGTCAACAACGCTCACGATGTCACCGACCCGACCTTCGCTTTCGATTCAGCTTCCGCCACTTCACGGCTTATACTACAACGACGGACAAATGCCCAAGACACCAGAGGCACAGCAGGACGAGGCACAGCTCTCGATAGAGCCTCCACCACCACCTCGTCCGCAGACCTTCAAAGTCAAGAGGAAGCGACCCAGCGCACCATTCCAGGAACCTATAATGCTCGACATGTCCGTTATACCTACCATCGAGATGTCAGAGGTTGAGACACAGATATCCAGCCCGACTCTGCAGCCTACATCTGCGCATCTGCTTTCACCAATGCCACATACTTCTTCGCTTTCACGCGCAATCACTCCACCAAAGACTCCGGCTCCTAGGCTATGTACGCCCTTCACACAGCTGGAAAGCCCGGCAGACGAGTGGGACATGATCACGAATACGAAGCCAACATTCCAGCGTGCCAATTCTGTTTGCTCGTCCTTCTCCGACTCTTCTGTGTCCTCATGCGGCAGTTCCGCCTTCTCAATGCCAACTGGAGGCTATGACAGCCCGTCGTCGGAGACCACCGATCCTTTCCTGGACGATCACCACGAGAAGTCTGTCCGAACGACCACACTCGACGACGACACACCACAGATGAAGCGCGTCAAGACTCGCCGACATGTTCAGTGGACTCCACAAATGGATGACCACCTCTGGATGACGTTTATGGCGCATCTGTCAGATCCCACGCTCACGCCGTTCAAGATGTTACCAGGCAGTACCCCGCCAATGGGTGTATGCGACCAGGTTGCAACCAAGGCCAGACGCACATGGCGATCGCGCAAGGCCAATGCAGGTACGCCAGGCTCCATTGATGCTATGATCGAGTTCGAAGAGGGCCGGCAACGCGAGGGCTCTCCAGACACAATACGGCCGAACTCACTGCAGCTGTCACAACCCAGGTGGCCCAAGGCTGCTGCAACCAGGCGCCGCCTGCGTGAGCTGTGTGCAAAGCGCCCATCCATATCGGCACATTACGCACGCATGCTGCGTACCCGATCGCCTTCGCCATTTGAGACATCAAGCGAGGCCACTCAGCACGTCCAGCCAGTGTCTTTGTCGTCCTCCTTCTACGACATGCATAAGTCGCTTATGACTTCGACAGCGCCTTCGATGCAGCCCGGCAGTGTTCTTGCTCAGCTTGCCAGTGATGAGCCACCACCAGCACCTCGACAGGTACGACAGCCTCGACCGGAAGGTTGGTTCGACCGCATCCCGCGCTCCAAGGCACACCAAAAGAGTGCTTCTCTGCAGTCTGAGCTGAGAATTCACGTCGAGGACATGGACAGCCGAGCCGGCGCACCTCTATCTTCACCATTCAGTGCTGGTGTCATAGACGAACGAAGCCATCTGCTGCAGAGTATGGCAACTACCAAGTCGCTGGGCCGCACCGAGTTCAATGGTCGGTCTCTTGACTCACCATTCGACTTCAAGGTTGGAGCTCCTACTGATCGACGTTCTCGAAAGCGTCGGTTCCGTTCCGACGAGGAGAAGCCACGCCGAGGTGCACTTGAGGACGTCTTCGGACCTCCTGTTGAGCAGCAGCGGCCTCTGCTGCGTAATCGGGGCTTCAGTGTCGGCACTACGTTAGCTGCTGATCATCTCGTCAACTTGTTCACTCCACCTTCAACTGGTGTAGACCATGAGATGGCTGATGCATTATTCCCAAGCGACGATGTCCCGATGGGCAGTCGCTCGGCCCCACGACGCATGATCGAGCCTGTGCCACGCTTGCTATCACCATTTGTTGAGACTCCGCCTCCAAGTCGGCAGCACAACACATTTCCCCGCATAAACCTTCTGCCAACGGGCGACAACCAGGCTCCTTTCCACCAACAATTGCTTCAGCTCCAACACGAGCATGCCAGCAATGCGGCCAGCCGATCCTAGGGTTACCTTCTGGTCTTGCCATAGGCACGAGGCGACGACCGCAGACGTTAGTCGACCTATTGAAACACACATCAGCATTGCATTACCGCGGCGTACTCGACGACAACTGCATCATCTAGCATCAACTGTACTTTGGAGCATGCATTTACGCAAACGACGCCGACATGATCGGCCATGACCATAACGACACGACGACACGACGACATCCGGCTGCCCATTTCCAGCCTGGAGGCACGGCATAGCATACATCTTCTTCTCCCGACCTGCCATTATGGGTGTCCACCATCGCCTGCAACTACGGGCTCGTTGTTCTACCCACTTTTTCTCTTCTCTTGTTCTTTTTATGCTTCTGATCGAATCTTTTGCGATGATATAATCGGCGCGGATGTGGGGGGACTTGATCTGGTCCGCGAAAAGGAGGTAGGAGGTTGGCGGAACTCTTTCAACACACCGGCAGGGGTGGTTTACATATTTGCTCTTTTTCGTTCTTCTGGTTGTGGTGTATGTATCTGCTTTGGGTTCCCCTTTGTTAGTCCATGGGAACGTGATGAGGATGATGAGCTCCGATATGATGAAATCGTATCTGGAGCAGTTCTTGTTCATCGAGAAAGGTGGTGGAAGAGACGAATTTATCTGAGGTCCAGGGTGAAAGGACACTGTCAGGCAGAGGCAGTAGATAGCTCCGAAAAGAAGAGCTTTGACAATTCTGAATCTTCCTGGTCTCTTGTCATCAGTACTTTAGTACCGTACTACGAAGCTGAACCTTTTTCTGCTCATCTATCGATATCGCTCCATTCCGAGACTGCGGTCCGTCGTGGCTTCCTTCCTAGCCTCACGTCACGACCTCGCGTGTCATCACTTCCAACTATACAACGCGTTCTGCGCTCACCACCATCAACACCACAATGGCTGACACGAGCAATGGCTTCATGGAGCTTCCAAGCAGTATTCGCGTCATCTCACTGAACTGCTGGGGCCTCAAATTCATCTCGAAATACCGACACGAACGGCTCACAGAAATTGGACACCAGCTCGCGAAAGCATCACCAACACCACAGATTGTAGGTCTTCAAGAGTGCTGGACTCAACAGGACTATAACGCCATTCGAGAGCTCACGAAAAACATCCTACCATATGGGAAGTTCTACTGGAGCGGCATATTTGGTGGCGGTCTTGCCATCCTTTCGAAATGGCCAATCGAGGAAAGCAGCATGTATCGCTATCCATTGAATGGTCGTCCTGCTGCGTTTTTCAGAGGTGACTGGTATGTCGGGAAAGGTGTCGCGTCTGCGAGAATTCGACTTGGTTCTGGTCCGAAGGATATCGTGGAGGTGTTTTGTACGCATTTGCATGCGCCGTATGAGCGCGAACCAAATGATAGCTATATTTGCCATCGGACTGCACAGGCTTGGGAGATTGCCAAATTGATGCGTCATGCTGCAGAGCGTGGACATATGGTCATTGGCTTGGGAGACTTCAATATGGTGCCTCTAAGTTTGGCACATCAGTTGATTGAGGCTCACAGTCCTGTAAAGGATGTTTGGAGAATCGTCAAGCCTGATTCTGCATTAGGAAGTGCAGAGAACGAGGCTGAGCAAGCGAGAGGGAGACCTGTGCCGAGCTCAATCGAGTGTCTGGATGAACATGGCACAACCTGTGATTCCAAGTACAATACCTGGAGATGGAGCGAGCAACTTAGGAAGGACTTGCACAACGGGAAGCCAGTACCAGATGTCGACGACGACGAACCAGATCCAAAAGCAAAGCGACTGGACTATGTCTTCTTCTCAGACAATGCCCCACATACTGGCCAGGAATGGTCTATAGAGGAGCTCCAAGTAGGCTTCAGAATGCGGCATCCGACGCTCAAATGCTCGCTGAGCGACCACTTCTCGATTGAAACGACATTGGTACGACAAAACTCACAACAGAAGCCCGTCAAAAGCATGACCCAGCATCTACCTCTCGATACCTACGAACTGATACAAGACATGATCGCCAAGTACGACATTCGTGAACGGAAGCAAAGAAAATGGCGAATCGCACACTTCTTCGCTTCCTTCACCATATCCATAGGCTGCCTGATCGCCGTCTGGTGGTCTCCACGGAACTTTGTCGCCTTCCTCCTCATGCTTCTCAGCACTCTCGGCTTGTCAGCAGGTGTTGTCGATGGTCTCATGGGATTTCTCTTCGTTGGCAGCGAACTTCGTGCATTGCGCGAATTCAAGTACGAGATCGACACAGCAGCTGAA
The DNA here is from genome assembly GCA_022570795.1 of Sphaerulina vaccinii. Classification (NCBI taxonomy): domain Eukaryota; kingdom Fungi; phylum Ascomycota; class Dothideomycetes; order Mycosphaerellales; family Mycosphaerellaceae; genus Sphaerulina; species Sphaerulina vaccinii. The sequence goes on from JAKUDP010000008.1 coordinate 1,401,436, forward strand.
CAGGCGAGGAGGAAACAGAACAAGCAGTCTTTGAATGGCAATCTGGTCCACGAACATAATGGCAAATTGCTGCACTCAGAGATTGCTAGCAGAGATGACATTGAAGCCGATTCAGGTATGGACAGGATGAGATGATTGGAGGGAAAGGTCATATGTACACTTGACTACTACTACTATAGCTATGTCTGATACTTGTTCATTACGTGTCCCAGTCATTACCCAATGTATGATATGATCTTTCAGAGGATTGCCGCCGCAGCGGTGGGTATCGCAGTAGAAGTGAAAAGAAAAGTTCGTTGATCGTAAAGTCATTCATCTTTTCCTCGCCTTGGGCAGAGAAGTCCTTCAGAGGAACCTGATATGGCCCACGCGAGTGGAGTATCGGGTCCTAAAAAGTGGATGAGGCATCCACATGCCTTTCACGCTATATCTCATATGATTGTCCAAATCATTATTGTCATCGTTACGAGGTCTTCGGAGATCGCGAGTCGTCGTCTGTTGTTGTTGTGCTGCTGTGAAGGGCAAATCACGAGCCCTGATCTCGTTCGTAGGTGTAAGGTCGGCTAGTCATTCTTTCTCCAAGTTCATACTGCGAGTCTGGATTTCGCCGTCTTCCAATGCTGCAATCCAGAGACATTTGCTCAGCGCTTCTGGCTCTGGATGGAAAGTATATTTGGAGCTTGCTTCGATGAGTCGCAAGAGGTTCTTGACTATTGTAGCTGCTGTTTGATATCTTTCGAAGTTGACCAGAGGTTCCTTGCCTGGAGGTGGAGGCTCTATGCGTGCGGATTTGAGTGCGTTGAACATCAGGTCATGGGTGTATAAGCCGATGAAAGGTATGATGCCGTTTCCTGGCATTGCTGTCTCCATTTCTGCTCGGAGGTTGTGGAAGTTACGTAATGGGCGGCAGAGCTGTTCAAGTTGTTCAAGCATGTGCTTCTCGCGCACTGCAACAAGTGACCACGTCATTGTAAGGCGACTGATCTCGTTGGACAGCAATGCCAGTGTGATTTGATAGAGTGATGCATAGTTCCGCAAGCGATGGCAGTGAGCTGCAATGTGGATGTACTTTGTGATGGCTCTAGCTCGCTCGGTTGGTGCTTCCGTGAGGACGATCTCGGAGATACACCACTTGACCACGAGATTGAAGCGTGCGATAACGATGTCGATGCCATTCGAAGTCTCCTTGTTGAGATAGTCGACCCAATTCCTGATATGTGGTGGGCTTTGCTGCCAATTGAGGCTGACGAGGTCTTTCCAGTCCACTTCATCGAGGGCATCCTTTTCGATGATGGTAAGCTGCTCAGCAATGACCTCGGACTCGTAAGCCAGTACGAATGGAATGTGCTTCTCGAAGGGCAGGTCCTTATCGTCGTCCATGGGCGAGTTCGGAGATGTGTGAGATCGTCTGAGAGTGTCCCCTGGTCGCCTCGGGAATGGCTGGTTCGAGGCTAGCTTTTGCAGCTTTGGATTGCTGATCTTCTGCTTCAGGGTCTGGCCAGGTCGCGGAGGTACGGCTCGAGGAAGAAGCTGCTGGCGATCTGGCGACTCAAAGGTAGGCTCCGCTATTGTCGAGGGCGGCGTCGCGCGCATTGGCTGGAAAGGACGCATGGAGACATGCCCATCGTGAGACATGTGACTTGTATCATCGAAGAAGAAGCTTCGTACTGTATGGCCATTCTGCGACTCATAGTCCGCAATCTCAGTAGAGATGTCGCTGAAGCTGTGATGCTCATCGTGCAAGAACGAAGTCTGATTCTCCCACGGTCCTGGTTTGAAGCTCGGGATGGCAGCAGATTGCACGGACGGCAAGCGGAACTCTGAATTGCTGTGTATGCTGTTCGGAGACTGCACATATGCGAAGGACTCCGGTGTGGAAGCTGCTGTATACGGGTTGGTGATGGGGTAATGGCTCAGCCTGGCAGCCATGGGCACGACTGATGTCGATGGACTTGACGCAGTGGTAGGGACATCTCGCCCAGCTTCTTCGATTCGCTCAGGGTCGTGTGCGAAGGGAAAGCCGACAGCAGTCGACAGAGAACCATGGTATATGCTGGCGCCTTGAGTTTCGGTCACTGGACTCGAAACGTTCGGATGACTGCTTTGGATCGACGGCGAGATCTTCATCGGAATGTCGCCATACATCGGCCGGACGTATCCAGTAGGCAATTCCTTCAACATAGGAGGGGCCGGCAAGGGCGATCTTGAATCGTCTCGCTCGCCATCTCGTTCTGTGACTGATGTCGGCTGTGTAGTGGAAGTATGCGACTGAGCAGACTCGCTCGACCCACTTGAAGCCCGCGATCCGGCGAAGCTGCTCATGGATGGACTTGGTATCTTGCCTTCCAGTTTCAGCAGAGCATCTTCTATGCCGCCAGCTCCTTCGAAATCTTTATCAGGTATGCCTTTGAGTTTCCTTGCCTCTTCTTCGAACGACGGTCGCAGTATTGGTTGAGAGGAATGAGTGGCCAAGAGAACTACAGAGTTCCTCCTGAACTCGTCACGATCTGGAAGCGGAACGCCGCCTTCTTCTGTTGTTCGCTTGGAAGCTGCATATACCCTGGACATAGCAGAAGAGACGAGAGAGCCCTCCGACCTTGGTCGAGGCTGCGCCATCTCCAAAGACCTCACATGATTTGCACCCCTCAAGTTACCACCAGGCACCCTGCGCAGCTGTTGTGGCAGAGCTTGCATCTCAATTCCTGGAGCCAAGTCTGATGACTTGCGCGGGTAGTTTGACTCCGTGTACATGGTACTGTGGCCGCGACGAGAACTCTCATCGGCGCTCCATCTGTCAGAAGAAGTCAAGAGATCGTGCATTCTAGCATCAGACGAGCGCCAGTGATACTCAGGTTCGCCAGCCATAGTGCGAGGAGGTTCTGCAATTGCTTTCCCAATGCTCGATCTCTCAAAGTCGGCTCGATGGCGGAAAAGTGGTATCGGAACCATCTCAGGTGTCATGTTGCGTAGCGAAGGTAGCGCTCCAGACATCATAGGCAGCTCAGGTGCGCCTGTCGCGTCGACAATGACGATGGATCTGCTGCCAGATGTGACATGAGTATCTGGTCGAGCAAAGTCCCTAACCTCGAAGGATTTAGTTTGACCGCTTGGAAGCCCGCTTGATGGAAGACCGCTCGAGGGGAGTCCGCTCGACGGAAGTGCTCCACTTGAAGGAAGCCCACTAGATGGATGAGCTGGTGCTGTTGCAGAAGGAATTGGCTTGTCCCGTTTCGCAGTCACTGGTCTTGGTGTCTCTGGTCTGTCCTGCGCCTCATTTCGGATCTCAGCAGATGGAAGCTCTTCGATAGGCTCGACATCATGGCGCGCAAAGTCATCCCAAGCGCCTTGATACGATCTTTCGATCGCGAGGCCAAGGACATCCAGTCGTGCCGGACCCTGAAGCTGCTGCCAATCCGGACCACGCTTCTCTGGTCGATACTTGTCCCCATCACGCGAGCCCAATGACCCTTTGGAGCTGGCACTTCGAGCAGGAGACCTGCTATTGCTGCCTTTGCGGGTGCTGAGCGCCCGCCTGACCTCGACAACGAACTTCCTCACTCCGATATTACGGTTGCGCTCAGTGTCCGACTCGCCTCCAGAGAAGTGCCCATCATTGAGTTCTGGCCCTGGAGTGACCGGAACAGTGTTGTCCACCTTTGATGGCGATGGCTGTAGCAGAAGTCCACGAACGAGACCTCCAGTCACTGCAAAAGAAGGAAGATCCTTCAGCTCGATCTTATCCGCCTTGGGCGATGCCAATGGTGTACGCTTGTCGCGCAGAGCATCCGAGAAACTTCCACTTCTCTTGTGGGCCTTTGGACGTCCTTGTCCGGCCTTTGCACGTGCAGCAGCTATCCTAGGCTCTTGCTTTTCTCTCGCTCTTGCTGATGGCCGAAGCTGAATGTTGCGCAAGAATGGTACAGAGCAGGAGAGCACCTCTAGACTCTGTTCACTCAATGGAGAAGCTGGAATGCTTGCTGTACGATTCGTCGTCACAGTCAAGCGCTGCCCAGGTTCGTTGCCATTTGTGAGGGCCATATGGCGTGGAGGGGGCTGTTCTGGGAGCTGTATCGTGGTAATCTCGAATATGGAGCCTCTATATGTCGTTGGTCGAATCGAGAGTGGTAAGCTGAGGGCAGATGCTGCCGCAGGTGAAGTGTCTTGCTGTCGTATACCGCCAGGTAATATGTCTGCATCTGGCGATGTTTCCATGGGCTCGGTAGCTGGCCAATATAGCATACACGTCCTTCGCCAGCACTTCTTTAGCTCGGATATGATGTTCATGTCACCGCCGCCTCGGTCGGGACGCTGGCGCAGCACTCCAGCCAGGTCATTGACAAAGTCGCAGAATGTTTGTCTGAACATCGCATCGTCCATGAAGTCATCTGCGAAGTAGTTGAGAGTCCAGTGTCGAAGAGCCACAAAGGTCCTGACTCTAGCGATTCTACCGCCATCGTTGCCACTCGTCAATGCCCATCTAAGTCTCGCAAATAAGTAATCGAGAAGTTCCTCTGACTGCATAAAGCAGCGGAAGGTCAAGAAGAAGTCTGCCAAGAGCTCGTAGTCCAAGAAGTCGGGCGACGTGATTTGTGCTATCAGGCGTGCCGGCTGAGATAAGTTAGCATACCTTTTCACACCTCATTAAAGCGCTCATTCTCGGGCAAAGTGTTCAGACCAAGCTGGCGAGCGCAAGATGTGAGAAGGTCACTTACTGTCGCTGCAACTATCCGACCAGTGGTAGGGTGATAGTGCACAAAGGCCGGGTTATCCAGGTTATCCTCGATCTTGTCGAAGGTGTCAGGCGTGATGAACCCAATCGTTGAGGGTCTGTTTGACGAGTAGGGAGACCTGGCAACAAGACTCCTTGAGTGTGCATTCGTGGGTTGCACGTATAGCTGCCCGTTCGATTGAGTTGCCAGAAAGCTTATTCCTCTCCCAGGCGGAATCGGAAATATTTTGTCGAATTCTGCGTGTGACAACACAGACGATGGTACTGTCGAATTCGTATAGATAGAGCTGTGCAGGTATGCTGTGCCTCTATCACTGAAGCGCGGAGTTCCCAGTCGATAGTGTGGAATGCGAACTCCCAGTTCACCTCGATCAGTATCCGCACTACTTCTTCTGCGGAATCTTGGAGCTCTCGTAGCACGCTTTTGGCTGTCTCCGACATACTGCTCATGGTGGTGTTCATGATATTGTGATTCTCTGGTATTCACAGACGAACAAGATGCGGATCGAGTTCTTCGTCGATTGCGCGGATTCTGGAGGCTGATAGCTGGGATAACTGATGGAACATTGCCTCCAGCGGTTTGCGATCGCGAGAATCGTGGCGTTCTTGTGCCTGAGTATAATGAAGCAGTGCTTTCTCGTAATAGAGGCTGCTCGCCCTGATCCGTGTAGTGCGTGTAATAGGAATCACCTCCATCTGAGGTTGCAGGTGGCGTTGCAGGAGCATAGTTGGGATTTGGAGCTGGCACGCGACTTGGCTTCCTATATTACGAATAAAAGATTAGCAAATGTCTTGGACTAAGATCCTTCGCGACTTCACAAAAACAGAATTGTCTGTCTCCTCGCTTGATGCATTGCAGTCGCGATGTGGCGACGAAGCACGTCGCTTGAGGATCCTCGACAGGCTCTTTCTCTCACGTACAAGTACAGGACTCCTCCCGCGCCAACATTGACCACTGTAAAGTTCTTGGGATTCCCGTCATCATATACACTCGATTTCGTTGTCGGTACTGTATCATTGCGCTTATGCCCTTTCATGCCCTCGAAAAAGCCATCTTCGTTTCGTCGTATGGGGATTGGCGATCGAGGAGATTCTGTCAGGGTCGTGAAATCGCTTTGAGTCCTATTGTGGTGTCGTAGTCGCGTAGGCGGTCTCCCAAGTTGGGCGGTATCTTTCTGGCGCCTGCGCGCAATTGTCCCCTTCTCCATCATACTGAGCCATTGATCACGACGTTCCTCAAGACTCTTGCGAGCCTTGAGTAATAAGGTCTCCAGCGCGACGTCACCACCACACCTCCCAGCTCGTTGCGATCCTCATGCACTGCACGACTCAGAGGCTTTTGGTTTGATTGATGCTCATCCTCCCTCGATCTGGACTCTTCGCGTCACAGGGCTCTGGTGGCAGCGTGTCAAGCTCTTTTCTGGAGAACGACAGGTGTGCGTGTCTACGAGACAGTCGCCTTGAGGCAGCGAACACATCGCATAAGTCATAGTTGCAATGCAGCATCCCCGGCTTGTCCTCTCTCTACACACGAGACGCGAGGAGAGCCTAGCTCGGCCAGGATGTTCGGTGCTCGACGGCTCGACGGGGAGCGCATCACATCCACCTTGCCGACCTTAGTAACCAATCGAAGCACTCATACCGACAAGCCGGTAGAAGCCATTGACGTGATGCTGGTTTCTATCACAGGCGCCTCCATGTGACTTCTCACAATTGACAAACACGACGCTGCTCATTGTTATTACTCGTTCAGTCGTTGTCGCAGGTCTGTGTCTTGCAGTGGCTGTCCGTCAGTCTTACAAATTTGCATTGGTTGCCTTGATTCTTTTGTCCTTGCGAAACACCAATGAGCGTCACGATGCACACCAGCAAATGCGGTGAGCCGATTGTCAGCCCGTGGTAACTCAAAGGCGTGCGCCCAAGCCTACATCGGCATATCGAACAGCTCTGAACAGCTTCATGGAAGCTGCTCGTGGACTCCTCGAGCCCGGAGTGGAACACACGCTTCGACTTTGGGCTGTCAGATCTGGGAAGCATATACTTACATGTGTATCGTTTCATGTATTTGACAGTCTTCTTGAGCAGCAATTGCTGCATTGAGTCTGGAGGCTTCTTGACATTCTGTAGTAAAACTACCGGTTCGTCCTTGGGCAGATTCTGCAGAAATCGGGCCAGGCCTCTGCTGACAGCCCAGTCTCGTATGTCGTGCATATGGGCTGCATTGTAGCTCCACCCTGATTCCGGACTGCTGCTTGCCGCCCAATGGTGCAGAGTTTGAGGCTGAAGAGAAAACATAAGGCGAAGTGCTCGCACTTCATCGGCAATTAAGTCTTGTCCTCTCCTCTGCTCGTGACCGGACAAGAGCGCTCCGTTCCTTACTGATGAGGTATATCAGATGTTGACGAAAGTAGGTGTTGTCGAGCTGAGCAGATTCTGCACACCGCAAGTCTCTTCCGTCCCGCACAAGATTTCGAAAGCTTTCGGTTTGGCTCGCGGGAGCGAAAACCACGAGCGCCCCAGAGAGAAGCCATAAGGTAGCCATGGCGCGGTCTCTTCTGGAAGGTGAAGCCGATCCGACAGCTTCACCTCACCTGCTACAAGGCTGCTGTCAAATGGAAGATCCCCTCGGCTTGCGTTGCAAGGTCGGAACCAATAGAGAGAACCCCACGAGTGGACTGTTATTGCAACCGTACCTTGCCTGGCATGGAGTTGGATATCGAGGCATAGGGCATCAAAGAAGGCTGTGAGGCTGATGCTGATGCTGATGCTGATGCTGATGCTACTGTCAAGTCAACTGGCGGAATGGCAACGTCCCGCAGACCGACTGTCAGATGTCACGACTTCCTCCAACCACAGCTGCCAGCGATATGTTCAGCAACATCAAGACGATTGTTCCGGCCGTACGGCCTTGCAAGCCTCTTCCAAGTACAGACATGATCTGTCAAGGTATGTACAATCTGGTCCTGCCTGATGATGAATCATCTGAACATGAGTCTAAAGGGAGACTGTATTCATACGAAAGTCTGTCTGATCAAGATCAGGAAGCCTTCTGATGAGTGTAATAAAACACTTCTGCCTACACTCAAGCTTATAGAGTGTACCCTCTAGGATGACAACTCTGCACAGACCGAACCTTCACTTTGCACCACTGCCAAACAAGATCTTGGACTCCACCAAAGTCCTAATATGCCTGACAAAGCACACTTCCATCTTTATTGTAGACAGTTGGACATGTATCAGATGGGAATTTGTCTTCTTGACAACACTGGCATGCCGGAGTTTCGACACAGACTTGCTGTGGCGCAAACTGATGTCGAGTGTCTGTCGCACTGGTCATCTACGCGATGCGATGCTGTGTACTCACGTCGTTGAAGCATTGGAATGTTTGCAAGGTGTAACCGCCTATGTCCTGTTCGCCTTCGAGACAGTCCTTGTGCTTACATGTGCAAGCAGCTCGTTTGTTGATGAGTGCTTCGGCCTCGGCGTTGGGCATGGCGTGGGCGAGTGGAAGGAGAAATAATAGGTATCGTAACATGGTGATTATCGCTGAATCCGTTACTTCGTGGCCACTGTTGAGGCACTACTATTGCTTAAGGCTATATATGTGCTGGCGCCGCCGGAAGTAAGGAGATTGAGGTTGCAATTGGACTCTAGCACTTTGCTAATCTGAGCAGACTAGGTCCTATGGAAAATCTGATAGGTCAAGAGCGCGAGTACGACTGTCGCTGCATGGAACAGAACAGTCATAGGCAGAAGGTCAGTCCCAACAGGTTCATGGGCGAGGAAGCATCGCTTTGACTGCGTATCAATATGTTCACTGATCTGTCTTCAAATTCCGAGAATTCGGACAATACAACCGGACAGTGGTCCTAAATATCCTGCTTCTGTGAGTGGACTGTCTACATTGAGAGCCTCCTTTCTATGACATACGCTGACACTTCCCACAATTTTACAGCCATGCGGGGAGTTTGATAAGTTGTTTGCTTCAGGTTAGCAACCGTCATACTTTCCAGCCAGGTCTAGGATGGCAAAGTCTGATAGCACTACCCGTATGCGATCCAAGGACTTGTAGCATGTGTCTCGCGCACTCCCATATCACAGATCGACGTTTCGCTCGTTCCTCGCATCGCTGAGTAGTTGTTATGCTCGCAGGCTCGCTTCCGCCTTCAAATGGACTGGAGGACTCCCGCATCGAGACAGGATCTGAGATTCACGCCGCGCAGACTTGAGGATCTGTGAACGATATCCAGGAGTACTTCTCGGCTGCAATGTCCGCATCATCTGGGGTCTTGCAGTTTGCCGCTAACGACTACAAAGTCAAACGACCAACTCAACAGTATGCATATTCATATATGTATTTGTACTCCCACTGGCCTTAGCTTGTCCTGGTCCACGATGCTCTATACACAAGAAATGCTGCCCTATGCCCTGTATGTATGCTGACTGACCTCTCAGTCCTACACACCATACCACACCCAACTCAACTCAACTCAATCCACAAGAAGACTCTCTGCCCTCGATACCACTCATCAACCCACAAGCAAATCATCAACATGCTCCACCCTCACAACTTGCACATCCGGCGGACCATTATCATCATATGTCGGTGGTGGCAATGGAGGAGAAATCGGAATATTGTGAACGACCCAGTTCCAAACATCCTTCTCAGCACATTTTCCTTTCTTCGAAGTACTAGAGCAGACTCCACAACCTTTGTTCATACAATGCGTGTCGCCAAGAGTCGCGTCGCCGGGTACGCAGTAGATGTCATAGCATTTGAATTGTGAATCTCGAGCCTGTGAGACGGACGAAGATGTCAGTCAATTCATCGCTGCATCAAGTCTACACAAGGCGAGAACTCACGAAGATTTTGTTCGCTGGCATGGCAATTGCGACTTGTAGGAAGCAAAGAAACGAGACTGTCGCTGCTGATGAGGAGCGCATGTTTTCTGATGGATGTGATGATGCAAAACCTCGAAGAACAGAAGAACCAGAAGAAAATAAGAAAGTGAGTGTGAACTGTTTCAGAGAACGAAGAACAAGACCTGCTTGTTGAATCGTATGTTCTGTGGTGTAATGGTCGGAAAAACTGTGATAGTGGCTGATGAGTGGTACAGCAGGTGCCTATGAACGAGAGTACGAACCAGGATGTCTGGTGTAATCTGCCCAGGCAAGATGTTTGAGATGATGGTGTTCACCGGTTCGACAAATGACTCTGCGCGAACCTTGCTGAAGAGAACTCCTGTTCACGATCACATGTGTAGATGAGAACAATATTGTTTCGGAACTGTGCTTTGTTCCAGATGTGCTGTGTCTTGTCGAACGCCGGACTGTCTGCCGTGATCTTGTCATTATTGCTCCGGTCGTGCTTGTTGAACATGGTCCAACACCTTGTAGCCAAGAAGGGGATGCATGTCTGCAAGCAATGCCGATCTTCGAACCTTACTATCATTAACTAATCAGCAGGCATAATACCACGAACTGTTGACAAGGTACATGGCTCGAAAGAGATCAGAGTGATCAGCCTCATCACGTTGTGCAACGTTCTCGAAGCAATGGAAAGGATCGCGATACCATACATAACATCACTTCCGATCTGTGCGGAGTCTCGCCCGATGTACGCTCCTGATCAACCGTCGACTTCTTCGATGAGCCAGGAAGAGAGTCGCATATAAACGCCCACGACCGGAGCAGCTCCCAGAGCGTATCAAGGCGGATCGAAGGTTTTCTGATTTGGCTTCCCCAGAGCGGCCATGAAGCAATGGCGTAGGTAGGATCCCAAGAGCGCCACCACTTGACCAGATCGTTGAGTATGAGGCTATGAGCAAATCAGCGATGGAAAATCTGATCCATCCTTGGCTGCTCGACTAGATCTTTGACAACCTCCCCTTCCTCTCTAGGGTCTCCCGCTCCACAACATCGAAAACATCGTACTTATCCAACCAGGTCTCAAATCCCGCTGAGCCAAATGGAGCAGTTCCATCAGTCTCCGCATTCGAGAATCCGGGATCACTCCACAGCTTCTTCCAGACTCGATTCCTCCTTTCGACTTTCTCAGCATCATTCTCTGTCCAGCTCTGTCCAATGACAGTAGCATACCGCCTCACAAGGTCACATCGAGGCCGGCGCAGTGCCTCGTAGAGTTCGACCTTGGAACGAATATCATCGCTGCCAGATGAAGTAGACGCGAAGAGCTCGGAGAGCACAACAGCATCTTCCAATCCCATAGCAGTACCTTGTCCAGAATACCATGTCATAGCATGAGCAGCGTCACCTAGCAGAACGACTCTACCCTCATTCGATGACCATGATGGTAGATCGGGGCTGACTTCCCTGAATCGCCATCTAAAAGCGCTAGTGGCGATGTCGAGAGCTTTACGAATCCCATCGTGGTGGTCAGAGAAACGTTGACGGAGCCATGTGAGATCGAAAATTTCTTCGTTGGGAATGTCTGGGTGAGGATCGTGTTCAAAGGTGTATTCTGCATCTCCAAACTGCATATCAAAGAGATTCTGAAAAGGTGCAGGTGTGGCGACGATGTTTCTTCCAGGCGAAGCCACGATGATACTATGTTTTGGTCCATCCATGAATGTACTTAGTACTGGATCGTTTTGGACGAGATCCAGAGGTAATTGGATTTGGAAGACGGCTTTCGGCAAGAGTGTGGAGGATTTGTGTTGTGGCCAGAGCAGGCGCCGGATCTTGCTATTGGCTCCGTCTGCTGCTATGATGAGATCGGCCGAGACCTTCTGGCCGTTTTCAAGTATGATCGCAGGCACTTGAGATTCGATCTGTATGAGTTGCTCGCCCTCGAAGACCTCAACACCAAGGTCGATAGCTGCTTGACGCATCAAGTCCTTCATTACTCTCCGCAGACACCAGTAAGCATGGCCTTGGTTCTTCTTCACGATGCTTGTGCCCGTTTGATCTCGCAGGTCGACCATCTCTGTGTCGTGGGCGACCTCCTTCAGTTTCCTCCTTCAGTTTAGAAAGTAAGTTCCATTTGCGCAGTATGTTTTCGACATTGGGTTGTAGACCAATGCCAGATCCACTTTGTTCTCTATCAGAGCTGGTCCTTCTCTCGTAGACTTGTACATGATGGCCATGACGAGCGAAACCCACTGCAGCAGCGAGACCAGCTATACCAGCTCCGACAACAAGTACGTTCAACAGCATTGCTGATCGCCCATTCGTCGGTACCTGCCAATGTTAGAGGTTACTAGACAGAAGTTCTGCCAGAATGAAGAAGAGTAATAAGTGTCGAGTGGTATTTCGCGGATCATGTCGTTGTAGGATTCTGAACCTGCTGAAGTAGGGCTAAGCTGCTGAAAAATAAGCTCGCGGATTGCATCTCACCTGACCATCGTCAGGCATCCGCATCGACTCTTGAGTTCACTATTGCAAGATCATTCTGGGCAGTCGACGCGCCAAGCATACTGAGTATGGCTACGTGCTGTTGTGAAGGCATTCATGTGCTCGCTGTCATAAGCAAGGCTGGCATATAGATATGACTGTAGTGTTATATCAGTATGCCCAGCTGCGGTTGCAATATCGCTGGCGATTAGAGCACTGCGCCGCTGCATAATGCCACATGAAGCAGCTCCACGATTCCGGGGACGAGTGGCCTCAGTCTATCACTTCGGGCATTCATAGCACTCACCAAGCCTCGATTAAATCATTCTGACTTCGATGCAGGCCTCGAGAATCCGCTTGCACATACGCGCAAGGCGAGTGCTCAGTCCGGACCGCGATTTACTGAGTTCAGCGCTCAGGCTCTCGCTTTATCAGATTCTTCTATCTTCGAATCTTCCAGACTGTTCACTCTTCACTTGACGACTGCCGGCATCCGGTCTTCGATCCTCGTCTCTGGCTGGCCGAGAGTGATTAATCTTCACTGTCGTCGTTCTCGATCCTCGTCGCTGGTTGGTCGAGAGCGATTGATCTTTCATGTGTCGTAAGCACGTGCCACAAAAGTGAATTGGTCCCCAGCCACCGTCGCCAGCGCGCACTGCCTATAAGTACTTCACCTTCGCCCACCAAACTTCCTCTTTCTTTCTCTCATCGACTGACTTCCACACAGATCACGCAAAATAGATTGTAAAAGCCGTTTGGTTGACCAGCCCTTGTGGTTGGTTGCCATTAGCGGCCGACACCTACGGGTGCTGGGCGCAAACACCCGCCGCATCTTTGATGTTGCTCTCCTTCGGGATGATGCCTAGGCGAGGGCGTTCCTTTCACTTTCTCTGCGTCGATCCTTTACAGAAGGTCGGTCACACACTTTTTCATCATCTTCGCTGCTCTCCACAGAGCAGTGGGTTGGAGAAGAGACTTTCTTTTCTCGAACTCGAGGCTCGCCATCTCTGCATTCGCACGTTGCATGATCCTCCTTCCACGACTCGAATTACCACATTCTGAGGCTTCCCTTCATCTCGATTCGCCTCGAACCTTCCACCCTCCCCATCTCACAACCACATCTCGGCAAATGGCTCTGGACAGGCGCAGGCTCGGGCTCAGGTACCGGCTTGGTAAGCTTGCAGCTAAAGCGCAGGGTGCTCAGAAGGAGACCAACACGAATCGCAGTATGACCTAAGCTCAGATGAAGTCTTCACTCAAGTTTGGGCATCATGGCACAAAGCCACCACCACGCATGGTGTTGGGCCGATCGCGTTATCGTGATCGAGGTCCATGGTAGTATGCACGCCTCATTCTCGATTGCTTTCGTTGTCGTGACGAGGGAAGTACAGCTGCGCATCTTGAGAGTGTCGTTGATATGGCGCAATGGTATATGGCGCGGTGGTATCTGGCTGTGGAACGGTTGCTAAAACTGAACGGTTGAAGAGAAAGCAACGGTTGCCCGAGACCGAACGGATTAGCTTTTCAAACCGATCCGAACCCGAGAGCAGTTGCCAAATCGAACGGCTGCTCTTATCATCTCCGTCACACATACATCAACGACACAATGTCCGCGTAGGATCTTCAATGAAGGATGCCGGCATCAGTAGCTCGCGAACCCAGCGATGCCCTGCCTGCGGACAGCGGGGAGACGATCGGCAGCTGAGGAGGAGATGATGAGGGGCTGTCCTGCTACCGCATGAAAGAAGAAGATGCCTTCGAAGACGCTCAAAAAGGTGTATAGATCTGACCACCAAGGTGTCTGACACCCAAACCAAGACCGCCAGCAGCATCAGCCATGTCAAGCGAACCAAAGCCACAACAAGCGCCACCCACAGGCTTGCCGAAAGGCTCGACAACTTGCGAAGTGTCAATCATAAACACCACATGCGACCTCGTAGTTCCACCTGCTACACTCATTGAACCTCACATAGACGGTCACGACTGGCTTAATTTACCGACTTACAGCTTCCTGATCACGCATCCTTCTGGAGCTCAAGTGCTGTTCGATCTGGGTTGCAGGAAAGACTGGCAAAATCTGGTGCCCAACGTCAAAGAAGTGATCACACAACGGGTACCAGGTCTGAAAGTGGTAGCCGAAGTCCCAGATATCCTTCGTGAAGGTGGCGTCAATGTTGAAAAGCTCAAAGCCTTGATCTTGAGCCATTGGCATTACGATCACTCTGGCAATATTTCCAGGCTACATCCTTCAACAGATCTCATCGTGGGACCCGGCTTCAAAGCCGCCTTCGAGCCAGGCTTTCCTCAAAGCACTTCTGTCTTCTATGAAGAAGATTTCAAAGGCAGAAATGTGATCGAACCTCCTTTCAGCGATGATTTGATGATAGGTCGATATCAGGCGTACGATTACTTTGGCGATGGCTCACTCTATGTCCTGAACGTGCCAGGCCATACGACAGGGCATATATCTGCTTTGGTCAGAACTACTCCTGACACTGCTATCTTCATGGGCGGTGATGTCTGCCACTTTACAGGTCAGCTTCACAGCACGCTCATTTATCAAACGACCTGCTTATGTTATTGTCAGGTGTAATTCGGCCTTCATCTTACCTTCCAATGCCGGACCCTCTACCAAAAGAGACCGTCCTCGACCCTCGCTTCCAACATCCATGCCCATGCATCACATTCACAGCCTGTCACCCAAACCAAGCAGAAAGCCAGACAAGTCCCTACTATCGCTGCTCAACAGACAAGACTCAATCATGGTATGACGATCCTCCAACAGCAATGGAGTCGATTCACAAGCTCATTGAGATCGATGCGGATCCGAACGTGATGGTGCTGATTGCACATGATGCTGCTCCTCTGGATGTCTTACCTTTCTTCCCAAATGGCAACATCAACGACTGGCAGAAGCAGGGATATAAGGAGAAGATGCATTGGCACTTCGTGAACGAGTTACCGGTTGATGGCAAGACCGGACGAGAGCCGCTAGTGGATGGGCTTTATGATGACAGTGGAAAGCGGATCAAGACTTTGGATGGCGAAGCTGTCCATAACAAATGATCTAGCACTGTACCACCTTCATACAAACCTACGCCTTACTCAAAAACCCCGGCCCATGATTCCCTCTTCCCTCCCCAATAATCGTCTCCAACAGCAACCTCAACCCTTCCTCCGCGAACTTCACCATATTCCCTACTCTATCCCCTCCTAATTCAGTGTTCACCTCCCTCGTAAACACTCCCCTCTCACAAGCCACGGCCAGCGCAACATATCCCGGCGTCCTATTCGGCGTATTCCCTCCCGTCGGACCTGCAGTCCCACTCTCACTTAACGTATAAGTCGAACCTAAATCTTTTCTGACATGAGTAGCCATCCCAGAAACGATATCTGTCGTAGGACCTTTATAGTTTGCGATCGACTCTTGTGTCCAACCCGCGTAGGCGATGCGGGAGGGCAAGGTATAGAGTGTCAGGCCACCTTTGTAGAATTTTGAGGCGCCAGGTGTAGAGAGGAGGGAGGAACTGATTAGACCTCCGCAGGCGGTTTCTGCTATGCTGACTGTTTCGTTGCGGGATTTGAGGAGTTCTGATATTTGGGTGAGGAGGTCGCGGAGTTGAGCAGGAGGAAAAGAATGGGAGTCATTCTGGTCTTGGGAGGGGAAGGGATCTGTTGAGGTGGACATTCTGTTGCTGTGAGGTTGTTGTTGGTAGAGTGGTCTGGATGTCAGATGGGTTGTGGAAGAGCTTGATATGGATCGGAAGCGGTGTTGTTGAGATAGAATTGTTTTTCTCGCGTTAGATGTGAGGCAAGTACGTCTGATACTTGCGATGGACTTCATATATGAGTTTGATGCTGGTTGATAGTTGTATTTCTAATACAATGCCACAGGTTGTTGCAGCGGGGAGCTCGAGCTTGCATGACGTGCAAGCAACATTGTGCTGGCCGAAATCGGAGCATGCTCCAGCAACGGACTCATATATGCTGTATCAGCTCAGGTCCGGCCTATATGGCATATTTATGCAGGTTGGGGTGAACTGATTGTTGACTTGATTCTTCCACTTGTCTCTGTTGAGGTCCTAGTCGCAACATGCTCAATCATTCTGATTTCCGTCGAGAGGCGCCATTGCCAGTCTTGACTTCCCTCACTGTGCACTCTCCATCAACTCACAAACAGCGTGAAACACAGCTCTCGCCCTCTCATCCTTCTGCAAAGCTTCATTAGCCCCCGTTCTGCCTCCATTTCTTCGCCCCAATCGATCAGAGTGCCATCTGATCTTCTCTTTCTTCAAAACATCCACCAATTGCTGGATCTGTTGCGGCGAAGCACTCCCCTTATCGAAACCCACTTCAACCCTTCCTGTCGCAGGATTCTGCTTGTACTGCGGAGATAAACCTACCACTCCCAGAAAGAAAGCCTGAGCATTTGCCTGCATGACTGTTTCCTCAGACCAAGATCCAACATGAGTACTGACATGCGGGGCCCAGATAGAATCACGAGCTGCGAGACCGCCTGTATGGAGACCTCGAGCTGGGTATGGGACATCTGGAGAAGTGGAAGGCAGAGCCTTCCATCTCTCGTCATAAGTCGCGAAGAGTCTTTTAGCTTCATCTGGTCTAAGCACTGTAGCAGGTGGCTGCGGAGGGGCCGTTCGTCGTAGGGGGCGGGCGAAGTTTGTGGGATTACCGCCATTCGAAGCTGTGTATGAGTGTTGGACGTGCGGGTGAGAATGCCCGCCTGTGCTATATCTTGTGCGTTTCTGAGGTCCGCCCGGCATGGCGAAGAAGCCGAAGTGTGCGTCTTCTGCTGAAGGTCGAGTCTGCTCGAAGAAGTGGTCGAATGGATCGAATGGCATGGCATGTACGCCGTGTAGGTTCTGGAAAGCTTTTATCACTGGATCTGGGTGGGGAGGAAAGCCTGGAAAGCCATGTTGAGAGAAAGGGTGGAAGAACTGTTCATGCATGTTGCGAGACGACTGAGAGTGTCTAGGCTGTGAACGTGGTGGCTCGTGAGACTTCTGGCGAGGTGGCATTCCTGGTCGCTGGTGAGAACCTTGACGAGGCGGCATCTCTGGTCGTGCATTCCTCATCTGACGTGCTTTTACTTCATTGAGTTCACTCTGTGCCGTCGCCAGTGTCTTCTCGTGCTCTTTCAGCTCATCGATGATACGCTGCAAATATGAGGAGCTGATGTTGGCCTGCTTGGAAGCATGAGCGAGCTTCTGCTTGCAGCCTCGAACGTTCCTTCTTTCCTGCTCGACAGCATTCTCCAACGCTTCGATCATGTTCGCCTCCAGTGTACTTTGATGTTGGGAACGAGGACGTGATTTGCTGTGCGTATATTCTGGTTCGGAGTCTGTTGAATCGTGATAGTCAACCTCGATGAACTCTGGTGGCCGTTCTTTCGGCTGCTCCCAGACAGGCTGCCTAGTGCCTGCTGGATGAGTGCTGTGTCTGCGAGATGCTCTCACAGGCGGCGGCCTATCCTCTTCAGACGATCGCTCACGGCTGCTAGAGCTGTCCTCGCGGCGGTGTTGCTTGACATCTGCAAGTCTGTCTTTCAATCTTCCGAAGATAGACTTGGGTCGTGTTCTTCGATTAGGTGCGAAATTATCACTCTCGTAGGCCAGATCGGGATCGTAGTTATCGTTCGGAGTATCGATATGGCCTCGACGTCGGCTGCCTTGACCTAAGCCATTGTCTCCAATGACAGTGTGTTGTGGATGCATTGCTAGTGTGTTCTCCAACAGACCACCAAACGCACTTCCGAGCAGTCCAAAGGGCGTACTTCTTGAAGCATGATGTCGATGCGATGACATAAATGGGTCGAAATTGAATGGCCCGTTCGCTGTGCCAGAAAAAGCCCCAAAACTCAAACCTGGTGTCGCGTATGTCGTAGAATCGACTGTGTAGTGGACGCCGTTAGATGTCCAGGATCGCGTGCTGCGCTGAGGGTGATTAAGTGACATTGCTGGTCGTCCTCGCGAGCCTTCACGTGCGTCATTGCCAAATGGCATCGCCATGGTTCGCCTTGTGATCTTCAATCTAAGAAGGTGCAGCTATGCAGGTTCGGTCCAAGATTGTCCAAATATTGTATACCGTGACTCGCCTGCAAATCGTGACGTTTACTGGCCAGACTTCGACTTCACGGCCAGATATTGATTTGTGCACAGCTTTCGTTCTATCTGGGCACCGTTATCCGCCTTTTCGCACAGGTATCCTAGTTGCAATCAAATAGCAGCCTGATAAAATCTTGTTTGAAGCTGGATTGGAGCAGATGCTTGCATGCTTTCGGACACCCAGACGGTGCTGTCACCAGGGTTCCAAGTAAACAATGAGGCAAAGTTGACGTTCGATATTCGCAACGTGCTCCGGGCGTAGGTGAGGTGCAGTCTTCCGACGTCACATCGCAAGTTTCAGGTTGTCTGTAGAGGTGCTGTGCAGCCTCGTCTTGAGGTGAAGCTCCAATTGGCTGTGCACTGTGCCACACAGGTTGTTTGTCTGCGGGCGTTGAACCCCAATCAGGGTTGCAGATGCCCAAGAGTCAGGTGCTGCGCTGCGGCTTCCCGATGGAGCTCGGCTGTCAAATGTCGTCGATCGGTGTCACGACAACCATTAAGTTAGAAGTGATGAAGTCGAAGAAGTGAGCGTGAAGGATTAGATAGAAGTGAGCAGTGTAACATTGTGTGATGGATCACGAGAGAGCTGACTGGCCGACAAGGTGAGGTGCAAAGAAGTGGGGTTATCCTGGTATTGACAGGCAGGAGCCACAGCTTGCGTAACTTGCACAGAAACCAGGAAGATCATGGAATGCGGGAGCTTTCGATGCTCCTATATGTACAGATCTATTGTTCAGTCCTTTTCGGTCTCCTTCTGGCCAGGTCGAAGAGGTGCCAGTCTCACAGTAGGCGCTTCACCCACATGCTCAAGTCCTGTGCCATCGCGAGAGAAGTTCTTGGCTACTTCATATGCGCTACGCAAGCAGTCGTTGACGCCTACACCAGACATCCAGTTCCCTGCAACGCGCAGGCGACCCTTGTATGAGTTCCAGATACTGTTGTGGGCATTCTTGAGCCTCTGCTCGTGGCCTACAGTGTACTGTGGTATACAGTCCTTCTGGAAATTGACCTGCGATGCCTCTGGCTCCTCTTTGATGACAAGGTGGCGTTCGAGGACAGACCTCGCCAAAGCGACGCCTTCTTGTTCGTCCGGGAATGAAGGCCAGTCGTCCCACCAGTGTCCACCGAGCATGACAGTGACCTTGGTACCTCGAGCCTTGACACTATCCTGCATGTTTGGTGTATCTGGCATATTGTACCAGGAGAAGTCGTTCACGTTGATGATCTGACCAGAGTCGCGGGCAGCTTTGAGCTCGTCGACAGTGAGATGGTTCCAGTTCTTGTGATCGACATCGCTCGGTGATGGCGAATAAGCAGTATCGAAGACAACACCCAATGCGCGCTCTGGATTCTGCTCGAATGGCGTTGCTCGCGGTATAAGGTAGCCAAACCCAGGCTCGTGCAGATCTGGTGTGCGGAAGTATAGATTGACAGTCATCACGTTCACTGTAGGAACGTGTCCGACAAGTTTGGTCCCGGCTGCCTTGTTCAAATGATCTGGCGACAAGCAAGATATGATGTGGCTGTGCTTTGAAATGTCTGCCGAGCCAGCTGTGGTGAGCTCAATTCCTGTATTGCCGTCGGACTGCTTGATTGACTCGACGGCTGTGTTCGTTTTGAACTCCACTCGTCCAGTCTCGAAGAGCTTCGCGTGCAATTTTTCAGCAAACATGCCGAGGCCGTCCTTGAATGTGAAGACGGAGTTGTCCTTCAACGTGCCTTTGAGCAGCGGATCCCATGAAAAGTCCTTCATATCCTGCAAGAAGTCCGCTTCTCGTTTTGTCATCTCAAGGCCTTCTGTTCTTGCCTTCATCATTCCGAGAAATACACTGCCATGTAGACCCTCTGCTCGCCATGGAACAGGAAACAGACTCTTTGCAGACAGCTTATAGACATCACCTGCATAGATGCCGTGAATGACAGCACTTAGGATGTTATCAACCATAGTCTTGCTGAAGCGGCGTGAGAAGAACTCGGCAATGCTCTCATCCTGTATGCTAGGATCTCGTGGGTTGTTGAAGAACTCTTTGATTCCACTCCATACAGCAGTTTCGAACACTGGCTCTCTCGCCAAGCTCCATATGTTCTCTGCCAGGCCAAATGACGGGTGTGGCATGCGCACGAGATGGTCGGGATAGTAGAGGAAGCGACTACGCGCGGCAGGTGAGGTCTTCTGAGTGAAGATGGCATCTTTGGCCAAGTCTAGCTCTTGCATCTAACGCCCATCAGCCACCATACACACACACTGGAGCTTCGAGCTGCCGTACCAATTTCGCCGCTAAGACTCCATTCGCCTGCGGTCGCAATGTACGAGGACCAGCTTCGAACAACACGTTGCCGCCCTCGACAGGCACGCGCTTCGACTCCAGCCATCCTCCTACGCGGTCTTTCGCCTCGTACAGCGTGATCTTTGCATTGGGATGCTGCTTATTGAGAAAGTAGGCGCTGGCCAGACCAGTGATGCCGCCACCAAGGATCCCAACATCGTGCGAATGACTAGCAGCAGCCGAATAGTCTCGACTCTTGTTGCCCTCGTGAGACGGGAGGAATGGTGTCGTTGGTGGAGTATATGCTCGTGTGCGCCATGCAGAGGATGCTAGCCTATGTGCACATGAGGGACGGGTATGGACCATTGCCGCATTGCTATCTTCCAGCAATCCTGAGCAGAGTGTGCTGTTCAATGGGCGATGCTGTTCGATGTCACAACAAAGCATCATCACTTCTCCAGCTAAACGAAGCCGAGCTAGTACACTTCGACAGGGACCGAGCTATTTTCCTATACCGATGCCGCCCGCACTTTGTGTGTATCCACAAGTCAAACCACACATAACAACATACGAGCGTCGTGCTCAGCGGTCACACTGAACATTGAAAGGGGATATCAAACAGACCGGTGTCGAGGAGTCAAGGCCGCGACAGCATGTATGGTCGAAAGTCATGCCGTGCTGACAGAGCCACATCATTTACTGGGTCAAAGAGACCTCCTGCAGTCACCGAAGACCGCCTTTATGATAGTGGGCACAACCGTGGAGTACCCTCCGCAGCCAGTCAGAGGGCAGCTTCTCCTTCACGTCGACGGTGAACCTGCTGCACAAGTGCATCCTTCAGCGTGGCTCCTCATCCTTCGATATGCAGCCCAGAAGCTGGGCCAGCATTATGACTGAGTCTCGACAGGGCCGATGATGTGCGGCTGAGAAATGCGATTCCACCTTCTTCCATTACGGCCACGGTGATGAAACAGAGTTCCGGTCAGTGAGGTGTAAGGCGTGCGTGACAAGACTACGCCACTCTCGGGGGCAGAGAGCTGGGCTGTGATGTGTTCTGCATGCATGCTTGTCCACAGGACTGCCTGCTTCAAACAAACTCCGCTGACAGACGTCCGCCTCGTCGTCGTAACGCCGAATTGCGACCTTTGCACTGTTTGACTTTATACCTCTCCCAATCCATCGTCTGCTCCTCATCGTGGCGCTCTTAGACCCGACCTTGTTCGTCGCTGTTGGTATATTCTAGGGTATGCTCTAGAGTAGAAACAGCTTGCGAACAGCCTTTGAGCCCTTTCGACGCGAAGGAATTGTTAGCAGTATTAGCAGCGCTCCACCACCACCAACACATGAGCTTCACTGCCCGTGGCGCTGCTTAGAGCTCGCGCAACGACCACCCACGTGTGCCCCCCAAAGCCTGGCTGGACTACTGGCAGGTCAGCCGTGTAGCGGACCTGCAACCGAGAGAGATAGCCAGAGAGATACAGAATCTCGAAAGTGCCCGCGACCCAGGGCATGACCACCATGACTGTGCCCGTCGAGTCTGATATGCGTGAAAAAGAGTCGGGAAGCAGTAATTGGTACACGGGAGTCGACCTGGAATGGCGTCCGTCCCCACCACCCTCATCGCACACATCACAAACCAATGGCCATGGACACCACGGGAGTAATGGGGGCAGCATCAGCAGCAACAGTAATGGGGTGAATGGAAGTCGCAAGAGGAGTTGGGAAGATGCGGCGACACCTGTGCAGGAGGCGATACCCGATGTGAACTGGAACAGCGACTTGGAACTGCTGCCAGACCTCGACATAAATCCTCATTTTGGGACAATCTCGCACAATGGAGGCTCAAGTGTTACGCTTGACAACTCAGAGGATGGCGTGGAAGAAATACCGCGAACGAAGATGCAGACGGGCTGTATTCCCTGCTTGTAGGTGAATCGTGAGAGCTAGAACTGTGTGTGTGTTCTGATCTAACACTTTTCAGAATGAAAGGTCTCAAATGCGATCTAAGCAATCCAGGTTGCAAGAGAGCAATGTCGGACGACTGGGCGCTGAATGCAGGGACGAGATCTGGAGACGACGACGACAACAACATCTTCTATCCTGACTCGTTGACCGTGTTTCGACCAGACATGAAGTGGCGGAGAAGCTGGCGTGAACGACACTGCCTCAACTTCTTCGTCAACTTCAGCGCACCGCAAATGGCTGGTTTCTTCGACTCTGCTTTCTGGCAACGTATGGTCATCCAGACGTCCTACCATGAGCCCGCGATTCGACATGCGATTACTGCTATTGGAGCTCTGCACGAATGCATAATGCAACGCGCTTTCGCAGATGATAAGCAGAAAGCCAAAGCGATGGAGTTCGCTTTGAACCAGTGTAACAAGGCCATCACTTGCTTGACTGCAGATGAAGGCTACGACTACGATCCAAACAGGCGGCGGATACCAAGTTCACGGCTAGCGCTGACCACGTGCGTGCTATTCACTTGTTTCGAGGCAATGCAGGGTCGATGCGACAGTGCTGTCAACCATGCGCTGCAAGGAAGGCGCTTACTGCAGGCTACTGGTCGTGCAGCCATTACCACGATGTCTCCCAGCGAGGAAGACGATATCGAGCAAATGCGACCCTTAGTGGAACGTCTAGAAGTGCAAGCGACTGCTCTGCTCGACAAAGGCAGGCGACCAGAGATTGACACATCTGGGCAGACTCCTCCACTACCACCTATCGACTTCATCTTCAGCCTGGAACATGCCCACAACACGCTTCACACCGCGTTAAACAGCGTCATGCGATTCATGCAAGGCTTCCATCCCACTGCACCACGCGATCATATTGCTGTGACGATGGCCGAGAAGTACCTTCGCTACGCTCCGTGGTTTTCGCAGTGGGAACAGGCGTTCACCGCATTCCTGTCGGATCAACGAGACTTCATGTCCAACATGGATCTCAAGCGTGCAATGGTACTCAAGGCAAACCACCTGGTCGGTACCATGCTGGCATCGGTCGATCAATCAGCAGGCCCGGTTGCTTACGATGCTTACGAAGCAGAGTTCAGAGCCATTGTTGACTTGGCACGAGAAGTCCTAGCATCGTTCTCATGCCCTCCACTGCCGACCCTGTCTGGACCGAACTCAGGAACACCATATCTGTCGTTCTCACTGTGGGTTACAGACCCGTTGTGGATGGCTATATCACGCTGTCGCAACCCGACTATTCGACAATCTGCTTTCACATTGCTTTCGCGTAATCCACGGCAAGAAGGTATTTGGCATGCTGGACCACAGCTGCCCAATTCGAGTCAGTACATGAGAAGAGTTGAGTCTAGCTCGACGAGCAGACCAACGGAAACTGTAAGAGGCTCTCATCAACCCTCCACGAACGAAGAATCAAGTCGGCTAAAGTCTGTCAGTCACGAGCCGGATCGAGATGATCAAATGACAACACGCAACTCCGAGATTGGCAGTTCAGCTGGATGGGCTGATCTGCGAGATCAAATCAACGAGTGGACTGAAGGCAAGTCACATTGTGCGAAGTTCTCCCTAACAGTAGCTGACATTGTATATTGTAGAGAGCACTACTGGCTTCGTCCAGAGCGAATGGTTGTCGCGAGGCGTAGGTCAAGTCCTTGAGTGCGCTTGAGAACCTGCTAACAAGTGTAGGGCAACAATCGCGAAACTCGTCGATACAAGTCGCATTGCAAAGGCAGATGTTGCATTCCTACTCTAGAAGAGGTCAGGCCAGATAGACAAGATCCCGGTGATCCAGTCTTCGTTACCGAAGGTGCGCGCAAGCGTTTGTCACAGTGAGACGCCATAGTTGCTGACCTTTATAGGCACGGCAGTAGCAGCCTGGGAGATCGCCAGCTCGGCCTATTCGCCTACGACCTTGACTAATGCATCGCGCGACAGCTGTGTTTGCTCTTCCGGCTGTTTATGCCTGTCGAAGCGGGTGCGACACGAATAACCATCATACGAATTGCCACGTCTTAGTGAAGGCGTTGCACAGCAGCTGCTGTGCGAGCTTTCGCTACGAGCGCACGGCACATTTGACATACGAGCAAACCATCATGGAGCCCGGCTGAATTAGTGAAAGAAAGCTCACATCAACTATCATGGATCCATTCTTCGGTATGGACACGCTGTTCGGTGCTATGAACATGAACACACCCTCACGCAGCACTCCCGACCCAAGCAACCCAGCATCACGAAGAGCCTGGTCTCGCCGACGAGCACAGAACGCGCGGAATCCATTCGATCTCTTTTCACACCCGGACGCGAACCTGGCAGACATCATGCGAGGTCAATACTATGATCAGGAACCCTACGGAACGTCCAGAATTGAGGAAGTGGACGATTATGATGAGGCGAGCAGGTCACAAAGACCTCGCTCTGACTATCGCCCTGAATACCCACCAACGCCCCAACTCGGCTGTCGGCCGCCAGTGCGCCTTTCCGATATGCAGTTGCGAGGACCTACATTCGCAGTCGCCGCACGGGCAATGCATGCTGCACTAGTCTGCGCGAACCAGGAGTGTCGCAGCATCGAGACGTCCTTCGAATCGCAGACGCGCCAAATTCTAAGCTGGCTGCCAGCTGCTTATTTCAACTCGCTCTGGATGATCAGACTGAGCTGGAACGGCCGCTCGGAGAACTCTCCAACCAGCATCGGCACAGCTACCCGATCATGCTCATCTGAAGTGAC
Organism: Sphaerulina vaccinii; assembly: GCA_022570795.1. Lineage (NCBI taxonomy): Eukaryota > Fungi > Ascomycota > Dothideomycetes > Mycosphaerellales > Mycosphaerellaceae > Sphaerulina > Sphaerulina vaccinii. The sequence continues at coordinate 1,426,608 of JAKUDP010000008.1, forward strand.
TACATTCGACGGCGTTGTACAACGCTTCAACACAGCGCTCGCTGCAATTAAGACTTGTGCGCCGCCCGACAGAACGAGCACACGACTACCGCTTGGCTGGGAAATCCTTGGAAGTACAATGCGGAAACTTCATATCTCTCTCGAAGCAATTGAGGAACTTTTAATTCTCATTAAGACTCAACGCGATAGGATGCCTCTTCTGCTACATGAAATAGGCTCTGCTCAACATTTGCTGGAGAGCGTAAGAGAAGTGTGGGAAACATCTACGAAAGCGGGCAAGAGACCCTCGGATACGAACGCATCATCTTCTACACAACAACAACAACCACGACACAGTAGTAGCGAATGGCCCGGTTTCGAACGATTTGACTATGACATATAGATGTATGGACAAACAAGCAAAAACTAAAAACTTTGCTACGATGATGATGATAAGGTATTGAGACCTTCCCAATCTGTGAATGAAGTCATTGAAAGTTAGCTCAGTTTAGATACCCAGCTCAATATCAAAGAGGCGAAAAGAATATGAAAAGAACTTACCAAATTTACTCCTCTCTTCATTCCTCCTCGTAACTTCCACTTCCTCCCCAACGCGAATCGTATGTCCCTCACTATCCTTATGCAAGAAAGAATATCTTCCAAAAATCGGAGAATATTTCACTCCAGGATCTACTCGACGATCTTTTTGTAATTTCTTCAATAATTTTCCGCTCTCACCGCCGGCTGTCGCTGCACCTGTGGCGTAATCGATATTGATAGATTTACAGCGTCCGCAGTTATGGATACATTCGATTTTGGTCTTCCCGGAGATGGTGATTTGTGACCAGTAATCTTCATCCCAAGCTTCTGAGGCTCCGGAGACTATGATGTTAGGTCGGAATTTTATGATATCTAGTTGTGAAGCTTCTTCGGGTGGTAAACGGGATGCAACGTCTTCCATTGATTTTGATGAGGCGATGAGGTAGGGTGCACAGTCGTTGAAGGTGAGGAGTTGTTCGTCTTTCGTTCTTCCATCACCTAGTAAAGAGGAGAACCAGCCACCATTGCTATTCTTGCTGGATGGTTGTCGAATTATGTTTGGCGACGAGGACATCAGAACTGGACGATAGTGTGGACCGAGATAGACTAGAATGACTTCTATTCCGTAGCACGAGGAGAACCAGTCGTTGTATTGTTGTTGCATTTTATAGGCTTTTGTTGGAGAGCCGTGCATGGTTACATCGACGACTTCGAGATCGTCTGTGAATGGCGAGAGGGGGAAGTCCAGGGATTTGTGTTCTTTGTTGGGTGGCTTGTAGGTGATTGTGAGGATTCCGGCAGAGGTGTCGATGCTTGGGAAGAAGAGGACACTTTGTGGGTAGTGTGCTACTGCGATGTTTTTGTATGTTATCTGTCCATCCTTGTCTTTCTGGACGTGTAGCATCATGAATCGCCTGTCGTGGTGGAAACCATGTTTGGTGACTTGGACTTCTTCAAGCTCGACTGCTCGTAATGCTTTGACTGGGTATACGTAGATCTTCTCTATCTTCATCTTGTGTCTTGTTTGGCCGGGTTTGATATTCGATGTTAGTGCACAAGTGCGACGTCCGATGGCTCAATGTGGTGTCAGGACAATCACTATTGTAAGTTTCAAGATTGTCGGTCCCAAGATGAATGAAGTATGCGGAGCCCAATGGCAGTATAGGCAGTATATTAACTTTCGTCTTCGATGATGTAGGAACTTGTGCCTCAATGAAGTGATGTCTCTGGACGAGTGGAGATGTTGGTACCCCACCGCTGTGGCGAACTCTCTTGGCTCCAATGGCATTCGCCAACCTCCCCTGCCACTCAAGTTCGGACTCGTCCAGACATCGGGAGAGGCATCTGAAGTGGTACACAAGACATCAAGGCCGTGAAGATACATCGAAACATGGGTAATGCCATTACATATGCAGCTGCTAAAACGACTACAGTACAGACCAAGTAGAGTGGCACTCTTCTCACATCTTCGATCTCTCCTCCCTCACGACAACACCCTGCGCTCCTTTCTTCGCCTGATCCCTCAGAATTCTCCTCAAAATCTTCCCAGAAGCCGACTTAGGAATCGCCTCGATGAACTCGATCTCCTTCACAGCCTTATACCTTACCTTATTGTCCTTAACATACTTCAACAACTCCCTCCCAAGTTCCTGGCTCGGCTTGTGATCTGCCTGAGGTACAATATACGCTTTTGGAACCTCTCCAGAATAGTCATCTGGAATTCCCAAGACGGCCACATCTTCCACCTTATCGTGTCCAAGCAACAGATCTTCAAGTTCTGCCGGGGCAACGCCAATACCCTTTACCTTGATCAACTCCTTGATTCTGTCGACAATTGTGATCAGACCATCTTTATCAATCTTGCCTTGATCACCTGTATGTAAGTAACCCTGCTCATCAAAAGTCTCCTTGGTAGCTTTCTCATTATTCAGATACCCCATCACAATCTGCGGGCCTTTGGCACATATCTCCCCTGGCTCGCCAATTCCACATTCTGTTCCATCTTCTTTGATGATCTTGACAGTCGTACTCGCACAAATTGTGCCTACAGTATGCGCGTACTTGAAGTCGTAGTATTGTGGTGGGTGGGCTGTGATGCACGAGCAGGACTCAGTCATACCATAACCTTGTTTAAAACCCGCTTGAGGGAATTGTTTCTTGAGCAGAACCAGAATTTCTTCGCTGAGTGGTGCAGCGCCGGAGGAGAAGCGTTGAATACAGCTGAGGTCGTATTCTTTGACGATTGGATCGCGGACCATTCGGATAAGGATTGGTGGGACGAGGAGTAGTTCTGGGATTTTGTATTCGGTTACTGTGTCCAGCATTGCCTTCATTGTGAATGCCGGGAGGAAGTAAACCTCTGCGTTTATGAGGAGCGGCAAATGCAGGACATGAACCAGTCCAGTGATGTGGAAGGATGGAAGAACTGCCAGTACACGCTTATGATCGCTCGGAGTGATATTCATGACTTGGAGACATTGAGCAATCACATTCTGATGTGCGATCATGACCGCCTTGGGTAGACCCGTAGTTCCAGAAGAGAAGGACAAGAATCCACAGACATCAAAGTTTGTTTTACCAGCAGGTATACTCCAAACAGGCACAGGTTCTCCAGCCTCTCTTCCTTCCTGAATGAGGGTCTTGATGTTCTTGAACCCATCAAGCTCACCCTCCAACAGAATGATATTCTCCTTCGGTACTCCAGCATTCTTCGCACTCTTGATAGCAACTTCCATACTATCCTTATGCGTCATAAGAAACTTCGCATCAGCTTTCTGCAAAGCATATGTCATCTCTTCCTCATTATACGCCGGACTCGCTCCACTGACTCTGCCTCCTACGCGAAGAGTCGCGTGCATGGCAACAGGATACCATATTGTATTGGCAGAAAACAACGATACAGTTTCGCCTTCTTTCAAGCCATACTTCTTCACCAATGCAGTTGATAGATATATCGCCGCATCTCTGACCTCCTGCCAGCTCAATCTCTCTTTCGTAATGGCATCAACGAATCCGGCTTGTTGGTTCTGAGGGTAGCGATGAAGTGGAGAGTAAGTAGGACTTTCGAAGAGCCATTCCCAGGTGGTGATGTCGCGAGGCAAGAGGATATCCTGCTGTAAGCTTGGGAAGACGGGCATCTTGGATCAATACTGGGATGTACTACGGAGTATCGTAGGAAACAATATGAGCTATACTTACCTCTCCATGCCTATCAACGCTCGACTCGATACGCGTGACTGGCCCTCGGGTGTCGTTGTGAGCTGGTTGCTATACTTTCTCCCCGCTCGACTTGCATGGAGGTGGAGCGGCTGAAAGGCAATCCTTCCGTGGCTTGGACGTCTTCGATGGCCAATCTTAGTCAATATTTTCTGACATTGATACACCCTCGTATATGTTGGTACGAGCGTGTCAAGTCTGGTCGTTTGATGAACAAGAAGCGTTGATGAGCAAAGCGAACTTGGGGAGCTTTGAATGCCATGTCGGATTGTCGGCAAAGACAGCACACACCATCGCGCTTCATATATGGCACAAGCTACGAGACGACATATATCAAGCGTGAACGAAGGCAAATATGATAGTGGGACGTCATGAGTGCTTCAAGAGCTAGTCCCTTGTGTCTAGTTGTCACGTTATATTCGAGTGGTCAGAGGCTATCTAATTGCGGCAACGATGATACGGCTTCGCTTCAATTGGTTGATAGCTTCAGTCCAGTGAAGAGGGACGGTGGACCTTGGGAGCAAGGAGTTGTCGTCTTCATGTCACGATGTAGTAGAGTCGTGTCGAAGTTGCATTGCGTACAGGCTGCACAAATGGGCTAATGTGTGAGCCGTGAGCGAAGAGCTGGAAGAAGTGAAATGTGGGTTAAAAGTCGTCTTCTAGTGGGACATTAGATACAAGTAGTCGATCGTAGCATATCCATCCATATGTGAAGGGTATCGGTGAGGTACATGCTACTCCAGACAAACGCCCCAATTAGAAGTCGATAAAAACACCCAACATCACCGCCGTGCCCGGTCGGCCATTAAATGACAAATGTGCATCGTGTTGAATACATTCAAGTGGTAATCAAAATGCTTGTCCGTCGTCATGCGGTAGACCGTGATAGCCTTGGAGGAGCCTGGCAACCGTAGTCTTCCGCTCTGCATGTACCTGCCGTTTGTACATCACCGACATGCTCCATTACGCCCAGTTCGATCGATCTATGTGGAAGAGTGATGCACTTAGAGAGCGGCGATGAAACCAGCGGCGGCCAAAACACCAGCGATAGCGACGTTGGCCTTGTTGGCGGCACCGGTGTATCCTGGAGGAGCAATTGGAGATGTGCCGGCTGGAGGAGTGTAGGCACCGGTTCCAGTTGGCATTGGTGGCACCATGGTCGAGTTGACGTGGGGGTAGTATGGAGCTGGTGGCATGACTGGGCTGACTGGAGTCGACATGGCCATGGTGGTACTGCGCAAGAGTCAGCTTGTATTCACGTTTGGCAAATCTGTTGCCGGGTACATGTGCTGTTGTACCATGTTTCGCATGAAGTGACTACTGACGAGTACACTGGCACGCTGAGAGTGCATGGGCAGTTGGTGATGGCTAGAAAATCGCACAATCAGCTTGAAAGCACTTCCAGACTCCCTCCCAACGGAACTCACTGAGCGTGGTGGCTTCGGTCACAGTGTAGATGGTGCCGCCGTGCGTAATCTCAGTTGGTGTTGGGCAGTACGTAGTGTACGCGGTCACGACCTTGGTGGTGAACGAGGTGGTCGGGGTGGTCATGTTCTTCGGTGGCATGTATGGAGCCACTGGCGTATCGGGCTTGTCATCGTAGCTCATGGAGGCGGAGGCAACGGCAGCCAGGCCCAAGGCGGCGAGAGTGAAACGCATCTTGATGGTGATAGCGGTTTGTGGTGTTGTTGATGAGTTGATGGAGGCGGATTCTTCGTTCTTGCGTTGCTGTAAGCGAGTGGAAGGTGGTCGAGACCGGTGTTTGTTGGTTTGCCTGCGAAGAACGAAGGTGAGGTGGATGTGTTTTGCTTCAACTTGGCGAGGAGTGTGAGGAGGAAATGAGAGCGCCGGCAAATCAGACTTAATAACAAGACATGCACAGGCTTGTGGGAAACAGCGTTGTGCTAATCCGCTACTGCCCAATTGCAGCTCGTGCTTGCCTGAGCTTATACAGCCAAGGCGACGCTAAATCCGGGAGTGCCTTGCATGAAGCATGAATTAGCATGAGCGGCTGATGGGTTTCGAAGGCATGTCGCAGGGACATCGTGTGAGCAGAAATCGGCTGTTGCTTCTCCTTGGTCGTCCACGCCGTCAAGCTTCGCGGTCGCTCGTATGCAACACCTTTCAGGGTGCGAAAGTGACAGCGGAACCTTGATATTGGCATCACGCCGCAAGGTCTCGTGCATGCGCTCGACGAATCATCGTCACAGCGCGTCTGTTTGTTCCTGCAACACGAAGTTACGGACCAGCTTCTCCTGCCGACTCGCTCTCAACTTCCGCCAGGATGCAGGAACAAATGTCGAACGGACTCCGTCAGCAGTCACTTTCATTTAACAAGAACCTGAGTCCTCGCTGCAGCCCGGTTGACGCTCTAGTTCTTGAAGGATCGCGTCGCCTCGCTATGCGCGTTCTAGTAGGGCTGATAGCGGTATCAGATTGTGCGATGTTAGCGTGCCGAAGATTAACCTATCCGTGCTTTGTGTCTTCCAGTTCCAGTTTCACGTTCACTTCCTTTTCTATCACAACATGCTACATGTTTCATCTCTTCATGTGTCGCCGCGTAAGAGGAAGCAAGCACCATCATTGTCCAAGCAAAGTCATCCATTGCACGCACGCGAGCATGACGAGACTACAAGATCGATGAGACGAGAACAGACCTGGTCAGAGTGACAAGCTTATCTCCTGCAGAAACCAAACCATGTTGACAGGCCTGAGCATGTCCTCAACGTCTACGGCTTTTGCGGATCGAAAGTGACGAGAAGATTCGGACACGCGGCTATTACTACAAGAGGAAGTGCCCATGCTGTCCAATAAAGCCTCTGCCCATGTCTTGATTTCGGAGGTGACTTGGAAAAGCACAGGCGGCGGAAATATGAACAGTCCGCTTGTTCGACCGTCGTGACGTTCTGGACACCGAGCGGCATCGTCAGTGTCGCTAAGCGACCTCCTCATCCTGAAATTCGACCAGCGATGACCATTGCAAGGTGCCTGTCGATCGACTGTGTCCCGAATAATGAGCTCAATGATCCGCATCGTGGATGCGTGAGATAGTCGACAATGCGTCAAAAGGGTTTGTGAGCTGCTTGAGCTATGCGACGCTGAGACGGCCATGGGTACAGAAGCGAGCGACCGCGTCAATATCTTTGTGACACTCCAAAAGAGATGTTCCTTGGGCGAAGCTTGTGAGACATATGAGCTGTGCTCGAAGAATGTTCAGGGTCTCTCGAGATCTCGCGCTCTGGGATCACTGCGCGTTCGCGACCACTGCTTTGTCTTCAGCTGATTTGGCAGATCTGACATAGGCCCCGCAATTAATTCCCAGATGTCTACTTCACTGAAGACTGCACAGAAGTCGCTGATTACGAGACCTGCCAAATCAAGAAAGCCACTAGCAAATAGCCATCCACAACTTGACCTTCGCGAACTCCTGCTGCTATCTCCTCTCCTTGACATTGACAAGTAACGCACTCGGGAGAAGAACAGGAACGCCATCATCGCCGCCATGTAGATCCTACTTCTGATGCTACTGTTGTGTCTCGCCTGGATAGCTACAGTCGCCTCGCCAGTCTATAAGAAGAACCTGCCAGAAGATGGAGCGACAGGCTTTTGTGTTTCAGTATGGCGATACAGGTCTGGACTCTGCTGAATTTGCAACGACCTGACCGCGATGAGGGAGATGGCCAGAGCGTGATTCGCTAGCATCAACGCTCTTCACTGCACCTACGACTACGACACTGTCTGCGAGGCTCCAGAGTATGTCGATGCAGAGATCTACGTGTTTGACCTGCCCAGGTGTCCGAACCTCATCTGTCCTGGGATTGGGCTTTCGAGAAACTCGGCACTTGTTTTGCAGGACCATGCCCAGGCGGATTCGACCAGTATGAGCGCAGTAGCCAAGCATATGATCCGGAGAAGATGAGCAATTATCTGTGAGAAAGGGACTCTCCTCTCCATATATTTGCTAGTGCGCTATTTGGGTTGACATCCTCCGGCGTACGCAGTAGCTGGAGGTCTTAGATGAAGATGAGTCTCCTCTGTCTGATCTATGAACGACATGATCACAAATGAAGTCAGAAAATCTGGCAACGAGCACTATGTGAAGTGCCATTGGAAGGACCGCTCGGACTGCCTCGGATTGTGAGCGAGGTGATGCTTGGCAGTCAGTCGAATCTCCGTTTTCTTTCAACATTGTGGCTTCTTTTTCCATCTCCACTTCCATCACATCCTCTTTTGTCATCATAGACGACACATATTTCAGTACGACCAAGAGTATACCGTCCAGATTCCTCAACAGTATTCGTGACCACGCCTATCCTTTGAACGATCGCCAGGATCCGAGAGGCCTTTCTTCCGCCTCGGAGAACAACTGCGTCGAAATCTCATCAGTTCCAACGCTTCGCAAGCGAGCTACAGTATACTCGCAAATGGCGATATACTTGCGACACTTACGATGGCTTGGGCACTATCCATGAATGCTTGAATGAGAGGCTTGTGTTCCACGAAAACCGAACCGAGTGATCAACCTTGCGACTTGCCCTTCTTCGGGCTGACATTGTCCGAAGCAAGACGTACATCTACGAAGGTATCATTCGCGCTGCGATTACGTCCAGTGTGGTGCTCACGATATTGCGCGTGTGAGCGGACGTAGATTTTCCGTCCGCAATGAGTTTAAGGGCGATCTTTATATTTGGGGATGGTGCCACCAAGTCAAACAAGTTACATATAGCATGCTGACCAGCAGTCAACACCGTACCTTTTAAACTACAATACCCCCAGCATAACAGTCACCGAATCCATACTCTGTACCTCACAAGACATACTTGGCACAAGTTAAACAGCCAATATGCACAGCCACAAGATATCGCTATGCCTGCTGTCAGCATTGGCAACAGCCATAGCTGCTCCTACCGTATACCTGGCCGGTGACAGCACCATGGTATCAACGGGGAATAATGATGGCACCCAAGGCTGGGGCGCCTTCTTACCGGACTACATCAGCCTGGCCGTGGTCAACAATGCCGTAGCCGGAAGATCTGCTAGGTCCTTTACTCGCGAGGGTCGATTCACAGCAATGGCGGCCAACGTCAAGTCAGGCGATTACGTCGTGATGGAGTTTGGACATAACGATGGTGGAAGTCTTTCCACAGACAACGGGCGAACGGACTGCAACCCAGTCAACAATGACTACAGCACTACATGCCAGACCACTTACAAGTAAGTCATCAGGCCAGTAGCGCTACGCAAAGCTCAAAGCTAACACAACACAGTGGTGTGGCAGAAACTGTCCTAACCTACCAAGCTTATCTCGTCAATGCCGCGAAGCTCTTCAAGGCCAAGGGTGCCAATGTGATCATCAGCAGCCAAACACCGAATAACGTGTGGGAAGGTGGCAGCTATGCTTGGTCTTCTCCTCGTTTCGCCGACTATGCCAAAGATGCCGCTACAGCTGCTGGCGCTACCTACGCTGATCACGGTTATTACATGGCTGCGCTGTATCAAAAAGCAGGAAGTGCCACTGTCAACTCGTACTATCCCAACGATCACACTCACACAAGTCCTGCAGGGGCTAAAGTGGCGGCGCGCGCCTTCGTCCTGGCTTTGGATGTGACGAGTAGCACTCTGAAGAGCTACATCACTTCGCGCTGATGTGGCGTGCGAGCTGTGCGGGATGCTAGAGGTGCAACCTGAGATTATGCAGACCTCCCAAGTTGGTGAGCATAGCATGACAGAAATACACGACCTTTGCTACATTGAACATATGTCTTCTCTCGGCCATCGCCTGAGATCACCATCACCAAGCTCTATTGGGCCACAAGCCTTATCCGGGGCATCGACAAATTATTCGTTCCTCGTCTCTCTGCCCCTCATGCGGAACGAGGGGTTGAGAGACGATATATAAACAATGGCGAATTGTTCAATAATGCTATTGGCACCATGACTGACAAGCAATGACAAGCACATTGCGAGTACAGTAACCACACCTCATTGAGCCGCGAGCTTCACCAGGGGCCCCGAACACCAGAGCATTGAAGCTATATCACTTTCAATCAATTTCATTTGAGCTTCCAGAGAGACGACTTGGAACTCTCCTCTAGCAGCCAACTGGCTCTGCCCTGTTCATTCGAGGCTATTCTCGCCGGTCTGGTAATAATATGGCTTGGCACTGCTATGAGTGTGTGGAGTAGTGGAGAATTGCTCTCCTCTTAGGGCTTCCACAACCGGATCCGGTCATCGTAACAGCAGTCATGGAGCCCAAGAGTTCTATATAGTAGGAGGTGATTGATCGAAGCCTCGTCATTGTCCCCAACAGCAAGCCGAATTGCAACGCTCATACAAAGACTCGGACCAACATGAAGACAATTTTCTACTTGTTGTCTACTACTCCTAGCCAGAGGAGCTGAAAATGTACAATATGCGCTCAACAGTGATCTAACATGGATTTCAGCAACAGATCAAGACTTGGATCCAGCATCATTGGAGGAATCTCACTTGGTGGTAAGTGATGAAACATGGCAAGGAGATCGCACTGCCGTCAGTCAGTCTCTCAACTAAGCCTCTTCTAGTACATCGACGAGAATGACCTTGCCTGGCGGATCTACTTTCAAGACGGTGCTCCTGTCGTTGTCTACGAGCCTAATGATGAGCCCGATCACGACGATAAAATAAAGAGGCAGGCCGGTACAGAGGGCCGCAACCAGGGCATGGGCTGTCGCCCGGAAATCTATGGCAATTGTATCAAAGCTGTAAACCCAGATTCTCGTAGTGTTTGTGCTTATTACAATCGATGCAAACGTCGGGGGAATCACAGCAAGAGAGATGATGATGATGGTTATTTGGATGAGATATGATGTAAAACAGCTCTTCGGATTACAGCTATGATACTGGGTAACGGCTCGTTGCTTGGTTGATCGCGCATTTGCAGTGGCGAAGCTCACTAGTAGGAGCTGATGCGGTGGAGCGAAGACTCTCTGTCAACTTTGCTTAGGTAGTAGCAGTATACCAAATCGCACTGTCTACTGTCCATATATACTTGCGAACGCTCTCCGCACATCTCTTATGTCGAGAGAGGATCCATCGGTCGTTTTCGGGACTTGCACCTCTGGGCATCAACATAATTCGGAAGCAGAAAGGTGCTGCTTCTTGAAGACGTGCTTTCACGAGCATACCTCGACCAATAGTCATTGCCGGCTTCGAGTATACCGTTCGTCGACTTGATTGCTGGTCGGCGACTCCCGAGAACAGTATCTCCACACCATGGTGATGGCTGCAACTCAGACAGATCAAGACCAGCTGAAGCCACGCAATGATGACGCTCGCCACTGAGCTCGAAAGCGATGGTATACACTAGGTCATGGCATCGAACTGCTTCAAGCTGATCCATGTCGATCGCAAACTATTCTTGTATGATGCGGACAGCGGCATAGCGGAAGGTGGCATCAGGAGCGGATGTTCGCATCGAAGCCGAGTTTCTTGCATTTCAATAGACGATTAGTCGTCACAATCCAATTGTGCCTGTACAGCTGAAACAGTCTTGCGTGCCCAAGTCCCTCTTTCGAGTGTGACATCGTGCTGCACAGCCTCTTGAAGCGGTTCGCCCGAGCACTCGCCAACTCCGCCAACCTTGCTCGCGCTGACGACCATCGAATCACATGTTGCAGAAGTCCATAATAGCGGATCGACAAGAACCTGTTTGCGCGTGCGGGACAGACGCGCTCCGATCTGGCGTGTGTAGTGAAGTTGATGTCAGGAAGAAGAAGAGAAAGAAGCCAGAAGCAGAGAAGTGCTCAGGTCAGGTCAGGCTTCCACCATTCACTGACTTCAGCCGCGACTGCCATTTTGCGACAACAGAAACAACGTCACGCGAACACGATTACCACACTTTCTCGCCACTCCGTCTGCAGTGAGAAACAGTCAGACTGCCCAGCTTTGCGCCATCGGACTCGAACCACTCCGCGCATCGCTCCAACAACTCAGAAGAGCGCATCAAGTGTCGGAGCATAGCATAGCCCCGCCAGCATAGAATTGCGCGACAAGAAGGCATACTTTCTACCTGCATCGAGGAGAACATATACTGCGGCCAGAGCGCCGCGAAAGGGCAGCCAATATGGACGATATTGTGAGAGTCAGGCGCAAGGACACTACCAAAGGACCACCATTGCGGATTCTGTCACTCGATGGAGGTGGAATCAGAGGATATAGCATGCTTATAATCCTGCAAGAGTTGATGCACAGAACCTTTGTCGAGATTGAGGGGAGAGCGCCGAAGAGACACGAGATACCGAAGCCATGCGAGCATTTCGATCTGATAGTGGGCACTGGAACGGGCGGGTTGATTGCCATTATGCTGGGAAGATTACGACTGGACTTGGACACCTGTAAGGACGTCTATGTACGGATGACAAGAAAGGTCTTCATGACAGATAAAACTGTCTTTGGCATGCCCTGGAAGAGTACCATGTTTAAAGCATCTATGCTGGAGGAGGCCATACGGGAGACTGTCAAAGAACATACCATATTTGAGGATGAAGGAAATGACTCGTTGGCAAATGCTGCGCCCATGACTCCAACCAGTGCTCACAGCTACAATCCGAACATTCCGCCCATCCCACATAGGACTATGAGCCAGAGCAGTCATTACAGCCAGATTGGACAAAGTTCCATGGGCAACAGAGTATCAATTGGCTCGATGAAGCCTGGGAACCCAAATGCGTTGCTTTACGACACTCGAGAGAACCGCACCAAGACAGCATTGACAGCCGTATTGAAAGGAACCTCCCACACAGTATTGCTAAGATCGTACGACTCGAGGAAGGAGCCAGCTCCGGATGTCAATTGTGCGATTTGGCAGGCAGGACGTGCAACGTGCGCAACACAAATGGCGTTCAAGCCCATTCAAGTTGGTCAATCGGTGTATCTGGACGAAGGCGCCGGCAAGTACAACCCTGCTCCGCTGGTCCTCGACGAGGCCGTGTCGAATGAGTGGCCCGGGCGAGAGGTAGGTGTCTTTGTCAGTGTAGGAACTGGAAAGCGACCTGCTTCGTCAAGTGCCAACCAGCACGAATGGTGGGAAGGCTTCCTTGGAGGGAGCATGGGCGAATTCGCAGAGGCGCGAAGGAAAATGATTCAGAAGCTGGAAAACTGCGAAAGAGCCCACGAGTTCATGCTGCGAGAACATCTAGCAGCGAGAGGAGTCAACCCTGAAGTATACTATCGACTAAATGTAGAAGTTGGAGTGGGCGAGTTTGGCATGAATGAGTGGATGCGGCTGGCAGAGATCAGCACAAGCACAAGGTCATACTTGTCCAAGAAAGAAGTGGAAGCGATCAGTTGTGGTGCAGCCTCAAGAATCGCCAAGATCCATTTCGCAAAGATCAGACATGACCGAGCAGAAGCACGAAGGGCAGCAGGCACCGACCAGCCGAACTATGCGTCTCAGAACCCTTGGGAGAGACCACTGGCTACAGTACCGCCTCCACAAAACTTCGCAGTCGAATTGCCTGGAGACGACCAGTACCGACCCGGACAGCATTATGCGGACAATGGACAGTTCGTGCAACGACCTTCAGACCACAAGTACAGCCTCACGACTAGTGATTACGATCGGCACAACAGCAACTCCACGCCCACTCAGCACTCATACAACTCTTCGCCTTACAATTCGCCTCAGGTCACCGCAACGAGACCATCCTTCGACGATCGACCAGGCTCCATCCGCTTCAGCTCAAGCTCATACCAACCCCAAGAGCCTTCGCCTCGACACAGTGGAGACGTCTCTCGTCCATTGTCACACCCACCTGTACCACTATCTTCACCACCTCCTGTGCCTCCTAAGACACCAGTGAATGGTGGTCTGCCGTATCCCGATCGCAATAGCCCACCTCAGCTGTCAGCCCTTGACGGCGGATACGCAGCGGCACCACCAATGACGTTTATGAACATGGGTGATTTGGGTAGGAGATTACCTTATCCTGATGTCGAAGGAGGGCCGCCGCCTGTGAATATGGGAAACAAGCCGACGCTGTCGTGAAGGAAGAGATACTGATTCCGAGTTGTATGATGATGCCTTGAGCGATGAATGATACCCCAGATGCATTTCTTTTCGGCGCGTTCGAGCAAGAGGACTTGGAAGCATAGCATGAAGAGATGTGGTGGAGATGAGTTGGCCTATCTCCTATACGATCTAAACGATGAGACTTATCACTTATCCTCGACTGACGCAGTCTACGAAGACAATTACATGTTTCTTCGCAACTTCTCGCCATTCCATCATTGATCCCGTTCCTACGCCACTGCATTCTTCTTCCCAAATTGACCACTCTGCCCAAGATGCGGAGTTCGCTTCATCTCGCATACAGACTTGGCAGGCGCGGTGACTGAATTCGACACGCGTCGCAACTGCTGTATGAAACACAGACGACATCCATCTCCATCTCCATCTGTTTCGACTTTCCGACACTCTCTATTATGTGTGCTGACCTACATTATCACCACATCTCCTTATGACCAACCTGATATACGTCCGCAAGCCACTTCAATAGCATCCTCTCAATCAGGCAGGTCGTGTAACAACCTTGGCTACACACAAGCCACCATTCGCCTCCCGACGGCACAGCACACCCAAGAGGAAGGCACGAACATAAGCACTTGGACACGACGCCACTATCTTCTGAGGGAACAACTTAACGCTCCCTTGAGAGCTTACACCGAGCTCTCACGCGACAAGTTACCTCTGCTCCGCAAGATGCTGGAGAACCTGGTATCGGGTGTCGCCTGTGTACCCCAAGACTGGTGACCTGCATGCTTGGAGCTCCACAGCTGAGGATCCTCCAAGAGCCGTGAAGATCAACTTCCTGTGTGGTTAGCAAGAAGTGCAAGCTGAACTCGAGACTCAACCGCGGCGTACTGCCATTCCGTTGGTCGCCACTAACTTACCACCGGTAAATGGCACACATCCGGCTACACTCAAAGAACTTCATTCCAGCAGATACGGGCTCATCAGCAATGCAGAACCATTCTCACATCAGCATCGCTGATATGGGCCTTGGCTACGATGATTCCAATATCACAAAGGCGACGTCCGCGGTGCATTACTTGCACAATGAAGTATCAACTTCTCGGTCAACCCGGTAGGAATGATAGACCTTATCGGCTTGGCAATCGAACGCGGCAAAATGCCCGCAACTAAAATCCTGAGATCAGCACGGTCGGCCACAAAACGAACGCACTCCATGCGTTGCCAAGTACACCACTGCGATGCTACAGTAGTAATAGCGAATCAGGACTGCTTCAGACGTTCTAGAGGCTCGACAGGCCAAGTACTTGCAGATAAGGTGTCGCATGGCAGACATAGAAAGGGTCGTGCTCAGGTGGAGTTCAGATTTAAGAGTACCATCGTCTGGAGCTGCACGCGCACAGCACGAATTTCCTCGAGTCTTTGTCGTTTGTTTGGTTGACAGCTTGACAGCTTGCTGCAGTTGAAGTCATGGAGTACGCGCCTGGAGATTCGATGTACAAGACTGACCCAGCAATGGATCCAGCAAATCAGCACACCCATGGGCATCTCCACCATGGCCACAAAGCACATCAAACCGGCAACGATGTGCCTACATACACTGTAAACACTACCAACGAGCGCAGTACGATACCGGATCCGAGCGCGCAAGAAATCGGCCACAGCCATGGTCCAGCATACGGCAGCGAAAAGAAGGGCGACTACAGCGTCGATGTTGAGCAAGGAAACGTGATAACACCCACGAAGTCATTGGAGACATCTGAAGAGTCTGAGAGCAAGAAGCGATCATTTTATCGCAGATATCGAATCTTCGTCCACGTTGCGATATGGCTATTGGCAACTGGCTGGTGGATAGCAGGACTGGTGCTTCACCATCCAGGCACTGCTCAGCCCAAGAATTGGGTAGTTCCATTCCTCATCTGGCTTGCTATTACGATTCGAATCGTGACACTGCACACTGGTACATCATTCGTTACGAGGCCCATGCACTGGACATGGAATCAGACCGGAACCCGAGTCAACAACATGATCCCAGAAAAGTTCAGGCTCTGGGTCGGCGCGGCAGTCACCTTCGCTGTGATCCTGGTGGGCTCCTTCGCCAGCGCCGAATCGCAAGACAACACTCGTGAAAACCGCGCAATTTCGCTGTTTGGCATGGTCGTCCTCATTGCTGGTCTATATGCCACCTCGAGGAACAGGAGCAAGATCAACTGGCACACGGTCATTTCTGGCTTCCTGATTCAGTATATTATTGCACTGTTTGTCCTGAGGACTGGAGTCGGATATGACATCTTCAACTTCATTTCTTCTCTTGCGCGATCTCTGCTCGGATTCGCGAAGAATGGTCTGTCTTTCCTGACCTCTGAAGAATGGGTCGGAGAGACCTTCTGGTTCTTGGTGACTGTGCTTCCAGCCATCATCTTCTTCGTGTCATTGGTGCAGCTCTTCTACTACGTTGGCCTGATTCAGTGGTTCGTTGGCAAGTTTGCCGTCTTCTTCTTCTGGTCGATGAGGATCTCTGGAGCTGAGGCTGTTGTCGCTGCCGCTACTCCTTTCATCGGACAAGGAGAATCTGCAATGCTGATCAAGCCGTTCGTGCCACATTTGACTATGTGCGAACTTCATCAAGTCATGTGCTCTGGTTTCGCCACAATTGCTGGTTCCGTGCTGGTCGCATATATTGGCATGGGACTCAATCCACAAGCTCTGATTTCATCTTGTGTCATGTCCATTCCAGCTTCCCTCGCTGCATCCAAGATGCGATGCCCAGAGGAGGAAGAGTCTCTGACAGCTGGTAGGGTCGTCGTGCCAGATGATGACACCCACAAGGCCGCCAATGCTCTTCACGCTTTCGCCAACGGAGCCTGGTTGGGTCTTAAGATCGCCGCCATGATCTTGACCACGCTTCTCTGCATTATCGCATTTGTTGCACTCATCAACGGTCTTCTCACCTGGTTTGGCCGCTACATCAACCTGACTGGCGACTACGATCTCACAATCGAACTGATCCTCGGATACGTCATGTACCCAGTTGCGTTCTTGCTCGGTGTTCCACGTGGTCCTGATCTCGTCAAGGTTGGCCGTCTCATCGGTATCAAGGTCGTCACCGTAAGTTTCAGATCTCCAGTCTCCCCAGAAACAGCAAAGCTAACACAATCTTGCAGAACGAATTCGTTGCCTTCACTGCCCTCACCACTGATGCTGCCTACGCCGACCTTGCACCACGATCCCGCCTCATCGCTACCTACGCTCTCTGCGGTTTCGGCAACATCGGATCTTTGGGTACCCAGATCGGTGTCTTGTCGCAGATTGCTCCAGGACGATCTGGTGATGTTTCGAGATTGGCTGTCAGTGCTTTGATCACTGGTGTCCTTGCAACTCTTTCATCCGCAAGCATAGCTGGTCTGGTCATTCAGAACGAGCTTGTCTAAGAAGCAGTAGATGATGTAGTATGATGAAACGACGATGAGAATATTGAATGTTCACCTCCCTCACCATGTCTTTTCTTGTGAAGTTTTAGAGCTGACTTGGTCATTGCCTCACATACACTCGCTCGCGATGACTTTGTCCCGTACATCACTTCGACGCGCTCAAAACAATCACCAGCTCTTTCTGCTGCACAGACTTGTCAAGCGGATGAACCTTATACAACAGATCCCTCTGTATACCAGCGACCTCCTCAAGCTCCTCCTCGGACATCTTCGACACTTCAAGCGCTGTCATACCAAAGAAAGGATAGTCCCAGCCGTACAAGACAGCCAGCTCCTGATCATCACCGATCAAGATACTCCCAGCATCAGCGCACTGCAAAGGACGAGCTCGCCACCAACCAGGCCCAGCATGCTCATATTTCGGCATGAGACAACCCCAATCGCGAGTCATGACCATGATCATCTCATCTTCTTTCAAGCGTTTCTGTCCTCCAGACAATGATCCATAAACGTCCAGTGGCCATGTCCCAACGCAAATAGGAAGTATTTGACTTGCTGTAGTAGCTCGTTTGCCCTTAGACTTCACAACACCAGCGCATTGTTGCTTAAGCCACTTCCTTGTCATGGACTGAACCAGCGAAGCGAAATTGAATCTCCTATCCTTCTTCGTTGGACGCTTGTTCCCACTCTTCTTCTTCTTCTTCTTGGACACCGATGACGATGGCGAATTTCTCTCTTTCCACTCCGGATTCTCTCCTCCCTCAAGACATAAATCCTCCCAATTTCGATTCCGATGATATGGATTCGGGTTGAAAACAAAAACCCTCTTTCTCGGATATCCGATTTGATCGAACAGTACCTGTGGACCATAGTCTCTTCGTTCGGCAAGATGGTCTGTCGAATAAGCCGCAATGAGCATACGATTCTTCTTGCTCGTTACGATGTCCAATCCCTTTCTCAATTCCTTCTCATAACGTTTCACTTCTTCCAGATTCTTCCCATTGGTTTTCAGCATGAAGTCTTTGAACAAGTCCGCGTTGGAAACATCTTTCCACATCTTCTTCACTTGCCAATCATCGAATGATAGAATACAATTAGGATGTTGCGAGATGGTGTAGAGACCTTCGTAGAAACGTTTCGCAACACGTTGATTAGGACTGGCAATGTAAACGATCACTTCGTCGTATTTTGAGAGATCTTCACCTAAAGTGACAGTTCGGTGATGGACTTCGTGGCCCATGGATAGGAGGCAGTTGACGAGAGAGTAGTGTGAAGGTACGACCTGGAGTTGTTGGCGAAGGTAGTATTGGCGAATACATTGGTTTTGGTTGAAGCCTGTTATTAGGATATTCATTCTGGCTGTGTGGTGGAGCAGAGAGAGCTTGATGAATAGGATAGGACCTCATATAGTGAGGCATTCAGCAAACGTAAACATAGAGGTCAGTGGTGCTGTCTGGCATGTTCATCTCTCGATTCTTCTTCGATGTCGGTACTACAGCGCAGCAGTCTGAGACAAAGGACTTGTGGAATGTCAAGGTAGAAGCTGGAGGTTGCCGGAATGGATGGGGTTCGAGTCTTTGTTCTTGAGATCTCTTTGTTCTCTTGTTCTGATCTGTCATTGTCTGCTTACCTCAGGAATGTCTCTCGATAAGGCTGGTCGTTGCCGCTACACGCTGTTTTGTCTATGTGCGTAGATGCACCGAAACACTGTACAGCGTCTTCGCGCATCGGAGCTGGATGCTAGTCTCTAGCAGTCACTACAGACCATGCCAACCTGTTCGTCTCTGGTGCTGTAATTGGGCGCAAGCCTGATGTCATAGAGAAGCCAACTAGTGCATCCAAGTCCAATGCGTGAAGACGCTATACTTGATCGTTGCATTCCGATGAACTACTTTTCAGCGGGCGTAGCATTGAGGACTAACAATGACTCCCGCTCACAGTTGCCAGCATGACTGTCGTCTACAGCATCTTGGTGCATCGGGAAGTTGGATGCTGGTCTCTAGCAGGCACTACAAACCATGCCAACTTGCTCGTCTCTGGAGCTGCTATTGGCCGCAAGCGTGACTTCAGAGAGAAGCCAACTAGTGCAGCATCTCTCATGCGTGAAGATACTGTAGGCCTTCGTGGTCTTCTCATAATTTTTACTGGCTGATATCCATTGGAAGACGACGATGTAGTCCGAGATCATGAGTGTCACAGCAGAAGTGTTCTCGTGCCATCAATAGACTTTAGGTAAAGTTCGTATGTAGTTCCTGGCTCGTGGTAGATGAAAGGATGATGCAGTCAGCTGGAGCT
Source organism: Sphaerulina vaccinii (assembly GCA_022570795.1). Taxonomy (NCBI): domain Eukaryota; kingdom Fungi; phylum Ascomycota; class Dothideomycetes; order Mycosphaerellales; family Mycosphaerellaceae; genus Sphaerulina; species Sphaerulina vaccinii. The sequence continues at coordinate 1,446,081 of JAKUDP010000008.1, forward strand.
GTCGCACTGCATAGTGTTTTGCCATGCGACAGCTGCAGGTCTTGTATTGGGTCACACTCATGATCCCGTCAATCAAGTTTCGAAGCCTTGCTATTGTCGTGAGCTGTTGTGATCTCCGAGGCTGGCACTCCCTTCCACATTGCTCGCATTGGATCCAGAACTTGTACTCCTCAATTGCAAACGGCGAATTGTTTCGAATATGGCAACGGTATGCGTTCCGCGAGAGGACTTTTCCCGGCATGACACAAGGTCCCCGGTGTAATCGTGGCCGAGACATGGGAGTTGCCCGGTACTGTAAGTTCGTGGACCATGCGCCGATCCGGCAGAGCATACAAGCACTTCTCATCGTGCTAACACGAGAAAATCGAGATCATGAGTTCCAGAAGCTGTTGGCCTCCACTTCGAAAGTGTCGGTCTGCTGTCACGGCTCGTTGACAGTTGTTGCGTGTCTTGGTTGTTGTTGGAGACCCCGCCGCACATGGCAATGGCAAACGCCGTCAAACCTCGTACTGTCGAGACAAGCAACGTTAGATTCAAGCATGATTGATGAGTAGTGTCAGTAAGAAGGCGTGAGGTCTGATGAAGAAGCGAAGACCTCGGTGCGATCTGCACCAGTCAGCGTGAGGTCTGACCTGCCAAGAGCATCGGTAGGCGTAAGGCAGAGTGGTTCACGTGGTTCACTGGTTTCGAAGTCGTTCGGGACCACACTGGCGGGCGCCTCAATGCAGGTCCCTCTCGTAGACAGCTGCGAACTCCGCTTTGAATATTTCAGCGCCAAGATCACATGCACATAAGACTGATGCGCCCAAAGCTCGGTAGTCGTTTCATGTAGCAGCTAAATCGTGCTAGGTGCATGAGTTTGAGCAGCCACGTTGAAGCAGATCGAGACAGTCCCGAAGACGGTTTTGCTGGTCGTTGTCCTACCACAGGGCTGAAATCTGTTGAGCCGTGCACTTTGTAGCGTATGATGTGCACAAGGAAGCAGAAAAGATGTGTTTCTAGACCATAATCTCCATCATACAGCGTCAAATGTCTCACTCTGATGCCAACGCAGCAGATGTTGTTCGTCACGGCCGCTCTCCACTTCTCGGTGAGTATGATGTGGCTTGATAAGTCGTATAGTCGGCTGGTTGTCGGACTTTGCCTGGCGCTTCGAGCCAGACCTCATCGTCTCCATCGAGCTCCATATCCGATGCTCCTACTCCATAGGGAAGAGGAGGCGCTCTGCAGTAGTGTTTGTGATGTGTTACGGCTAGCCCTTCCTCAACTTCGGTCCTTCCAACATACGAAGCATGCAGTAGCATGTGCCTGCCGGTCACAAACCGATTGCTCACATGAGAAGCAGGCCACGCAAGCCAGAGTAGCACTTTTTCTCCTCAACTTGAAGCACTTCCTAGTCGATCGCAAAAGTACGCCACCTAAGGACAAACCGACCAACCCAGGAATCGCATTTCCACTGACACATCGATTGCATCGGCTGTTTCCTGTGAAAGGTGAGTGGGACACAGCTCCTCTGTTGAGAAAGACATATAAGTGCCGAAGACCAGGGCATGGATTCTGGCTTCTTCTGTGCAGGCATTCACCCGACCTCAAACGCAAATTATACTGACGATCATCGCCAAGTTCATTGTTACAGAGCATTGTCAAGATCAAGATCCTAAGAACATACCTCCAGAAACATGCATTTCCTCAGTATAGCTGCGGCGTTGATCGCCAGCGCGACTGCACTGCCTACGCTTCTCCCAAGAGACGATTACACAGGCTCAGGAGCACTCAATTACTCCGAGCTATGTGTTCTGCACCACAACTACCACCGAGACAACCACTCAGCTCCCGCAGTGGTCTGGGACGATGATCTCGCTGCGACTGCTAAGAAAATCGCCGACGAATGTTCCTTTGAGCACAAGATGTGAGTTGCTGTAAGTCTTATATGAGTATTTGTCCATGCTGATCGGGTTCGTAGGGACTTCGATGGTGGCAACTATGGCCAGAACCTAGCTGCTGGAGTCGTACCAGAGAACATAACGGAAATCATCACTGGCATGTGGTATAACGCCGAGGTGATCCTCTATCCGTCCTTTGGCAGGAATCCAACAGATGACGAGATGACCGCTTCCTTCCACGAATGGGGCCACATGACGCAGATCGTCTGGAAGAACACGACAATCATCGGCTGCTGGACGACGGACTGCACAGACCAAGGAGGTGTTGCCAATACTGGAAGCAATGTTTTGCCGTACTTGACTGTGTGCAACTACAAGGGTCCTGGTATGTCATGTTTTCTGTCTTTGTTGAGAGTGCTTGGCTGACTTCTTCCAGGAAACTACGAAGGCGAATTCGCAGACCAAGTTGGTGAGCCCGTAGGGAACGACACGATCCAATGGGACTATGGGCTCAACAGTGCGACCGTCTCCAGCCTAGAGTAAGTTCTCTTGTGCGCAACTCATCTAAACACAGATGATGAGACATGATATGGCCATGGGTCGTGTCCTGACGCTTCACAGCTCGGTGATGGAGTCGTATCTGAGCGGGACATCCGCATAGTCGAAGCTGGCCCTTCGCATTGAAGCTGGTTCTTCGCATTGCTGCTACTGTTGCAGCTGATGCATCCATAGAGGTCGGAAAAGCCTGACCAGTAACGATATATATGATACCCACAAAGATGTAGAAACCCATTGACGAAATCAATTGCTTCTGCCTTTGAGCCATTCGTCAAAGACCACATCTTAGTCGTACTGATGCAGCCAACCTAACTCGTGGCCCTGGCCTGCTGGCTTGGCCTTGCCCTCTGCTACCAGTCTTTGACGATCAGCTTCGGGCATTCTTTCAACATTCGTGACATTGTTGGTCCAATCGAAAACCGCATCAATCCTGTGCTGACGCGTCTTTTGCCAGAATGCGAGAGCGTCGAGAAGTTCTGCTTTGCCAGCTGCATCACTCCGCTTGCCAGCCGAGGTAAGTAGCAAAGTGAGAGAGTAGACGTCTTCCAGAGCTTGATTTACACCTTGTCCGCTGCTGGGAGGTAAGGCATGAGCACCATCACCGCAGAGGATTACGCGTCCACTGTCGGAGTACCATTGTGGTAGCTTCGGCATCTTCATAAAGGGCCAGATGTAGAGTGTTTGTCGGTTTGCAGTTACTGCGTCGATGATGCTGCGAGCTGTAGCGCCATGTTCTTCGTAGCCTCGACGATAGAACTCGACTAGTTTGTCTTTGTTGGCTTGTAAGTCGTCCAGATCTTTGCGTGACTGCTCTGGGTATTGTACTTGCATTCCGATCATGATGTCTGGCTCATCTCGTGGATCTTCAGCGATCCAGAAGATTGCGCCTGGTTTGCCTTGGATGGTCGCGTTTCGTTCGTAGTCTGGGTATGGCCAAGCGACTGAATTCCATGGTATATGTGATAGAACACCCACAAGTCCAGTGTACTCTGGTTCGATCCCTGGTGCTAGGTACTTTCGAACTGTGCTGTAGATGCCATCGGATCCAATCATCAATGAGGTTTCGACGACCTGCTCGTTGATGTTGAACTTCACGCCTGCGTCATTCTCAGACACGATGCCGCCGAACTTGGCATTGTAGTGTATCGTTACTCCTCGCTCTTCAAGCATAAGTCTCATCTCGTCCAGCAGCAGCCCTCGCCAGATGCGGTGGTTCCAGTATCCGTTCTCTTCTGGACCACCAGTCGGGACTGTCTTGGTAGTCTCATCTTTGTCATTTTTGAAAATGCGAGCAGTGGGAATGTAGCAGTGATGCTTTATACGGTCGAAAACACCAAGTTGATCGAGAACACGCAGACCGTTTGGAGTGAGGACGACGCCCGATGGGATAAGTCCCGAGACTTGCGGCCGGCTTTCGTATATCGTGATGGGAACGTTCTTCGCGGAGAGTGCTAGACCCAGTGCACAGCCCTGCAATGGTAGTGAGCATCTATCGTCAGTAATGACAGCCATACTGCTGTGAGCCAGTGCGAGTAGCAGATTTCACTCACACCCAATCCTGCGCCAATGATTGCCACGTTGTCCAAGTATCCTGCCATGTTGTGCTTGTCAGTATCGTGTGCGGTGCTCTACTGTCTCCCACCCTCAATCTGATGCTACGCTTCTTATAAATCTCCATACCACCGACGCCGATCTCAAGCTGGATGATGCGGATGACACGGCTGTAGCATAATGCCCCACTCTGCTATGCTCATCAAGCATGACTGTTGAAGTGACTCGAGCATATTGATCATCAGAAGTGTGTGTAACTCCGTTCTCGTTGTTGAAGAACGAAGAGTGAACTTTGGGGAGATTAAGGAGTGTTGGGTCACACGGGCAATGGTATAATAATAAACACGGACCTCATGGGTTGTGCTTGGCAGCAAGGAGCTCGGATGCTCCGGTAGTGTTTCCTCACGAATTGGACTTCACTCCACACCCTCCATCTCGTGCAACTTCGCTCCCTGTGCGAGCGGGAAACATGGCAGCTCTGAGTTTTCTGGAAGGTGGAAGTCTTGTCACCTGCGGCGCGTCTTTCTGCGTTGTGGACAGTCAACACTCCGGCATACCAGGTGCCTAGCAATGCAGTCTTCGAGCCCTACCTCTAGCCCTTAGCAGCATACGTTAGCGTACGCTCGCGAGCAGCTTCAGAGTTCGACCTACTTGTCCATAGCAGGTAGAGAAGATCTGCGCGAGAAGATGTAGCTGAAAGGTATAGTATGTGAGATGATGTGGCCTCTCTTTCTTGTCGTGGCCTAAGGACGATGCACTTGAGCATCTCATCACTGTCGCGTGGCATACCACAATCAAGATGTTCCGAGAGAAGACAGAACAGCAGGACGTCAACCTTCAAGATGACTACAACGAATCGCCCGCCGATCTTCTGGAGATGGAACGCTTTGGCAGTCCGCACCGTATGCGGAGAAGCTTGAATGCAACGACCGTAGCCTTCTTCATGATAATCGCCATGTCATCATGGGGCTATATCTTGAACGGCGCATCTCTGGGCTTACTAGCGGCAGGGACAGGTGGTACTGTAGCTGTATACATCGGAGCTGCGATTTTCTATTCGTCGATAGTAGTTTCGCTGGCCGAGCTAGCGAGCATGGTGCCTCTTTCTGGAGGTCCATATCATTGGATCTCAATTCTGGCAAGTAGGCGGTATGTACCAGGACCTCGTATTCCAAGCAAATGTGAGCTGATAGGCAGTGCTTATAGCTGGCGGAAGCTGTTGAGCTATGTGGCCGGGTGGCTCTTGACACTCTCCTGGGTGTTCGGTATCGCAGCAGGCTTGTTCATCTCCGCAACACTGATCCGATTGACTGCGACACTTGGAGATTCTGAAGACATCCCCCAGGCATGGCAGACCTATCTGATACTATTGGCGTTGCTCGTAGTCTGCACACTGCTCAATACTATAGGCGTCAGGTTCCTGCCCGTGCTGGAATGGTTAGCAGGCGTCATCTTCGTGTGCGGCTTCGTGTCCACTGTGGTGGTGTACGCTATCATGGCACCAAAGGCAAGTGCTTCTGAAGTGTTTGGCACTTTCGTGAACGGTGGCGGGTGGTCCAATCTAGGCTTTGCGATCTTGACATCTCAAGTGTTTGCATTGTATTGCCTCTTCGCGAGTGATGGTGCGGCACATATGGCAGAAGAAACCAGAGACGCGTCTCTGAACGTGCCGCGAGGCATGATGGCCTCGTACATCTTCAGTGCGATCACCGGCCTCGGCATGCTGATCTTGTTCTGCTTCTGCTTCACCGAAGAGGCGATGGCCGCTACCGAGATCTATGGGTATGCATTCATAGGCGTGAACGTGGTGGCCACTGGATCTCCTGCTAGAGCCAAAGGAATGACCTCGATCGTGACGATGCTCACGCTGCTGAGCACCAACAACTTCTTGGCTGCAAGCTCTCGGCAGCTTATGGCATTCGCAAGAGATGGAGGAGTGCCATTTGGCGCCTGGGTTGCTCAATGTCCCATCAGGTCTGAAGTACCCTATGAACGCGGTCTCAGTAGTGGCAGTATTCTCGGCTCTGCTTACTCTAATCACCTTGGGCAGCACAGTAGCTTTCCAGGCAATTGTGAGTCTTGTACTCATGGCCTTCATCGCCACCTACGAGTTGTCAATATGCGTCTTGATCTGGAGACGCCTATCTGGACTGCCATTGCCACCAGCGCGTTGGTCATTGGGCAAGTTCGGTGCCGATCAACATCTTTGCTGCACTGTATGGAGTCTTCGCTTTAGCGTTCATAGTCATCCCGGCGTCGCCTACATACGATGCAGCGACGTTCAACTGGGCTCCTGTGATCTTTCTCGGACTCATGGCGTTAGCACTGCTGTTCTATCAGCTTGGTGGGAAGCACGCGTTTGAAGGTCCAGTAGTGAAGTGGGGAGATGGTGATGAGATGGAAAGTGAGAGTTGAACATGCGAAGTGGAAAGTGCGACCAAAAGCTTTGTTTGTCTCCACTCTCTCGCTCTTTTCGCACGAGCAGCACCACGCCAGTAGCGCAGTCGACGTCGCTTTTCATAGGGGTGGCATAGAGTCGAGCAGCGAATCGAGATTGCTTGCTGCAACTTCCAACCTTCCCATCACTTAACGTACCCCAAACTCCTAAAAGCCCTCTGCCTAATCTCCTCAATAGTCCCATCCTTCCTCTCCGTATACTCCTGCATTGACTCTCCACCCTCCACAGCAGCTTGGGCACTCTCCCTCTTAACTTTCGCATACAACTCCCTATCCTCCTGATTCCCTCTCAACCAATCTCGAAAAATCTTATGTCTTTCAACTTCAGCACATTCAAGACCAAAAACATGTAGGTTCACCAAGAAATCTCCATCCTCGCCTACGAAGAAACGATGGTTGTGCCATTTAGGTTCTCTCAAAAGAAAGCGGAAACCAGCTTTCTCTAGTTGAGGGACATAGCTCTCTTCGTCTGTGACAGACTTGACGACGAGGTCTATGTCTATGATATCTTTTGCTGGGAGGTTTGGGACACTTGTTGAGCCTACGTGGTGGATTTCCTGGACAATCTCTTGTAAAGCTGATTCAATGTGGGCTTTAGCTTCGAGATATCGTTGAGACCAGAGAGGATTTGGTTCTACGATGGAGATTGTATAGGGTTTCTTGCGGTTTGCGATTCTTTCTACGGATGCCTCGTCGATTGGTGGTGGGTTGAGGATGTCGTGTATTGTGACTGGCATGATGATGCTTGAGAGATCTGGTGATGTGGAGGGCAGCACAGGAAGAGAGAGGGTTCTGCTGGCTTGCCCAGACGGAGTAGCGCAATCAGGTCTTCAGTCCCTCGCGATGTACAAGGCGTACTCTTGATCTCGTGGCGTGAGGCTTCTTGGCGGTGTCCAGATGTAGCAGTACGTGGTACAAGCTTCCTTGCAGTACGTGGTACAAGCTTCCTTGCTGTGCAGATAATCTTAGTCATCGGATCTGCCCTTCCCTCCACGACCAATAGTCTGTGAGCAGGAGGGCATGGTACATTAGTGACTACTCACCTAGATCTGAAGTGAAGAAACTGTCACTCCTGTCTTGATGTTCAATTCCAAATCTGATTCATGATATGAGTACATTGAAAGCACTCCCAATGATGACCTTGACGCCTCGCTTCAAAGACGCTGCAAAGTCCTCCCCTGCGCAGTATGCGGCCAAAACGATGTCGATAGAATAACCGAAGGCGTTTTCCGCTCCCATAGCCTACGCGTTAATTCATAGCCTGCGGCATGCTGATCTATGGATCTCTGCCACCCATCACCTTAGCCGCCTGCACAGCCTGCATCTTGTTCTGCCATGCCGCAGCAGGCTGGAACTTCTTAACTGTCCGCGCCTCATCGAGACTGTACCCAGGGATCCTGATCCCATACTTGCGCTCGAGCACGATCTGAATGTCTCTTATGTCAAGCGTTGTATTCGGGCGGAGTTTTGCAAGCTTGCAAGCCTCTCCAAGTACGTCGTCTGTGAAGTCGTCTGCGAGCTCAAGCATGACTTCCTCGACTTCGGGTGTGAGGACGTTCGATGATTCGCTATCCGAAACAGCTGGTGCAGCGCCAGTGACCTGTCGCACCAACTCATCCAGTTTGCGCTTGCTAAGCACGCGATCGCCCTCACCTTCGAGAGTGAATGGCGGCGGGCGCTGTATGCCCGGCTGTTGCATCATGCCGGCGTTGCTGTAAGTTGGTCTGGCTGGCGGACCTGCAACAGGTGCTTGAGTCTGTGGACCGAGCTGCAAGGTCTTTGGAATCGGAAACTTGGTGTTGGCGCTGCTCTGCTGGGTGGTTTGAAGGTTCGGGTAGGTTGGCGTATTCTGCTGCGAGCCGCTACTTGGTTGATTGCTGAAAGGGAGACCATTGGGCATCTGCGGCGCTTGTGGTCCTTGTCCTTGTTGTTGCGGTTGAGTCTGATATGTCTGCCTGGCTGCCTCCATCGCTCCTTGATGACTCAACGGCACAGGGCGACCAGCATTTTGTGTCGCGCTGTTAGGCATTGCGTTCTGAGGACCACCCTGTTGCTGACCAGCTGCACCTTGGTTCGCCATGTTGGTATTAATCTGCGGCGGTCGCGGTGGCTGCACTTGCGGCTGCCCCATGTTATTGTTCTGCTGCTGGAAGTTCTGCTGTTGTGATGCTTGCGGTGCGCTTTGTGGAGTTGGCTGCTGAGTTACAGGTTGTGCTGCTGGAGTCGCTTGTTGTTGAAAGCCATTCTGCGGCTGCTGTGGCGGGGAAGGTGAGCCATTCACTGGCTTGGCGTCATTTTGTTGCTGCGATGCTGCAGAAGTTGCTGGCCCTTGCTGCGTACCCGGACGACCTTGCTGTTGACCGCCGTCTACTCGCTCACCACGAGCTTTCAACATAGTCCAGTTGCTGTTCACTTGAGACACGGCCGCCTTTGCTTGCTCGAAACTTCTCTTGACGTGGTCTGGCACAGCCTGGCCTGATTGCTGAAAGCGGTTCATTTGGGTCTGTACAGCACGCGCCTGAGTTATTATCTGATCGCGCTGTCCCAGAATTTTGATGGCCTGCGCGCGCCACGCCGGCTGCTGTTCTGGAGGAATGGCTAACACAACACTGTCAAGTTCCGCTTGCGTCTTGTCGAAGAGCTGGATTGGCCTCTGTGCTCCGGCTGCATTACCGGCCTGTGCGCCTAGACCATGTTCAGTACTATACTCACCATTTCCGTTGTATGCGAATATGCTCACCCTGGCCGCTCTGCTGCTGCTGCTGCTGTCTCGCGCGAGCTGCTGCGATCTGCTGTGCGTTCATCTGATTTGCCTGCTGGCCGGGTTGTTGTGCATTCATCTGCTGAGGCTGACCGCCTTGTTGCGCTGGTCGACTCTGTCCCTGTTGTGCCATCTGACCTGGCTGTCCCGTGCTTGAGTTTGGTCGATTCCTGTTCGCCAACTGGCTCATGAGCCTTGCGCTTGCCGTACGAATCTTCTCCAATGCGCTTTCCCGTTGCTCGCTTCCTTGTGGACTGCTGTTTACCACGTTCCACAAGTTCGTCAAGCCGTCCTTGTACTGTACTTTGGCGTTGGAGTCTAGGAACGGTAGACCGTCAATCTGTTCAGGTCTGACCATCGGCGCGCCAGTTGTCGGTGGTTGCGCCATGATGGTCGCGGCGACGAGATCGGGAAGTGGCGATCGTGATCGATGGAAGAAGCGCCCGCCTCGAAGTCAAGATGGGGAGGCAGCTAGCAGGAGCGTGAGGGCGTCGATTGGGGCCAGCAACGATATTGGGAGAGGCTGACTGTGGCTCGGTATGGACAACTCAAGAGTTGGACAGTGAGAATTCAAGAAAGGTATGGTATAGTGAGAAGTCTAGTGACAAGGGGAGCTCATGTACACACCACGCGTAGCGTGCAACTGATTGCATGTGAAAGAGACCAGAAGCTAGCGTGATCTCGGAAGTGAGGTGCACATACGAGCCAAGACTTTGATTTGGTGGAGGCTCCCTTGCTTCTTCTTCGTGACAAACATCGTCCATCTCCATTCGCACCATGTGGCCGTCATCTACTGGAAATTAAGGCCAGAACCCACGTGTCTCCATCATACAGCTGAAGAGTACGATGGAGGCTCACTCTGCGGCATCATCTCCAGCGCCTTCGACATAGCAATCTGCCCGCCTCCAGGACGAAACTGCGAGTACCATTTCATCTCCTGCTCCTTATGCAAATGTCTTCCTAGCATCTGCAATAGCTCTTCAAGAGCACGCTGGACCGAGCTGGCTTCGACTTGGGCTAGTAGTCGCACATCTTCTGCCGAGCCCACATTCTTTGTGGTCAACATGACGCGGAAGCGAGAACTACTGGGGCCCCAGTAGGCTATGATGATGTCGAACTGGTTTACATCGAGCTCTGGCCATAGGTGCGCCGCGTTCGGTTCATTGTCGTCAGCATATTCACAGCCCGAGGGTTAGGATACCAACAGAAGATCAGTGGTCGCAGCTCTGAGCTCATGGTGTCTGATGGCAGATTTGTATCGTGTTTGTCTGAGCTTGGATGCTAGGGAAGTGTTTGGAGAGATATATGGTGATGTTACACGACTATGATGAGGCTGTGCAGCTTTTGCAGATCTCATGCTGCAGTTGAGAGCTCGTATTGCTTAAACTACTGACCAAGACCTAGACTTGGCGAAGATCGGATCACTTCATCTCTGGCCGTCATGACGGGGCGTCTTGCGCTGTTGGGCCACCGCCTTGCATATCCTCACCACTTCCTTGAGTTGAGGAGTATGGCGGAGGCTCATCCTGTGTCTCTGATGCTTTCGACTGCGCAATGTCATCAGTCCCAGGCCGAAACTTGGAGTACCAATGGAATGAGGGATTGTCTCCAGGCCCGAATTGCGGTTGTTTTGCAAGGAGACGCATCAGATCATCCAGAGGGGTTGCAGGTAGCCCCAAGTTGGCTTTTGCCAGGGCGCGAGCTTCTCTTCTCTTCCCTGTGGTCAAAATGACCCAGTTGTATACCATCACGATGTCGAACTCGGTCGGGTCGAGCTCTGGCCACAGGTGTGCTGCGGTAGCTGAGAGAGTGTCAACTTCATATCGCATGGCTAGAGGCAGGATCTGAATAGCTTACAAATGATAAGTTGTCGCCTTTCTGAGCTCATGATGATAGGTGGATGGCAGAGTATTGGCGGCTTCAGGCGTTCTTTCTCAGTGTACCTGCGGCCATAACGAGTGAAGGCAATATTGTAACTTTCTTTGGGCACACGTGGCAACATGAGAGACTGGTAGACTCCTGCTACCCATGGTTTTTTTTGCTAATCGTAGCCAGTCTCATAGCGCAATCCTGCATCGACTTTTATCACTACGACAACACGCGCACTTCGCTGACAATACCCACTAAAGCCGACTTAGAATATCAGGATTGAGTACGATGGCCAAGAGGAACGACAGCAAGTCATGGGTACGTGCTTGTGACGCTAGTGCAACAGACCACAGCTAAGCTAAGCGCTCTACAGATACTGCTGGGTTTCTATTCCCAGAAGCGATCGGTCACTTCAGCATCATCATTGGGGTGAAGAACAGCGAGGCTTCATACCCAGATAGAGGCTACTACGCGACACTCTTGGTCAACAAACCAGGAAGAGAGCCGCGTGCACTTGCGATGGGCCGACCGAGGCCCGATCTCTGTAACGCTGTGGCTAGCTTACTCGTGGTGCTCGCTGCTGAGGTCAACGTCGGTAAGTGAAGCACATGTCCGCAAGTATTGCTTGCTGAGTTGCATCCACTGGGCTTGCTGCCTGACCGAGCTCATGAAGTGACATCGTTGAGACAATGCGTGGCTGCCAGGGATATCTGCTAACTTGATACCTTGTAGTGGACGTACAGTGGTTGAAGCCTCCTGTGGCTGTTGGCGGTGATCGCTTCGTTGTGCAGTCAGACCGACGCCGTCCTCCTCCATATCGTCCTTCAGAGGGTTCAGCAACTCAGGAAAACGAGGAGAGCAGCGGCGACTCCTGGGAGAAAATCTAGGCATGTACCAATGCTAAAGGCGGCACAAATTGGAAAGCAAAGTCTTGGTGTGATCAGGAAGTGTACTAGGTAGAGCTGCTAATGGTGTCTCACTGAGCTCCCGTCCATTGGAGTGCGAAGCTCATAGACAGACATCTCTAAGAGCAGGCTCGCACTTCAGAGATACTTGCTGACGCCCTTACTTTCAGTCATGTGCTGTAGCAGAATTCTAAATGGCACACGTTGCAGTTGAAAGAGTTCGACATTGCAATGCTTGTTGCTTGGTCTGCGGTGGCGAGCCTATGGGAGCACTCCGTAAGCAGCAACGCCCGCTGTTCGTGGTGGGACTTATCCTTTACGGAGAAGCAGAGAGCTATCATATTCTTGCGATGCCTTCCAGCGACACTTCTCACACCTATTCCCTACGCACAGCAACACAGATCATACACTCAACAATCATGGGAGACACGTACAGCAAGGCTAATTACGACCATGATCCCGTTCGCAAGCAAATCTTAGGTATGCTCCTTTGCTATATGTGCCTGTGTGGAGCTGACGACCTCCACAGAGAATGCCAAATTTCTCTGGCCGGAAGCCAACGAGTACTTCAGGATCGTTGTGGGCAAGCAGAACACCAAGGATTCGAGCGAGATCGCGAAGCAAGGCTACTACGCCTTGTTGGTGATCAACTGCGCCCAGCAGGCTGTGCGAGCGCTGGCGAAGGGGCATGTTTTGGAGTGTGAGGAGGCGGCTGTGCGGAGCTTGAGAGATGTGCTCGCCACGGAGGTACATGTCACGGCTGTGGAGCATTTACTGAGCTACCGTGAGCCAGTATTCGATGCAGACAGCATGGTAGTGCCATCGAGTCGACGGCAGCCACATCACACATGCACGCCACATAGCAGGTCTTGCCCAAAGAGGAAGGAGAGCACAGAGAGCACAAAGAGTAAAGGGAGCAAAGAGAGCACGGAGAGCAAAGAGAGCATAGACGACTCGAAGGAGAAGGAGTCAACCGAGCTGGCGACGGCAACCAAGTCAACCAAGCCGTCAAGAGCGCGAGGCTGTGTCCTGATGTGAGAGCTTGAATGGCGAAGAATACTGCCATAGATCTGTGAAGTGGCTATTCGCATACCTTGGTTGAAAGAAAAGCCTATGCAGCAGAGGCCACTTTACTTTGCCACATTCCTTGGTGGACTTATCAAGAATCGTTCTACTTACACCTTGCTTGAGTTGCAAGCACAATCGGCGGCACCATCACATCAGCACGACTATTCAGGAGCAGCTCGTCTTTGAGCAGGGCCAAATCCTTGGTGCGACTGATCTCATGACACATGAACTGAATACAACTGACGAGTCTATATACTTTGCCGAATTCCTCTACCCAGAGTTCACCGGCTGCTTCAAGATAGTCCTCGCTGTAGAGGATGGCGAGAATACAAGACCGAAGAAGAGCGGCGTTCCGCAGTCTGGCTGGTATGCAGTCCTAGTCACGCTGAGAGATGGAGATAGCAGAGTGCTCGCTACGGAACAACCCATGGGTCACATTGCTTGGGCCTATGGGGATTGCTGATTGTGATGGCAGCTGAAATGCACAGAGCATCTTCACAGTGGAGTTGGCAGAAAGCTCCAATTCCGATCGCTGCGGGCGGTCGAGTTGCGCCATCGACACCACAGCGGCAGACTCAGCAGGCACCACCGGCTTATCAGGAGAAGGGTTCAAGAAGCTGAGAGTTGATGGTCACAGATTCGCTTGATATGGTCAGGCGGTGCTAGTCCATAGCACCAGACATGGTAGACGCGGAAGTCTATATTGCATAGCCACGTTACACTGCGACACTTCTGCTTCATCGCACTTCAAGACTACTCATACACTTCACTCAGATTCTGCTCAATCCATCGCATCCACGATCCAACATGGCTCACAACTCTACGGACCATCTCGACCTCCAAAGGAAGCAGATCATGGGTCTCTGCTCCATCCCTCGATCCAAACTGCATGCAACGCTGACCATCTTCGCAGAGACTGCTTACTTCCTGTATCCAGAAGCCCATGGTAGCTTCTCGATCGTGATTGGAGTATCAAACTACAAATACATGTTCCACTCCAGAGGAGAGACACCTCGCTATTTCGCGATGCTCATCGCGACCAAGGACGGACAGGAACCGAGTCCTTTAGCAAAGGGACGAGGGATGGAATCCAAATTTGAGACTCTCAAAGGTCTTGAGCTAGTCCTTGGCGCGGAAGTGGAAGCTGTGTCTTCGGAGTGGCAGAAGCAGAAGGCTCTAGTTGCCACTGAGGTTGGCGGTTTCAGAATGCCATCGACACGGCGACATGTTGGCCAAGCGCCGCCAGCTTACCAGGAGAGGAAGCCGTGAACAATGTGATCGCATGGGCGGCATCTCTGCCTCGAAGGTCGATAGCACTGGTGATAGCGTAGCTTGGTAGAGACAGAAGTGTATGCTATAAGGCCACCTTACCAATGCACGGCCACGACTCTGCTCCAATCTGGGTGTAACTTGCGATCCAGCCTTTCATCACCCATCACGTAGATCAGCATCGCGCTCCGCATCAATCAGCATGGCTGACCTCCCTGCGGAGAAGCTCGAATTCGAAGAGAAGCAAATCAAGCGTGAGAATCCTTTGCTTAGGCATCAACTGAATATAATTGACCAGACGTACAGAGAATGCTGCCTTCCTTTACCCAGAGTTCGACCCCGACCTCTTCTGTATCATCCTTGGCCAAAACCACAATGGCTGGTACGCGGTTTTAATGCACAACAAGAACAGAAAGCTGCCTATTACGCTCATGATAGGATTATTTGTGGCGGACAGAGATGGAGCCTTCGAAGGCCTCCTGGCTGTACTTGCTGGAGAAGTAGGCAAGTCATATTTGCAGCATACTAATGTGCGGCGGGAGCGTCCGGAATACCTTGAAGGAGGCGCTCGTATTGTTCCATCCAGTCGACGGCAAAGTCGGCGGGAACCTCCGCCATACGAGGAGGTCGTGGGAAGCAAAGGCATGGGTTGACCATAGCTGCTTCATAACATCAGCCTAGATGCCTAAATCACATTCTTTGGTCGAGGCAAAAGTCTATGCCAAAGGCCATCTTGCACTGCCACACTTCGATCATGAACCGATTCTTTCGTACAACATCCACTGCTGTCCAGCGCAACAATGCCTGAGAACGTCGTGCCAGCCGGTCGCTTCCAAGGCGTACGCGAGCAGATCATCGGTAATCCTCGCACCAATCAGTTCTCATTTCGCAAGTGCTAACCACACGATACAGAAAATGCCATCATCCTCTGGCCATCACTCCCAAAAGACGAATTTCGAATCGCTCTAGCCGCAGATTCCGAAATGCATGCTCCAGAACGGAGCTGGTACGCTCGATTACTCACGACCGGTACCCAATCCATCAAAACACTTGCTCAAGGACGCTATATGTGGACAGCGGATGAGGCTCTGTGGAGTCTTCTGATATTGCTGGGAGAGGAGATGAGTCGGCTAGAGTTCCAGTGGTATAGTGACCCGCAGAGGCGAGAGGGCGGGGACGTGCACATCGCGCTCGAGAGCTCGAGAGACCGACTACGCGACCTGTACCGCCTCTAGCTGAGTCCCTGTACGCTCGGACGGATAATGCAACAGGATCAGCCGCCACCTTATGAAGTGAATCCAAGTCTTGGAGATAATATGGATTGAGCTTGTTGGTTGACCATTTGTCGCACTCGGCATAGCAGAGTTCTTGAGTAGGAGGCAGGTGATTCCTGATCCTTGTAGTCAAACCACTACCCGCAACCACAATCACCTTTCCCATGATGTTTGAAATCATGTACTGCCCTCTTCACCAACCCAGCAAGATCCTCTGCCCGCAGTCCAAGCACTTCCTTCGCATCGCTTGCTTGAAACGGCCTGACAGCTCCCAGACTCTCGTCACACAGCACACTCTTCTCCAGAAGAAACATCCCAGCATCCGGGAAACCGCGATTGATGCGCTGTTCAGCTTCGCGAACCATATCTTCAACATCATTGTTTCCTCGTGTCCATTGCTGTCCAGTTGAGACTCCCAGCGCTGCCAGACATTCGTTCGCACTTGTGATCAGTCCTGAAGCGTAGATGTATTGATTCTTGACTTGTTCCCAGTGTTCTAAGATTGCGCGTGCAACCTTTCCATTCCAGCTCGTGGAGCTCGCAGCGAAACGTTCGTCACCGGTACCATGTATTGTAGCACTCTGCCATTTCATATCGAAGCCAATGTTTCCGCTTATAAGTGCCTGATCAAGCTGTGCGCCCGTGGCTACCGCTACCCATTGTATGTTGTCTTCCTTACTGAGCTCTTTCAAGTACTGGATGACTTTCGCTCGTCCTTGTAGTGGTGGTAGACGTTGTTGCAGTGATGTATTCTGGCTATCTTGGCCGAACTCTGCTGGGACAAAACGTCGTATGCCGGCTGAGATGGCAGCGTCTATGATTCTTTTCTGAGGTTCGAGAGATCCAGCACTGAATGTACTGTAGAGAGCGTCTGGTTTGATCTCGCTGAATAGAGATTTGAGCGACTCCGAAGAGAAATCGGTTGTGTGGATCGTGATGACGCTCGTGGTTGTTAGCGAAGACTGTAGATGTGTAGCTTGGTGTATTTCGATATTCGGATGGCCATCGCTGCGTGGTAGCAGGCCAGATAAGATCGAGGTTGCTAAGCGATTGTCCTGCTTAGCGGTTAGTACCATTCAGTGCTCAAGTGCAGTATGCATACGCCAAGGACCAGGACTCTGCGTATGTCGCTGACTTCGCCGTTGAGCGTGAAACCCATGTTACTGTCTGATGCTGTGTAGTATGCATGGCCACACCCGCGGTTCGTTGAAAGTGTTGACTGATCGTACTCGGATGAGCGGATGCCTCCTCTTTTCATGTCTGATCCTTTTCTTCTGTCTGAAATTGTAACATATCCCGCAAGGCCTGATCTTTCCTGTGCTCATCGGTACTCTCAGCTTGCGTGCCGAAGGTCGTCTCCATGGGCCATCGTAACATCTCTTGCCAGGCTGGCGGAATCTGCTGCTGAATAAGTGGTACCTGTCTTTCGGCGATGCCTCGCAGCCATAGCACTTGAGCAGCTAGCAGTTTCGTCATGGCGAAGATGTGTGCAAGCAACAGCAAGGCTCTGGGCTGTCTGTGTTCAACAAGCTCATTAAATCGTCCACTGAGCTGAGAAGGCATCGCGATGAGCCGTTGACAGTTGATCAACGGCGAATCACTTGACTCGACGATGCTCTTGTATATGAACGCCAGATACGCCACACCCTGTTGGTAGACGGCCTTGTCGTCCGTTGAGTTGGCCTCGTATTCTTCTGCGAAGGTCAGGAGCTCTGTGAAAGGCTTTCCCTGCTCGTTGCTAAAGAGTTCATCTGCTTCTTTGAGTGAGGATCTGCCAAATGTTACACCCCACTCAGTCATGATTCTCTCGCCATCATCCATAGTTTGCCACCTCTGGCACAAGTAATGAGTGTGGCCAGAGAGTCTTGTCCAGAAGGTGTGATCGTAGCCAGGAAGCGAGGGCTCATATGCAACCTCTCCGAGATTGAAGAAAGAGTAGTATAGCAGTAGCACAGATGCCGTGTATGTGGCCTTCGCGTTATCCTTGGTAAGAGTACTCATGGCGGCGGAGTGGCCATCGAGAGCGCGTTGAAGGTACATCTGCGCATGTATGATCATGTCTCGTCTTGATGCGTCGCTGTGGCCTGGACCTTCTGCAGTTCGGTCATCCGCTACCAAATGTGATGGTGGCCACGATAGATGGAGTGCCGATAAGCTAAACATTGCATCAAGTATCATGCGGCCTCCGTCTTCCAAGCCAAGGTCGGTGGCCTGCTTCTGCCAGAAATCGACATCTACTGCAAAGGTTGGACTGATTTCGAGACTCCATTCACGCATCAGTCGGAGTTCAAGCCTAAGCTCGGCAGTCAGTGCTGGCCCATGTATGGCTGTGAATTGGTTTGTGCCACCTTGAGCAGCACCGTAACCAGGAGTCTGTGATGAAGCTTGATGGCTTTCCGATCTGCGCGGCTGAGGCTCGACATATTCGCACGGAACATTGTGTCTTGTACAAGCTAGACACTTAGGCCTGCTCTCATCGCACTGTACAGTGTTAGTCTCTCTGAAACTCAGTCAAAGCCAATACTTTCTTCTGGGAACTGCAATGGTCCCGTGGTCGCGTGCAATCGGGAATGCAGAGCGCGAATTCTTGGAGGCTGAGTGCCTGCCACGAGAGTGCAATGTTCTGCCTTTGGGGTCACGACATACCTTGACTTTACGCGCTTTGCAGCGCTGACAGCCAGTTCTCGCCTTCTTGTGGTTGAGACGAGGCATCTTGCCTGGCGGCGGCTCCATACACGATACCGACAGCGAGTCCGTTGTTGTTGCTGCCGAAACCGAAAACTCAAGGGTTCGCGAGCTGTTTCGCGGATTGCCAGCGAAAGGACAGTCCTTATGTATTTCTGAGATTTCGTTCCCGATCGTATCACGCGCGTCTCATGCCAGGATGTCGAGTGTGGCCATTGTTAATAATCGATGAGGCTTTGATGAAGAAGTTGTCTTGTCTTGGAGAGTAGTCGCTGCCGCGGCTAGCGTGAGATGCAATATTGGTGCCTCATGGATGCCTTACGGGAGCAGTGACTACTCGCTTCTAAAGGCAGCCTTCGAACAGCAGCAACATCTTCGTGGCAGTGTGGTGCACCATGCTGTCAGGTCGTGTCAGGTACACAGGACTGGGACCCGGGACGAGATGGAAGAGCACAGAGCCAAACGGCTGAAATCATGTGCAGAGCCGGCAGCACAGATTGCAGAAGCAGAAGCAGACGATGGGAATGAGGATACCGATTTCAAGCTGGCGATACTGGCTTCTCTACACCCGGACAAGAGTCCTGAGATTCACTTGGACTACTTGCTAGCATATGGTGGGAGCTATGAGAAGGCGTCTGCCGCACTCTCAGGTAGCCCTGAAGAGCCTGTGAAGCGCAAGACAGTTGGCTACCAATCGTCTCTGACAGCCTTCACCAAGAGTAGCAACGCCTCACGAGCGAAGCAGCTGACCAAGAAGGGCAAGACATTGCACCTCTACTCACCGATAGATATTGAGACAAATACTCCCTGCTCAATCATCCACAACTTCCTTCCAGTCGAACAAGCAGATGCATTGCTACGAGAACTGCTAGACGAATCACCGACATTCGAACGAGGCACGTTCCAGCTCTTCGGACGAACAGTCCAGAATCACTCGACCTTCAAGTTCTACCTTGACACAGCAGAGGCAGTGAAAGACCAACAGACCAACTTCCTCTACGATGGGAGTGTGTACGAGTCCGGAGCGCTGAAGCAAACCACTCCTGAAATGCTGAAAGTGTCTCAGATCGTGAAGAGAACAGTCAACAAGGAAGTCGAGCGGCGCATGCGAGACTATCAGCCAAATGGCAAGAAGCTTCAATTCCAGTCACCCGAGGACTGGGAGCCAAATGCAAGCTTTGTGAACTGCTACGATGGGAGCAAGGAGAATGTAGGATACCACTCAGATCAGCTCACATATCTTGGGCCTCGAGCGGTGATTGGTAGCCTTTCGCTAGGTGTGGCGAGGGAGTTTCGCGTGAGGCGAATCGTGCCTCCTTCTGAAGACGGCTCAACATCACAGGCAGACGAACAGGGACAGATAGCGATCCATCTGCCTCATAACAGCCTGCTGGTGATGCATGCGGAGATGCAGGAAGAGTGGAAACATTCTATTGCGCCCGCGAAGTCGATCGATCCTCACCCACTGGCTGGCAACAAGCGACTTAATGTGACATACAGATGTTACAAGGACTACCTCCACCCCACGTACACGCCGAAGTGCAAGTGCGATGTGCCCATGGTGTTGAGATGTGTACAGAAGAGGGCTGTGACGAGGGGACGATATATGTGGCAGTGCTTCGCCAACTACCAGGCTAATTCGAAGAAGGACTGCGGGATGTTTGTCTGGGCGGAGCTCGACGAGGATGGGAAGCCGCCGTGGTATGAAGGGTACAAGGGCAACGCGAATGTGCCATTGGAGTATGCTGGACGTGCTGGTTGAGGCTAGGATAGCATGTTCCAGGATCTATTCGGAGCCCTAACAGGCATCCTCAAAGGACCATCTATACGCACCAAACATACATGTGAAGAATGTGAAGCATGCAAAGCACTATAGTGCACCACTTCGACTGGCTCCACTTCACTTATCAGTCACGGACTCTGGCTGAAAAGGATCTTTGAATCTGGCTCGACTCTACAGATAACTCCACTCTTTCAGTCTCTATACTCCGACAATACCACACTATAAGACTTATCGCCCCACCAACCACGTCAACGTAGTGCAGGAACTACCTACGCCTTGGCAGTTCGAGAATGCGTCCTGGAGCCGTATGTACTTAACTCAACCTCCGGTGAGCAACCTTCACTTTACGGTCGGCCATGTTTCAGGGTCTACTAGCAGCGTGGTCTTCTGGGGTAGCCATCGACGTCTGCTCAAAGTCTTCTCCATTTGCTTGCCTCCGCTAGCTTTTGATTGCGACTGTAACCAAGATAGCAGAGTCGGCGATCGACGCTGGG
This sequence comes from Sphaerulina vaccinii, assembly GCA_022570795.1. NCBI lineage: Eukaryota > Fungi > Ascomycota > Dothideomycetes > Mycosphaerellales > Mycosphaerellaceae > Sphaerulina > Sphaerulina vaccinii. The sequence continues at coordinate 1,466,638 of JAKUDP010000008.1, forward strand.
AGAGCATGATTGTACAGCGTGATAAAGGTTTACAGAGAAAGACTCTCACTTGTTCACCTCTAAGCAACAAACATGCATGAAAAGTACTATCGTTCACCACTTCACCTGACTCCAACTCACTTGAATTCGTTTCACTATTGGCGCTAGCTGCCTCTTGCACGAATCTCCGAGCCTTGGCCCACTATATAAGCACTTCCACGCCGCACTATACGAACCATTGACATTAACATCAACATCAACAACTATCGACATCCACATCAAGAACTATTGGCATCCACAATAAGAACTATCGACATCAACAACCGCAGCCACCAACATGGCTCAGCACAAGCCGACACAGCTCGAGACCGCCACAGCCATTGCGGCAGGCCTCGACATCCGCGACCTGGCCAGCCTCCAATCCTCAATCGCCCAACGCATGCAGGAGATTCTAGCAGACCCGGCGGAAGTCTCTTCGCACCGCACTCAGCTAGCACGCGAAAAGGCTTTGCAGACACCCGAGCTTCTCGAGCATATCCTCTTCCAACTTCCAACGAAAGATCTGCTCCTTGCGCAACGAGTCTGCAAGTTCTGGCAGGCCAACATCAAGGCGTCAAAGAAGCTTCAGCAGGCGCTCTTCTTTCGTCCTGCTGACGGTGGACCGGTCGAGTATAAGGAGTGGGGTACGTTTTTGGTCTTGCAAAGCACAGCGCAGCATATGTAATGTACGACAGAGACCGAAGGAGATGAACCAGCCGACGATTTCGATATCGATGGTTATTTCGAGTACGGTTTCGTTGAGCCTGATACCGACAACACGATGGTAGTCTACCTGAACCCACTTCTCGAGCCTCTGGCCAATGGTCTGGAACACAAGATGAACGGCGTGGACGTTTTACAGCGACTAGGTGCGGCTTGGCAATTCGGAAATGCCTCCTGGAAGCGCATGTACTTGACCCAGCCTCCAGTCCGCAACCTCCGCTTCGTGGTCACTAAGGAGGAGCCAACCCGATCTGTCGGCACAGACCTCGTCTTGAACACTGCGCTGGGTAACGACATGGTAGAGAACAGAGAAGAGCAAACCTTAGTAATAGTAGATAGTAACGGCTAGTACTATTACTATTACCCTTTTGTAAGAGTATAGGTATGTAGCAATGTATAGAGCGCTAGTCAACAAGAGTGTTAGTTGCACAAACTAATCCTTGCCTCTATAAAGGATATAGGAGCCCTTAGAGTTATAGGGCAACTACGCACCGCATGCGCTCTGCCCTCGGGACCGAGGATATAGGATTGCCTAGCAATCCAGATTCCCTTTTCGGAGTTAAGATACTATATCCTTAGACCTAGCTCTTATAATTATCTCCTTCCCCTAAGGAGCTACTCTTAGCGACATCCTAGCGAGAAATATATATACTCCTTATAGTAGTATATCGCATAATGCGCTTATCGCTACCTATGCGTATTGTATACAAGGATCTTGCGATAGTCTATATAATTTGTATTATTAGCTTTAGTTTTAGTATTCTTAGTATTAGCCTAATCCCTGCAACTTTAGCTTTACTTTATAATAATAGTAAAGGGTTGCTATGCGACTCGTATATAACGCGCAATCGCTACTTACCGGTCGCTACTACCTAGCGACTATAATAAATATATATTTAGAACTTCTTCTTAGTTTCTTTTCTTCTTTATAAATATATATATATACAATCGGCCTTTTACTACTTATAGTAGTACTATCTCTTATATATTAGTACTCGCTACGCACGTACTACGTACCTGTCCTACAAGTATAATAGCCGCTCGCCGCGCTTGCGCTATACTTAACTACCTACTTTATACTCCTAAAGATCTTACCCTCTCTCTCGAGTAGAATATTTCGGTATACTCTCGCTACCTTCTATATATAATAGACCGTACATATACTTAGTAAACTCGAGTCTGCTACGAGTCGCCTGCTAACTAAATACGTGTCGCAGCCGCTATAGAGGCCTATAATAGTATAATAAAGGTCGGTAAGGCAAGAAAGTATACTCGCTACTCTCGCAGCTACTACGCCTACGTCCGCATCGAGGACGCCAACCTACGTTAGTAGGCGCGCCAGGTACTCTTCTACTATACTAAGCTTAATCGCCTTGCGCTAGGCGTATACTAGAATTAGATTAAGCGCTGCCTTACCTGCCTCCTTCTCTTTATCGATAAGACTAAGCGCCTTATCTAGGCCAATAGTAGCAAATTACTCGGAGAGTTTAAGACGCCTAAGAAGGGCGCATTTGCTATATAGGTAGGTCGTAGTAATAGTATAGCTGCTAGCAAATTCCTCTTAGACTAGACTATAGCTAACTTTACCCGAGCTTAATTCGAGCTCTTCTTCGAGGTATAGTATGCTTCTATACTCCTATACTAGTATAATGTATACGCGTCGCACCCGATACTAATAGTCCTTATAGGCCTAGCGCATAAACGGCGCTGCCGCTTCTACCCTCGAAACTACCCTCGCCGCTACCTACCTAGATAGTAGTAATTAGGAGGAGAGCGGCCTCTCCGACGTCGAAGAGGAGAAGGAGGTAGAGGAGAGAGAAGAGGAGGGAGAGGGAGAGGAGGAGGAAGTAGTAGGAGGAGAGGATAATAAGATAGGCGAGCTAGATGCGGCTAATAATAACAATGCTAACTAGTTGCCTACTCTCTGCCTACGCTCTATAGGGAGAGGCCCTAGGTAGGTATAAAGTTACCTAGGGTTATACCTTAATAATATAATTTAGTAGGGGAGGGAGGCTCTAATCGGGTATAAAGTCGATTATTCTCGGACCTATATAGTAGCCTTATATAAGCTTGTCGTGCTCTCTGCTTACGCTACTAACTGCCTTCGCTATAGGCAAGTAGTAAATAGAAATATATTTCTACAAACTTAAATATACTCCTATCTAGTATCTACTAACTCTATAGCTTTAGATTATTTCTACTTCTTCTTTGCGGTACGGCTACTCGCCGCCTACGACTCGAACTTATTAAGCGCTATATATTCTCTAATATACTCTTTAGGTTCCTACTAGTTATATTCCTTAGGCTATCCTCGCTACCTTACTAGGTAGTATTAGACTCCCTTTTAGACTCGAGTATTAAGAATCTTCTCGACCTTGTATATACTCTCTTCGTCTATAAGTAGTAGACTCCCTGCCTGCGACTTGCTACCTTTCTAAGGCTTAAGAGAAGATATATAAAAGATATTATAGATACGCGAGTTAGCTAGCAAAGCTAGGCAATACGCCTACTTTCTAACTACGTTAATAACCTTAAATAGTCTAGCAAACTTATTTGCAAGCTTCTTCGAAGGCACCTTTAGCCTTAAGTTCTTAGTAGAGAGCAAGACTTGCTATCTAACGTTATACTATATTAGAGTATACTTTATATTAAAGTACTTTGTTTGCGCTTCGCCTACTTCTTACTATTGCTATATTAGCTTTTTGTAGCTTTGCTTTAATCTTTAAGCTATATTAGTTGCTACTAGCACCTCCCCTTTAAGAAGCGCGCCCCGAGCTTCTCTTATACATACTGCTAGTTCTAGATTGAATCTATAAAGCTTTATAAACGGAGACTTTTTGGAAAGCGAATAAGCGCTATTATTATAGGCAAACTTAGCCTGCACTAATAGCTCTACCTAGTCGTCCTGCTACTTACTATAGTAGATATATAGGTACGTCTTAAGCGTTTAGTTCGTACGCTTAGTCTGACTGTTAGTCTGAGGATAGAAGGCTATACTTAGCCTATGCTTTACTTGCGCTTTGTAGTAGAAGTCCGACTAGAATTGGCTAGTAAAAACCGAACCTCTATTACTAACAATTCCGGATAGTATACTATAGTAACGTACTACTTCCCTATATAGAATGTCGACCAAGTCAATACTCGTATATTTCTTCGTAGTAGGTATAAAGATATATATTTTAGTATAGTAGTTAACGATTACAAGGATCGCATTATATACGCGGCTGTCTTGCTTGCTTAGAGGAAGGTCCGTAATAAAGTCCTAGGTTAATTCTTAGAATAGCCTATCTAGTAGTAGTAGCGTAGTTAACTCGCCGTAGGGACGATAGCGACGCGCTTTGGCCTTCTAGTAATAACTGCAGATCTCGATATAACTAGCGATGTCCTTGCTTATCTATAGCTACTAGTACTTCCGACGTATAAGGGTAATAGTCTTATCTTTGCCGAAGTAGCTAGTAAGGGGATCGTTATAATATATGCATATTACCTAAGCATATAATACGTAGTCCTTTAGTATATATAAAGCTTCTTTAAACTATAAGTTCCCTTCTTTAGTAACAAGCGTGTCGCCTATACTACTATTGCTTATAGTATCGTTATAGGCCTTGCGAGCTAAAGGCTCTAACTAGATAAGTAACTTTGTCTAATCTAGTACTAAGTTAGAAACATTAGTTGCATATAGCTGCTCTTGAGCTACGATTGCAGCCGCTATGCGAGCTAGTAGCGATATGCCCGTGCGCTTCTCTACTAGCCGTCGGTAAACAAGCCTTTGTAAGGCAGGTGCTGCTTGTCCTACTAGTATTTCTAAGTAGATAGAAAGAGATCTTATACTATAGATAAAGCCTCTATAGGATATTTGCCCTCTGCCGAGTATAGTATATATAGCACAAATGCAGCGTACGCTCGGATTGCTTATATCTTATATACTAGGCGAGTATATAAGCATATCCTATACTTCTATTTTGCTCTGCAAGGTAGGTAGGAGAGTAGGAACTTGTTGCTTCTCTACGGCGTAGTTACTATATCTCGAGGGTGTATTAGCTAGGTTGCGAGTTCCTACCTAATACGTAATAGTAAAGTTAAAGGCTGCAAGAAAGATTGCCTAGCGGGCCTAATAACCTATTAGTTTCTTTATACCTATAAACCCTCGGAGGTTCGCATAGTCGACGAGCACGTTAATTATATATAGAGCGCCCTCGAGGTATAGCTACTATGCCTTAAACAACTCTATAACTACTAGTAGTTCTTAATTATACGTTTCGTAATTATACTCTACTAGGATTATCTTTCTTAAATAGAAGGCGATAGGGTGCTATTCCGATCCAAACAACTAGCTAAGAATGCTAGCAATCGCAAACTTAGATATATTGCTCTCGATGCGCAAGCGTAGTATAGGGTCAAAGTGCTTTAATAGAGGAGCTGTTTGAAACCTCTTCTTGATTTCCTAGAACGTATACTCTTCGGCTGCGCCCTACTAGATAGGTCTAGGCTTCTTGCCCTTTACCGCTCCTTTAGATAGTACTATAAGCGCTATTACGATTCGCAAGTATTTAAAGATAAACCTTCGATAAAAGTTAGCAAATCTAAGAAAAGATTGAACCTCTATTAAAGTAGTAGGCCTTAGCTATATAGCGATTGCGTCTACCCTACTCTTATCTATCTTTACGCTATTAGTAGTAACTACAAAGCTAAGGAAGTTAACCTCTTACTAGAAGAACTTGTACTTAGACCTTTAGGCGTACAAACCGAACTTCCGGAGGCGCTCAAGCACCTCGCATACGTCTTATATATATTGCTCGCGTGTCTTACTATAGATAAGGATATTATCTAGGTATACTATATAAATAATATCGACCAAACCTACTAAAGCATAGTTAATATAAGCCTAGAAGGTTGTAGGGGCATTAGTAAGCCCGAAAGGTATAACCTTATACTAGAAGTAGCTATAATATATGCGGAATGTAGTCTTCTAGTAGTCGCTCGGCTTGATCCTAATACGATAGTATGCATTAGCAAGATCTAGGGTCGTAAACTAATTAGCGCCTATAAGCCGATCAAGCGTCTTGCTAATAAGTAGTAGAGGGTGTCGATTCTTAATTGTAATCTTATTAAGACCTCTATAGTCTATATATAGTCTAAGCTTGCTATCTTTCTTAGGAACGAATAGGATAGGCGCACCCGCTTCGCTTATAGAGCGCTTAATCTAGTCGTGTTCTAGCCCGGCTTTAATATAGGCTTGGAGCTCTTTAAGTTCCTTTCTAGACTAGTAGTATAGTAGTCGGAATAGTAGAATAGTGCTATTACGTAGGTTAATCGCATGCTCTACGCTATCGACGGGCTTGCTCCTTATTTCCTCTATAGGATTGAGGATATTATTAAACTAATAGAACTCGATTAGTATAGGAGGTAGTACTATACTATCTTTGTCTATAAGTATAGTATATATATAAGGTACTTTCTTTAGATCCTTAAAGAACTCCTTAGCGTTGCGGATAGTAACTTTCTCGAAGCTGTCTCTATAGTACTACTTGTCCGTCGCGCTATCGATATGTACTTGCTAAGTATGTCGCTATACCCGACTAAGAATAAGGTCAGGCTTAGGTATATTATATATATAGAATATACTACCCGTAATATATTCGACCCCTACAGAGTCTGTAATTCGTATATAGATATAGTACGCCCTATAGCAATAGCCTAGTTCCCCTATATAGGAGGTTGCTAGTAGCAATACTATATTAGGCCGTCGAGGAAGGTTGTATTATAAGATAAAGAATCTTGTAACAATATTAATATTAGCGGCGTCGTCAAGCAAGCCGGTTGCGTCGATAAACTAATTATCTTACGTCTCGACTACTACTTACATAGCCTTCGCCCTATTAACCTAAATAGGGAAATGGCCTTTACTACTTAGCTCGGTATCTAAAGTTCGTAGTCTTTTTTCAATACCTTTACTTTTCCCTTATCCTTAGGTACGGCGACCTTGCGGACCGCTAGCTCCTTATCTGCTTTGCTATTCGGGCAGATAGAGTCGGTAGCGATATGACTCTTCTTCCTATAGCTATAATATATAAAGTAGGAGTAGTCTAGCTTAGACAATAAGGCCTTGCCTCGATCGATACTATTAGTACGACAAGACTTACTCTTTTCCTTGCGTCCTTTATACTTATTAGTATTAGAGCGCTTGCGCTTTGACTTCTTATATTCGTGCTCTCGTTCTTGAGTAGAGTTGCTCTAGCGAGGAATAGCATTGTTAGCCTATTCCAAGCGCCTTGCTAATATAATAAGGTCGGCTCGCTTGCGTAGAATAGAATAGCTCTTAATAATCTCTCTATAGAGGGACGGCTTTAGCTTTGCAAGGAGGTAGCAAACTAACTACGTTTCGCTATAGTCCCCTAGCTAGGCCTCTATATAACCGAGGTTAGTAGCAAAGGAGCGAATACTCTAGTTGTCTCCCTACCTAGCCTAGTTGTACTTAATTATAATAAGTATTAGGCGATTTGCCTAGTTACTAATAATACTATAGACCTAGGTCTCAAACTAGTTCCAAGTATAGTAAGCTAGAAGCAAGTCTTTATACTTGTTATACTAGGTCTCCTACGCCTTGCCTGCGAGCTATATAATAGTATATAGGACTTTCTCTTAATTAGACTTAAAGTTATACTTAGCGATAGTAAAGTTAACCTTATAGGTATAAAGAAACTCTCGAGCTTCCTTATCTATATAGCCTTAGTATAGCTTAGGGTCGCGAATCTTAATACTATAATGCGCACCCGAAACGCTAGTAACTAGAGCGCTACTCGCAGTCTCTTTAAAGTTATTATCTAGAAGAGGCTTAGTAGAGGTACGCGTAGGTGCGATACTTAAGTTACCGAGTTCTCTATAAAGAGCTTTATTCTTATAAGTTGCTCGCAATATATAAGCTTCTTCTCGGAGAATAGCGTTCTCGGCTTCGAGGTTAATACAAAGCTGCTACGCAACGGCTATAGCTTTAGTATCCTCTTCGTTAAAGCCGTCGTTATTACTATCGTTAGCTCGTCTAGAGGCGCTAGTTATATCGACGTCGTTGCCTTCGTCCGGTCGCTAAGTCTCGTTAGAGACGTCTTTAATACAACCTAGCTACTCGCTATATGCAGGGCGCTACTTCGGAGCTATTATAGCCTCTATAGATCGCTACCTTTTAAAAAGGTTAAAGAATTAGAAATATAAGAGTATAGGTATATAGTAATATATAGAGCGCTAGTTAATAAGAGTATTAGTTATATAAACTAATCCTTGCCTCTATAAAGGATATAGGAGCCCTTAGAGTTATAGGGCAACTACGCACCGCATGCGCTCTGCCCTTAGGACCGAGGATACGGGATTGCCTAGCAATCCAGATTCCCTTTTTAGAGTCAAGACGCTATATCCTTAGACCTAGCTCTTATACCTTTTCGGATAGTAGTAAATAGTAATAGTAAATAACTAGTCTATAAAAGTCTAGTAGTAATAGTAATAGTAATAGTAATAACTACTACTATATAGTAAAATAGTAATTACTAGTATAGTATATTTACTAGTAGAATAAGAGATATATCTACTTAACTCTTATTATTTCTATAGTTTATATATCTCTAAAGTAACCTAGCTATTAAAACTTCTATATATAAAGAAATTTCTATAATTACTATTCTACTAGTTACTATTACTATTACTATTACTATTACTATTACTATTACTACTTTCTAGAAGGTCGATAGTAATAGTAATAGTAATAGTAAGTAGTAACGTAGTAATAGTAATACTGAGGTTTGCTCATCTCTGGTGGAGAACCTGCTATACGAAGCCAAGAGGAGAGGTTACGCTGACGGAAACGGTTGGCGCTTTCGCGGACAGGGCCGAGGGGCGTACGAATGGAAGCAAGTGACAGACAACACGCAGATCGAAGAGCTTCCGAAGGCTTACCCCGAGGGCGAAGGTAGGGAGTACATGTAGCGGGCAACGTGCTGGCGTTGCGAATGGTACAGAGAGACAGAGCGGCTTGGTGGGCTCTAGATAGACAGATACAGCTTGTTGTCTCTCGACCGTCATGAGCTCACTATAGCATCGAAGGCGGATGCAGATCAGTAAGACATGAAGATGTCAATTTGGAGAAAAGCAGCATCAAAAGCGGCTGCGTACAAGCAGCAAATGAAACTTTTGATTTGAAGAAAAGCTTTGTACGTCCCTGCCTACTTGTCTAACATCGTTCACGACTGTATCGCCCCAGCAGCCACAGGCCCAGTCGGTCCTCCATACAAGCTAAAACCAGGACACACAGCCAGCGCACTAGCATTAGCATTCGGAATCGCTTTACATCCTCCCAGCGTACTGCTAACGCTCGACAAAACATTCGTAAGCGGAGCCAAAACTAACGAGCTCAAACCCGTCAAACTCGGCAAAGTCGCAGTAGCAAATTGACTCGCAAAGCACAAAGGACTCTTCGCGACATCAGCAGCAGTATACGCTCCACTCGAAAGCAAAGAAGGCGAAATCTGGTTATATGTCCCTACTTTTCCCTGATTACATCCAGGTAGTAGAATTCTAGGCTCCTTCTCTGCGATGTAGAGGATGTCGGTGTTGAAGTATAGAATGCTGTACTCGTCTGTGGGGTGGCGCTTGTACCAGTTATCTGGGATCTTTTCGTTTCCGGGAACCCATTTGAGGTTGTTTTCGTCGGAGCCTTGGATGCTCATGAAGCTTTTCAGGACGTCTTTGTTGAGAACGCCTTCGGGATACTCGGCCGACTTGTTTGACATGAAACGGTAGATGAATGTGAAAGCTGCTTGGCTGACTAGGATTCCACCGAATGCTCCGTAGCTGAAGTTTGGATTCTTGTCGATACTCTCTTGAAAGCGAGTAGAACGGAAGTCTCGGAGGACTTCGAGGTTGTAGTTTGCGGTCTTTGCGTCGGTTTGCATGTTGTATAGCTTGTAGAACTGGGACATGACCACATAGTCGTTGTTGCCGTATTGGTTGAGATCGGCGCGTAGAGGGCTGGAGTCGGTTTCGTAGTTGCCATGTGATCCTCCAATGCCGATGTGTGGTGTGCCGCGAATGCTCCAGGATGTTAGAGTGCCATCGACTACAGCACCATAGATGGCGAGGAAAGCGCCGAGGTCAGGTGCCATGCCGAAGACCTTCTCTGTTGCTGATTGAAATTGAGCGATTGTTGCGACTCCATTATGTGGTAAATATCCGTGATTGGCCATCGCATTCAAACCTGGACATGGTCCGCGAGCATCAGTCGCACTTGGAGCGACGAACCTGTATTGGCCTGTGTTGGAGACATATTGCAGACTCGCATCGAAGGGTGGTGGTGTCAAAGGTCCTGCTCCAGCACCCTGAGGTGGACTTGTCTGGCGCTTCTCGATGTTTGAGGTGGCGAGCTGGTCAACGAAGGGATATGCTGAGGTGTAGGCACTAAACAGTGCGAGACTGAGAGTGAGCTTGCCAACCATGATGGGCGAGTGAGGCTGTCAGATGTAGATGTGGGAGAGTCGAACATCGAGGTCGGCGGTCACATACCTATATACTTACTGCTTCGACGGCGTACGAGCAGGTCATCGCCATTGGCTGAGCATAGTTCTCCAACATTGATCGAAAGCCAGAGCGTCACAGTCTGTGATGCCCCATGTTCCAGTGGATCATGAAGCTGAGAAATAGCCATTCCTGGAATGATGTCCGTTACCCTGAAGTACGTCGTATAGCCACCGCCCACCAGAGCCGATGGGCGTGAAAGTGCCGGTCAGCCGTGATGTCGAAGTGGCTTCAATATAGCGAATGGTTCGCCAATCATGTTGCCAGAAATGATGGTAAGCTTGCTTAAGGTTCGTGGTTCGCAGTGTTATAGCGTCAAAGCTTGGCTGGGCTTGAGGTCTGGCGCTCTGGGGTCTGGCCACCAAGTGGGCTCGGCGTGGCCGCTGACGTGTGTACCAGTTCCATATGTAGCAGTTCTTGGAAGTTTCGCACATGCTACACCGAGGGCACCGCCTGATATGAGTTCTAGACAGAAGAGGTGACCAGAAGCTATCAGCAATCGGGCTCTGCACAAGTGAAGCACGCTGTGTGCATCTTGCTTAGGGTCATGAAGTCGTCGTTGAATAGTGTCTATGCATGTTCTGCGACTTCTATCCGCTTCTCATCGCCTTTGCCTTCGAATGCTCGTACTTCTGCCGTGAGATCTGTCTCGGTAAGTGTAACAACACGATCGCCAAACGCTGCAGCGACTTCTTCCAAGGTCTTTTGTCTCGTCTCGCTGTACTGTGTCAGTAGGTTCATGAGCAGTGCCGCCAGAATGTACTTACGGAAAGTAGAAGTATGCAACGACCAGGAATAATGCTGTACAACCAACAAACACGTAGTAGTAGTTCTGCCCGATGTTGGCAAAAGCGCTGGGTCCTGCTTCGGTGACTATACGTTCATTGTCAGTACGAAGTGCAATGCTTCTATTGAGATGACAACTTACTGGCAACATTGACGATGAAATGCGAAGCAGCTGCGAGACCCATGACTTTGCTTCGCAACGCCATCGGCATTATCTCTGCTCCATACAGCCATGTGGTGCTATTGAGCATGCCATAATAGCAGACCACAAATAGGTAGATGCCGAGCACGGCGAAAGCTTTGCCAACCTTGTTGTTGGTATCCTGGAACTCTTTCTGCATGACCGCAGCATAGATTTCGATAATGATGATGCCTGACAAGCCTGTAAGTATCATCTTTCGTCGGCCCCTAAAAGTGGTAGGTGGAAGGATTAGCAGATGACTCTGAGAAAAGCAGGCTATCTCAGCAGTATGGATGCTCAAGCTCAGCACCCGAGTGAGAGAGAGCTTGGTGAGACACCCACGAGAGTGCATCTCTTCTGCCTACTGCACTTACCACTGATCCGTGAGATAGCGAGTCGTGAGAGCGTTCGATAAGAAAGCAATTGTTCCATAGACTCCTGCCAGTGCCAGGATAGTGTGCGCCTCGATACCTAACGACTTGTAGAGAATAGTCTGGTAGTACTGAATGACATTGACGCCTGTGAGTGAAGTCATCGTCTGTACAGCGATACAAGCCAGCGCACGATGTCTGAAGAGCTTGAATATCTCGCCAAAGCCAGTAAGCTCTCTTTCTTGTTCGTACTCGATTTGAGCTCTCATCAGTGCAAACTCTTCTTGTGCCTCGTGAGAGTGCAAGTCTCGTCGTATCTTGATGAACTCGCCACGAGCCTTCTCAACCTTGCCTTTGCGTATGAGCTGGCGAGGTGAGTCGGGCATGAAAGTCGACAGCCCTATGAAGAAGAGGATACCCCAGGGAATCTGAACACCTAGTGGCAGGCGCCATTGTACTGGACCGTTCGCTGCGTAGCTGCAAGCGAAGCCGACCCAGTTGCTGGCCATAGTGCCAAACGAAATACCACATCCAGAAATGCCGCCAATCAGACCTCGTTGATGTGGCGCAGAGATCTCAGAGAGGTATATGGGCACTGTGCCCACCATTCCGCCGACAGCTACACCCGCCAAGGCTCGCCCGACCAGAAACATTGCCATGTTTTGAGCTGCTGTCTGGACTACGACGCCGATCGTGACAATGATGCACATCATTTGCATGAATCTGATTCTTCCAAGCTTGTCACCAGTGAAAGTCTGAATGAAGGCACCGACAGCCTCACCAGCGATGTATACCGCAACCACAGCACCAGTGAGTCCGGCATCAGGATGACCCATGTACTCCCTAGTGAGTATCAGCATACATTGTGTAGCAGAGTAGCCTCATCCTCTTCACACCCACTTCCAGCTATCATGGGCAATGGTCGTGGTCGCTATGCCAGTGTCGAAGCCAAAGAAGAAAGTACCTATAGCTGCGAAGATGGCCACTCCAAAGGTGTAGAAGGCATCGCTACGTGCCATCGCGATTCTGTGCCCGTGGAGCTATCAATGTGATGGTATTCCGAAGCAAAAGAAGACAGGCAGAACACTGCGGTATACTTAACACGTCGTCCCCAAATCCTGGCGACTCTTCATGTTCTGCCGCTGATCATCTGCATGTCGCGTGAGGTCCCACAGAAGGATGCACTTCTCCGCTCGACGGCGACATCTTGCCCGTGGGGATCAATGCGATGATGATGATCTGGAGATGGTGAGAGTGTGATGCAGGAAGAGGAGACGCGAGCTCACTCGGTCGGAGATGCACCGACCATGCCCGTGATTTGCCGGAAACAGGGATGGCATCGGCTCTGCGTCAACGACAGCATGTGTCTCATGTGAATGCTTCCATCATGTACATATTCCTGTTGTTGTCATTCATCTGCGTCTCATCAGCATCATGGCAGTCGCAGCAGCCTGTATTCGAAGCAACCCATGATGTTCTGCCTCAAGATTACCCGTATCCCAAGCAACCAGGACATCGCACACCTGTTCCTGAGCTGTACCATAAGCGATACTCCGAACAGACCTTCATAGGAACGCATGATGCCGCTGCTCTTCGGACAGAGGATAACGGATATTCATTATCTGGAAACCAATACTTCAATGTCTCGGTACAGCTTCAAGCAGGCGTAAGGCTGATTCAGGCTCAAGGCCACCAGGATCCCAATGGCTCGAACGATATTCGTCTTTGCCACTTCAAATGTGCTCTTATGGATGGTGGCAGTCTGAAGTCTCATCTGACGACGATCCGAGAGTTTCTGGAGGCGAATCCCTATGAAGTAGTGACGCTGCTGTTCGTTAATGCTGGTCCGCCACTACAACATTGGGCCAAGGCATATTATGACACAGGGCTAGACGTGATGTCCTTCACAGCTCCTCCCGAAAAACGCGACAGGAAGATGCGCACTGGAGACTGGCCAACTATAGCAGAGCTTGTGGCCACCAACAAGAGGCTGATCACGTTCCTCTCTAATGGAGCAGACGAAGACGAGGTGCCTTTCCTCCTGCTGGAGTTCAACTACCTCTTCGAGACCAAATTCATCAACGACTACCCAAACCAGTATAGTTGCGATGTGTCAAGGCCTTGGTATGAGCGAGGCTATGTTCCGGATATGCTCAGCCTGGTCAATCACTTTCTGTACGCGAACTTCCTGGGCTTCAGATACCCGAATGCGACTTTCGCGAACACCACGAATTCGCAAGGGTTTCATGTCGGAGAGCTGGGTGAGCATGCTGCCAGATGTCGCAGTCAATACGGACGTAGGCCGAACTTCCTGCTTGTGGACTTCTTCAATGAAGGAAATGTCTTCGATGTACAGTATGGAATGAACGCCAACGACTGATCCTGTCTATCCTGGCTGCTCATAATTTCACAAGCCACCTCCCTGAACCATGACTTCCAGTGTCAAACGCCTTGTGTGGACCCGCGTGACCATGGAGCTACCGGAGAGGTGGAAGAAGCCGATCTGAAGCTTCAAAGTAGCTCGACATTTCAAGAATTCATAGCCGTCTTATGGCCGCCACTGCCCCTGTGTCTGCAACCCTGGATATGTCGACTCTGGTATCCCCTGGTATGCAAAGGCGCCATCGAGCCGACACTCGAAGTTACTACCCGTGCTCAGCAAGAAAGGCATTCACGAAGTACCTCCCAAATGCTTCATTTGTTCCCTGATCTTGGTCAACTTTGCCTCCTGTGCAATCACAAAATTGCTCCTTTTGCGTAAACGCTCTGCTTCAGCCTTAAGCTTACCGTATTAAGTCTTGCGTGCCTCCTCATTAAGCCACCTCACTGTCTCCACGGCCTTTGCCTTGGCCAACTTCTCCTTCTCAAGGCGCTTCCTCTCTTCGTCGAGAGCATCCCTCTCAGCCAGCGCATCCATCGCTCCTCTGGCTTTCTGCTCATCACGAGTTGGCGGGGGCGGCATAGTAGCGAAGTCTTTCACAGCTACTCCATCGGTCTCGCCACCATGATGACCTTGCTGAATCTTCTTGCGTTGAGAACCGCTTCCGCGCGAAGCGTTTACCTCGTCGCGGATGTAAGCCTGGAAATGACACTGGCAGTCAGTAAATAGTAAATGGCTACTCTTGCAGATATTTCGCGTACAGCAGGATCGGCTGCCCAGCGGTCGGTGGCGGAAGACATGGCTTCGAGGGTGTTCTTGCGTTGTAGAGACTGGGTTGGAAGCAGTGTATTGAGAGCCGAGAAACTGAAGATGCCGGGCTCGAGGAAGTTGAGAAGTTTGCGATATTTTGTACTTGTTTCTGGGGTGCCGTTGGGCAATGTGAAGCGGCGTTCGTTGTTGTATTGTGCTGGACAGAAGTCAACTTCGGCGCGTATTGTATTCGAGCATCGGTGAAGGGAAAGTTCTGCTTCCTCTGGCACCGTGTCAAGCATCTTGTTTGTCTTGAGGAGTCATCGTGGGCGGACGAATGTGAAGTGAAGCGAACGAAGCTAGTGTTTTGAAGCGCGCAGCGCCGTTATGCTCACAACTGGATTCGTTTTGAGAAAGAATTTCATACTCGGAAGCTCATGTCTCATTCAATGCAAGCACAACTGTGGCTCAATATCGTTGGCTTTTATCTACATACCGCACCTTTTCCACCATGCATCACACTCATGTCCAATGCTCAATGCCAATGCCAAGCGCGTGCGCGAAGCTGAACGTCCCACTCCCCAAAGTCTTAAAGTCTTCGTCCCCTGTAAGAAGCATACACAAGAAGCTCAAGTGGTTACAAGATACTGTTTGTTTTGATTCGTCACGCCGTACCAAGATTGATATCCTGGTTTGCTGGATGTCCCCAGTCTGTACACACATACAACCCATCACACATCACATCTGTAATGTATACGAACACTCTAAGAAGTGTAGCTCATGTAAGTGCTGCCGTATGTGGATGGCTCAGTGCCGCTGACAAGGTTTCCACTCTCCACCATGAAGTAAGCGTATCCGCCGATGTTACTGTTGCTGTCCATCCAAGGCATGACCTCCTCAAGGAAGCTGTTGATCTGGTCATCAGAGCCAGTAGCACCGAACTCTGAGATGTACAGTGGCTTGCCATCTGCGAGCGCAATGGCCTCCTCGACGTAAGACTTGAAGTAGGCTGTGTTCTCGGCACTGTCATACCAGTGGATGTTGAGGCAGTCGATCTGGCAGTCGGTGCAAGAGTCGAGGAAGTTCTTGAGCCAGGTAAGACCCATTGGATCGGCACCGTTGGTAACGGCTGGAGCGCAAAGCTGGGCTTGGCCCTTGAATGGGTTCATGTATTGAGCGTAGGCAGTGGCGGCAGCTGCGTAGCCCAAGTTGGCCTGTGCAGCGAGATCTGGCTCGTTGAAGGAGAAAAGGTGAGTGGAGCCAGAGGCGATGGCAGACTTAGCATTCTCGCTCCAGGAGTCGACGAAGTCCGAGCCGGTTCCCCAGAGAGTTGGGATGAAAGTGAAGTCACTGCTGAGACCGCCGCTGGATGAGCCCCAGTTGTAGGCCCACGAGACTTCACGAGATCCGCTGAAGCAGGTTGTCAAGCTGGCGTCGTTGTAAGCGAGACCACGCTTTCCAGAGGAAGAGCTCGATGAGCTGGAGGAGGCGGCGGCAGCCGAGGAAGTCGAGGATGCGACAGAGTAAGCAGAAGCAGAGGCAGCGCCATTCTCGACTTGCTTGTTAGCACCGTAGGCAGAGAGAGTGAGCACGTCAGATGCTGATGCGCTGCTTGAAGACTTTGCAGCCTCGGTGGTGACTGGAGACGCCTCGCTGCTCGAAGATGCTGGTGCAGAGTACGCAGGAGCAGATGGTGCCGCCGAAGAGCTAGTCTTGGCTGGAGCAGCTTCGGAAGAAGACGAGCTGCTTGATGGCGCAGAGTATGCTGGAGCCGATGCCTTGGACTCAACTGGAGAGGCCTCAGAGCTGGAGCTCGAGCTGGATGCTGGGGCGGAATAGGCAGGCGCCGAAGCAGCGGAGCTCTTGTCGACTGGAGAAGCATCGGTGGAGGATGGAGTGCTCTGGCCTTCGGTAATGGTTGCGGTGACCTTCTCAGTGTAGGTGACAGTCACAACAGCGCACGAGTCGCCCGACTTGGCATCGGCGACAGCAGAAGAGGAGCCATAACCAGCTGGAGCTGCGGCAGTATCAGATGGAGCTGCAAACTTGGCGCCTTCAACAGTGACAGTCTGGTAGGTGGTCGAGTAGATGGTGCTGTGCTCGGCAGCGCCGGCGGAAGGTCCATATCCCGTTGGCTTCTGCTCAGCAGCACCCTCAGAAGAAGATCCATAGCCGGCTGGCTTCGAGAGACCAGTAGTGCCCCAGACACGAGTTCCGTTGGCGTTTGGGTATGGGTAAGGACCAGCGGAGCCCGTGGCGTAGGCGGCAGGAGCAGTTCCAGAACCGTGTCGGGCGACGTGATGATGGCCATAGGCATGACCGTGTCGGGCGGCGACAGCAGACGACGCCAGCGCCAGGATAGAGAGCTTGAGGAAAGACATCGTGTTCGAATTGGTGATTCGGGTCGGTAATGCGAGAATGTTGATATGTCGTCGGGAATGCTATGCTCTTCTTGCGCGAAAGTGTTCGTGAAGCAGCTACCAGAGCGCTATTGCTGAAGTGTTGAGTGAATGTGGTTGTTCGAAAGAACAATAGAGAGTGTATCACGAGCAAAAGCTCAAATGAAAGTGGACAGCAAAAGTGTACTGGCGGGAGCGACTGTCGAAGTGAGTGAGGGACCACAAAAATGCAGCAGTGAGATGAAGAAAAGAGATGTATGCAGCAGGGCTCACTCTACTCCACATGCAGCAGGGATACAAACAAGGAGATCTTTCCCTTCTTTGCCTGACGCTGGTGTCTTGTGCAGGTCCGCACGAGTGGGAGGCGTTTGCGCTGTGGACCATTTTCGTTTCATGTCGTGGCCACGCAAGCAGCAGAAGCGCTACAAATCGTAGGGGTAACGAAAGCAGGAGAGGGAGTCGTCAGCACCGAAAAGCACAAACGGACAGACCCACAGGCTCTCCTCTGGCTGGTCCGTCTTTCTTTTGCCTGTTCCTGAACGGATACGATTCGGGACGCTGCGTCGAAACGTTCCAGTTCTTCCTCCCGAGCCATAGGGAGAGCTGGTTGCTTGCTTCTTGTGTGCCATGTGCATGCGTTTCTGCAAACTGTCAGCAACAACATTATGGAGACGAGAAGGCTGAGACAGCCGCGCGCAGAAGAGAACGTGCTGCAGCAGGAAACGATCCTTTTCTTTTCGTGTCTGTGTGTGAAGTGGAGGTGGAGTCAGCAGGCGAAAAGACCAGGGGCAAGTACGTAATTGGCTCAGACACGAAATTGCTTGGCCCACCTTGCCGAATCGATCTGCTGCAGGTCCCGCCGCGATGGTTTCAACTTTGTTCTCGATCCCGAAAGACTTCTCGCCGTTCAGCCTTGACACGAGGACGTCACTTCATGACTTTTCGTTATAGCAGCGATCTCAGGTAGGCGATTAACGTGGCAGAGAGTCACGCTGCCAGATTGTACTGCTTGAAGTCGGCGTACACAAACTCCAGAACAGAGTGAGGAGAACAGCAAGCACAGCATCATTCCTCTGGTCGCAAAGTGCTGCAAAAGGGAGCCGCTCACGAACCCAACCATGTTTCACAATTCACACTTGCAGACTCACGAGCTAAAGCGCTTCCACGTGAAAGAGAAGCCGACACCGAGACAAAGATCGGATGCTTATTCCTTTCAGCCTCGCCTTGCCTTGAGAGCTTCCGATGCTGTGGTTCAACCCTCTTCGGTTGTGGAGGATCAGCGAAGAACGCGATACCAATACCGTAGAAGCTCTGGACCATTGATCGATACAGCTGCAGCGCTGCACTGCACAGCTGATCACTCGTTACCACACGGCAGTAGCAGATTGGCGAGACAGGTTAGCACACTTCACCTAAAGATCACAGCTTGCAATGTTGTAAGCAATAGAACAGCAAGATAGCTGTTGAGCGTTACGGAGAGGGTCTACACTTGAGAGACTTCGCACAATGCGTTGTTTCTGCAGCTGTGACTAGTAGCTGTGGCGGTCAGTAAGCTGATGACAGGTGAAACATGTCCTCGCTACACATAATTTGAGACACACATGTAAGGTCGTTCAATAGATAAGGTACATCATGCAAGGCGTGGCTCCGCAGAAACAAATGTATCGCCATCCTTTGACATGCATACACAAGTGTCTTCAGCATCATCTGTAGTGAGAGGCATCAAACCTGGTTTCAAGAAGCACACTAACAAAGCAGTAGTGTTTAGCAGAGGAGGAAGTGCTCCATTGATTTGATCGCGAAGTGGTATCTAGCGTTAGCGCCGCAGTATAAGCGCCTCTCCTTTCCCTTCCCTCGCCAGGACCATTACAACTTTTGTAGTTGGTAGTAGTAGTAGTAGTAGTCATGATCATGTCATTCCCAAAAGCGCCCCGCTGTGCTGTATGCCATCCTTTGTCCTTTACCCCTGCTATGCAGAATGCCGTGATCTGTCAGAAGTATCTCCACCCATAACACCAGAGCCATGCAGAAGCGCTGAAGCAAGAATCAGAAGTGATCATTCCTTTATGCCACGTACTTGTACGATGGCATCGCCGCTTCATCGAGTCGCTCGAGATAGTCGCGCTCAATCAAACTCTCGATGCGCTTCTTGATCATAGTCACATCCGGCTTAAATTGTGCAGAGCAGACTGCCAATGTCTCGTTGAGCAAATTGGCGTGCGTCAGCTCTTTTCGCTGCTTCATGATACGTACGACCGCAGCTTCGATCACGTAGCCACGACTGTCGTTGTTCTTCTTCTCAGTCTCTTTGCGCTCCTTGTCACCTTCGACCTTGTTGCCCGCAGAGACGACGCCGACTTTGATCTTGATCGCTGTTGGTTTGTATTGCTCGTTGAAGCTAAACTTGTCACCAGCGCTGATCTCTCGGCTCATCGGCTCTTTCGTCAGCAGACGTGTCTTTGGCGCCACAGCTAACGATTGCAGATTACGCTTGAGCGCGTTCATTGGTATATTGGTCTGGGCCTGGATCTCTTCGAGTGTGAGTGCATTACCAGACTCGAGGTCGTTGAACAGGACCAGGATGAGTGCGGCGTAAGTCGAGCAGTTCACCTCGTGGACCTTGTTGGATCGTGGGAAGCGTGCTCGCACATCGACATCGCCCATACTTGTCTGCCAAGTGAGCTTGCGGCCAGAGTGCTTCTTTGAATAGAATTCCTCGAAACCGCGTCGTACGCGGTCCATTGACGCAGGGTAGATGATCTGAGCTTTACCCTCGGCGTCATCTTCAGACGAGCTCTTGAAGGCCTCAAGCGGCCAGGTCATCGATGTCAGAACGTTGACAGTCAAGTCAACGCGACTGCGATCGCCATCACCAAGACCAGCAACGTACTTCCGATGTGCCTCTGTCAGATCCTTACTGATGCGCATGTCCTTGAACATGGCTTCCAGCTTCATTGTGAAGCTGTTTCCGAGCTCCAGCTTCATGCGACTGATCATGGACGTCTCCACATCGGGGTCGTGGCTCTTCTTGAGCAGTAGTCGCTTGCAGAGATGCTTCTTGTAGTAAGTCTCGAAGATGTCCTTATCCTGGAGGTATCGCAACAGCACAATCGCCTTCTCCAGTATCCGGTCAACCTCCTCGTCGGTCTTGTCCTTGATACCCTTCTTCATGTTGTCGTCGATGAAGAGAGATATGTATTCGCTAGCACGAGCAAAGGCATTGATGTTGTCACTCATACTACGAGTGAGCGCCGTCGATATGCTCTGATCGCTGTTGAATGATACTTTCCACACTTTGTCGAAGCGGTCCTTTAGTTCCAGAATGTCCTCGACCCACTTTAGAGCTGCGATCGTCTGCTGGTTGATCTGCCTCGCGTTGGTGCCCTTGTTCTTCTCACCTTCTCCTTCCTCAGCGGGTGCTGCAGATGCGGGTGGAGCTGATGCTGCTGTGCTGGCATCCTCATTGATCTTTGCGCCCATCTCTGCCACAATGACTTGCACGGCCTTCGTAAGTTCGGGCTTCTTCGGATCCACTCGTGCTTCTAAATCGTAGACCAAATGCAGCTCGTTATACTTGTCATTGTCGACCATGTAGCGCACGCCGGAGTCCATCTCAATCAGGCCCTTCATCTTATTCCGAATTAGCTCGTCTTCCACGACCTTCTGAATCTTCGGTGCTGTCGTCTCAGAGAGAGTTGATCTGCAGCGGTCACTCTCCTCATCGATGCGCCTCTTAGCATGTTTGCAATATGTGCCCGCATCTGACTCAGTGAGTAGTCGCTCACCCTCTTCCCGGTAGAACCGCGCGCTTCTTTCCAGAAAGTCCGTCTCGAATGACTTGATGTACAACTTCTCTTCCTCAATCTCCTGATGCGACTCGTACAGTCCTTCCAGCATGTAGATGTTCGACTTGATTAATGATGCGTCAATGCTCTCTCCTTCTCTGTCCATTGATATCTGATCGAGTATGAGGTTCGTGAGGTATTGTAGCAGGTCATCGGCGCCTGAGCGGATCGGCGTGCGCAGGATCTGGTCGCGGAATATGGACATGGACTTGGCGAAGATGGAGGGTTGGCGATTATCCGTACAGTACACACGGTCCATGTACATGAGCACGTCAGTCAACATGCCCATGCAGACCTGATGATCTTCCCATGCCAGCTTCAGCGAGGCAAGAAAGCGCTCGCCCGCCACTCTGCGTTCTGATGTAGTTGCCAGTGATCGGCCCAAGTCGTTTTCAAGCTGTAGAGATGGTGCGAGCAGATTGACTATCTTCGGCCGCACGCCATCTCCTAGCCAATGCTCCTCGAATTGCGCGACTTTGTTATACAAGTCTGTTCCCTTCTTCTTCAACACCAGCTTATAAGCATTGCGGTACAGCTCCTCGAATGACAGGGCGGAGGCATTCTTCTCGTGGATCTCGGTGAAGGCCTTCTCGAGCACGTTCCATGTCGTTTCGAAGTCGACATCGGCGCCGTGGAGGGTCTGGCGAGCCATGTTAGTTGTTGTATCAGGATGTTTTCAGCAGGAACCGCGAGGCGGCGAGCCTGATGATGTTTGTGAGGCCGATCTCAGCGGTTCGATGGCGATGTTTGTGGGAAGACTCACTCTTCGCGGAGGTCGTATCTTTGCCCGGCCTCTGCCTGCAAGCGAGGCCATGACGAACGCCTCAATTTACCTTCACTTCGCTCAGCTCGAACCCGGTCTCGCTCTCTTTGTCTTTCGTTGTTTCAAAGTGTTCGCGTTGTGGTGGGGTAACGATGCTTGGTGAAGGTCGAGATCAGTCGTCGGAGGGTGGCGTGATGGTGAGATGAATACCAAGCTTGTATGAGGTGGAGTGAAGTAGTAAGAGGCGAGGTATCGTTGATCGCAAGCAGACAGCAGAGATATGTAAAGTGTAGCTCGCAGTGCACATTCCTGAGAGGGCTTGCCGCTTTCGGAAGTGGCGGTTGATCCATGGTTTTGCCGGTCAAGGGTCCAGCTGAACCAGCTGAACCAGCTGAAGCTGAATCTGCGACACAATCACCATCTTCACTTGATCAACGACATAACAACATGCACACTCGATACGATACACAGGCGCGGAGAGGAGCTTCTTTCCAACGTCTTCCCACTGGGTCGCCGCGAAACTCGGTCGCCGAACGCGCCCGAGCGAAGAAGCACGAAGTCATAGCATAGCGCGTCATGTTCGCGTTGCTCAGGCCTTCTCACTCCTTCTCAGCTCAGATATGCTACCGCCGGGTAGGGTGTTCACAATGAGAGGGCGAAGCCTTGTGGTGGCCCCAGAGAGCTCTCTTTCGAGATGTTTCGGGAGCAGCACAACAAGCTGACACCGTCTAAGATGACTTTAGTCGCGCGTGGGGAAGGTATCATATATCACGGACTACTTTTTCCACCCAGGCAGTATATCCCCTCAGTCTGTCAGAAGGACATTGTGTCGATTCTTCGCATTGATAAAAGTGTACTAAATAGCCAACAATTAGCATCATCACCAATTCGCAGATACGCCAGAAAGTACAACTCACCTCAGCGAATCGCGGCATAGCATCAGCTATCCTCAACGTTACCTGCAGCAGATTGGGCTCTGTCCACACAGGACGCAAACCGCCCTTCTCCAGGCCCTCCCACCACTTCAAGAAACTCGGCAAGCCGTCGATATGCTCATTGAGATGAATCTCAACTTGCAGCTGCCCGATCGGTAAAGCTTGTCCCTTATACGCGCGCATCAAGCTACTCAGAGCATCGAATTCGAAGCTGTCACCTCACACGATCAGTGACTGCATCATACTATGCGTTCACATCAGTGAAGAAGATTCAACTTACCCTTCAATATCAATCTTCAGCACATCCACATAATCATGTCCATAAACCTCCATCAAATCCTGAATACTATAAAAAGGTGGATTGGCCTTCATATCCGACTCTCCACTAATCCCGGCCCGTAGAAAATGTGCTCTTTCTCTCATCTCTCGTGGTAATTGTTGGACTTGTGGCGAGAACTCGTCAACCGAGAAATCCAAACCAAAAACATTACATTTCGTCCTTTTAAGAACTTCCTCTTCGAAAGACGACTCATTCTGTACACCAAAAGAGTATACGACACAAGGAGTTTTCTGAGATGAGACTTCGTAGCGAGACATGCCGCAGGTCCATTTTCCTCCGTCGCCGAGACGGCCGACTCGTTCCATTTCCTGTCAGATGTTGTTAGGGACCGATCTCGACGGATAGGTAGGTGCCATGACTCACATGTGGACAGTTGTATGTAGCAGGAAAGAAATCCCAAAGCGTGAATGGACTTCTCTCGTAACTTGGTCCGTCTACAGCAGGAAATAGGCCTTTCTGAGGATCCTTGTAGTTGGCATACATTTCACGTCGCTCATCGACGCTTTTTTGCCATAGTCGCTCGGAGATCTTGAGACGTTTTTGAATGCTTTTGCCTGGGATTGAGGCTCGGAGGGTATCGAATAGGCCACCTCCAGTGCTGCTGGGAGGGTTGACATCGAATTTATGGTTGTTGTAGTCATCTTTATAGTTGTTGCTGCCGTTGTTACTGCTCTTCGATCCACTACTCATCTGGGAGATGATAATGAAGAGAAGCAGCACGAGACCTGTCAGGAAGAAGATTTTGGGTACGGTCACGCTTCGATTGTTGCTGGAGGGCGCCATGATAGCGATGGTAGAGGTGGTCGTGGTCGATCGATGATGCAGCGCACTCGGATAGTATGGTACATCACAATTCAGCCATGACAATCCTTAGAGATTCTTTGCGTCGCATATCAGGAATGCTGTCGCGTCTCGTTTAAGTGGCAGTGGAATGCTAGAGGAAGTTTTGTGACACCACGTCACTAATCCAACTCCGATCGATCTTCTTCTTCTGCAATGTATGTCGTGCAAATTGTTGACAACGTCATATCGTAATGGAGCCATATGCATTGTACTTCATCTGCTTCTCACTGTTCAACGCCGGATTGGCCTATCATCAGAATGAGCAGAATCGCAATGCCAAGCCACAGGAGGAAGCAGAGACGCTCGCTTTGCCTAAAGATGTCTCGAAACAAGCAGAAGCGCGAGACTTCAAGATAGAGTACTTCGTCGTATACGTTCTCGTCGTATCGGCAGACTGGCTTCAGGTACGTCGGGCTTGAGTATGGGTGCTGAGAGGCCGTCGTGTTGACCTTCGGATCTAGGGTCCATTCATGTACACGCTCTACAAGGACGAGAAACGCCTTAGCGAAACGGTCGTCGCATCACTCTTCACGACTGGTTTCGTGTCAGCGGGCATCACAGCGTCCTTCGTCGGATCTCTCGCAGACAAATATGGTCGGAGGCTTGCTTGCCTAGCCTTTTGTGCAGGATACACAATCTCATGTTTATCCGTCTTGACCGACAATATTGTTATCCTCTTCGCCGGTCGAGCATTAGGTGGCTTGAGTACGACACTGCTATACTCTGTTTTCGAGACCTGGATGATTGCCGAGTACCATGCGCGAGAATTGGGGGACAGCGATCTGGGGCTGGGAGAGATGTTCAGTAAAAGTGTGACGTATAGCGGCATCGTGGCGATTGTTGCAGGGTTCGTTGGCGAAGCTGTTGTTTCGTGGTCTGGTACAAAGACCTCTCCGTTCCTGCTGGCGGTAGTATGTCTGGCGGCTGGCGCAGGGACGATCTGGAAGAACTGGGTAAGTCGTCGAATGGTAGCTGCTTTGTGCGCATAAGCTGACCGCACACCAATAGTCCGAGAACTATGGTCAAGCGGTAGAAAACGAGAAGGCAGCCTCAAGCTCCACAACAGGACTTGACACCACGCTGCTCGATAAGCGCATCTTGGCACTCGGCTTGACCACGACAGTCTTCGAAGGCTCGATGTACCTCTTCGTCTTCTTCTGGTCGCCTGCTCTGCGCTCAGCCAGAAGCACTGCTGACGTAGCTGAATCACCGCCTTTCGGTCTGATCTTCAGCTGCTTCATGTCCGCAATGATGCTTGGATCAATGGTGTTCTCTGGCTTCGACCTCAAATCTGCAAGAGATACCAGTCGACTTTTGCTCGGCATCCTGACACTCGCGGCAAACTGTTTGCTTGTTGCAGCGTTGGCATCATCCGAGATAGCCATCTTCTTCAGCTTCGTGATCTTCGAGTTGTGCGTAGGCTTGTACTTCCCAGCGATGGGCAGGCTGAAGAGTGAGCTAATAGAAGACGCTGTACGAGGCAAGGTATATGGCATGATGCGGCTGCCACTCAATGTGTTCGTCGTCCTGGCCCTTGGCTTGACACAAGAAGGTATGATACGTCCTTGTCACGCGTCTGCGCATATACTGACCAGAATCCAGGTGATGCATACCGCAGCTTCATCTTCACTGCTACGGGCATACTTCTTCTTGGGACTTTTCTCGTTGTACAACGGAACCTGATCTGAAGTGACTGACGCAGGTTAGTATGAGAATATGAAGAAGGGGCCTCGTCCGCGAAAAAGGTCCGGTTCCGGCCAAGGCAGAGCCAGCGGCAAGTCACGGAGAGCGCAATCACCAGAAATGTCGAATACAGTAGAAGTACTCCATACGATAATCTCCATGTGTTGAGTAATCCACGACCTAGTCAAGGTGTTGCGAAACTAGCAGTATTGGTATGCTTGGCTGTCAAGTGGCTCCACTGGCTCGGCTCACAGCTCCACATTGACGGTCCATATTCCTCCACACTGTCCATACAAAAAGTAAGGTCTAGACATGTCGATTAGCTAGCATACCCAGACTGGTTCTCGTTCACACCTTAACATGAAGCTGCTTCACATTCTATCACTCCTGGGCTGCTCGACCACATTTGTGGTTGCCGATGCGTCAAACACCATGTTGAACAGTTGGTGCGACCAAGGAAGTCAGGATTTGGGCACGGGCTGTTGTGGGAAGCCTACGCTCTACAAGTACTGCGTAAGCGGAGTTGGTCTCCAGGGTTCCACGTTCGCTGATAGTCTTGCAGTGCACCGACGAATATGCCCCCGGACGCAAGAATGGGCCACATGGCGAGTTCAGGACCTTTCGAGACTGCAGTGTGGGTACTTCGACGCAATGTCGCGGTGGTACCGGAACTGTTCGATGCTGCTAAGCTGCAGGGCTGCCGGAGGAGGTACTTTCCCTGGCGCGCAGATGTGAGGGGTCGACAGGCACCTCGCGTGAACTGCGCACTCTCCCCGCGACTGCGTCTGCCACGCGAGGAGGTGCAGAGATTGCTTTAATTCGAGATTGGTAACCCGATTCGAGATCCTTCCCATATCATCTCTCAGATTTGACGTTCCAGCTCGGTGCTCTTCCCTAGGCCCATCGACATTTCTCCTGGACGTTTTAGCGGCTGACGAGATTTCCTCGTCAACCATAGCAGGCCAACTGTACATATCGCTACGCCAGCAAGAGTGACCAGTGATACCCATATGGGCAGCTGAGAACCATTGATCTCTCTCAGGTTCATGCCGAATATGCCAGTAACGAACGATAGTGGGAGGTAAAGCGTGGCCAGCTGTGTGAGATGCGTGCTTCTAGTGGCGTTCTCAATGCTAGTCTGAGAGTCCAGCACGCTTATCGAACTCATTACAAGCTGGAAGGTATCCATGAGAAAGCGTTCGAGCTCAGCTGCCTCGGTAAGTGTCAAGTCGAACCGGCCAGTAGGGTTCAGAGGCCATGCTTCTCCTATAGTATCGTATTGTTTCTTCAAGCCAGGGTCGATCCATCTACGCAGTAGCTGGACCTCAGTACGCAAGAAGGCGAGGTCGTGTCGATGTTTGTGTAGGACATTGTTGAGCGCCATACTCGGCTTCTTGACATCCTTGAAAGCAATCGTCTGTACTTGCTTCCTACAATGCCGAACATTGGTCATCCAGAGAGATGAGGAGAGGGAGTAAGCCAGTGTCACGCAGTCTACTGTTCGCTGCTCACCGATAAACAGGATGTTCAGGTTCGCGTGATATGCAAGAAATGCATTCACGCAATCGAAAGGACTGAATTGGTTCTGCTGATATAGCTGTGGGATCGACATGCCGCGGTAGTACTGGGAGTATGGCGCATACATGCACAAGCGTGGTGTGAGAGCTCTGTCCAGCAAGGACTCCGCAGCCTGATATGGTGTGTCTACCAACAGAAGATCTGAACCGTTAGCGAGGATCGTTAGCACGAGTATGCTGAACTCACACAAGTACTGGGAGACTCGATGATAGCTGATCTTTGTACTCGTCTGCCAACCGGAATGTGGATCGTGGTGCAGTCGGCGCCTGAAGCGAGAGTGGCCACCTCTGCGTGAAGTGCATGCATGTTGACAGCCTCGCACACTGCTTCTGATCATCCGAGTACAGACCGTACTCAGCTCATGTCCACGGGCTGGTCACCAAGCAGTTTCCCAGCTTCTGCGAACATGACGATGTGGTGAAGAGTCAAAACCAAAGGACACTTCGAGGGCTTGAACGGGAGGGGAGGAAGGCAGGAGACTTGGCAGGAACGGCTTACTCAATCAGCCACTAGCGTGTTTACACGTGACGTGTGGCCTCAAAGTTCGAGATGCTCTGCTACAATCTCCTTTGCATAAACCCCCATACCATAACGATGAATACAACACGGAGTCTTCGTGCCTTCCAGCGCACATTCGAGCAAGCATTCCGCACATATCATGCTTCATATCGGATACCAAGCGCAAATGCCGTGCGGGCCTTTGCGACTCCAGCTCTGCGCATACAAAACCCATCGCCACGAACACAGACACGCGCACACTCGACAGAAGCAGCCGAAGCAGATGCAGCAATAGGGCGAGAAGCAAGGCCTTTGACTACTCGCGAAGACACGAGTGCCGCCGACAAGGACGCAATCGCAGCCCGCAAAGCTCTCGCTCCAGCCTACCAACTATGGTTTACTTGCAAAAAGTGCCTGGAGCGTAGCGGTCACACTGTTTCCAAGCAAGCCTATCACTTCGGAACTTGTGTGATCAATTGTCCAAAGTGCAAATCGCAACATCTGATCTCGGACAATCTGAAGATCTTCGAAGATACGAAGATGACCATGGAAGACATCGCGAGGAAGTATGGAGAGAAGCTGAAGAAGGGAAGACTGGGAGCGGATGGCGATGTGGAGTTCTACGATGAACAGGCTGATGAGATTATTGCCAAAGATGAGGAAAAGAAGAGAGAGCAGGAAGCAATGACTGAGAGGATCAAGCAGTCCTTAGCGAAGGAAAAGAGCTGAGAAAGAAATGCGTTGCGTGGACTATGAACAATCTCCTCTATGGACAAAGATACTCCGCTCCGAAAAGAAAACGGCAAAGTGTGCTGTATGAAACGAAGCGCCATTTTGCTTTGTGCTTGCAGGATCTCGCTCAGGTACCGGTCTCAAGCACTTAGCCAAACGCGACTGGCGTGCGAGTGGACCTGTTGAGTTGCGATGCTCCGTTTAAAGTCTTGCCAGTCTCAATATGGACCCACGGCAGTCGTCTGGACCTGCTCGGATGCGTGGCATCTTGTGAAGGACCTGACTCCGGACAATCAGAGATCTATCGAGATGGGCATTGCACATACTACCTGGAGGAGAGAGTCGAGACGCAATGTGCAGTCCGACGGCTGCGAGCTGGAACTTCGCACCGAAAGGCACCTTCCCAGGTAACGCAGAGCCTGTTGTGTGGGAGTACACCAAGACTGGTCAACGGAGAATAAGCCATCTCCATGGAAGTCCATAATTATAATCTACGCGATACGACTCTACTTTGTCCAGCATAGACAATGTCGAAAAGGTAGAGTGGCGGCAGCGACCACTTCCCGCAGCCCGGGTCATAACTTCATTATCATCATTATCGTACACATAAGCTTTCGCTAACACTCAAAATCTCAGCATACTGCCAGCCTCACTGCTATCATCCAGCTGCACTTTCACCTTCTCAGCTCTCCTCCTCTTCTCATTCAACGATCCACTCGTACCAATCGCCGCTCTAGTATCCGTATCGAGACCATGAAACAGCATCGCCAATGCACTCGACTTCCACAACTTCGTCTTGCTCTGATGAGTTCTCCAAGCCGTAGCCGCCAAGAAAGCAGCAGTCAAGAACACTATAATCACGGGCAACGAGATAAATGCCCATCGGACGTGCACGAACGACTCCCATGACAAAGCAAGACCTGCATGAGGAACAGCGCCAACGAAGGACCGCATGGCGACTGTCATGCTAATGGCAAGGTCTTCCATCAGGGCTTCGATGCCGTTGGGGAACTCATAGTAGTTCCAGTAGAAGGCTGTGACGATGTCTGTGTCGAAAAATGTCACGCCGCTTGACACGCCTACTGTCAAGTTGACGATGACGTTCCCTGCCGAAATGGTTTGGTTCAACGCCGCATCAGTACGAGAGGCTGTGCCATTCTTGAAGATGTCGCTAAACCAGGACTCCATCGCTGACTTAGCTCCCATGAGCATGATGAAAGTGTCTTTAGTCTTGGGGCTGGTTATCGAGACGGGAATGCCGCTGTCCATGGTCGTGCTCGAGATGTCGACTATGGTATCGTTGGTGGTGGTTGCGATGATATCCTCTTTCAGATGGCCGTTGGTAACCGAGGAGTTGAGTGTCTGAACACATACGGAAAGACTGCATTGCAGACTCCACGGGTCGAGGACGTTGGCGACAGTGTTGGACTCTGTACCCATGATGGTAAGCTGTGTGATTGTAGTGTACGGCATATCTCCATAAGCTGATCCAAAGGCGGACGACATGCTGAAGACATCGGTACTCCTGTTGAGGTAGCCAGCGCCGTTAGGGAGTTGCCAGCCACAAGATGTGAGGTTGCCGTCGGCCGGTACGCCATCTTGGCAGTAACGGGTCATGTATGGAGTCATGTCTACGCACTTGTGGCAGATGGCCAATGTCTCGAAGGGGTCGAAAGTGCAGTTACCGGTGGCACAGGTGACATTCAAAGCTGCATCAGGGACGCCGGACTCGGCAAAAAGACCAGAGTATACAGCACTCTTCATCGGCAGAATTGGCACGAAGCCATTGGTCGACGTCTTGCCAGGAAGCGAAGCAGTGTAGTTTAGAGCACGCGGGATCGATGCACCGAGAGGAGACTCCACCATGCGAGAGCGATAGTCTGCAACCTGTTGTGAGAAGGGTCCCAATGCCAGGGCGAGGATCGTCAAGACGGCTCCGAAGGATCCAAATATGCCGCCTCGCATAGTAGCCAGGAGTTTGATAGCGCCTATGGTTCCACGTGAGGCTTCATCATAAGTCTCCACGTCCATGAGTGGAGCCCGACCAGTCTTGAAGCGGACCCATTTGAGCTGGGACAGGGAGCTCTGAATTGGTGCAGCAAGGTTGGCATTGGCAATGGTAGCGAGCAGAGCGATCAGTGCGCTGAGGGTGATGTCGACGGGCCAATCTGGTATAGCCCGACCGTCGAAGTATGCCAGAACTACGATGTTGCCGGCGACAGCCGCGGCGCCGACTAGCAAGCCGACCACTTCGAAAGTCCAGGTGCCGGTCTTGGAGAGTGTGTTGCTCGCTGTACGTTTGATGGTCGACGGGCTGAATAGAGGTCCCTTCTCGTCGATGGTGGTGTTGTTGCTGCTGTTTGTCCAACGAAGGGTATTCGGTCAGGATGAGCGTGAGTCGGTCGAGACCTCTTCGACGTCGATGTCGTCGACAGGTCTGTTGTTGTATGCAGTGCCTGTAGTGTTGAATGGCGTCGCATTCGTGTCGGTCTCATGCGCCGAGTTGATCATGCTGAATCGTGTCGCCATGGCTAGAAAGGGAGCTTTGGAAGAAGCAAATGAGGAAAATAGCCTTACTGAAGAATCTCTTCATCGAGAGAGGTCGATGAACTATACTGGGCTCAATACCTATGTCTGACACGGCTGACCTAACGATGATCACACCTCTTTCTGCGAATCTTGATGTGCCTCTAAGTAGCACTCGAAGCACACCTATCTCAAGCTAGAGCAGATGTTCACCTATGAGACCAACGGGCCAAGACTGTGGAGGACAATCATATTGAGGGCTGACTGCAGCCCCGGAGTTTGATAGAGGCTCCTGCCATAGAAGAAGGCCCGTGGAGGTAGCTGGAGCTCGGTCAAGGTTCCGTGGCTGAGAATAGATGCAATCGAGCAAGGCTGCGGCGCGTTTGCCACCTGCCGGTCGTGGGATCGCATGCAAGATGACAAGGCTGGCAGGGTAATGATGGAGTCGAATGTCGAACGCCGCTTCGAGGAAGTTGTTGTACGTGCTGAAAGCACAGTTCGAACAGCAGGAAATGTGGAAAAAAACGTGGCAAGGTCACAAACTCTTCTAATGCCATTCTTAGTAGCGAAGCATATGCCAATTGACACCTAGCAGCGTAGGCCATCCAGGTCATCGAACTGCTTATCTTGCCTTGGGCTGCTTGACCAGTTCCTTAAGCTCTGTCGAGGACGATCTCGAAGGTCTTTGTGGTCTTAGCGGACTTCTTACTGCCACATCATCTTGTACGTATCCTGTAAGACTGTGATTAGGCTGCAGATTGCATGTTCAGTCTGCCCATCTCAGTAAAAGCCGGTCAGGCTGTGGAATATCGAGGCTGGATATCCCATCGCGAGAAGGTGGCCTTGGCTTGAGAAGTAGCGCATCGTGGTCCGTGAAAGTTAGCACTCCAGAATAGATATCATACTCGAAGCGACCATTGCTCGAGGAAGCACGTGGTTCGTGATGGAGAGAACAAGAAGGAAGCAGAGTTGAGACCTGACAAGCTTTGTCAGCTCGGTTCTTGCCGCTTCTGACCTGGACATCGCAATACAACCTCTTTCCCTTTCTCAATACACCACTATGCCTCCCTGCCATGATGTGGCAGGCCATCCATCTCAAATCAAGAAAGTCTGCTCTTGTGTATCACAGCCTCGTTTGTTCGATCAACGCCGACCTTCCTACTGCGATTGAATGGCGCAAGGCTGAGCAGCAAGATTCAAGGCTGCATATGTCCTAACTAGCTGATTTGTACAACGAGCGTGTGCTTCCTGCAAAGGATGCTCTAGCTCAATCTGGTACTTGCTGATCGAGCCGCCAGTGTGGAATTCTGATCATCGCCGAGAGGCTACCAGACCAGTGGGCGCGAGATCGAGGACGGATCTACCTTTATCGTGGCACAATCTTTGTCCCGTCCAGCTCGTTCAGTGCTCCTGTACTCATGCAACATTCTACCGCAAGCCTATGTGCCACGCAAAGGGCACTTTCACGCCTTCCTTCTTCTACCATACCTATATCGAGAGCTGGGTCTCGCCGCCTTGGCGGTATCGGGCCCTAGATAAGACAAGATGTTGTCGACTTCATCGGAACCCACGCTACCACGACTGCCACTTTCGTGGGGACTGTCTTTTTTGTCGTGAAGTCCGTACAGGAGCTACCATTAGTCCCGTCTTGGTCAAGACCAGGATCTAGTACCCAGAATTCTTCCACGCCGGAAGGTCTTCGCATCTCGCTGACACTTACCAGACACAAAGTTCTGGCGAGGAGTGAAAACTCTAGTCACTCAGCAACAGGACACCTGACGTGGACTGGTACTTCATGCTTCGCAAAGCCTGAGGCCGAATTGCCACCCATATGCAGATTGGACTTCGTCTATGGGTCAACATTCTTATCGTCCATCAGGACCTGCGTCGAGTGTCAAGACGAGATTATGCTGACCACTGATGGCATACATCGTGAGGTATCATGTGACAACCCGGTCATCATATAGGTGGAAAGTCGGCCAGAGGAGAATAACCTTCAGCGGACTGTCTACAGTACTAATATCAGCCATCACGAGGAACATCAAGCGCGCCTGGCGGTCAGACTGACCTTACCGGCAGTCATCTCACTAGCTAGTGCTTCAGCATAAAAGCGGCTGCTCTCCGTCACTAATCGATCGACAAGCTACTCCTACGACCAAACTTGCTTCATAGCACTCAAAGCCACAAGATAATACAAGATGATGTCCATTACCAGACTTGCCCTCTCCTTTCTGCTCTTGCTCCCAGGGCTGGCAATGGCTTGCACTTCTGGCTCTGTAAGCATCTATGACGCTTCCTGGGTGTGGTTTCGTGCAGAGCACTGATTGCTACATGCAGGAATGTGCCCGTGGCGAGGAACATTGTCTGCACTGCCCCGGGCTAGCTGGCACCTGTGTCAGTGGCTCGGAATGCAACTCCCTGCCACAGCCAAACTGCTATCGCTCATAATGGCGCTATCGAGGCCGCACGATGAGGTACACATCATCTCTATTCAAGCACTTCTCGCAAATAGAAGCTAAAGTTCGCCTCATAGAGCACTAACCTCGTTTTGATTTGGATACTGTCAGCGAGAGAAAAACATGAAATAAATAATGAACATTAAAACCTGAAAAAGCTACTTCGGACAAGTACTATACTTCCAACACTGCTTGTCATAAAACGTCAACGACGGCGCACCCGCCTTCGTCGAAGTCTTCAAACTCTTGTATGCCAGTCCATATAACTGACACATTTTCTTATCGCTATAGCTGAAGCTAACACACTTGATGTTCTTCAGGCAATTGCTTGCGCACAGGTTGGCGTTTGCGACAGACACGGGACTGTCGAGAGCAGGTTTATTGCTGGTGTTTACTACAGCTTGCTTGATCACCTTGTTACACGTGATTGTTGTGGGAGCCGAAGTGCTTGCGATGACCCACGGCCTTGCTGAACGCCAATCGCCCAAGAAGGAAGTCGGCATCTCAGCTCACTCGTACGCGAATAACGTGAAGTGTAAGTAACTCATATGCGACTCTCTCACACTGCAACGACGAAGCTCCAATTTACTGACGCTTCTCTATTCTAAAGGCACTCGATATGTCAAAAACAAGGCAACTGTCACGACTACCACGACCCTCACGCCACAAACCAACACAATGACCTATTTCTCTCGAACAGCTCGCTCTACCTCAGTGATCAAAGTCACAGAAACCATCTCCCCAGCCGTAGTCACTTCGACATATACTTCATTCTCTACCAGCACGGTCCAGACGACTACCACCCTTTTCGAAACTTCCACTACCACACTTGGAGCAGTCGAAACACAAGTCCTCAACGGTCCAACATTCTACGATGCTTGCAAACCCGAATCGAATAACTTCGTTGGACCAAATTTCAATTTCGTCAAATCGGACGGAACCACCACTCAATACCACGCCGTGAACATTCTTAACAATGGACCAAATGTGGGTAATACTGGTACTATTGTTAGTTTGAATGAAGTCAATACAAGAGAGGAATGCTGCGCGAGATGTCAAGCTTCGAGCGTTTGTGAATCTTTTGGTTATAGGAAAGGTAAGAAAGCTAGTATTGACTCCGAATCGTCTTCTGACTACTGACTTTCTGTTGTTAGGCGCGGCTAGCTGCTTTTTGATGAGCCATCCTGATGCTACATGCTCGGCACAGAATCAACCTAATATGATTCTCAGTAAGCAGGGAGCGGATAATGGGGTAGAAGTGAGTAGATCGATCGACCGGCATTGTCGGATGAATGAAGAATTGACTAACATTCTGCGTTTAGGGTTATGTTGTTGGAAACGGCAAATGCGGATATGCCTACAGTGCGAACAGCGATGGTTCGCTCTTTCGCGTGACACCATCTTAGTAGATAGCACGACCTTCTTGCCAGCCCACCTTCTCTATATCAGTTTCGTTTCATCTTTGGGCTTTACTGCTACCACAACACTTCCATTTCTACACATTCATTGCTGTTCATGGTCATCGCTAACAATAATTATTCGCAAGTACGCGCATCACCTCTTCGGCATCCAAACCCCATGCCCACCCTCTGGTTCAAACCAAAACAAACTCCTTCCTTTCACTTTCCTTCCCTCAGGCACCTTAGGTCTAACCCTTCCATCTACAACCTCATACCGACGAGTCGTCGCACCATCTTCCAAATGCACATCATCTAAATCCACATCTTCCAGGCCAAGATCAACATCCACAACAACAGGCGACCTTACACCATCCTTCTCAGCATCTACATCCTTCTCCCAAACTTCCCCCCTCTTCCCCATGCCCATCTCAACAGCCTCCTCACTACCCATCTCAGGATTCTCCACTACAGTATGCGAGAAAACCCCACGATACTTTCTCGTAAACTCATCATCTACACTTTTACCCGCATACGATATCCTCTTATTATCCCTTTCATAGAAACGAGATTGTCGACCCCAAGTTTTCGCTTGTTGCCGGGCTTTTCGGCGGGTATGTTGTTTGTATAGTAGAGTGGCCAGGACGAGAAGGCTGAAGAGGGTGAGAAGACCGCAGAATGTTAGAGTTATGATGAGAGTCGTACGGGAGATGATTAGGTCGTTGGGTTGGAGGTTGTAGCATGTTTCGGTTGTTGATCGCCTGGAGTAGATGGGTCGTAAATCTGAAGCGTGGCGGATGACATCGTCGTTGCGAGAGCGGATGTTATGTTCGAGGTATGTGAGATCGATGTCTGCCATTGTGTATGTATGTGTGTATGTAGCTTGGTGTTGTGGCTTTGATATTATGATTATTATGGCGCCGGCGCCGAAATTCTGTCTTCTGGTATTGAGGGGAAGTATGAAAGTTGCAAGGATGAAAAGGAATACGAACTCTTCTGAACCTACTTGACTGCGGCAATGCAGTATATACGATGTGAAGCGCGTGCGATCTACTGTTGTTGGGTTCCATAGACGCGTTGTGCGGCGTAGTTGTTGCTTAATACAGCAACGAAGTTTTGACACTTCTACAAGACGACATCGCTTGCAAGTGCGATTGTGTTTCACCAATGCGCTATGCTACAAGTTTCAACATTGTAGTGGTTGGAGGAAGCGCGCAGTTGTTGAAGTGGAGTGTGGTAGAAGTTCGGTTTCAGGTGAAGCGCTTGGAGCTCCGAAGCTGAGCGCTTAACACCAATAGAACCTTGGCGAACTCCCTCATACGCGGATGGCGTGCATACGCGTAGGAACATGTTCAGAGCCAGTCGGATAAGTCGCGTCTGTAGTCTTGCGGCGTGTACTGGGTAGTGGATCTCGTCCGGTCATTATGCTTGTGCTGGAATGAAGCCGACCTGCGCAAAGGTCAGACTTGTTCGACGTAGTAGGATAGATTGCCTAGCTCATTTGTTGTCCTTTGCTTTGCGGCCTTCGATCACTCTAAAGATGTCTGCAGCATTGTTGACGTCGCCTTTCCTCTTCTTCGGCTTGCGCTTCGTCTTGTCGCGACGCTTGCCATCATCTTCCTCCCACCCATCGTCCCCAGCATTCTTGCCTCCCTTCCACTCTGCAAGCTTGACTTTGTTGTCCATGCCGTCTTCCTCGTCCTCACCACGACTACCTCCAAAACCAAGGTCCATATCGTCCAGATCTCGGTCTTGTTGTGCCAACATCTTGGCACGTTTTGCTTTCCGTGCTTCGCGTTCTTCTTTTGTGGCAGGATCATCGTCTTCGTCCTCATCCGATCCAATCTTGTCGGCGCCGAGCTGACTGACCTTCTTGAGCACATTTTCGATGCCCTTGAATCGATCCTTCACGGCCTCTTCTTCATCATGTCGCGAGCTGTCACCAAAGTAGTTCCGTGAGCCCTTTGTGGCAGGTGTAGATTCTGTGGCTTTCGACGGCGATTCGTCCTTGGTCTCCACTTCCACATCACTATCTCCTTTCGGCTCTTCTGGCTTGGCTGGCTTTCGTGACGCAGCCTCACTCTCGTCCTCGCTATCGGAGTCGCTATCGTTATCATCGTCGTCCATGTCGCCGAGAGGGTTGTACTCAGTTCCAGCGCCTCCGAAGATATCATCGTCACTCTCCTCATCTAGCTCCGGCTTCTTCTGCTCTGGTACAGCAACATCTGCCCCCAGCACAGGCTTACTGATATCGGGCATGACCACTGCAACCTTGCCCTCGACAGCAGCACCGGGCGCTGCCTTCTTGACCATCTTCTTGACTGTTCCATCTTCTTGCACCACTGTCACCACTTCCCTCCCTTTATGATCGATCTCTACCTTCGGCTTCGACTGCTCATCAAGCTTCTTCCAACGCCCGTCCAACTTCGGTGCACTGGCAGCCTTAGCCTCGGCGGCAGCCTTTCGTTGTGCTTTGAGCTCGGCCAGCAGCTCGTCTCGTGTGCGCTTCTTGCCTGCGATGGGCTCAACGGCCTTCACGCCCCTCTTTTCGGTCTGCTCCTTCTGGACTGTCGCGACTTCCTGCTCTCCCAGCTTCTCCAGCTCATCGTCCACATCAACCTCGGGCTCAGCTTCTTCCTCATCATCCTTCTTGCCAGTCCCAAGCACATCTTCACCACGCCTCACACGCTCGAGCAACTGCCTGTCCAGACCTTTGACCAAATGTGTGCTCGAGACATCACCTCCTGTAATCTTGTCTCTCAGCGCCTCGAATGTCTCCCAAGGAATCTGCCCAAGCTTTGCCTGTTCTTCCAGCGCCTTGATCCGCTCTGCCTTGTCATCCTTATCGTTCTCCGCAGCCTGTCTCTCTTTGGCCCGATCCACGTATCCTGATCCAAATTTGCTGCCTTTTGGTGCAGAAGACTTGTACTTCTTGGGCGGCCTCATCTGCGCATGCTGCTCTCGGACCTGCCGTGCAAAATCATCGCCGCCAACTGCCTTGCCAGGCCTCGGCGTCATGGGCACAAACGCGCTTCTCTTCGTACCCAGCGCACTTGGTCTCGCTGGAATGGCGCCATCCTCCTGTCGCGCAGGTGTGCTGGCCACCAGCTTGCGGAAGGCATCGTTGTTCATCGTGGGGGAGATATATGGATACAAGAAGAAAGGGAGAGCAGTCAGTCCATGCTCCTGTTCCCAATGGTTAGGCTAAGCATCAGGGCGTCTCCTGTGATGATTTGCCTTGTTCGCTAAGTGGACAGTGCGAGAGAATCCAGACGCCTGTAGAGTTTGTCGTCTCCAAAATGTTGGAGACGGCAGGAACTAACGGCTTCGGGACCTGCCGAAGCTACTGTATTTGTGCCGGTCAAATGTACCCTTCACTTCACATCTTCGACCCTACATACACCCTAAGGTTACATCTTAACATCTCAACAACAACCGATGCTGAAGGACATTAAAGTACGCGTTATATTGCTGAATACTGCAAACGGCCAGAGATAGCTCGACAGGCTTAAGCTTCGCCTGCACGCAAGGATATCCTGAGGTCAGACACCTGAAGTCATCAAAGTATAAGAAGAAGGACAAGAAGAAGCGCTTTCAGGAACCAGACCGGATGCCCCTGAGGGCAGCGGACATGTTATGGCGGCCGCGTCAGTGATGAACAATCTTCTGGTGCATCGAAGACTTTCACCAAGATACAGCTCTGACAACGATATAGACTCCACGTGAAGCAGCCAAGAGTGTCTTCGAGCCAATCGCATATTATCTCGTATATCGTTCTTGGAAGTCGAGACTTACTCCCAGAGCCTCAGTCATATCACTCGGGCTTTGAAGGTGAGTGGTCTGTTGGGATGCAGGATCATATCTTCTCTCGCACCGCCCTCGGGAAGTGCATTTGTCTATGGTTCCGGCGGTCTTCTTAGAGCCCGCGCATACCGCATTCGAACTCTGTTATGTTAACATTGCGTGCTACGCCCATGCCGTGATCACAAAGACCCAGACCAAGCTGGCGAACGAAGCCATATCCGACTTGGCCAAGACCAGTCCGAAACGTCGAGCAGACAGGCTTGAGAAGCAGCGTCGGAATGCTGTCGTAGGCTTCAATACTCAAGCGTCCTGCAGATCTTGCTGTGCCACTCACAATCATAGCGCCAGCTTCACAACTCACGGCCAAACAATAGCCTTCCTGTCGGGCGGCAACTGTCTTGCCTGTCTCTTCAAACCTAGCCGGCATGGCCAGACCACCTCTCAAGCAATGTTGGTATAAGGCCGACTAAGCGACCTACGAGAGGACGTATAACAAGGTTTCTTGTTAAATTGAGCAATTCCAACGGACAACATATATAGAATTCTGGGACAAGGGAGGCAGTTGAGTTCTCTCTCTATGGACATTTGCCATATATTGCTGTCGAATCTGTCATTTATACCGAGGAAAAGTCATCCTCAGCCATATATCTCTCTTCACTCGCGCGTCCGCGAGCCTTCAAGCAGATCGCCATGAAGTCGCAGTACACCATCCCGTTCGCCACTGCCCTGCTTGCCTCTCTGACGAACGCAGGAGGAGTCAACCGCACCGCAACGAACGGATGGGGTTCCACGCCCGCTGATCGACACTACATCACCGACGCGCAGGCTCAAGAAGTCGTCTCCGTGGCATATGCCGCGTCTCAGCAGATGGGGTACTGCAATCCCCTTTCATGCCTCATCGAAACACTGCTGACTCTCTCGACTCTAGCGTCTCCAACACAATCGCAGTAACCGACCCCTCAACCCACCTCGTCGCCTTGCTCCGCATGGACAACGCAGCGCTCGCAACCATCGACATCGTGATCAAGAAAGCCAAGACCACATCGTTGTTCAATGGAGCGCCTTCGGATACATTATATAATGCTTCGCAGCCAGGACCACAGGGGGATCACTGGAGTATTGCGGCAACCAATGGCGGGATTGTAGTCTTCGAAGGCGGAGTGCCAATCATTGACAAAGACGGTTATTGGATTGGAAGTGTTGGCGTTGGAGGTGGACCTGGAGCGACGGATACTCAAATCGCGAAGATGGCGGCTGCAGCTGTTCTTAATGATACTATGACTTATCGATAGAGAGTATAGCGTCTGACATACCTCCATAGTAGACTTCTCCTGGTCGCCAAGTGTAATTGTGTTCATTCAGTATCGTGCCAGACAGGCTGGCTATTCTATCTATGCTCACTTCGCACTCTTCGTGCATGTTCTCTCTGCGCCACTCTCCGAAGATCGACGCAGCGGACGGCTTGCTGCGTGTGCGCGCGTCAAGGCTCCGTGCTTAGGAGTTGAAGCAGGCTGCGAGCAACTTTAGCGCGTGAGTGCCATGCGACTGACTGCAACTTCCAGCTATTCTCACGTCCTATCGCAACCACTGCGGCTCTTTTCATGCCTAATGCGCCAGTTTCCTCGAGAGCCTGGGTCTGGAGATTGTCTGCAGCCGAGAGAGTGGTATCAAGTGAATCTCTTATACCAGCAAAGCTTGTCTGGGTAGGTATGTCAGCTCTTGGCTGTTCACAGAGATTGTCGCAATGGTGGCATGTCGTCGGGAAGGATCCGCAGCGATAGTATACGACCTGAGAGTGCCGTAGCTGTCCTTGATCTGACAGTTTTTGGGTTCGTCCAGTCTTTATACTGTATATAAAGGCGGATCATCCGAGCTGAGAGTTGGTGCAAGTTAGTACTCAGAAGCGTGCCCCGCTTCCTGCTCTTGCGACTGAAGAGTGAACTTAAGGCGTTCCATTTGGCTGCTATGAAGGCAGGCATAGACAGTGCAATCTCATGCATGTAGGAAGTACGCACGAATCGAAGCCAGGCTATAGCTCGAGCCTGCTATATTAACTTGGCTCTGCTATCTCGTGAACATATGAGATATGTCGCTCTTGGTGACTGTAAAGGACATGAACACACATCGAGCGATACTTCGGCCGACATCAAGAAAGACGTACACTAGCGACATACTGTCCGTAGCGCTGCTGCAGCTGTTTTATTCCTTCGTGTTACTGCGTTGGCAGGCCAGGGCGATGTTACGGTCTTCTTCGGTCGCGAGTTGAATTCCGACAGAACTGCCTCCTGCATTGGAGATTCTGCATCTGTATCGCCCACGTGGTTAATTGTCTTCTTTTCTCGCTAGCGCTCTGCACTTAGCTATAACAGGAGAAGCCGATGTGCTGTCAACTTTCCATGCAGCAGTAGGCAGTCTGGGTAACTACCTCATACCGCTGCCAGTGATGGTGATGCTGTCGGTGGCGATGTACGTCGGCAGTTGGACTGCCCAGTCTCTGTAGTGATTGTCTTACAACCCTGTTCCCGGTAACATCGCGCATGGAAGCCTCTGACTTCACTTGCTGTTGTGTCTCCATCATAGTCAGGAAGCCACTCCGATCCCGAACAAGTCCTCGGAATCTCCAAGGAAAGAAACATGCTCATAAGGGCAACGCGTATGGGATTTCTTCGCTTCGGATGATTACTGATAAACAGCAGTACACCTTGGCCCAGATGCCTGCAAGTTGTTATAGTCGTGACAGCTGCTCTCATCAGACCGCTCGTTTTTGTGGATTCTTTCATCCCACTTCGCCAAACCCATCAATACGGACGAGTCCACTAAACCTATCAATCGGCCTCCACCTGTGATTGATGAAGACTTAGGGCTATGGCCGCGTACCGGTGAGATCCAGATCCATAAGTAAGTGATTACCGCTTCGGACTTTGTCTGCAGCTGCCAAGTCAATATTGACATAAGGCAATATGCCATTTTCACCGCTGCCAAAACATTTCTTGCTCACAATTTGCGAGCAAAGCTAATCAATCATGGAGTGCTATGCGGACTGTAGTAGCTGAGACCTGTCAGCTATTTCACTGCCGGTCTCGGCTCACAGCGGCCACTACCTATATTGAGAGCGCTCGCTAGACATGGTCTTTAGTCAAGATCCTCGTCACTTGGCTTCCGTCGATTCTCAGGTACTTCTTTTAATCTGTTTCCTGCGTAACATAGATCGCTCGCCCGGGACGTGTGTCTTGAAACAATAGCGGGTGACCGCTCGTGAGGTTGCCGCCGGACTGTGCTCCCCATGCGATCCGATCTTCAGGCACTCGCCGGATAGCTTGTTTCGACAACTCGATGTGCAGGTTCGAGACTTGGGAGCAGGCCATGCAATGCTCGTATTGGGTTCGTAACGTTCGCTTTGGTGAACTTCTTCAGATTTCACGGAAGACCAGATTG
This sequence comes from Sphaerulina vaccinii, assembly GCA_022570795.1. Lineage (NCBI taxonomy): Eukaryota > Fungi > Ascomycota > Dothideomycetes > Mycosphaerellales > Mycosphaerellaceae > Sphaerulina > Sphaerulina vaccinii. The sequence goes on from JAKUDP010000008.1 coordinate 1,508,639, forward strand.
AGTTGCAATATGAACAGGTCCACGAACAGCAGTATCGCCGGGCAGAAGTGATCTGGCCAAGAAAATCACGACTGGCATAAAGCATTGCTGAATGGTGTCAGGAGTTTCATCCGGTGGAGAGGTGGAGCTCTTGAGGGAAGCAACGGACTTCTGTCCGAAGCTGGAGGTCGTCTGGACAAGGGCGATGTCGAACACAAGTCGTTGGTATCTGCGTTGAGGACGTGAGTGCAGTCTCGGCATGCCTCGCGTAGATGCATGTTGCTGAAGAAGATGAAGAACCGTACAGGCATATGTGCTCGGGTGCTGGCGAGAGCCTGATCTACCCATTATGGTCTACATCGACATCAGCTGTTTCATGATGAGTTTCCTTACTCATCGTGGCGGCCACGAGGCAGGCGTGAAGATCGAGGTCAATATCCTCCGGTGGTGGTTTCTGAGGCAGTTGTCAGCGAATATGCCGTGTCAAGTGCTTACGATGTACGAACCGCTCGTTTAGATTTCCTAATGCCTACCCACTGCCACAAGCCGCTGAAGATCTCTCGCAAGCCTAATTCCATCAAGTGGTGTCTCTTTACCACGCCGAAGACGAAGAGACCATAGCAACAACGAAGATGTGGTTCAGCATCAACACCAATCTATGTTGCAGCCCAACCCATCTCTCAAGCGTCCAGCTACAATCTCTTCGTCGTCTATAGAGTCTACGCCGTCTTCACGAGATCGAAGATGAAGAACAAAAGACATGACGTTCAGAGAAAGATGTCCCATCCCACGCTGCTGGATCCCACCAGCAAAACTCTGTGCCGTTACGCACGGGAAGACGCCAAACATTTGGTACGAGCACTCACAACCTCATCAATCATCACATCTTGCTGCCCGACGCTATGGATCATAGCATTACCTGCATCTGGCAAACGCGAAGTATGATATATTGTGTGGAAGGAACACCACCTATCAAGATGTTGATATCAAAGCTGTTCATAGCATGAACCTACATTCTGTGGCCCGCGGAGGCCAGGTCCGGAACGCAACAGACCGTGATGGCGTTGTCTAGTTGTTACAGAAGTGATCACGAGCAAAGTGGCATTCATGAAAGGTGAGGGGCATATCGAGATAGTTGGTGCTGATACCGAGGCTTCTCAAAGTACGACACAGTCGATTGTGTGAGAGATGCCAGCCGTTTTGAAGGCCAGCTAATACTACTACTACAGTATACACACCATCTCTTCATAACTGTACAGCCCACATAGTGTGGGGGTTGATTCCTCCTCTTGTGCAACAAACAACAGTTGACTGCCCCTGTGACATATAATCAAAACTCAAATACTGCCTCCCAGACAATGGCGATGGAGCCTGGTATACGCAAGAACCGATGCTGCACAAAAAAGAAACGCGAAATAGAGCGCTAACCTCCCAAAATGCGTTGAGATCGATCGGCCGTGATCTAATAATGCATCGCCGTCGTAAGTGCCACTTCATGCTGAATGTGGCCATGCCAGATACCATCTTACATCCTCCCCTGGTTCGTTGTGGCGGTGTCACATTACTCGAACATTGAAGAGCTCCAGCTGATGACTGGATATATGATCGAAGATCCGTGTGAACTTGTGTCGTGCGTAGCGATGTAGTTCAAAAAGGATCGCAATATGCCAAAACTTGGAGATGCACCTGGTGGATGTGTTATTGTGACCAACTGCGGTGCCAGGAATGTCGTGTCGAGTCCTTGTGGCCAGGCCTGAAATTCCTTCACGGCGCTGCAGAGCCATTATTGAAGCTGCCTTGGAACGAGGTTTCGGCGCTGTTGGGCTCAACGCCTTCTTCCTTGTACACCTCTTTGGCCTCCTCTTTCATGGAGAATAGAAGGTTGCGGAACTTCTCTAGAATACCACAATCTGCTTTGGAGGTGGGCGAAATCGGCGAGAGCTTGCGCAGAAAGCTGATAGTACGATCGAGTAGTTCGCTAAGCTTGTCCGGTGGTACGAGTCTCCGCGACCACTCATTGTGGTACACAGCACACAAGACGAGCACATTTCCGAATTGCCTACAACGCATTAGTGGTCATTGAGCACACAGATTCAAAGGATGAGACTTACGCATGTGCTGTGCCGTGAATGTTAGTGACGACTAGCCTGTCGCCGGCACCAAACATGATACCATCAAATGCAATGGTACTTTTCATAGCCGCGTGTATGCATCGCTTAGATGCCGCGAATATCTGCTCGTCACTGGCTAATCGAATAGCATTGAAGACATGTACGTCGGCCTTGTCGCGTGAGTGTCCATATCCATCTTTGGCGGCGGCCTCGACTGTCTGGTTGTCGACAACATAGGGATGAATATGGAGATAATAATCCAGGAAAGGTCGATTGATGACATATCGTGCCCCCCAGTACTTCGCGCGTAGCCTGGCATTCAAAATATCCCGTGGCGGATCATCGTCGTCTTTCCATTGGAGGGTGTCCGGTAGTCCTTCTCTCCAGTGCTCCAGGATGGATTCATGGCTCGTAATTATCTCCAGCACTTCGTCAAGAGGCTTTCCAAGAGCCTCTTTCCCATACATCTCCTGATGCACCTTGTTCAGTCTGCGTCGTAGGAACAACTGAGCAGAGTAGTATATCAGCATGATGTCGTAATCGTCCGGTCGACCATCGGTGTCCAGACCAGAGTATGATTCATCCTCGTTGACCTTGTGCGGCATTAGGAGTAAGTTCTCCACTGCCTGAATGCCACTTGAAGGCAATTTCAGCTCAGCAAGTATATCGCTCTCCAGCTGCAGACACGTCCACGACGCCATCACGATCAAGCTCTGTCGAGTATCTTTGATACGCCGCTGTGACTCTTGAAACTGTTGAACCTTGAGGCCGCCGTGGTTGTCCCAGTAGCTATCGTTATACAGCTTGTATCGATCGAGTAGTATGAGAATCGCGCGGCCTGCCATAGTAATCCAGCTCATGCTTTCTTTGACTCGTGCTAATTGACCTTTGTACAGGCCAGCCAACAGAAACATCTGAGCGTGGACCAGATCGTTGCCGTCGCCTTGATCGCCCAGAATTTCAGCTGCGCGAGCGTAGTAGGCCATGCCTGGGATGACGTCCAGGTTTCGGAGCCCCGAGTACTCGGAGCTTGGAGAGTCGTCAACAGACGAGCGACGGCTTCTGGATTCGTGTCTTCGCAGATGGGCCTCAGCGGGTGGCGTGGGCTGCGTCGTCATCAGTGTTGAGTTGGGAGACATCGGTGAATGCTTGACATTCGCAGACATGGGAGAGCTTGCATATCGTTGAGCCGAAATGTTGTGAGAAACTGCTGCGTTAGTTTCTAGTTTGCTGTTAGGAACCATTCCCGGCAGGTTCCCTTTGTGCAAGCAGATCTTGCCCAAGGCGAGCACTAGATAGATGATGGCGTTGCCAGGTGAGCGCTCTGTCGGCTGTGGAGTAGGATCTGAATCTGATCCAGTAGTCCCACCAATATTATTCGCCGCACCAGAACCGTTCGATCGCTGTCTCTTGAGTGGGCGTTCGCTAGAATAGTCGTTACCGACTGCAAATGCAGCTCTGTTGCGTCCAGTGCTGTATCTGTTGATGAAAATATCCATCATCTTTCGTAATCGTCGCTTGTCCAGGAACGGATGCATCCTATGGATGTTGATGATGTAGCTATCGTAGAGCTGATTGATAGTCTTCGCATCCAGATCCACTTGGCCGTTAGACTTGAGCCCTCCTTGGCCGTACGGGTCTGATCGACCATTGTTGCTGCCAGGTGTGGAAGGAAATCCTGTGCCCCAAAGACCCTCAGATGGGGTCCCAGCAGCGGCTACGTCGCCACTATCCTCGCTGCGAGCAGGGCTGGCAGGACCTAGAGCCCCAGGCTGTGTGCCATCGTACTCATCGATGCCTTCGCCTCGTGTCCACAGTCGCAGGACACCACGATCCTCGGCTTCCATAACGTAGCTGTCACTATATGCAATGCCAGCTTTCTTGAGCAGCGGTCGCACAGTCGGCCATAACAGCAGCAACTTATGCGGTGCTGTTCGGTGGTCCTCGAGGTCAGGTTTGCGGATCCTTCTTGGTGCGATGTCATCGTCCATTGCCAGATCCCGTTCTGCGCCGCCGGCAGATTGTTGGACATGATTCGCCTGCGAATACGTCTGCATATGGTTCTGAGAATTGCCCTGTGTATTTTGTTCAACACGACGCAATCTCGACTCGAATGCTTCGATCTTTGTTGTCAGATCTTGCAACCCTTGCGTATGAGACTCCATGTATTGAAGCAGTTTCTCCATGTTCTTGTCAGTTCTGTAGGCTTGATCAGTATAGGCAAGAAAGCGTGAGGTTGATAACCATACTTTGCTGGAGGAGTGTCACGATATTGGCAATTCAAGCTGTTTTCTTTGCAGAACGAACAGGGTTGGCCTTCATCACACTTCTGCTTTCGCTGTCTACACTGCTCGCATGCCTAGTTCGAGTCAGCAAACTTAACAATATATGTTTACGAGTAACGCACTTGCGTAGCACGCATCTGCTTCCGCTTCGGACCGTAGTTCATGGAAGCAGTCGGGCCATAGCTTGGAGGACCACTATACATTGGCGGTTGTCCTGGTGGGGGATACTGATGATGCTGATCCATGATGGTGGGAGTCATCGCGTATCCCGGATGCTGGTCGTGATGTGAATGGGGCGGTGGAGGTAAGCCATGATGTGGTACACCATTGGTAGGCGGGTACCCATGATGCCCACCATGGTCCATAGGATGTGTCGGAGGAGGTGCTCCAGGCGGCGGCTGTTGAGCGCCGTCGTGCCCAGAGGGAGGAGCGAAGTGTGAGGGACCCGTAGGTGTAGCGGGCGTTCGTTGCTGGCCCGAGTCGTGCGAGTATGACCTGCTGTTCACGGGTGCCGGTGCTGGTGTGGCATGGCCGGAACGATTGTAGCTGTGTTCGGGCTGGTATTGCTGCAGTCCTTCGCGCTGTTGCTCGTGAGGCGGTTGGGCGGAGCTATGGCGAAACGCTCGCAGAGTCGGCTGATGTTCTGAGCTGGAGGGCGCTGGCGGATAGCCAGCGGCGGGCTGGATGGGTGGGAGCAGAGGGCCGCCTCCTGCGTGCTGCGGAGGAGGATGCTGCTGCTGCTGTTGCTGATATGGCTGCGGCGGCGGCGGCGCCTGAGGTTGCTGCGAGTGTGGTGGAGGCTGCTGTCGGTAATGCTGATGCGACTCTTGGGGCGCATGCGATGCTGGATGACCAGGCGCCGCGAATGAAGGCGGTGGAGGTGGAGGCTGTCTATGGTCGCGGTGATCGTATGTCTGAGGGTCGTACCCCCTACGATGATGGTCCATTCTCCCAAGGTCTAATAAGCCATGAACTTCTCGAGCAATATGAGCGCAAGGGTGCAGTGAGGCAACATCGACCTAGCGGTCGTGTTCCGACGCTGTCGCCAGTGCTAGCACTAGCTTCGAAGGGATGGGATTCCTGAGAAGTCTCGTCTCGTCGAAGGAATAAACTTCTCCGAATCGTTGGGTAGATTGAAGTTAATGCTCTGACCAAGAGGTGGCTGTCAGATCACTGGGTTACGGCAGTCCGGATGCCATTTGCTAGCGTCTGTTCCTGGTTGGCGTCGAAGTCTCAGTGGTCATCAGGCAAGATGGGGGCTCTCAGGTGCTGGAGAGCGTGTACAACCGCGATGTAGGCCAGGAACAAGCCAGACTGTGAATTCGAGCGAAGGCGAAGCAGCAGACGACCGGCCACCGTGCGGCAATGCTATGCAACGCAGAGTACAGGCTTGCAGGACCACTATTCCCCCATGTTCAGATCACACATGCAGAGTCCTCTTAGTGGCGACAGGGGTCCGATATACCCTGTTTGCGGCCGGAGGCAGATAATCAGCACCCACCACACGGCAACAAGCCTCATGGCGCGGGCGGTGCTGTCCATCACAAGGCGTGCTACTGTGAATCGGAGCTTTTCTTCTCTGCTTCGGCTCCGCCCCAAGATGAAGGTAACAACCAGGTTGGACGCTCTCCTTTCCGCTGAAGGAATTTGTGTTGTTGTTGCAAGCTGATGTTGTGCACAACGAGGTTGAGGTCGGCGAACAGCGCTGACCCGCTCGGTCAAAGTCGACCTAGAGATGTCGCCCACAAATACACTATTAGCAACACAAGGTGTTTCCACTTGTGTACAGCGTGGTCCTAAGCCGCCCACCGGTGTACACAACGAGTAATATCCTTGGCAAGAGTTCATTATCGAGCAGATTCGGCCTCGCTGGACTGGAATAGGCCTAGTATACTGCCAAGATCTGGTGCACACCGGTGCTACACCAGTGTAACACTCGTGCTCACGGTGTTTCTAAGCCACCCACGGGTGTACATGCATCTCTAGTTCGACCTGATTCAAGAAGCTTTCGTACAGAAAGCTGTATGCGCGTACAAGTGCCAATGAACGAGCTTAAGCCGAGTATGATGAGACCTCTGCTCTATGAATCTGACTACCTATCCTTGACATATATTGCACTCAAGTGGCACTTCTCACGATATAGCAATATCGCCCAGTCTCGTTCAATATTCGGTCTGCCAGGATAGCTTCGGTATGCCGAAGATCACCTTGGTCGTGAGGAGGACAAGTTGCGGTCATGGCAAACATAGCACTAGGAGAACGCTGTTTGGGCTCGCGTGTAGCTGCAAACGAAGCCAATATGCACTGTTGCAGAGCTCTAAGTTCTCGATGACTGGTTGTTAGTTGCTGCTCATGCATGCCAGCCTCACCTCAGCCCGAGTAATCATATCTCGCCTGGTTTCGTGCAGGCTTCGAGAACGCGGCTGCTGAAACTGACAGATACAACCGGCGCAGGTCGTGAGTCGGCTATAGGCGCAGGCTGCCTATGGTTGCTATTAGCAGCATCTGCACCGCGAGGCGTTCTTTCAGGGACCATGAGGTGTCTTCAGAACATGGGAGTGAAGCGGCTTAGGTTGATCTTAACAGCGACAACCTCAACAGATCCCTCGGAGATAGCTCACTCTGGCCATTGCAGGATCCGAATGCCTGGCGCAGGAGAATCTTGATCTCGGAATCTCCTTCACGATTCACCATGTTCTCCAAGCGATCGTCGCACAGGATGACTGCTTCCATCCAGACCTGCACCGACACCCGTCACGGCGCCTGGTGAATGTAACCCGAGCTGTGCAGTCGCATGCCGCTCATAGCAGCGCCCATGCAACTGTTTCCATGAGCGCTACGCTCAACTGATGTCTTCTTTCTGCGGCGTCCGTCAACTTCGTACACCCACGTGGTCTCGAAAGTGCCGTGTTGAAGAAGTTCGCGGAGCGGCAGTAGATTGACCAAGAGCTTTGCCGTTGGCTAGCAGGCTACGGATAGTGATTAGTCTTTTTCTAGAAGCGCCATCTCCTTCTCCCGAGACTTGGCTGTGGCTTGTGGCTGCTGCTATACCGCAGCGGGATGGGTTTGGTCAGACACCTCTTCCCCTCACCATCGCGACGCTGACTGTAATAATTCAATAGCCGTGGTTCTACCAGAGGTCATGCGATGCGACATCTGATCAACACAACGATACGCTGCGCAACCTCACCGCATGTCTGGCATCACGAGCCGGAAAGCAGGTGCAATCTCAATGACAGATGTGGAGATGCCTATCTTCTCGTTGACCGTCATTCTCGGCAACCTCGAGTTGCACCGCATCTCTGTCTCCCACTCACTCATCACCAAGCACGCGTTTCTGGTGCCGCGCATCCTCATCTTGCCAAAGACGAGCACGGTCAGCGACTAGCACGTCGTACGTATCGAACTCGTATCAGACGCGCAAACTTCGATATCGCTTGCAAGGTTCTTTGGTCGTGGTTGTTCTTGCTGCCCAACCTCTTGCACAGCATCTAAACTTTGAGCATAATTCGACAACGTCTCGCAAGATCAGTCGTGCGCGAGTCTTTTCGCCTTTTCCATCAAGTTAACGCTATCTGTGGCACAGATAGACGATAGACGTGGTAAGCATTACCTTCTTCTGGTGCTGGATACCAATACGATATGGTAGAATGCTAGCAGCGCCACACGGAGCTCACGATTTACATGATACTTTGCTCCAGCAAACCACGTGCCAGAGCATGGTCGCGGCTCGAATGCGCTCGCGCACAGGACTGGCAGTATCGGCCAGAACTCGATACTGCTCATTCGCAAAGTTCGGTTTTCAGACTCATATCTTCCTGCTCCTTCGGCATGAACAGCGACACAGGAGATTGTGTCTCGGCATCGTGTCGTAGCTCCCGTCGGCAAGCATGGACTTGAACCCAAGTCATGAAGCCGCCGACCAGCATGTCGTTGGCCCGACCTCCTCGTCCCTGTCTAGAGGCTTGGAGCAGTGGTGAGCTCCGTAGTAGCAAGCAGGACTCGTGTCACAAGCTCAATGCAGCTCAACGCGGTCACAGGATTGACTGAATGCAGCAATCCGCTTCGACCACATGACCGTGAAGTCATGCGAGGTCAAATCACCTCGCATACATTTTCGCCGTCCTAGGTCTGATGAAGCTGTTGCACGCCCAGCTGTGCCGACGATGCATGGTCAAGCCATCAGCCTTACAGTGTTTGCTTGCGAGTGCCTGTCCCAGGTCCATACCCGCGGCGCTTCATCATCATGCGAGCTACAAAGTAAGACCAGGTACTGAGAACCAGCTTCGAGCATGTGACTCAAACCGAGTAATGGACGACAGATTACAAGCACTCCTAAGGCTGGGAGCGCAAGAGGACTTCCAAGTTGGTCGAGCAACTCCGATCTTGCGAAACGCGAACATTGCAACGTCGCATTGCATCGCATTCGTGCCAGTGGACTGTCAGGAACCATTAATGGGCGCTACATATACCATAGGAGCATGCTTGTCTGGTTTCGACGCCCAACATCAAGGCCGGACGATATTGATGCTCTTCCGCATCTCTACGCAAGGGACGGGAGCCGAAGCTGAACCAAAGCGAATATGAAGGACAACCAGGGATATGGGAGCATCTGCCACCCTGTCCCTGGGCATTCTGATTCTTACAAGACTTCGCGAACGTATGCCATCAGACCCGGACTGACATCGAAGTTGGTCCTTTCATCTCGATATTGCACTGCAAGTGTTGCATAGCAGGTATTACGCCCACAAGGTCTTGCTACGAGTCCTCCAATAAGCCCATCGAACAGTCTACAATATCGCGTCAGCAGTTCTGCGCGCGGTCTGCTTGATGGTCAGTGGTTGCATGCTTGCATCTCGCGGTCCTCGCCGTCGCGCGAAGTTTTATCACAGTCTCACGATACTCACGATACGTCGATACGGCCGCGCGCCGTAGGCAGATTCTCTACTGTTTGCGGAGCACTCACCGAGATTGATGCATTTTCTTCTGCCCTCATGATCAGATCAGATCTTCTTCAGCCTTTCTGACGTAGCTGACGTAGCTTCACGAACGGATGTTCTGAACAATACCAGACAGATGTGCATGTGGTTGCCAGACGATGCCTGAGCAATAGTGCTCGGAACACCACACTCATCCTTCGGATGTACGAGTCATTCCATTCGGATTTGACATATATACAAAGCACGACGTTCTGTACGTCGTTTTGCACTCCACACTCCACAAGACCAGGCTCCAGTCTACAACTTGTCGTCCGATACACTTTGCGTTCATAACAGGCCCTGTCGAAATGGTCATTGCACATCTCGTATCCAAGAAACGGAAACTCTTGTCTGGTTGTTACAGGGCTCTATGCTCTCGGAAGACAGGGAGCTCGGAAGTAAGACATGGGCGCCAAGGAGGGGTGCATGTCTACCGAGCTGGCTTGTTACGCAGTGTTCCTCCCGACCGCAATGAAGCCCGTCAATTGATCATTCACAACTGACAACATCTTTCGGAGTACTGACCTTCTCGCATGGCGGCGGCACAAAACGGCAAAGATGCGGCACCGCACGAACTTCCAAGAAAGATCCTGTGCAAGGAACAGTCTGGGGTTCTCGTTCACCACTCCATATACCGACTAGACCTTGGGATATCCACCACAGCTCCTTCCAATCACAAAAATCCTCAAGGGACGTTGGACGGAGCCCCCAGCTTCAAGCCAGCTTATGCATGCAGAGTGTGATGCTGAACTTTAAGCTGCCGGCGCTCCGCAGGAGCTGCTGTATAAGCACATATAGCTTGGCAACAGCATAAATCTTGGGCGTCCGTATGCTGAATCCGAGAAGTGAAGAGCCCTATCGAAAGGTAAGCAGATTGACGAAGCTTGACAATTACGCGCGTCCACATGAAAAAGCTCGGATTCGCCTCGAGGTGGAACTTCTCATCAATGTCGGACATCAATGTCGCCGTTGCACAGCTTCACACACTACGTGCCATGCCGCCAATGTGGCGCGGCAAGTGGTTGATAGACGTCGGCTGATAAGACCTTGCGGAGAAGCATCAGAAAGTCTAGATGTGGTCGGTGAGAACAGCAAATCCTCCGACTTCACGAATGTGGTGTCCACGATTGCTGATCATCTCTTCACCGAGTTGTTGCTGACAGCCTCATCTTTGACAAAAAGGCACCGCATAGTTGACATAATAGCGCTCAGCTTTCCCTAAGCAGACAATGCCAACAATATGCAGAGGAAGGAGCTCTACGCCTCAAAAGAACGCCTCACAGAAGAGCCTCATCATCACCACCTCCTTCGCTTACAGGGTTCATAGTTCCGAGATAGAACATGCGGAAGACCATGACTTACATGCTGTTGGAGAAGGCGAACCACGCACGCACGAGCATGACTGGTGGTAAACAACCACAGCATGATCTCCTTTGCAGTGAAACGTCTTTTTCCTTAGCCTTGGGCAGCAGTACATTATAGGAACAACCACGTAGCCGCCGCGAAGCGCCAGCACCGACACTTCCCCATGTTTAGCAACAACACGGCAACAAGCGCTAGTCACAACTCCCCATATTGAAACGGAGAACAAAAGATTGCGATTCACATGCAGCCTTACACTTACAAGTCATGCAAGAGAAGGAGAAAGAAGCACTGCACTGCGCACTCGCGAAAGTTGCCACGAAAAGGAAGGGCGGTCAAAGGCCACGTGAACGAGACCGAGTCTCGACAAAAGCCATACCAGGAAATCGTGCCTGACGATCTTCGTGCATGCCACGCACACCACACCACTCGGGCATTCCTGCAGAGCCTTCGTACAGATTGGTCACATGATCTCTTCACCGCATGTATGACATGACATTGTTGCTGCCAACACTTCATTCAGCAGCACAGATGCGCTTGAGCCGCGCCCGCGCCTCTTCTCGAAGGTGATAACCAGCACACCGACACTTCTACTAATCATCGTGGCGGAGGCGCTGCACGAACAACGGACAAGGCGAAGGACGATTGATGACTTACCTGATGTGTTGTATGCACGACGAACGTGGCACTAGGTGGTTGGTGTAGTTGCAGGAGACTCCTCAATTTGCCACTTCTATATCGAGGCAGCAGAAACGCTGTCTTTCGCTACGCTAACCTGCCATCGCTCTCGTCCTGCAGAGACAGTCTTGCTGAAAGATGCTCGGGCCTTGATAATAGGTCTTTGATACGCTTGAAACCGCCGGTGCGGATTTCAGCGATGTCCTTTGTTGAGAGGTTCAGCGCCATCTTGACTGTTCGATTGTCAACGACTGGATCGGCAGCTCCGTCTTCTGTATCATCGACTGATGCCGAAGAAACCATATCGCGGTTCGGCATCTCTGCCGATGATTTCTCCGATCGGGAGGCGTCAAACTCGACGAGAACACTTGCAGATATGTCGGCAGCTGAGTCGCCAACAACGCTTTCACCGACAGGTGGTGACTTCAGCCATGAGTCTCTCAGAGCTAGACCAAGTACCAGTGCGACACTTCTATCGACACTGTTCCCAACAATCTTCATTCGCTCTTTTGGTATTCCTACGAGCACTTCATGGTCTGGGTAACCCTGTGCTCGTCTAGCTTCCATGATAGTCAGAACTCTATCCTCGTCCCAGTGCACGACTTGTCCATTCATACCGTCTTCAACAGCGAGGGTGGTGATCATTGTCGGAAAAGGTCTGTTAGGGAAGACCCGCCGGTATGCTTTCGAGTTCGGGCCACACTTGATCTTATTGACGCCTTGAGTGTACTCGAGTGGCTCGCCACTGACCAGCCCAGCAAGCGCAGCCTGCTTTAGTGACATGCCAAATGGGCGTCTGGGCACAGCAGCGATTCGGCTTCGAACCATCGCTGACTCCTCTTTGGCATTCCTGTGGTCTGGGAACTGGGGACACAACAGCGGTTGCCCATCGAACACAACGGGCAGGTCGCGGACGGAGTCTTCTGCGCTGACCTGCGTGAATGGCACATATGCCGCGTCTCGTCGTGAGCCGAATGGCTTGCCATTGCTGCATCTTCCCAAGTGCAGTGTTCTTTCCAGGTCAGCAGGGCGCGCATGTGTATATTCTGACTGCTCGAGAACCTCACAGGTAGGTGGCGAAGCAAGTATGAAGACACGCGATCGTGTCGATGCGCTGCCTTGGTAGTTGGAATCCATTAAGAACTGCTGCACCTGGTAGCCCAGGCCAACCAGCGCAGCGATCATCTGTGAGAACACATTTTGACCTGCGTGCTCCTTGATTGTTGCAGTCATAGCAACAACGTTCTCCAGCACCAGATATCGAGGTGCGTAGAGATCGACATAGGAGATTACCGAAGCGACCATGGAAGCGTTTTGCTTGGACCGGTCACTGTTCTTGTCTTGCTGCAGCCTTGAGAAGCCTTGACAAGGACTACCTGCAGCTATAACGTGAACCGACCCTGGCTCTGCCACGAGTTCCCGATATTTGCCTGCCAATGCGCTTGCGAGGTAACTCATTGACACTGCCGAGATAGTATTTGGTCTGCTCTGGGTCGTGATCGTTCGCTCTATAGCTGTGGAGTGCCTTGTCTGCAATGTCTACCGCATAGCGGAATTTCATTGCACCGCCTTCTTCCAATCCGCGTTCGAAAGTGCCGCCGCCGGAGAAGAGTCCTAGGCCAGTAAGTCTGCGGTCAGCATCGTACTGTTGCGGATCCCACGCCTCGTTCAGTCCAGTTGTATCAGCCTCCGTGACCCCTTGAGGTCGCACAATGTAGAAATAGTCGCCAGTGCCGTCGCGATCGTATGGTGTGGGCACCTGGCCTCGCGCGATCTGTCCACGGCCAAAGAATCGGATGTGACATGGACGAATGATATCGGCCTCTCGTCTCTCGAAGATTTCATCCGTGGAGGTCAGCTCGTTCGGTCGAGAGACAGTCCCTGCCGTCCCAGTCCCTAGAGACGATTCGCATGCATAGACCAGCTTGCGTAGGCGGACGCGGTTCTCACCAGTGAAGCCGACTATGATGGCAGGTTTGCAGTTCCGTCCATCTGAGTCTTGCTTCTTGCGGACAAGAACCGAATCGCCAATCTTGTACTCGATCTCCGAGTGGTCGACATGGCCTTCCTGGTGGCAGCATTGAAAGTGGCGTGTTCTCAGCTTGACAAAGTCGTACTGGTTCAGCTCAGGCACAGTACGGAATAACCGCCTGACAAACAGCTCTCGCTCTGCAGCAGGATCTTTGGTGAACCAAGATACATTCGCCTTGCCCACGACATCACCGACTTCATCCAGGTGGAGTGCTTCTTTTGTGCCGCAACCACAATTATCTGATAGGAACAGCTCGTTCCTCCAAGGGTAGAATGCGTTCCCGATTGTGGTATCTTCGGGCTGGTATAGCCAGATTACGTCTAGGCGTCTTTGCCCATTGCGGCTCGTCCAGATGCGCTGCACATATGCATACCAGAGATCGGATGAAGATTGCTTCCATCCACCAGTCCTGTCTGCGGGCACGATGACGCCGTCGCCTACACGTACATCGCTTACACTTTGTAGAGGGTGGATTGCACCAGTTGAAGCTCGTGGGGGCAGTACCTCGTTGCACAATGGTGTTAACTCAAGACTGGTCTTAAGTGCACGAACACGATCTGCCAGAATGTCTCCAGTGATTTCATGCACGCCGAGCTTGTCGCCAAAGTACATTGCCTGGAAACAAGCATATGCGTAAGGAGTGACCACAGTCTTGCCACAATAGTCCACTGGTTGTGCTGGTATCGCATCCAGACGTGCAGGATGAACCTCACTCCAGACAGGGTGTTTGCAAAGAGTCGTTGGCTCACCGGTATTGGTAGACTGTAAATCGATGTCCCAGCATTCTTTCCACAGAAATTCGACTTGGACCGCAACCAGAGTTCGAAAGTCCTGGAGTTTGACTTCGCTATGCCATGCTTCGAAAGCTGGCGATGGGTCATCACCATCGTGAAGCTGTAACCAGTCCCAGAAGTCGTGACGGAAATCTGCAATCGTGACATGCTCGTGCTCGCATAGATATGTGATGAAGTAATCGGCAAACTGCGCAATGAGCAGGAAAGGCGTGTAGAAGCGCTCGTACTCTTTCGCAGGTCGGCCGAGCTTGTAGTAAACATTCTGGTTTCTAGCAATGGTTGACTGTATGCAAACTCGATCCTTCCATGCCTGCGAAATGCCATATTCCAGAGTCAGAATACTGAAAGGCACATCTTGCACGAAGTACCTTTTGTTCTCAAAGGATAGAATTCCAGCAAAGTAGAATTCGCCTTTGCGGTCCTGTGTGAGCTTTTCCAATGTGACGAGCTCCTCTGCATGGTACTTGTTTGTCGGCGGCAGGTATATGCTGAAGTCGTCGAGCATGAAGTAAGTGTACTCTGGCCGCTGGGTGATATCCGGGTACCTGTGACGAAATGCGTTCTGCAAATTCGATACAACCCTGCGCTCCGATCGTGCTTCTGCTTGTGGTTCCCAACCTTGATACTTGAACCGGGGATAAGCTAGATTGATTGCGGGATCCACATTCACAGCCTTCGCTTGTAGTCCTGTGGCATCCTTATTACTGATCTCGCGATAAGTCTTCGTAGGTTGGAACGCATGAGCAGTGACAGATGAGCTATCACTTTCCAAGGTATCCTCTGAATTTGATAGAAGTGACCGGCCTCGCTGTGTGTCCCGGTAATGCCGTTTGAAGGCAACGGTTGAGGTCGGACTGGCAGCTTCCGCCTCTGATGATACCGGAGTCATGGTGCCATCCACCAAGTATGTCGCGCCAATGCGAACACTGCGGGCAGCTGCATGCTCAAGTCGTGCTCTTTTCGCGGGTCGCATTGCAACCACAATCTCATCGTCTTCATTCTCTGTAGACGCTGTTCCGCGCCCAAGCCTTTCTCTCTGTAGGACATCAGTGCACAATGGCACCGATCGCGGTTTGGTTGGTTCCTGGACGCTAGAAGGCCTCGCATCCTTTCGTGACTGCCGTCGACCTGGAATGTCTGACATCTTGCGCGATGTTCTAGGATGGCGGGCGTCGCTGCTGAAAGTGTGAGCGCGAGCTGCTTGACGCGTTCAATGAATAGTCCATGTGCTGTAGTAAGTCAGTCGTACGTGAGGTAAAGCAAGGGCATTCACTCCGAAGTGAGAATTGGATGGTCGCGTGGTAGTGCGGAGTATCGCGAACCAGCCACCAACATGGCGCGCCATTGGCATCGCGTCTTTCCATGCCTTGACACGAGTATCGCCGTGTTGGCAGTGTGATACCAGCACTGTCGCCGTAGCAGCTGAGGAAGTCCGCTGAATCAATGCACGTGGGAGCGTGGAGGAGTGTTGCAAGTTGTGATATGAGATGTGAGATGTACGTTTCCGAGATAAGCTTCGAGCTAGCGCGCTGTCACGTGCTGAACGCTCTTGCCTTTACATATTCGAGTTCTCCAGGATTTCACTCTTCACTTGAGCTTCCAATATGTACTTCTCATTACCACCCATCTCATACCATACTAAGTACACTTAGCACAAGCCCCCAGATCCCTCTTCACAACCTCCGCCTCAGGCCTGATATCAAAGTCAAAGATATCAATCGGCAGCCCAAGCGTAGTACAAGCATTAGGGATATCCACGATACCCGCAATATGTCCTTGTACAGGCGCACAAGACAGCAACAGATAGATCTGGTAGTCGTCATAACCATACCTCCTCAAGTACTCAATGACTCTCAAGCAAGTCTGTCGATAAGCGACTGTGGCGTCGAGATAGTGTTGCTTGCCGTGTTCGTCGACTGAGAAACCTTCGAAGTAGATGTAGCGGCCTGGACCGAATTGGGGCTCAACTGGGCCGGGGATGTAGATGGGACTACAGAGAATATGTCAGTGTGTCAGTGATAATGTTAGGGAGCGGAGGACTTACCTCTTCATGCCCAATTTCTCCATGCCATTCTTCATCACAGTGAACTTGATCGTAATGACACCAGCCATTTCAATAGCACCACAGAAAGAGATTTCTCCATCACCTTGCGAGAAATGCAAATCTCCCACAGAGAACTTCCCACCCTTGACATGGACTGGTAGATATACCTTCGATCCTCTACTGAGGTTCTTGATATCACAGTTTCCACCATGTTCCGGCCTGCCTGGAATCGTCCTGGCGCCCTCTTTGCCAACCTTCTCTTTAATGGTCGCGTCACCAGTGCCGACGTGTACGTTGATTGGCTCAGGTGGTTTGGCGACATCGCGGTCCATGTGGCTGCAAGCGGAAATGAGCTCGCCTTCACGCTTGTTCCATAGTTCGAGGACTTCTTGGGAAGGAGCACAGCCGAGAATGCCAGGATGGATGAGGCCTGCGAATCGGACACCAGGAATGTGGCGGGATGAGCAGTTTATTCCTTCGAAGTCCCAGATGGCTTTGGCGGGCTTAGGGTAGATCTCGTCCAGGAACCCCTATCGATCTTGTTAGCTACTGTTCTGCTACCCCGAGTCAGTGGGATGAACGTACTCCTCCGTTCTCTTTGGCAAAGACACCTGTGAAGCCCCATGGCTGGTGCTCCAGTGGCTGTACGTCTTGTATGTCTACCACAAGGATGTCTCCTGGCTCAGCGGTCTCGATATTGAAAGGTCCTGTGAGGTAGTGAATTCTCGTGAGATCAACATCTCTCATGTCATCGGCCGAATCATTGTTGCCGATTTGTCCTCCAGTCCAGTCTACACATTCGATCTTGACTGTCTCGCCATTCTTGATGTCGCCGATCGTTGGAACTTCATGACATTAGGTGAGCTGTTGTGCTGGAGGATAGTGCTAGGACGTACTGTCAGGGTGCCATCGGTTCTGTGAAAGAGCTCAATTAGCTTTGCCAATGCTATGGACATCACGGTGCTGGTGCAATGCATGACTTACATGTAAATAAGGAAGCGTGCCCGCATCTTTGTCGAGCTCGACCTTTGCTGCATATCTTAATCCTTCTTTGCCCATTTTGTCTGCTTTTCGATCGAGGCTTTTACTGTTATTGTCTTTGTGTTACACGATCAGGTCGAGGGGAAAGAGTGTACGCGAAGTAAGTTGTTCACTGGAAACACCTACCTTTATTACCTGCGTCACGTCTGCACAGAGCGGGGTCATCGCCCAGGAACGGACGACAGATAAGACGCCTGGCAGTCTACGCGCTCTAACAGCTTCTGTTCTGGGCAGTGATGAAAAGACTGATAAGAGCAAGGACGTAAGCGAACAAGATGCTACAATGCAGCAAAGTAGCTGTCATTGGGGGCGCGTGTCTTGCGGGGCGCGCAGATGGAGCACCGGAGCTGTGAGCTTCAGCTATCGACCCTGGTAGGGAACGCATGGCAACGACCGAGATTCTTCCGCCGCTGGAGACGGATATGAGTTGAGTTGATATTCTGTTGTTCCTGTTCGTGTCGCATTGCTGTGCTGTGCTGTTTTCAAGGATCAGGTGGATTTCCGACCAGCTATGCGTCCGCCGCTAGAGACGAAGATTGGCTGATACTCTGTTGTTCCTGTTTCCACCCGGGACGGAGATGAGCTGACATTCTGTTGGTCTTGTTACTCGTTTCTGCCGCATCGCTGTGCTGTACTGTTTCTAGGATCAGGTGAACTGCCGACCAGCTTTGATCTCTTCTGTGTGCTTCTTCTCTTTCAAAGTTGTGTTGAACTTGTCGATTGCATCGAGTGGTAGACTCACGAACTCGTGCTTGTTCTTCCATCGTATATCCTCTTTCTTGAACTCTTCTGCTTGTTGTGGCTCTGGCGGCGGTTCGGTGATCTTCGTGATCAGGTACGCTGTCGAGGCTTCTGCAATGCCATAGATGAGGACACCGAGCAATGGGATCTTCAGGAAAGCAACGAATGCAAAGGCAAACCCGAAGAGAACGCCTTCTCGGTCGTGGAACCACTGCTTCTTCTGCTCGGGCGTGTATCGAATTCGAGAAAAGTAAGGCTCGAGCTATTGGTTGTGTCAGTACAGTGAAGTCAGAGAGTATCGAGAGAGTCGTACCAGCTCTCGCATCAATGTCCTGCTCGAGAAGTAACTCTGCAGGAACGTGACCAGATATCGCTTTGGCAGGAGTATAGAGCTTCCAAAGATCAACAGCGCAGGCTGTAATCCCACAGCCTTGTTGAAAGTGTAGAAAGAAGCAGCCGGCAGGACGAATCGTCCCACATATGGCAGCAGAGATAGCAGATATACTCCCAATGACACAGCGGCTTTCTTGCCGAATCTGAACGCGAATGCTTTCATCGCTTGATATGGGTCCTTATTTTTCGCTGAAACCGCGTGTTCGCTATACAGCTTCAAATTGGGGTAGTACATGGCTCGCAGCTGTGCTGGGTCGTCGGTCTTGTGCTTTTGAGCATAGGTCTGATCCACCCATCGTAGGCTGTCCATAAACATGTGGTCCATGGCTGGGCTGAGTTGGCGTATGAAGGTCATCAAGAAGAAGGGCACCTGAAGAACCGAGTTCTCAATGAATGAGATGCCCTCGATGATTTCCTCGTCCCATGTTGAGCCAGACAAGTCTGTGAAGAGGCCGAGAAACTTGATGAGTACACGGATGCCAATGGTCTGAAATTGGTCAGCGTGACCCTTCCAGCGGGGAAGGTGGCCATACTGGTATAGCAACGAGTATCCTGATGGCCAATCCTGATGCTACAGCCAATGCTGCCTGTTTGTACAACTCGCTCGTGAAGATGCCTGGATTTTGTAGTGCTCGATTCGCGCCCACGACGGTGAGCTGGGCACCGCGTACGATGCTGTTCAGCTCGAAGCTACCGAATGAGCCGTAGTTGCTCATCGTGTTGGTGTTGTGTCAGAGATGAAAGTGTTCGTGAGCATGCGACAGTTTTGGAAGAAGAGCAAACTGAACCGGTGACGTGATGGCAGAGCAGAGCAGACGCGTCTCAAGATCTGCAGGGATCGCATGTGAAGAATCTTGGCCTTCAGCAACATCTCCTGGTCAACATGCATTCTTGCTGTGCCCCGCCCGTGCAGCGGTTAGCATACAACTTGTGGTGGCGGAGCTAGACTGAGGCTGAGATAGCCCTATGATAAGTATGCGCCGAACACCATATCTATAAGCTCATCCTCTTGCAGAGACAGATTCGAAAATGCATACAGGAAGATGGCAGACTCACATCTCATCCAAGAGCAGCATCAGATCTCCCTACTCTATTTTGACGCGTGTGGGCAGGACGCGGTGTCACCGGACATACGATGCTCGACAAAGGTGGTTACGCTTGATCAGGCACCTTCATATACAGCGTTATCCTACGCATGGGGCAGTTCCTCTATCAGAAGACCAATATCGCTGAATGGAAAGACGTTTGACATAACTGCAAATCTGGAAAGTGCGCTGCCATATGTGAGAACTACGCTCGACGATTCGCAAGCACTCTGGGTGGACGCTGTGTGTATCAACCAAGACAACGAGGTTGAGAAGTCAGAGCAAGTAGGACATATGCGCGAGATCTATGCTAACGCATCACGAGTTGTGATCTGGCTTGGTCTCAAAGAGGACAGTCCAGATGTTGACTTGGCTCTTGACTGGATAGAACACTTCGGGGGGCGTGCTGCCAAGTTGCGCATTGGGCAGACGCAAGGCCGGCTATTGCGCGCGCTACTGTCGCCAGAGACATCAGAAGAAGTATCCATCGACCCTGATCAAGAAGAGATACAAGACTTCGTGGGATGTCTGAAGCGTAGTCTGAATCCGCATACAAATTCTGACTATGAGAAACTGATGACCGCTCTTGACGGCTTCTTGTCACGAGGGTATTGGACTCGAATATGGGTAGTGCAGGAGTTCACTGTCGCGAGTGAGCGTCTATTTCTCTGCGGCTCCAGGACGTTTGGATACTTGTGCGTTCGCTATGCTCTGCGGCTCTTGCGAAATTTCAGGCGGTGGCAGCAGACCGTGTTGTTACCTGCCGCCATGGCAAACGGTCTGCAAGCCTCCGGGTCCCTAATTCGAGCGATTCCCATCAATACGCGCCACGGAATGGAGGTGTTCAAGGCATGCGCCAGCACTGGAAGCCTGATGCATACACTCGCGAGGTTTGTCTACTCGCAGGCCTCAGACCCACGAGATCGAATATTTGCACTTCTTGGAGTCGCGAACAATTCGAGCGAGCTTGGCATTCTGCCAGACTATACGAAAGATTGCAAGCAGGTATATACAGAGGTTGCCAGAACTCTCTTAGCTCATCGGTTCTACGATATGTTCTCGTATTGTATGTACCCACATACTAAGCTGCACGACTTGCAGAGCTGGGTTCCGGACTGGTCAAGAGTGCAAGTGGGTGAGCGGCTGCAGTGGAGATCACTCCAAGAAGAGCTCCAACCACACTTCAAAGCCTCGGGATCACTGGAGCAGCCGTCGCTCCACGCAACAGGGCCTGTGGACTGGAAGCTACCGCTGTGCTTGCAAGTGATGAAAGTATGTAGTGTATCGACGTTCGGAGATGTTTGGGAGCCCGGCGGCTATGCTAGCTGGCTGCACACCTTGCAGGTCTTCGCAGCCACGGCATCCTCCACCTGCAGTGATCTTGATAGCATGCATGCAATATGGTCAACAGCGGTAGCTGGTCAAGATCTGCAATATCAGAACCAGAAACCTAGGCTTTCAGCAGAAATCATGATCAAGCTAGATGCGACATTCTCTGGAGCATGCCTCAGCACCGTCACATATGAGCAACTGGTCAAAGCTGGCTTGGCTCACTATGCAGAGGCAATGCAAATGATGGGTGAAGGTCGTCGCACTTTCCTCACTTCTAACGGTAGTTTAGGCTGTGGATCCCAGGCAATTCGAGCCGGCGATGTTGTCGTGATTGTTCTTGGTATGGGAGTTCCATTGGTCGTAAGGAAGAAAAGCAATCTGGACCAGTATATTGTAATTGGCGAAGCGTATGTGCATGGCTATATGGATGGAGAAGCCGCGATGTCTGATGGTGCCAGTGAGCCCATCATATTGTGCTAACTTTGAGGCTCCTGTGTCTATGGCGTTCCGCGAAGCATACGTGCATAGCTAGACGAGCAGCGAAGCTAGTACGACCATTGCATCAAGCTACATCGGAGTCGCTTCATGTTTCCGTCTGCTTGTGGAGCTGCAGTAATGCCGATCCCAACAAGTATTGACTGCCAGTCACCAGTACGTGCGACTCCGCATTGTCGGCATGCAGCCCACGCGCTCGTGTGATCGCTCCTTGCACTGTAGGCTCTTTCCATATCTGCACGTCTGGCAAGTGGCGTTGCCAGATCTCAGCGAACGCGTCGAAGATCTCTGCCACACCAGTGGACTCTTCAAGTATTTCATCGTACGTTGAGAAGACGACATGCTGGACCCCAGCATTGCACTCATTCAGCGCAGTGACGAGACTTTCCAACAGAGCGCGCGCGTCCCGGAGTTTGTTCATATGGCTGAAGATCAACACACGCGTAGGATCAGCACCATTTGTGCATCGTGCTGCACTCTCTGTTGCGAACCACTGAGCAGCTAGTGCAACACTCAATGTGCAGTGTGCGGCGTCAAGGAACCATGTTTGAGGTCCTTGTTGAAGGATTTCATATCGTCCAGGCCAACTCCATTGTTCCACACCAGTGCGCAGATCATCGGTAGTCAATTCGTGTTCTCCGGCGCCAGTGGTCTGCTTCAGAAATGCTTCTGCAGCTGCCACAGCTAGGGAAGCGTTCTTGCGCTGTACAGAGGGCTCCAGATGTCGAGAATTTGAAGGTAGTCTCGGGTCTTCGTCGATAAAGCTCACTTTCTGACCTACCTTTTCGGCGCGCTCCTCCAAGACTGTCATAGGTGAAGACTCCTGCCTGGTAGATAATGCAATTGCGCCTTCTTTGTAGATCCCAGCTTTGTGCCATGCAATGCTTTCGATAGAGTTGCCCAGGATCTCTATGTGGTCCAGTCCGAGGGTGGTAATTGCGGTGACCAGAGGTTTCGTAACGACATTCGTGGCATCGTTCTCGCCGCCGTTGTGCGTTTCCATGACGACTGCATCAGCTCCTTCGCGAATGAAGACATGAAAAGCGAAGAGAGCCCAAAGCTGCAGGAAGCGTGGGCCACGTTCGACTGGTGGCTTGCTTGAGTCGGGTAGAGTAGCTAGCTGTGGTAACTTATCGTATACCTCGAAGAAGTAGCGAGC
This sequence comes from Sphaerulina vaccinii, assembly GCA_022570795.1. NCBI lineage: Eukaryota > Fungi > Ascomycota > Dothideomycetes > Mycosphaerellales > Mycosphaerellaceae > Sphaerulina > Sphaerulina vaccinii. Next base: position 1,531,149 of record JAKUDP010000008.1, read on the forward strand.
GAGGAGATCTCGTGGTAAAGGCTGAAAGTTGATTCGTATACGTTCTTCTGGGTGAAGCAGGTGAGGTGAGGTGTATAGGCCAATCTTCTTCGGAAAGCCTGTGCGACTTGCATGTGCACGCAAGAAAGATTCTGTGAAGGCGCAGGTGCTTCCTTTGCCCTTCGTGCCCGCGGTGTGTATGATGTTGAGCGCATTGATATCGTCTTCCTGCTGATTGTTAGTATGCAACCAGCATAAGCAGAGTGGAGTGCTAGCGTACAGTATAACCTATGGCTGCGAGCCACTCTTTCATGCCAAGCAGACTTGGAACTCCGCGAGCAGTAGGTGTGTGATAGACAGATTTTGGTGCTATGCTTGCATCAGGCTTGGATTCTGGTCTGCTGGCAGCTCGGCGCTGTTCTATCATCGATATCGCGTTCTGTTTTCGCTGGTCAGTACAGGCGAATTTATACGCGCCAAACAACATGCGATTACCTCGTACGTCCGATCAGCCTCACTCCTGATCTCGGGATAAGGCACAGCCATCGTTCCGTATGCCTGGAGCTTATCGACAATGATGTTGACAGGAGGCTTGAAGTCTGTTCGGTGAACGAGACGGCCATTTGATGCGAAAGAACATGCTCGCCGTAAGTACAGGCCATATGATGATCCCCTCATCGCATGATTGATCCACTTTCTGTCGCCTCCAGGTGCGACTCAACGGTCACCCAGACAGAAGCCTCCCTCTCCTCTCAGCTCACCAGGATTAGCATGATCGTGAAGAAGTCCGAACCTGGATATACCGATGGTATAGGTGAACAGAGGTGGAGGTGACGTAAAAAGGAAGGCACGCGATTTTCTGCAGGGATCAACCTTTCGCGTCTCACATGTGATCAGCTCCTCAATTGTGCATACACGCACTTCCCATATCGACCATACCATAACCGCATACTTCAGGACAACTAGATGAAGATGCAGTGAAGAGCGGGCGTTGAGGTCTTGGGTCACACCAAACAGCGGCTATCGATAATCCCAGCCTCCTCTTCCAGAAGTCTCGTCCTTGTCAAGTGCGAGAGGGGCACAACTATCAACAACGGCAACACTCTTGAGACAATTCACCGATGTCTGAACGGTCGCGAACATGTCGACCGCAGCGCCGAAAACACCTGACCAGAATGCGCGCAAAGTCGCCATGAACCGATCATTTTCTGCCGCCGGCGCATCGAGCTCGAATCGCGCTCAGCCCACAGCAGAGATCGGTGCGACAGAAGGCGTCGAGACACTCTTCACACACCCGAGCGGCAAGATTGTCAAGTTCACGAGCAATGCGCCAACGCGACCGAGCAGTTCAGGAACATGGAGTCCTGGAGGAAGTCAACAGCAAGGAACCCTGCCATGGGCAACTTTGACAGAAAAGACAATGGCGGCAGGACCTCTAGAGATATATCGCGTGCCAGGCTCCGTATCATTCTTACATTCAGGCTCATTACTACACGCCATCATGCCGAGGAGCAATTGCTGGTGTGTAGACGGTGTGAGCAAATTCGCAATGCGCGTATTGCCAGACACATACTACCGGATCGAACTGCCTGGGGACACTCCTGAGGACTTACAGAAGGTGGAAGAGTTCAAGATTACGCTACAGAAAGTTCTGTTCTATGAGAGGACAGCATGTCCGTTTGCTAGGACTTTCGAAGTCGACTTGCCAGTGGAAGGAGAACCGAAACCCAGGAAGAGAAGGAGGAGGACTGATGGGCCTGCGAAGAAGTGGAAACTGGACAGGGCGTATAGCTGGAAACCCGAAGGTTGGACGCCTGAGCAGGATGAACCGTCTAGTGATGGGTCTTCAGGTAGTGCCACTGCTTCAGACGACGAGGGAAGTTCTGGTTCGCCTGAAGAGGAGCTTGCGGATCAGGTTGGCGAAATGAACCTCAATACGCCACCGCTGACTAGGAAGCCGACTGTTAAGGATCGAGCCAGAGGCATCAACTTGCGGTCGGTAACTGCTCCTCCGCAGTTGCAACTGCAATCTACACCGCATTCTAAGCTGCGCACGTCTTTCCTCCCAGAGAGCAGTGCTCATGTAGAGCCGGGATCGCGATCTTCGTCGAGGGGGTCTAGAGTACCAGGTTCCTCTGGTCATGCTACACGAGATGAGACGCTGTCCGAGAATGTACCTCCGAGCAGGCTCTCACAAGTCTCACATCGAGAAGCGGAGACCGTGCCAGGTGCCTCGCGAGAAGAGTACTTGTCCGACACAACTCCGAATGGCGCCAGCAACGTTGAGGAGTCCAGCACACTGTTACAGGAGGTGGCAGAATTGGAGAATGCACCAGGTCATCGCTCTCTGCAGCCAATGCCCACCGACATGCCTCCTTCCCCACCAGACTCTAATGTGGAGTGCGACTTCACTTCGTCAATTAATCCACCCTCGCAACCTACACATCCCCTAGAAGACACATTGCTTGTACCATCACTCATTCCACAAAGTTCTGCAGTTGACGACGACATTATTAACACGCCTGCGATCGTGGAGAAGTTAGCAGCGGCTGCTCAGGGTCCTGCGGTTGTGGAACACACAGCCGCCAGCTCCGACCAATTGGAAATACATCCAACCGCGCACAGTACTAATGAGACGGATGTCATCTCCACGCCATCCGAACCACAAGCGACACTCGAATATGTCGAAGATGATGAACCATTCGTCACTTGCGACGCACGAGACGCCCATTTGCTGGGCAACAACCAGGAACCCCGTCCGGATATTGCAACCTCTAACGCAAACGCCTCACTACCAGACGTTAGCTGTCAAAGTAATACGCTTCTGCACAACCTTGACGACCATCTTGCTGAACCAGCGATTGATGGTGGGTCTGCGGTTGGAGTAGATGGCACCACGGAGGTGTATAGCGAGCAACCACCGGGTGAGGTTGAACGAGCTGCTGCTCATACTGAGACACCACCAGATACTACTGATGATGCACACTTGACTCGCGTGCCATCTTCATCAAATGCCGACGATCCTTTCGCAGCTATTCAAGCTAGAATCCAAGCACGAAGAAGCATCGGCGGTACTACAACACAAGGTTTTGTACCTATACAACGGCAAACAACCTCGACCTCAACAGCATCCAGCACGTCCCTTCGTTCAAGACGCTCACAAGCCGTATCAGAAAAGGACCAATCCGTTCTCGCTGGCGCTCTAGTACGCAAAGCTGCTTCAGCTTTCCTTGGTCCTCCAGTCCATCTTGTAGCCATCATGCTCAAGATTGCTGCGAGGTTCGCCAAGGGTGCTTTCCCCAAGGCGCTGTTGTTTGAGAGTCCGGCTGGAATGGTTAAACGTGTGCCTGGAAGCTTCGATCTTGATGATAGTGAGTTTGAGGAAGAACTGGATGATGAGCTTGATGACGAGGAGGAAGATGATTTTGGAGTCCCGTTGAGGAGTCCTATCTCGAGGCTCGTCAGTGCCGAGAGTGTACCGAGAACGATGGTGGATGGTGGTGTGAAGGAAAGAGAAGGCTATGAGGTTGGGCATTACAGTGTGGACTGATGATGATGTTGACTTTGAGCGAGGTGTTTGGGCGACTTGACGACTTCTGGATTGACGACTATGAGATGGACAAGGATCAACTGGACTGATGACTAATGCGAGTAGTGTTTGTAGTAGTATGCTGCTTGAATGAAGAACCATTGTTCTACTTCAGCCTCCACCCCAGAATGCAGCAAAAGAAAGTTCTAGACAACACAACAATCGCCCTCAACACGATGGCTATCCGGAAGGAAGGCTTCAGGAGTCTATGCATCTCACACGCCACCGTCGCCGGATCTTACTGCGCATTGGCTATGCCAACGACTTACGACTCTACCACTAGACCAAGGACGACTATTGCAGATACACGTTTACGGAACGTATGTAAACGTCAATCCAAGCAGAGCCACTGTCAGCCAAAACTACGAACTTCGCACAGTGCCAAATGAGCATAAGGACAGCAAAAGAGGCAAAACAATCGCCAGCAGCGACAAGCAGATGAAGCATCTCGAGGAAGACCTCTCCAACGTAGAGTTGAAAGGGCTGGTGTCACATGTTCTTGTCAAGCGTTAACTTTGCCAACGACTTACTGCTCATTCCGCTAGACCAAGGTCGACTATTGAAGTTGCAGCATCCGTGGCAGTATATGAATGTTGCCTTATCATCCGGACTCGAAAACAGGAGGCGAACGGAGCAAAACAACCGCCTACTAGGGCGGATTCTGGAAACGACTGCTACGCAATTACAAGTCAGTAGACTTGAACCTTCACGTGCCATTCCGTTAGATCAAGCATCAGCTAAGCCAACGACTTACTGGTCATTCCGCTAGACTACGGACGACTTTTGAATACGTAACAATTGAATACGTATATGAAGGTCACCCACTCACCTTAGGCTTCAAGAAGAGGTACAAAGAAGCAAAACAAGCGCCTGGTAAGGCAGGTCAAGACTGTGCAGAATACTAAGTCACTATTAGGCTTGATTTATTACTGATCTGGCTATCAGATTAGCATCAGCTACGCCAAAGACTTACTAGTCATTCCGCTAGACCACGGACGACTGTTGAAGATACAGCATGTCTACTGGCATATCTACGTCACCTGATCACTTAGAGGTATAGAGAAAGAGACAAGAAAAGCAAAACAATCGCCTTGAAAGGCAGTTCGACCCCTACGGAGAAGACGAAGTCAATACTAGGCTTGAATCTTTACTGATCAGGCTATCAGGTTAGCATCAGCTTTGCTAACGACTTACGGTTCGACCACTAGACCGTTGACGACTGTTGGATACACAAGTTTCGTAGCACTATATGAGCGTCACTTACTCACTTGGAGCTTACACAAAAGTGACACGAAAGGATCAAAACAATCGCCCTGGAAGGCGGTTTTAGGCGGATTTGCTGGCAAGATCAAGTCATTGCTAGGCTTGGACCTTCGAAAGCAGCCTTTCCACACCAAACATCATTTATATCGACGACTTACTAGTCATTCCGCTAGACCACGGACGCCTGTCGGATACACAACATTCGTATCACTATATGAAGGTCACTTACTCAGCTCGATCTCAAAGGCAAGGGAGCAAAACAATCGCCTTCAGCCTCGTTCATTCCATCTACCGCCTCGACAGCAAGTCTTATGATGGCTTGGAGTCCTAGGGGCTAATCTGTGCAAGTCAAACATTTTGACTGGTCAGTTATGCCATCGATTTACCGGGCTTATCCGCTAGACCACGGACGACTGTTGAGTCATCATTAACTGGACTTGTATATGACCTAGCGGATTTTGGGCAGGAGTATCTCTGTGATGCGATGCTGTCTGGGCCGCTATGTGTAGACATGAATCGGTCGATTGCCTGGGCTGATCCATCGGAGAGGCAGCTTGTGCAGATCTCTATCTCAAGCAAAGGTCTGACATTTCGACTGTCTGTACTACGATGAGCTTGGTCTTTGGCCCGTGACTGAGAGGCCGTCAGACACGTTCAGGACTTGAGACATTTGATCACTTCCAGCGCGTTGTAGAAAGTCACCCAGCAAACAACACAGGTCTGGTACACAGCTATTGAGACGTGGAGTATCACTTATTCAGTCATACCCATCTGAGCGAACCGTACGATGTCCACCACGCTTGATACGCCGCGCACATTTCTGCACCATCAACACCTCTGTTGTCGGACACGATCAGCACCAGCTTCACGGAGCAACATGGCCTCTGCTTCCACTCTTAACCCACGACCCACGTCGGATGTGGCAGCACCTGCAGTATTCAAGACGTATGAGCTCCTCGAGTTGATCTTATTACAGCTTCCTATGGAAGATGTCTATGTCTTGCGGCGCGTCAACACGTCCTGGCGCGACACTATTGCCCGCTCTCGGGACCTGCAGAAGAACATGTTCCGCATGGCTGCTAGCGATCCACGTAAGCCCAAGGCTTCCGTCTACAGCCAGAGAGGAGCTCTTGCCTTGGCTGGAGTATGGAATGCCACAGACGACATCGGCCCTACCTATCCAGGAACGTATCTCCAGTTCAATCCAGCCATAAGCATGAACTTCGATCTGTCGAACCAGGGACCTCGGTGTTTCACACATCATTACGGCAATGTCTCTTCAAGGAGCCAGTCATTCCCCATCGAGATCGAAGTTCGTGATTGGGACTATCACGACCAAGGATACTTCCTCGAGTTCACATACCAGGAGATTGATCCAGACCAAGTCGAGCATTGCAAGTACGATACGGCCATGCGATCCATGTTCATCACACAACCTCCTGTGACTGGTATCCAGCTTCAGACACGGTCCATACGCTGGTTCAATTGGAAAGCTTGGATGGCATTGTACAACCCTGGCGGCATTACACTCGGAGATGTCCTTGATGGCATTCACTCTCGAGTTGCGATTGACGAGGATCCGCTCAACGAGGGTAGGCAAGTGGTGTTGGTCTTCAGCCAAAGGGTGGCCAATACCAGCGAATCTGCGCGGACAGGATCGTGTGAGATCTGCCACTGGGTCGAGTGTCTACGGCAGGACTGACGATGGCCTATGCTGGACTTTGTACCGGTCTTTGGTTGGGATCATCGCCCAGGGCTCTCAAGCTGCAACCAGAGCAAGAACGAAGATGGCAAGGATGACAGAGCTGTGCATAGTGTTGGCATAGCCCATTGCGCCACCAGTAGTCTGAGCTGATTGAACTGGAGTCGTTGCAGCTGGAGCATTCGTACTTTGAGTTGTTCCTTGTTGCGTAGTAGTGATCCTCGTCCCGCTGACTGTCGTCACTACTGTGACCACGCCTACATCGTCGCCTTTCGATTGTGAGCCGGACTCGCTGGACGCAGTGCTTCCTGAACCTATCGTTGTCGCTTTATCGCCGTTGTTCCCCGAGTTGTCATTGTTGCCTTGAGACGACCCTCCATAATTCGCGGCTGTGCTGCTTGCATGCTCGTTTGCAGCTGTCTCCACAGGTGCAGAGCCGATACTCGTTGCAGTAGTGCCAGCGTGCGGAAGTGTTGCTCCACCATGCACGCCATGCGAGCTCTGCTGTGAACCTTGCGCAGAGTACGTCGAAGCCGCTGAATGGCCTTCGCTCGAGGGCAGCTCGTTCGCCAGGGCAGTCGCAGTTGCAGTCGGCGCCACCACAGATGATGATGGAGAGGCAGGCTCAGAGGTAGTCTGCTTGGGTCCATGCGGTAGAGTAGGCTTCGCTGCCTCAGAATACTGTGTGAGCGCCAGTGGTGGATCCCACAGACCATTATACCACATTTGACAGTTCGCAAAGTCTGGACTGAGCTGTTTGATCTCTGGTGGAATGGCTAGTTGAGGCCGAAAGTCGTTCTCATAGATGATGCCGCACATAGTCTCGTCTATGCCAATATCGCATTTGTTCTGTCCAATCCATGCGCTGAAAGGAATGGGCTTGTTGAAGTCCGCATATGAGACCGGATATCCTGTTTGAGTATCTGTCTCCTGGAGAAGCTGGAAGTGATTCTGTCGGTATCGCAAGCTCAACACGGACTCGGAGGGCATAGCTAGAATCGCATTCGATATCACACTTCCGTAAGTCTTGGTGCATCGATCCACTGCGTAAACTCTGCTGATGCTGATATATGCTGTTCCTGATGTAAAAGTATGACCATCAACCACGGCGGTTTCGGCGCCATTGGCGGGCTCAGGACCTTGGTAATTCGTGCCAGCGTAAGCTGTTATGACAGCACCTTTGCCGTAGTGTGTGATAGTGTCTGTAGGTGTTGTTGCACACATATCTCGTGAAGCTGATGTCGGAAAGTATACCAGCTCAACTCCATCTCCGTAAATCGTACACTTTCCGCAACCATACAAGGACGAGATGAAACTGTCATTCTCCCTAGCGGCAGTCCCATTGGCACAAGGAGGTGTCGCGATTGTGGTCTTGGGCGCAGGTGTCATCGTGGCAGCAGCAGCAACCTGGCTGTGGTATTGCGTCCAGAGAGGGTCACAATCCGAAGGCGATATCTTACAAGTAGGATATGGCGGGTCCCAGGCTGGGCTGATATATGTGCCCACGATCGTCGTCGTCCCAGTGACTGGCCCGCCCACCGTCTTCGTAGTGAGACCAATAGACTTCGCAGGCGAGTATGTCACTCGTGCATGGCCGTCGCATAACGTTGAAGCGTTCTCATATACCGTGTATGTTGATAGTCGTGTTCCACCAAGACCTTGTGTTGTCGTAGACAATTTCTCGTGCTCCTTGGCCCAGGCTATACTTCCTGCGCTCCACGCACTGATGGCAGACGTACATGCATTCGCGTATTCGGGGCCAGATCCAGTGGCCGGAACTCCTGTAATGGTGTCTTTCGCCCGCACACTTGCGAAGAAAGAAGCCAGCAAGATCGGCGGAAGATGTAAGAGCCCCATTGTTAACGACCGGGCGCGATCGACAAACAACGATGCGAATTGGGACGCAGAGAATGTCGACTTGGAAGAGAATCAAGACATGTGCTGGAGAGACTCCGAGAGAGTCGAAAACGTTTCGAGGTCCTGGACGTACATCGTGCTTGGATTATCAAAACAAGCCTCGTAGTGATGCACGCTAACTTATCCTTAGACGTGCTTTGCCAACGGCTAGAAGATCGTGTTGCGGCGCCATTTGCGTCATGCTGTTGCATTTTTGCTAAGTATCATAATGCCTTGCTGCGCTGCATACCATGCAAGTGTAGTCATGATTAGAATTGATGGAATTCTACTGTGTTGCGAAACGACAGTGTGAGAGGATTGTGCTGCTCACGAAGACCCTGGAGTGTGGTGGAGTTGCGACAAGGACCTCTCCCGCTAGCCAGGTTCGCACGACAGCCGGCAGTGGCGGTTCATGTTGGCAGCATTATTATATTTCGGGTTGTCTCTGGCACTTCTAAGGTGTCTTGCCAACACAACTTCTTGGCAGGAGTCCGCGAAATCGTGAAAGACCGATGGCGAAGGACTTTTGGAGATGCTCAGAGCAGTCCTTGGAGTGACGTAAAGCTGCGTGACATTTTAGCATAAACCTTGTGCTATTTCGATTTTTCAGGCTCCATCGTTTAGGAACCTCGCATTGCCTCGCTCATCGGAAAGGCATCGCAGACAAGCACCGCTGGCAGCGAGCCAGTATGTGCAGCTCGCGTCTCGACATAAAATGGTTCTCCCGCGCTGGTGTGTCGCCATAGCTATGTCAAGCAGTTCCGGCCAGTCTCTACTGCGCATATCGTGTTTTCACCATGAAGGTCCAGGTCCAGCTTGATATCGTTGGATTTGAAAGCTCCAAAGGTTCGCCAGACTGTATTTCAGCACTCTGCTCTACCCAGATCCTGATAACAGTCTGGCTGGTCTAATCCACTGGCAGACACTTTGAAAGTCTCGCCTCCACAAGTTCTCGAGCGAGCAATGGCTGACGATATGGTGTATTGACCACCAGTGAACATAGACCGCAGTGCAGTGCTAGCCTCGACTGCATTTATCTGGCGCGTCATCCATGAAGTTGACCAGGCGCCAGGACGAGGCGTCGAGGAGCCACATGGTGCTTTCTGAGCATCATCTCAAGGCTCTCTGTGGAGCTTTCATGGTCTCAGTGATGGAGTGGGTGTCAATGTCAAGGACGCGATGGTTGTCAGCCTTCAAGAGAGTAAGGTAAAGGCCCTAATACTTGGCAGCGGGATCGGGAGTCTCCGTTCCGAACAACAGTCGCTCTTTCCATCTTCCCAACGCACAACCTCGACTCCTTGACATCGACATTTGAACAATACTCACACATCCACAATCACTGTCGCCATACGTATGCTCCAGAACAACGTGGAATTCTCCAGACGTCGGCATCTGGAGCCCATTCCTTAGTCGCCGCAGCTTGCACCACCACAGGTCTACAGCGCAGGATGTCAACCGCATCTCCAACTCGGATTTGTTCGGCGGACAGGAAAGCTCGCACACTGGCCATCGACTGCTCAGTAGCCGGCATGCTCCTTTGGGCGGTCTTCATGAGATGCCCTGCATGTGCAGATGTCCACGCAGCCGTCATACTGAATTTCGTGCAGTAGTGACAGCGGACGGAGTCACGGATGATCTTTCCGGGTGCCACCAAATGCATGTCCATGCAGTAGTCGCTGCATACCAGCGACATTTCGAGTCTTGTTTGCAGCCACCTTTGCGTCAGATCTTCAAGAATCAAGATCGAATCGTGTTGAGCTGCGACTTTGGTGAGATCGACCCGCAAAGGTGCCTGGGTCGATCTAGCATTTGGGACTACGAGCACCAGTGCACCTCATGTCTCCAGCAAATGGCGAACGGTCCTTGCTACCGAGAAGCAAACGGCGTTCGACTGGGATTTTCGGCCTCGAGGAATGCAGCTCTCTCACGGAAATACCAAGGTCGAGCGCTGGACACTTCTTCGTCCAAAGATCAACCAGTCAGTGCGTCCATTGTTGGAGGCGATGGCAGTGCCATGGCCCAGCATCAGCTGCAGGGTAACGAGGTGCCTAATGTAGTAAAGCTGATAGCAACAACAGGCATTGCGAGATCTTGCTTCAATCACTATAGTACATGGCTTGTTCCGCAGGAACCAGTAGCACTCGACTTCTCATATCGTACAGATTCAGAAGCATTCCTCTTCGTATCAGAACCAGCTTCTGGTCACGCCCAGTCGGTTCGTCCACCGCGAAATAATGGAGTATAAGCAAAGGAGGTTCACCCTTGCACTCCTGAGGCTACGACACTCTGATGGGCTTTGGTCGAGATATCGTTCCGTTCACTTTCTGGCTGGTTCGTTTCGTTATGCGATTGGCAGGAAATGAGCTCTTGTCCATACATGCTCGCTTCGACAATGAATTTGTGTCTCGACAACAACCTGAACGAACCTGTCAGCAGATATTCCCATACACAAGCTTGGAACACTGACCACAACGCGTTAACGACATCGACTCGTGCCGGCGAACTTTGAGGGGACAGCACTTCTGCAAATCAGTGTACTTGGAGCCTATTCATTGTCAGACAGGGCTCGCGACCATTGACTGGCATCTCACTTACACCAGCAGAGTACACAATATCTGATATGCCCACACGCATAAGTCACTCGAACGTGTTGACACATTGGGTCTGTTCAGTAGTCGACCAGTCTGTCGACACGTGGTTGGAGGCACTACGAGTGCAGTCGAATGGTTCTTGAAGTATTTCGCGGCAGGGCTGTGTGCTTATTGAAGTAGTCGATGTGTAGCGGCGGATTGGCGCCTTAGTTCTCCCGGACACTTCAGATAGGTGCTGTTCGAACGCAAATCGACGTGGTTGTTCGGCGACCGTCGCTTGGCACGATGTGCAAGGCTTGCAGCAACGTTGGCTGCCGTTCGTGACGACAGAGGGTAACCAGAGGTCCAACTGTGGATGTAGTACTAATCTTCAAACGGCCCTGCCTGCAGATGCAGATGCAGTGTAATGTGTCATCCAGTACCTGCTGCAAAAGCCAACGTAATCCGCAATCAGGAACCGCGGGGCAGACCTGCAAGATCCGATCTCATCTGAAATTCTTCGAAACTGCAGAAGTGAGGTTTGAGGTCGGATCTGTATGCAGGACCGAACAGACGTCTCATGTCCACCTTATCATGCACCCGATCCTCACCCCACGCTGCTGCTCCTGCATAGCTTTCACGAAATGACCACCTCGGATGAAGCACACCCCAGTAGCAGGGAACTTCTGTACGAAGGTGACGATTTCTCACAAGCGTGAAAGAGAAGCTGGAGTCCGTATACCCAATCATAGCAGCTCAATGTCCGGCATGTCAAATCATGGGCCGCAGACGCCGCACTCCTGGCGCTCCCCGTTCCCCGTCCGCGTCTGATGGTTGTTGCTACACCAGGTATGGCCCAAATTGCCGTGATTGCCGTTGCAGAAGCACGCAAACCAGGACTCCTCCACGCCGTGAAGCGTTTTCGTCACTCAATTCCAAAGGCCCGGGCAGTGGGCGAACGGCATTCACATACCCTGCTGTTGTGGATGCACCGCCCGAGGTCCTGGGACGATGTGCCGCTACGACGACGCTACTGCGAGCTCTCCACGCCGGCGGAATTGACATCCACAGACAATTTATCCGAAACGTCCTACGATGTCCTGCCAACGCTGAGTGAGATATCCCACCTTGTTGCACGACATTGGAATGGAACTTCATTGCACATGCCTACAAGTGGTATACGAAGATTCCAATCGGCTTCACAGGAAATAACGAATGCTAGAATCCTTGCGAGATCGATCGAATGCAGCTTATGCAGCAGAATCAGCCAAGTCGTCCAGGGACCCGATCCGAGCACTTCTTCCGACTGCCTTTTTGCTCGTGCAATGTGTCGATCATTACACCACACTTGCCAATGCTCTTTACTTCGCCACGAGGACCTCATCATCAAATTGTGACAAGGCCTGGTACGACCAAGCTGACGTGCGGACTTCACGCCTCACTGTCCGAGCGAATGTTCACAAGAATCATAGATTACGGAAACATCATTGAAGTGCGAAGAAGCTGCAGCAGGAAGGAGGAGTGAGGCGTAGGGAACGGCGTCTAGGTTGAATATAACCTCATCCGCAGCTGTCGCGCTACTGCAAGCCTCTGGCGTTGGTAAACGAAGGCATCTGACCCGTGACTACTACTGACCACTATCGTGGGATCTCATCACAACGATGGAAGCCCGTCTTTCCGCGGCAGATACACAAGCAACGAACTTGGAAGCCTGCGAAGTCAGAACTGCTGTGGTTCGTGAGCTGATCCCAAAGAGCAGCCACGACCTCTGGACCACTCGCCAAGGTCATGCAGCCACCGGACTGTGATCGGCCATACAAGCGAGAGCACCGATCGTGCTTCTGCACTTACCAATTCTGAAGAGCTCTGAAGGACACTTGGATGTGTTCAGCAATGCTCAGCGAGGTACATGATGACTCTGCTGCCACCTAAGCAGCTTCGTGCGGCTGGAACTTCTACACATCTCAAGCTGAGTTCCCTCCTATGCAGGTGCATCGTCCACATCCTATCGCATATCTCGAGCAACCAGATATCCAGATACGCCATCATTCGACAAAGCTTTCCAGCGTATGCCTCTCCCGTTCATCCAGATTGGTAGCTCTATTATTACAGCCACCGTTGATCGACGCACAGCAGTGCGAATCTTGTCAGGCCACGCAAGCTACGATTACAATCGAAAGCACTCTGTGCCGCTAGAAATGAGAGCATATCTCGCCGTCGGCAACATCCTTCAGAATCAGGATCGTGCGTGGCTACCACATGCGTTGATCGCTGCTTTTTATGGGAAGTGTTTCAAGCCACGGAGTGAGACGTTGCGATCTCAATGCTGACATACCGTGAATAGACCAACCATCTCCTGTTCACGGGGCATACTCTGAGAGCAGATCTCTCTCCTTTACGCACTATCGAGCGATTGAGATGAGAACCAGGAACGAGTTTGCAAGCATTCCGCCCTACGACTACAAGCCGTTGCCTCTCACGTTGTTGATGCGGGTGACAGTAACCGGTGATCGACTTCCTTGCTGACTCCATTCGGCCGGCCGACCAAGGACCCATCGCCCAAGATGTCACCGTACTGCTCTTTGCCCTGCTGGGCTCGGACGATACGCTCGTTCGTTGTCTTGAACAACCTTGGAATACCACTTTTCTCGAACGGCTCGTCCTCGTTGATCATCTTGGCCAGACCTTTGGCTCCTAGCCATATCACAGGCATACCGTGACCATTGAATCCCGCGACAACATACTGGCCAGGTCGTTCCGGGACTTCACCAATGTGTGCATTGGAGTCATACGAGTAACCCATCACTCCCGTCCAGATATCCGTCACCTCAGCGCCTGAGTCCTCCCAGCCTCTGAAAGTGCGCTGCATATACCCGTCGTAGTAGTCCTTCGCAGCGTCGATCAATACACTATCATCGACGTTGTTATACCATTGCTCTCGATGTGGTATAAACTTGGCAGAAGCACCACCGACTACGATACTGCCATCTGGGCGTGGAATCAGATAAGATAGTGTCCGATCCTCGCTGCGCTCGATGTAAGAGTTGGGCAGATGAGGAGCAATCTTGCCCTCAGGCACCGCAATGCGACAGCAGATGCCTTTGCAGGGTATGATGCTCTTCGAGTACTCTGGGAGCAACTTCGCAACATATGCATTGTTAGCATGGATCACCTTGTCGGCGTGCATGCTACCTCGAGCGGTCTTGACGATGAATCCTCCTTGGTCAGCGGGCATAATCTTTGTGGCAGGCGCGTGGGTCTGCAGGTTCAGATCGCCGGAGTTGACAAGTTTCTTCAGAATTGAGGAGATAAACTTGTATGGCCAGAGCATTCCGGCTGTGAATGAAGCGACGGCTTTGCATCCTTTGACTCCAGAGATAGACTCGGCTTCTGGGCCGTGCTTGAACCAGACATCTCGCATATATTCGAGGCTGTAGCCGGACATGGTCTCATAGACCTTCTTGGCTGCGTCTGCAGCATCTTGATTGCACCAGACATCAATACTGCGAGCAAGCACGAAATCACAGTCGATGTCTTCTTGCTCGATAAATGCTTTCAAAGCTGGCACATGTGCAATCTCGAATTCCGCAAGCTCAGCAGCCGCTTCCAGGCCATTGCGCTCAACATATCGTGGAATGTGGCCATACAAGTCTGGTCTTAGGTGGCCTCCATTACCTGGAACAGCATTAGGAATATGTCTTGCCAACAGCAAAAGCAGTGCACTCACGTCCTGTAGCACCTTCACAAACCCCTCGAGCTTCTAGGATGGTTATTGATTGTTTTGGCTTCGCTGGATCACGATCGCGTGCCAGATGCCATGCTGTGGCGGCGCCTGCATATCCTGCACCGATGACGCATATATCGGTATGTTGTGGCAGTTCTGGCGTCGTTCGATAATTGTGAAAGTCATCTTTCGCACTCGTCCAGAATGAAGGCAACGAATTGCCAGGTAATAAGTAGTCGTGTGATGTTTCTGAAGACCCCATGTTCACTTTCTATGACAGGCCCGTTCTCTGGTAGCGTGGCACAGCGTGGGATGTAGCAGCAGTTCGCAGGATCTAGGTATGCAGGTGGTATGCTCGGCGCCGCCAGATCTGCTCGTCTATGCCGGCGTTGACTCGGGTGAATACAGGTAATAAGCAAAAGCCAATGCAATCAAGCATGTACGAATGAAGACTTGGTTCACAAGAGAAGTTGTTATCAGATCGCAGAGCAATTTGTACTTGAACGACGGAACATGAACGACGAATGGACTTGCGATCTCGGATTGCTTCACGGAACGAGATCTGCACTTCCAACACGAACTACCGGATGGTCACCCGGCCCGGGTCACAACCTGCCTCAACAGGCCCACCACGATAGCTGACCTATTCGCCTATCCTCACTGGCGTGGGAACTATGGGTCTCATATAGAGACCCGACAGCCAGGTTGTACAATGGAGACAGTTATTGCTCTCTATAGTTGGCAAAGATCACTGTTCTGCCATTATGGCCAACTCTACCGACCTAGAACGGGCACCGGCAACACAGTCGAGAGACCTCAACGACAAGAACGAAAAGATGTCTATCGATATCGAGGCTAGGCCTGCTACACCAGCTGAGATGGACGAGAAGTCGAATAGCATGTATGGCCACTTCGAAGAAGTTCTGCATGTCAAGCAAGGACTTCATCAAAGGCACATTCAGATGATAGCCTTGGCTGGGACGATTGGCACTGGACTGTTTCTGAGTTCTGGCAGAGCGGTAGTGAGTATCACTAGAGTATAGTATGAGATCGAAATACGATATGCTGACTATGTAGGCACATGCAGGTCCTCTAGGAGCATGGCTCGGCTATAGCATTGTCGGTATTGCTGTCTGCAGTGTTGTGATTGCAGTCGCCGAGATGGGAGCTCTGGTCCCGTTGTCTGGAAGTGTAGTACGCTTTAGCGAGTTCTTCGTGGATCCAGCGCTCGCGTTTGCCAATGGCTGGAATATGGTCTACAGCTATATTGTGTCAATACCGTCAGAAATCGTAGCTGCTGCGGTGCTGGTCGAGTTCTGGACTGAAGGCGAGATCAACAGTGCTGTGTGGATTACCATCTTCGGAGCTCTGATCATCATATCTTCTCTGCTCTTTGTAAGAGTCTTCGGCGAGCTGGAGTTTGGTAAGCAACCCTCATTGCAGTGATGTGACTCTATTGCTGACCCTTACTGTGTTGACAGGCTTCTCGATGATCAAGATCTTTCTGGTGATCTTTCTCAACATCCTGTCTCTAGTCATCACATGCGGTGGAGGACCAAGCGGCAAGTCAATCGGCTTCCAGTACTGGAGAAATCCTGGTCCATTCGTCCAATATCTGGATGTGCCTGGATCTCTAGGACGCTTCATGGGCTTCTGGTCAACCTTCAACAGCGCTTTATATGCATACGGAGGTATACACGCCATTGTCATCGCAGCAGCAGAAACGAAGAACCCTCGACAAGCTATTCCAATGGCAGCCAAGCGTATCTTCTGGCGTGTGCTCATCTTCTATGTCATCACGATCTTCATGGTAACGCTTGTGGTGCCATCCAATGACCCAAATCTGCTTGAATCTACTGGAACAGCAACGCAAAGTCCGTTCGTCATTGCAGCCAGAAGAGCCGGCATCAAGGGAGTTCCGTCCTTCATCAATGCGATGGTGCTCACTTCTGCTTGGTCTGCTGCCAACAGCAACATGCTGACAGGCTCACGTGTTCTCTTCGGCATGGCCAATGCTGGCCAAGCGCCAAAGTTCTTCTCACGACTGAACCGCTTCAGTATCCCGTGGCTCGCAGTAGGTCTGCTGTCGATCTTCATGGCTCTCGGCTACATGACTTTGGACCAGACTGCATCAACTGTCTTCACCTGGCTTCAAGACCTCGTCGCGATCAGCACATTGACAGATTGGATCATCGTTCTGATCACATACCTCCGCTTCTACTATGGTTGCAAGGCTCAGGGCATCGATCGAAAGAAGGAACTGCCGTGGGCTGCACCATTCCAACCATGGTTCTCTTGGATCTCATTGACGCTGTTTCTGGCATTGCTTTTGACCTCTGGCTATACTGTCTTCATTCATGGTCATTGGAATACCGAGACCTTTATCTCGAGCTACTTTAACATCCCTTTCACTTTGATCTTGTACTTCGGATACAAGTTCTGGTTCAAGACGAAGACTATTCCGTTGAAAGAGTTGCCGATTCGAGGCTTCATCGACGTGGCGTTGAACGATCCGGAGGAGCGCATACCAGAGAAGAAGGGTTGGAGAAGACTGAATGTCTTGTGGTAGATGTGGCTGTAAATCGCTTGCTTATGGTAGCACAGATAGACCGCCAAGAACATGATTCGCCTTCTCATATGTCGAATGTTTTCTCAGTCTTATGGTGTATGGCTGATACTCGGCTGGATCGTCGCGAGCAGCATGAGCGACATGATATGAGGTATTTCGTCTTCTTTAGTTGGCAGCCTCCACTATCTTCTCCGCCATTTCCTTCAGACCCTCTGCCATGACTTCCATCTCACCACCAAAGATTTCCAGGCAGTCCTCCTTCTCATAAGCACTACAGTAGGCGCCTTTGAACCCCACCAGTCGAGCGGCGCTCACGTCCCACATATGTGCCGCCGCAAACCACTTTTGATCCTCGGCTCCAAACTTCTCGTAGACGGGCTCATACGCCTTCAGCGCAGGCTTCGCCACACCTTGCGAATCGCATGAAACGAATCGATCTGCTGGCATCTCAACACCTCCACGGTCAAAGTACCCTTGCACTCTCGGAATATCAGCTGTAGTGAGACACCACACTTCGAATCCACCAGCTCTGAGCGTCTCGATGCATTCCTTAGCGCCTTCTCGTAAGCCTAGAAGAGCATAGCCCTCTTGACAGCGACCTCGCTCGTCATCCGTGGCAAAATCTCGAGGCTCTTGGATCCCTGCCATCCAGAGTGTTCGATAGAAGAGAGCTTTCATAAGATTCGAGTAGGATGTATGTCGGCCTGACATGCTGAGGAATGTGAATTCTAGCTCGGAATGGGTCATCCAGGTGTAGCCGAAGAGCTTGGAAGAGATGCCATTCTTCTTGAGTTTCTCGCCGATGACTTCGTCGATGCGAGCGTAGAAGGCATCGAAGCAAACGAGTGTGCCGACTATGTCGAAGACGACGTGTTTGGACGGCATTCTGATATCTTCTTCTGTGGAGAAAATCTGCTTCTTGAATTCGTTCTTGGAAAGGTCGCAGAAAGTATTGATAGGCTAGTCTTGGGAGTGCCTTCGCTGCTTTGCTAATACATCATGGTATTGTTGACAACGACCATATCCTCAATGGATCCATAACGAAAACCTGGTCACCCGGCCCGGGCTCAACATGCGCTTCGTATCAACTTCGGGCGGGCCATCAACGTGCGGCCAAGATGTCGATAGGCGAAGCGAAGTCGGAGGATGAGCTGGAGAAGTGAAGTGGAGAGGAATGTCCAAGTCTTCTGTCACTGGAAGTCTAAAGCGGACAAGTCGAGGGACGATTTGATAAGCTCTCACAATCCTTACGTTGAGTGATCAAATATGGGAAAGTTGTGATCAAGTCGAAATCAACACCATCAACTCGCGAGCACCATGCTACTGTATTGACAGACCGAGCGCAGTGCCCTTTTCATGCAGGGATTAGAGAGCATGTCCAACATTTGATCGTATGCCACGAGCGACCCAATATGTCGTCCTTCAGGATTTCACTTTCAACCTCTTCACATAGTTCAATGCGCTACCTTCCATCAACCAAGGTATCTGTCCTTCATGATACGTGTGATCGAGAAGTGTACTCCAGGTCGAGCCATCTCCCTTCTTCACTTGCATGACAAGTTGCTGTCCAGGTTGAATCTTCTCGACATCCACTATTGTGATCAAGTCTTGCGCTTCGATCCTACCCCAAGCAGACGGATCCGCGAAGGTGAGAGCGAGCACACCTTGCTTCTTTAGGTTTGTCTCATGTATCCTAGCGAGCGACTTTGCAATAACTGCGACACCTCCAAGGAATCTTGGTTCCAATGCGGCATGCTCTCGCGATGAGCCCTCGCCATAATTACTATCACCAATGATGCACCATTTCACGCCTTGGTTCTTGTATGCCTTGGCGACTTGCGGTATGGCATCAATACTGCCATCGAGTTTGTCAATGGTTTGTCCTCGGGCGAAGACAGGATCCTGTGGAGTCGGCGATAGAAATGCATTCTCGGCACCAGTCAGTAGATTGTTCGAGATGTTCTCAAGGTGTCCACGATAGTTGTACCAGGGCCCAGCAGGTGATATGTGATCAGTAGTACACTTGCCTCTCACTTTGACCAGAACGGTCATGTCTGTGGCATTTCCAGTTTGCCATGCTGGGAATGGAGCGAGAAGCTGAAGACGATCGCTTGTAGGCGCGATCGCTATCTTGATATTAGCTGATTCTGATGACGAGACTGGAGCTTGATACAGAGCATTGCCAGAAGCGAATGACTTTGGCAACTCTTCGCTCGTAGGGGCAGTGAATCTGAAAGCCTCGCCTGTTGTGGTAGACAGAGCATCCTTGATCGGATTGTGATTCAGCGACCCTACGTGTGCGAATGCTGTGACGAGTTCTGGAGAGGTGACGAACGAGTGAGTCGCGGGATTGCCGTCGTGTCGTCCTAGGAAGTTCCTGTTATACGAAGATATCACTGAGTTTGGCTCGCGTTTCGATGCACCCTCGCGGTTCCACTGTCCCACGCAAGGACCACACGAGCTGCTCAGGATCGTAGCGCCTGCTCTTTCGAGTTCTCCGAGTATACCTTCGGCTTCCATCGTAGCTTGAATCTTCTCACTCCCGGCAGTGATCAAGAAAGGCACTTTCGGTTTCAAGCCAGCACGATCAGCTTCTCGGACCATGTTCGCCACTTTTGACAGGTCCTCATATGAGGAATTCGTGCAGCTGCCGACCATGGCATGAAAGAGATTCGGCGGCCAGCTACTTTTCTGGACATCTCCAGCGAATTGATGCAAAGTATGGGCAAGATCGGGTGTAAATGGGCCGTTTATGTGCGGCTCAAGCGTATCGAGATCAATGTCCAAGATCTCATCGTAGTACTTCTCGCTGCCTTCATCGGCAATAATCAGATTCTGGTTGTTTCTGGCTGCATCTGCAATGAGTCCACGATCAGCGGCGTCGAGGTATCGTCCCATAGATTCAGCCCAGGGGAATATACAAGATGTAGAGCCTATCTCGGCCGACATGTTACATACAGTGGCCATTGCCGTTGCGCTCAGGGTCTTGGTGCCTGGTCCAAAGAATTCGATCACTTTGCCTTTGCCACCCGAGACAGTAAGCATGCCAGCCAACTTCAGGATGATGTCTTTCGAGCTGCTCCATCAAGCAAGCTTGCCAGTGAGTCGCACACCAAGCACCTTTGGGCAAGGTAGCTCCCAGGGCATGCCAGCCATTGCGTCTACAGCGTCTGAGCCGCCAACACCAATACCGAGCATGCCCATGCCTCCAGCATTAGGAGTGTGCGAGTCGGTGCCGATGATGAGGCCACCAGGAAAAGCGTAGTTCTCGAAGATGATGATATGGATAATGCCAGAGCCAGCTTACCAATACCCGATATCATACTTCTTGCATGCCGAGCTGAGAAACTCGTAGACTTCAGAATGCTGCTGTCTCGCGTTCTCAAGGTCAGTATTCCCACCGTGCTCTGTAACGATAAGATGATCGCTGTGAATGGTTGTCGGAATAGCAGTCTTTGGAAGCCCTGCACTGATGAACTGTAGCAGCGCCATTGTGGCGGTAGCATCGTGACAAGCTGCTCTGTCCGGTCTTAGCTTGAGAAATGACTTGCCTGGCCGTATATCCTGAGTCTCTGGCTCGCATAGATGGCTGAACAGTATCTTCTCGCTGAGGGTCAGCGGCCTCTCTATCCGTCTTTGGATCGCTGCCAGATTTTGTTGAAGGTGCTTGTACGGAAGAGATCTCTGCTACATATCAGCACACTGAGCAGGCGTAATTGCCGTTTGCGCAAGTTCAAAACCGTCGCAGGTCTCCGCGTTGGCATATACCTTCTCCAGGTTAGAAAGCGGCACATTTGTGTAGTCTATGCAGTCGGACGCTTTGGCTAGTCGTCGACATGACTGTGTGCCGTGAAGTTGGCGGACATGTCGCCTGGCCTGTATCAACGTGCTTGTGTAGTATCTGCACCTGACATGCATAGCTGCCGATTCTCTGTGTCAGGTACAGCGAACGCGATGTGTGAGAAGCATGAAAGACGCGATTGTACGCGACGTCGTTCAGTTCCCGCCATGATGGAACATGGAAGCAACAGTCGCTTCCCGGCTAACACTGATGCTGAAGCGGACCTGTCCTGAGATGATGGTGTTGTCTCGAGGAGAGCTGATGGGGAGGTGATTGACAGCTCTGTGTCTCTTCTGGCGACTCCGGAGCAGTCCGTTTCTTCACACCACAACATGAACGGAGCACTGTCGCGACTGCGCGGTACCACCAAAATGCTCGTAATATGCCGGTCGCCGCAGTGAATCACACAGACTCCGTACACGACGAAAGGCAGACGCCAGGACGGCAACGCCAGAAGAAAGTACGGCTCGCCTGCCAACGATGCCGAGACCGCAGAGTCAAGTGCGATGGCGACACTCCGAGCTGCTCGAAATGTGCGAAGGCTGAAGGTGTGCATGCTCTTTATGTCTTGATTCGTACAACAGTGCATTGACCATCTGGCAGTACCTTGCATTGATGTAGATGCTCGCAAAAGTGGAAACACAATCTCAAGAGCCTTCTTCACGGATGCTCAAGCCAGACTCGAGTGGCTCAAAGAACTTGTCAGAACTCGTGTACCAGATGTTGACATCACGGCAGGTCCTACGAAACCAGATGTTGCATCGCGAAAAGCTCCCGCGACACCCACCACCGGAGAGAAGAGGCAGCATGCTGTAGCCAATGGCGAAGACGACACTTGCAGCGTCACGCGGAAAGCGCGTCGAATGGCATTGGACCTGGGACTCTTCTCTCCGAATACCAAATGTCTCTCAGGCACGTTACCTCGGATCATCATCTGGCTCGTTCTTTGCCAACTTGATACCTCATGAGGAGCACAATGACTTCGCAGACGGCACTCCTGAGCCTGACACCGATGTTGATGTTGCAACCCATCAGCCCGGAGAATTACCTGAGTCAAGCTCATATACCTTGTTTGCGAATTTGCGCGAGGTGCTGCCTTCTCGAGCAGACTGTAACCGCATGCTGAAGCTCTTCTACACCTATTACCACGCAGACTATCCTGTGCTGCATCAGCCGAGCTTTGCTTCTTTGATCGACGCGCTCTACGCTTCTCAGGAGGCATCAACAGGTTGTCCACTGCAACATAATGGTTGCCCAAGCAGCAATTCAACATTCCCGTACAACGTCATGAACGGCAACATCGATGGAAAGAGCACTATCACCATATCCGTGAAGGCTGCAGCTACTCAATTGTTCTTCGTGCTGAGCATCGCAGCTGATCTACAAACCAGGCAGAAATGCTTCACTGCAGATCCAAGGAAGTTTCGCTCCCAGGCTTTGGCCCTATTCCAGCTGACACTCGCCGATGTGTCCATTCCATCAATACAGTCGGTGGTACTGTTCATACTGCAAAGCTTCTTGAGTCCTGGTGAAGGTGGCAGTATATGGGTCATACTACATATCGCACTAGCTTATGCTATCGATCTCGGGCTACATCGCAATCTCCCTGCATCATCGAGGTTGACCGAGATAGGATCACAAATGCGTCGCCGCACTTTCTTCTGCCTCTACGTTCTCGACAGGTCTGTCAGCACAGCTCAGGGACGTCCTATCGGGTTTCAGGACGATACACTGGACCTGACAATGCCTAAGCCTATACCTTGGACGAAGACCATCGATAGACACGATCAACACTTGTTGACATACAGCGCAGTTCACTTCAAGTGGGCTAGTCACACATCCGCTATCAAGCATCACCTGTACCGCTTCGTGACCAAGCCTGAGCAATCAGAGACCGTCACAGAAGTGCAGTCAAGCTTGCAAGTCCGGCTTGACAGCTGGCTACAGCAAAGCACATCAATCGTGAAGCACCTACCAGAACCAGTAGTCCGTCGTTTCGAGACCGAAGTGACCATCCAGTATCACTCTGCAATCGGCCTGCTCTACCAACCCTCACAGCTGGTACCTCGCCCCGACACATCAGCGCTGTATCGCTGCTTCGATAACGCCAGAGAACGAGTTCGACTTCACTGGAGCCTCCACGACCAGCAGAGCCTGTCACTGTCTTGGCCGCGGACTCATGACATCTTCTTGGCTAGTGCCACCCTCTTATACTGTATCTGGAGCTCACCAGAGATCCGATCTTCGATTGCCATCACCGAAGTGGTGGCCGATTTGCGACTCTGTTCGAGCCTGTTGACTTTGGGGTAAGTCAGATCCATTGATGCGGCAATTGAGTGCACCAACAACTTAGAAAGATCGCTTGCTGACCTCTCTGTAGTGGTGAGTGGTGGCCACTAGCGCAACGAGGACGTCGAAGCTTCGAAAGACTTTCGGACAGTACTATTGCATTCTTGGCTAGACAAGCACAGGTCATGGCCACTCCTGTTGCAGCCGTCGCCAGCACGAGTGGCGTCGATGACAGGGGCATTGCGATGGACACAGATCAATGGCCAGACATAGAGGCGGCCCTGCAGTCCTTCCTGCAGAATGACCTGCAGCTGTCGGACATGCTTGATACATTCGAGGCATCTCCGTTTGACCCAGCCGATGGTAGCTGGGGATTTCCCGAGGCTTTTCACGATGACCAAGGCGTGCAATAATACAGCAGAAGCTGACGCAGATTGTGAGCAAGAGAAGAAAATGGTTGATCTGGCAAGGCCGGTGCCAATTACGAGGGACTGCCTTACTCCCATACTACGGCTATCGCGATTGTTGCTTCAGCTCATCCATGAAGTGTCCTGCCGTTTCAGAATCTGGCTCGTGCTAATCCTCGACTGCCTAGCCTGCCCGGCGCGCCGAATCCGCAGTCTCCCAGTGCCTTGACCACATTGATCTCTGCTACGAGTGTAGTAGTTCTCAAGCTGTCCCGAAGTCTCTAGAGCGACCTCATACTTCCGTGCTTCACTGTCTGCATGTGCGAAGGGTTTCACAATCAATCTAGCAGAGCTCTGCGGATCATCGCCCTGCTACATGCATGCTCTTGATGACCTTCGACCTTGTTCGCCATCGTCGCGTGAAGTCCGCTGTGATCCTCAGAGGGTTGTATAGTGAGTGGAGTGTTCGAACGCTCTCGTTCCTCAGCCATCTTCGAGAACATCTGCGCGTACTGCCCCAGCTCTCCGGCGCAGGCCCACAAAGTAGGCTTCCTTGCTTTCCTTTCGAGTAGAGTCAGGCTTGATTCGATGTACCTTATCAAACAGCTTCTTCAGTCGCAGCTCCATTGCATGATCCTCAGCCCCAGTATAGAATTTGCAGATGAAGTTACCGCCTGTCGCGAGAGTGTCGAAGCAGAACGTCAACGCAGCCATGCACAGGTCCTATACGTATAACATCAGCTCAGAGACTACAATCACGATCGCGAGATTGCATGCTTACCATACTACCACCATGATCTCGTGCAGCAATTCCGCTGGTGTTCATAAGCCTGAGATACGGATTAGACACGCTCCTAACCCACGAAGAGGTCACCAAAGGCCAGGGTTCTGACATGTCACTCAACACAACATTGACCACTCTTCCCTCAGCAAGATCGAGCTGCTTCTGGGTCATGTCCTCTTTGGGTATCTCCTTCAATTTCTTCTCATCTTGCGCAGCGTGCTTTTCAAGCTCCACAATGCCTCGAGCCTCCTCTGCCAGATCCTCTTCAGTCACATCGTGTTCAACGATAGTCCTGCTCCTGACCCGTCCTCTATCAGGATCGCTCACAAACTTCCTGACCTCCTCACGTATCTCCGCGCTCAGGAAGTTGCCTTGTAGCGCATTGGCACCTCGTGGAGGCTGCGCAGGTATGACATCTATGCCCACGACTCTTCCACCTGGACTTGTCCTGTTCACAGCCACCTGACTCCAGCTACCAGGCGCAAAGCCCAAGTCCACGACAGTATCGCCTTTCCGGAAAAGCTTGTACTTCTCATTGATCTCCAAGAGCTTGAACGCAGCACGAGACTTCAAGCCAGCCACTTTGGCTTCTCGCGCATACGAATCTCTGCCCTGCCGACTCTTCCATCTTGTCGACGACGAGCTAGAGGCACAGCGTCTCTGCAGAAGGACCTGTGCTCTTTCTCGTCCAGTGCTCCATTGGTTCCAGGACGGCGGAGCGATACAGCTCGCCCAACCAGAGACAATTCTCTCACATCTTGTCGATTGCCTCCCGACACTTGCAGACAGCTTTCCGGCTGTTCGCGCAAGCATCACCAACCACCTCGACCTCCTTCACTTTTCGTACGAGGGAACAAATTGAATGTCCGTGACTTCATGCACGAGAAGCATACGCGCCGAGGTCGAGGTCCCTCGGGCGGAACAGATCTTGGCGGGGGCGGAACGAGAAACATTGCCAATGAAACGGCGACGGCATGATGACCTCTATGGTTCAATATAACTTACTCTCCTTATCAGCTCGACCTCACTTCATGAATCACTCTCCTAGATTTTGCTTTACTACGAGAATGCCTACTACACGCGCAGATAGCACCTTCGAGGCGCTCGATTCTTCTCGAAACCATTCTGGTTCATAGCCATCGTATGATTTCTGTATACACGTCTCTACCGATACACACAACGCGAAGGCATCGCGATCCGCCCTCTGTCGCCATGCACAGCCTTTCCAACCCTAGGTGACGAGCCACTTGGCCCGAAGCAGCGAAGAAAGCGCTTGAACGCAGCAGGAAACTCGAAGCTATCATCATCCAAAACACCTCGACCAACATCAGTTCAAATGGGGGTATCTCGCCAGGAAGATCCAAGATGGTTGCAGCCAAAATATGTGCATGCGAAAGAAGCAAGCCTGCAGGAATCCCACGCCCGCATGAAGCGACACCCAAAAGTTCCAGATCCGTCCTTCCTATCTATTCCACAGAATGCCAAGTTCAGTATGCCAATGCTGCGACTGCCTGCTGCCGGATGTCTATACCCTACACTGTAGAGTTTCGCTCGGATTTGCATCTCAAAACGGCCGTCAAAATAGTTCTCGTTCATGTCATGCTGCCATGCATTCATGCCGCTGTCAGCTGGATCCTGGTCGCGGTTCTACTGGATGCGCTTCCCGGAAGCGCGACAGATCTGTTGCAGGCACAGACGGAGCTGTCGAAGGTGCTCTTGTAAGCTCCTCTTTCGCACGCGAGGCAGGCCTTTGCGGCTGGTCCTCGTGGCTCAAACCAGCATGACCGTTGCCATTTCCGTCTTGGTGTCCCGAGTCTCGCTTTTGGAACGAAGGAGCCGGTGGGTCGTCTCGCCTGTTACTCGAGCTCTCTGGCCGAGTTTCGGTGTCGCGACCTAATGAAGCGTTGCTGCGAGTACGCGCGTGGCCACGACCACCTTGCCGAGAACTGGATGATGTGGTCGAGAATGAGGGCGAAGTGTATTGAGGTCCCGCTGATGGAGGGGGATTGGCTTGATGGTCACCTTGAGCTTTACGCTTCCGTGAAGAGTCCTTGTATTCATGCTCGCGCATGCTGGATCCAGGATGTGCTGAGCTCGCTTCGTTCTTGCTGGCTGGCGTCTGTGGACGCTGATGCTGTTTTGATTCGTTGGGCGGAACCCAATGATGGAAGTAAATTGACGGCGACGATGCAGTCTGCTCCTGCTGGATTGTGTGACTTTGCTGTAGAGGATGCGAAGGTCCGGATGGCGGGGGCGGCTGATGAACATACATTTCGTTTGTCGTCAGCCTCGGAAGCTGTGTATGCGTTGCCGATCGTGGAGCTGATGTGTGTTGCTGCTGTCTCCCAGGAGAAGGTTGGTAGGCCGAGAAGGTCGTCTGGATAGGTCCTGATGCAGGCTGAGGCTCTCCAGTAGCATGACTTGGAAGAACCTGATGTTGCGGATGTTGAGGGTATGACGCTGCAGCTGGTGGGCCGATGAGCCTGCCATCTCTGCGCATATCAGGTGAAGCCTGTTGCAACTGCTGCTGCGAGACCTGCAGCTGACTGGCGTACTGTTGTAACCAGTCCATGCTGATATTGAACAGATTACCACCGCCTATGCCAGCATAGATCATTGGCACCATCGCTGGAGGCACGCCAGCTCGCAGCGACTCCCGCAACATGTCCGACTCGATCTTTCGTTGCTCAAGTCTCAACGACTCTTGCCTCGTCTTCTCCTCTTCTTGCTTGCGTTTGTCTTCTTCTGCCTTTGCAGCAAGCCAATTGCGCATCTGATCTTCCTGGCCTGCCCATTGCCGTGGAGGTTCCGGTATGGCTCCTAGTTGTGAGCTCAATGGCGGCCCAGATCTGCCTGGGTCTGGAAGGGTCATGGCCGATGGAGGAGGCAACCCTCTATGAGGGTGGTGGGGCGTTGTCATCTTGTCGTCCAGTTCGGCACAGACCCTCAACAGGCTCACCGGTGAGGGTGTCCTGGTAGCCCGTAGTTTGGGGGAGAAACGCGACTTAGCAAGCGATATTCTTGGGTTGAAATCATGGGTGTATCTGCTGCCGAACTCAGTCTTGGTCGGCTGGGATAAAGTAAGCGACATGACAAGTAATGCTTAGAAAACATGGGATGTTGGAGTAAAGGCTTGTGGTGTGTGAGTAACTCTCAAGAGGGCAATAATAGCTAGGAGAAGGCGTGCGCGAGTACATACCTATTCCCACGTGTATCGTTCCCTAAGTCAGACAAATGCGTAGACAGATCGACGTCTGTTAAGCTCCGGACAGACCCTGCTTCCAGATGTCGATCAATGGCCTGGCAATCGTGATTCGCTTGACTTTTGGAGCTTGCCGCAACAGGTGTACGCAGGCTAATCTGCAGAGAGGTGACACGGAAATTCGAGTGAATGTAACGCGGCGTGAGGCGATCGAATCAGTCTCCAGGTCGCGCCTAAGGTAGGTAGAGGGCCAGGCGCGCAACGGCCCAAGAAACCCGAAGTGTACACGAGCTGAGAAGAGAATGTGCCAGGTCAATCCCGTAGCCGCTTTGGCAGTGTCGTCCTAGGGGAAATGCACGAATAAGTCGAAAGAGTGCGAGCCGAACCACCAACAACAGCTGACGTCCTGTCAAGCGAAGTGATCAGCTGAGTCGAACAGATCGAGCGTCCAAGAGGCGGGCTGATGATAAGTGAGAGCGGGAATGACGTTCCTTTTAGCTGCTTCGTATATTCAGCCTGAGGCGACGTACGCCTGTCGCAATTGCAATTCGCATGCCCTGCGGTTAGCTTGTCGGTCCTTTGCTTATAGGTGTTGCAACGATCGAAAGTGCTGCTGGCGATCCAAGAAATGCTTGAAGAATGTGGGCAGCGGGAGTCCGACGAATACAGACCGCAAGAACACCACCCCAGCCGTATCTGGGTCAGCGTGTGCGCCAGACACGGCCAGATGGGACAAGCTTCGCTGCAACAATGTCGCTTTACCACTTCATGAAACACCTAACAGGAATCCCGGTCACCCTCTCCATGGCAGCCTTTTTAGGACAGAAAACGGTGCCGTTTCCACTTGCATAAATCCCGCTCGAGGCGAAGCAGGCTCGGTCAAAGTTGCCTGTATTTTCCGCGGAACCATGCCCGACTTGTGGCATGAATCTTGGACCTGGGCCGTGTGTGGCTTGACGAGGCTTCGATCAGACCTGCTGATTGAAGCGTGTTCGTCTTGGGAGTCGCTCTCGAGCTCTGCAAGTGAGGTCTGCATCCGATGTCGCATAGAGGATTCCAACGTGCAGCCTTCTGGAACCCGTCTCAACTCTAGACATGTCTGCGAGTTCCACCGCAATATCGTTTCATGTTGATGGCAGGGCATCTGCAACAATCGGCTGCCGGCAAGTCGCAACGCGTTTGGGTGCAGGGTCTTGAGGTGTTCGGCTTGTGGTTTCTCTCGTTGCCGTCAGAACAGCCCAGCCACATAGATCTTGGCGTCTACTACTTTGTGCGAGGCGCTCTGCTATTTTACACCGCAGAAGCATGAACCCGGATTGGCGTTGAACACCAGTCCTCCCATCAGCCATTCACCGCCTTGCCGTGCACTTTGAAACGCCGTGGCGCCACGACCTTCGTTGTAAGCAGCACGAAATGATCACTGTCCTCTGCGAAAAAGCCAATCAAGTCGACGAAGAGTCCCAGAAGAGAGGACGCTATGCGTGTGAAGTCCAGATTGGGTATCCGGCCGAAACGCAAACGCAGAGGCAGCTCCAACGAGATCCATTTTATGCTGGCGTGTATCACGGGGTGCAATGTGCAGGCCGGACAATTTTCTGCGCCAGCCATGCGCGAGTGCCACGCACCACACCCTCGCACATCCACGAGCAGGTGCCTGATCGGTACAGGTGATCTTATACATTCGCTTGAGTTTGGCTGTGCGTGAGTCCGAGCGCAAGCCCAATCGCGTCTCTATAACGGTTGCCCGCACAAATCGGATCCCTGGGCAGCTTGACACTGGTCAGATGGAGGTCAAAGATTTATGAGCCCTTAGCCGCCGTCGAACCGCCAGCTAAGCAAAGGTATAAAATCACCTGTATGTTGGAGGGACCATCATACGAGCCATATGAGAGATTGGCCTAGACTGCGACGATAGCCATTAAGCTTTGGCAGCCACTGCACATGGCGAGCTCGCGTGGCTTGAAGCATCACAGAGTAGATCGTTGCTCGATACGGGCATTGATCAACCAGGCCACCTAAGCTGTCGCATAGATCGTCGCAGGATTCGTGGAGGGCGAAAGGTCGCGAGAGTGAGAAGTCTGGTAGCGATGTCGTGAAGACACGGAGGTGTAAAGTCTGGAAGCGGACGCTAGAAATGGCAGGCGCCGTGGTGCACGAGGCCGATATGCCATCGCAACTGCCAGGAACTCCATCCTCACGATGCAATAGACCTCGATCATCAAGAATCAACCACAAGAACTGTTACCGGGTTAGGCTGTTGAAGATCTCGCGACAGACAGCATCTCGAACCGGACTTGCTGCAAGATACAAGGAACTGTGCTGACTACTTGCGAAGAACACGGCTCAGAAATCACGGCGGTCAGCAAATGATCGGCCTGGAGTGTCGGTGAAAAGGCCCTTCTTGTTTCTGTATCCGGTTTCTCTACAATTCTCCAAACTATGATTGGCAATGCGCGTTATGATTGGCAAGGCAAACTCCGGATCGACATCTACTCAAGCACAATGATGTTGCTACACTCCGTGATGCAACGACGGTACAACGCCACACCTGCCACAATGCGACGGACACACGACGGTGGCAGTGAACTGCAGTAAAGAATGCTAGTGATCAGCAGTCACATCACCACCACCCGTGCCAACACGGCCTTCACTCATCACATCGTGATCCTCCTGCGAACAGCACCATCCAGCCTGGCCATCGAGCTGCACACGGGTCCCCACCCCTGCAGTACACTGGACATGGAAGACGCATGCATACTGTCGTGGCTCCCCTCAGCAAAAGCACTCCATGATTTCAGCACGCAAGAGTGGCGTTGAACCTGCCGGGCTTCCACTCCTGGCTCGGGCTCGAGGCTTGAGCTCCAGCAGGCTGATACTGAGCTGGAATCTCGAACAAGAACAGTGCCATCTCTTACACCATCGAGAGAACAGTGTGCCCACAAAGGCCACAACGTATCAAAGCATGCGTCGTCACGATGCAATCGACTGGTATGGACTTAGTGCCTCAATAGCTCTGGCTTGTCATCATTGCGGCGTTTCGTTATGCTCTGAAGACATGCATGTGACAGTGCATTGACGCCTGTCCGCAGTGCGCTCCGCTTCATATACTTCGCACGGAGTCAGGCACCGACAGCAATCACATGAGCTTGGCTCCTTACACAAAGATTGATGCACATCGCCAACCATGCTAACCCTAGCTCGCAGCCCCACACAATCCAAAGCATGCCTGAGAAGTACAAGAGCTTGTAAGTGCGTCTTGTCAAAATGCAAATGCGATGACAATATGCCTGCGAACGACCAACTAGCCTACATGGCCACCAGAATCAAAATCTAGACAACATCATACCAGTCAGGCTGATGAAAAGTCTGCAAGAGTCGGGGCTTCGGTCCTGCTGCCGGTACGCATACGACGCCCGTAAGCACCTAGATCGCCATTCGAGGCAACATACTCCCTCCTCCTTCCCTCGAAGCTTCAATAATAGAACCAGCGTACTGGTACAGCTAGCTGTCACGCAACGACAACACAGGCTCAATCGGGACGTAATCGTATCTGCGACTCAATCGATCTCGACTCTGCAAGGCGACCAATAATGCACGCATCGTAGTCACACCTCTTTCTTCGTGACGACCCGACTCATACCAGGCTGCAGATCACATCTTGAGCCTCTGAATTCAGATACTGCATGCTGGTCTTGCCTTGCCTGTCTGTCAACCATGACTCCTGATGGCAGCCCACAGCGCGGAATTATGTCTCCGAACAAGCATCAACACATCGCTAAGGAGTCCATAGTCGACAAGAGCGTAAGTGGCGAGTCGACGGCCAGGCTCGATATCGCAGAGTCAGTAGGAACATGTTTATATTGGGTAAGTTGGCTTTTTAGCTGTTATCGCTATACATTACATTAGTCTGTAACTACTTACAATTGCTTCATCGATCCAGGGTATCTTCATAACACAAAAAAAAAAGGAGCAAGCCAGCCAGCTGGAGTCAAGCTGCTCGCTCATATCATCATTGCTGTTCCCATGCCTCTGCCGAACGCTTCGCACCAGGCGCCAATTTCATCTCAAGCCAAGTCCACAAAATGCTCCTCAGTCCGGCGAGTCACGCCTTCAAGAAGTTGCTACTCTGGCTTTTCGTCAAGACAATCTACGCCTTGACATGGCTAGCCCTCTTCTTCCTCATCTTATACTCCGCCCGCGCGACTCTCATCAAGATATCCTCGTCTTTAACAGGGATGAATGATGTAAGGACCTTCATCGCATTCTCAAAGTCACTATCCAAGAGAATGTCCCTTGTAGCATCGACCAGTGCTGCGCTCGTGGCATGCAGAACGTCCAAATCGGCGCCTCTATATGCATTCGAGTTCGGTATCGTCGCGTTGTTGATCGTCGTTGTAGCCGGCGCATCGCCAAGGAGCATAAAGACGTCCCAGATTCGTAATTGCGCCGGGAAAGGTACGGACATGTTGAAGAGAGTGAGATACCAGCGGGTGCCGTAAGTTGTCGAGGTGATGCCGAGTTCAGTCAGCTTGTTCGCCACGTCGCCTTTCCCTAGCCACTCAGCCTCGAACTCAGCTAAGCCAGCCATGAGACCGCTGAAGTTCTCCATGAAGAAAGATTCCAGACCTCGGAGTTGCCAGAGTCGTACCATCATTACAAAAGCATGCTCCTCGTCGAAATAACATAACAGAGTGACAGCTATACTGGCCATGCCTTGCACATAGCCGACTTCGGGGAAGTAAAGTGCCATAGCATGCAGCACTCTGAAAAGTAGCCGCTGTCCGCCACGATACCTTCGCCGGAACATGATATGTAACTGCACCGTTCTCGGCACATCGACATCAATCTGCACATCGTCTGCGCAGCTCATCTCTTGCAGCTTATGGAACTGTCCTATCAGTTCTTCATCCGTGGTACGACTGCCTCGGCGCTTAGCAGAAGTCGAAAGGAAACTGTGCCATGCTGCTGCGCGCCACCTATCAGGAATGCCTTTCCACGTCCGCTCAATGAGCTTGGGATCGGAAGTGTCGAACTCGAAGAGCATGCCGCCGCCTTTGCCTTCGTTGCGTCGTTTGACCGGTCTTGCCATCCTTTGCCACTTCTCACCACGTGCCCATTCACGTTGCTTCTGCGCGGATGCGGTCTTACCGGCATCATCGTTCTCGGCGATATCTTCCAGTCCAGGCGGCAGCGTGAGCATGTCTGATGCTTCAGCGAGAAGTCGTGTGCTTCGTGATCGAAACGGATTCTTGCTGGCTCTTGATGAAGAAGTCGAGTACGTACTATGCACTGACCCAGGGCCTCGCTTAAAGTTCCACTCTTTCGGAGGCGGTGGCAGAGATCTCGAGGAGCGAGCACTACTCATACCTCTCTGCAATTTCCGCTCTCGTGGTTTCCGTGGCTGTTCTGCTTCTAAGCGAAGAGACGTCGCCACACGCTGCATGCCATGTTCTGGCCGAGACTTACTGGAACCAGATGAGTCTCCCCGTTCCTGGATGATGAAGCCATATCGGTCCACGAGCGAGCCATCCACGTTTTCCCAGTCTTCAATACCACCAGCAAGCTCATTAGAAGTCCTGGAGTACTTGGAGATGTAGCTCATGCGGTTCTCAGTCAATGGCCAGTTCTCGTTTCCGCCGTCCTGTTCATACGATCGCGTCTTGTGTACAATCACTTCCGGTGTGACCATGTCCCGAGTAAAGGTGTCTGGTGTGTCCCTTCCTGGTGTCGCTGGGCTCAGAGCTCTGGTCGTTGGTAATCCCCAATTTGCAGCTTTCTCGTCACCATGTTCGTACATGCTCCGCACCTTCATGGAGAAGGTCATCTCCTCCGCCGAAAGCACTCTTCCGCCGTGTATCGCAGCCTGCAGCATCTGGATGCTCGGTTTCCTACGCCCAGCGACCAGACCTTGCCGCTTCTCCTTGATCGGGGTCGTCCCGCCATTCTGCAGCGATTCGCAGCTCGGTGCTGCACTATCCATTGCCTTTTCTGCGCTCCTGTAGGGTGGATCCAGTGGACTCACAGGTGGAGGTGTGCTCTGATATGGCGGACTCATTGGGCTCACCGGAAGAGGTGTAACCACTCCATTGGCATGCGCCTGGTCGCTGCCTTGCGCGCCGATGATGTCCTGCATCTTCTTGCCTCCGAACAGCAGACTACCTCTGGCGGAGAATTCGAGCTGGTTGCTGGCCAGATCTTCCAGGCTGATATCATCAGTGGTCACGACAGGCAGACCTGCCTGAAGGCCATGGAAGCTAGTCATTCTCTTGACTGCTGAAGGAGGAGACGCCGACCTGGCAAGGCGAGGTCGCAGTCCCACAGGCCTCTTCTGCCTGTTCTGACTGCGTATGTGCGTGCTGGTGGGTATTGTGCCTCGCTCCGCTGGACCAGCAGCGTCCTCATCCTGCACAATGACAATCGTTGGTACGCCCCCGGTTGGCGCAACCACAGAAGGAGGAGCAGGAGGAGGAGATTGTGGCTGTAGCGGACTGCTCTCGGAGGCGCCTGTCGTGGAATGGGAGATCGACGGAGAAGGCGCAATGCCGCTGTCGCACTTGCTGTCGCGCTTGAAATCGAAGTCGAAGTCGTGTGTAGGAGTCTGCTGTTGTTGGTGATGTTGTTCGTGTTGTCGCAATCGGGGTGAGGGCGCCGGTGATGTGGAGGGTCGTTCCAATGGTATGCTTGTTGGTACGCTATTGAACTCTGCCGGACGCGTCTTCTTCGCACTCTCCTGTTCCTCTTCTTTCCTCACTTTGCCCTGACCCATAACCACAATTCCATCAATCCCATTGTTCGGTCGTGGCGCGTCTAAACTCAGCGAACTGCCATATGTCGGATGCTCACTGATGGACCGTACTGCTCGTGGCGGGAACAGGCCTGTCTGCATTTGCTCGTACCGCATCGCTTTGAAAACTGGCTCTCCTTCTTCTTCCTCGCCATGACCATGACTGTGGCCTCTTCGAATGCTCCTCAGCGACCTGGGAGTGCTCCGCGATCTCGGCGGACGCGACATGGCAATCTATCTGTAATCTCCAGCACGCGGTTGACAGGCTGCCGTTGCACACGCTCCGTTTGATCGTCAACGAGGTCCTAGCGAGCGAGCGAGCATTGGACATGAACAACAGACGCGTGAGGCGACGACGACGACAACGGTATATCAGACAACACACAACTCTCCTCACCTACAGCACATGCAAGGAAAGGGGCAGCTAAAACATCCAGCAGCATGGGTCTCTCGTGCTAGCGCATAGGCAAAGAGAGTCGCATAGCAGGTTTTCTGATATACACGTACTTCTAATTTGTGCTCGGCCATACGCTGACTTTCTGCGCATGCCGGTCCCCAGACCTAGCGTGGGCGCTCTGCGTTTGACCGTGACGCAGGTCACGAAGTACCGCTATATCCGCGGACTACTGGTCACGAGAAAGAGAAAGCAAAGCACTCAACTGCCATCCGAAGCTCTTCACGGGCCAGCACAGCTTTGGCCAGGCCAGGAAGTCCTCGCAACTAAGGGCCTCATTAAATTCGTGATCGACCATTCTCGGCGGCAGGTCGGAGTCCTTCCAGTAGCGAGTCAAAGGCCGGCAGACCACGAATCGCTGTCCACATCGCGGCCAAGAACATCAAACGCACGTCTGGACGACGTGTCGAGGCACAGCAGTCAACACAACAAACAGAACATCGGCTAGACGACTACTGGTACACATGTACTGCTGCTGTACTACCGCACTTAAGCGTTTCAAGGTGTAGCACAAGACAGATATTGGCGAGACTTCAGCTCTGCATGATCTTTGTAACACCTTCCATATTCTTAACCTTTCAGCACTCCAGAACATCGGAAGCAGCAGAATCATGCATCCTGCAATGATGAGACGCATGCTGTGCTGTGCGAAATTCTGCCGATCAAGTATGGGCGTTCACGACGATATCAGATTACTGAACGAACAGAATCGAGAGCACACGAGAGGTCAATGCCCTTTCAAGTTCAGCATCAATCAGACTATACATCACCAGCAAGAAGCGGTCGGTCTCGCTCTACCTTCTTTCCCACTGCTCCATTGTCAAGCATTGTGACCTCAGCACTTTCCGAACTGTAAGAACCCTTCTTCATCAACGCTTGTTGTGGGGTGGACGACGTTCGTGCATGTGCACGACGATGCTCGCGACCAGGTTATGCTTACACGATTCACAGCTCAGGCGTCATCACAGCGTTAGAAGTGGCACTTACGGCTATGAATAGCGCATCGCGCGAGGACGACCAAGATATGGCTGAACAATGCTATCTAACGAGAATGCCAACGAGCATGCTGCTCTTTTGAGGGACAAGCACAACTATCACCAGCAGCCGCCGTACGCGAGGCCGACACGTCTTGATCGAGTTCCACAGCAGCTATGTCGATGTGCTTTCATGCAAGGTACGACCACGCGGATTGATAACAATACAAGACATACCATCACACCGAAAAGCAAAGGTGTGCTTACAGCGCTTGCCATCATTAAAGAAGTCCTAGGCAGACATCTCTGACTTAAGAGTGCTTTCGATATCGCGATGCAGGGCATTGGAGAGCAGATCAGTACACTCTCAGATTCTCGGTGTCGACGATGCCATTGAGGTTCCACAACAGTTGCTGTTCGAAACGATGACAGTCCTCAGAGAGGCTTCAAGCAAGTGTCTCTGAAATGCGATTTCTCTGGCATTGCGATGCGTCTGCGCTTCCAGTGGCAGGGTGAGTCGATTTCAGTGGAAATATGTTGGACAATACGCCTACAATACACCTGAAGGTCTCTGAGATTTGGTTCTTCTGAAATCGCGATCCGGATGCACTTGCAGTGGCATGGCGGCTCGAGTCTAGTGGAGATGGGCTCGATGGGACCTCTTGGGATCTCTGACATGCGATTCTTATGGCATCGCGATGCGGACGCGCCTCCATTGGTAGGGTGATTCGAGTGTAGTGGAGAAAGTCTCGATAGTACAGCTCAGAAACGCTTCAATTGCAAGTGGAAAGGGACAGTGCTCAGGAGCCTTCTCCGATTTCGTCCTAGAATCCAGCACTGGCTCATAGGCGCCTTGTGTGGCATGGTAGGTGATCAGCAGTACGGAGATAGGTAAGGGATTGAGCAGTCTCCTCTGATTCATTTCTGATTCTCTATGGCAGCCTATCGACGACTCACATAGCATAGTCAGTTCCATAGGCCTGGAGAGAAGTGGTCTTCCTCGCAGTCGATACAGCTCTTCACTACAAACACATTGCTATGCCCCGTCACACACGCTCAAAGCACAACATACTTATGCCGACCCGCGCAAGCAAGCTGCACATTCACCACAGTCCTCGTGCCCGCTGACCACGCCCCATCTGCAACCAAGAAGCCGCTCGTTGTACGGATCGTCCAGTCCTCGAAAGAATGGCAATGGGCCTCCTCTTGGGTCCTTGCCCCAAACTCTCATCATCAATCTCTCCGTTCTGTCATCGTAGTCGCTTGGTTTCGGGTAAAAGCAGTTCTTCATTGCCACCACCATTCTCGCCCTTACTCCCTGCGAGAGCCTCTCGAAAGCGTCATCTTGGCTTTCCAACACCTGTCTTAGTATCTCCTCGGCTTGTCTGAAGGCAGAACGGTGCCTGTCCCGGACTCCCCAGTCCACCACTGATTGATGAAATCCACCCATAGCTCTGTATTCGAGAGGACGGGTCATAGCGTCTATCTCACTTGTGCTGTGGTCGCCTGACCAGGCTTTGTTCCATTCAGCATCTATGCGCTGAGCTGTCTCGACTCCTTCCACGAGGAAGATGATGTCGAGTAGTGGTGGGAGCACAGGCGGGTTTCTGAAGAGATATGGCGGGCTGCTGAAGGTCTCCCTGGTGGTAGGTAGTGGTAGAAACCGCTCGAGTTGTGCGCTGGAGTCGTTGAATAGGTCGGTGAACTTCTCGCCTTGCTCTCTTTCTGTATCTGTGAAGAATACCGGAGCGCCTTCTCGGAACCATTCGTCGATATCTTGTTCGTAGTATTCACCATTCTCGCCGTACACGGTGACCGACATGATGTTGATGCAGGTGGCGAAGTTGTTTCTCCGTTGTGTTGTGTCTCTTTACAGGCGGCGTCGAGGGGATTTCTGGTAGCGTGGCTTCCAAACGGAGCCGGAAGGCTTCTTGTCTGTGGATACTCTTCCCGAAGGTGAATGCGCTGCTGAAGTTCGGGGAAGCTACTCGTAGGTGCTGGGTTATGATACTCACATCCACGTTCCGTCACCTCTCACGTCGTGCAGTGCTGACCGTGGCAAGGAAGTCGGATCTGTGGTAGTCTGCCAGAGCTCACTCGAAATCAGAGAGTGCTTGCTGTGTAGGTGGTAATGGTGAAGTTTCGAAGTGCTGAAGAATAGCGGTAGAAGTAAATCATTCATGACTTTCAGTGGTTCATGCATTATAGGTCGGTATCCAATTCATACAGTGAACCGCCAGCGGTCGACGATGGGTGCGCCGCTTTCGCTGAAACAAAGCCACTCGATAGAGCCGTGTGCTGTTGTGGTATCTCAAATGCTCAATCTCTTTCTAGTCAGGCTATTCATCAAAACAGTCAAACAATACGAAACAAGCAGCGTCTAGTGACCGCCGCTCTGGATCTCACGCTTATCCTTCTCCATCTGCTCATACGCAACACCATGACGGTCGCCACCGATTCCAGTGTGAGCAGCTCCGTCGCTGCTGCCTTCGCTTCCGTTGGGGTCCTTGCCCTCAAGCATATCGCTGTGGCCTTGAATGCCATGGCGATCGCCCTGAGGAATCTCGGCCTCACCCTGGGTCATGTCGTTGTGGGTTGGCGTCCAGGCGAGGTAATCACGACGCACCTCAACGTAGTCGTAGGCGAACTCACCGAGCTGGTCATCGTCCATACCCAGAAGCTCTGCCTCATCAGAAGCACGGAGCTTCATACCTGGGATAAAGTTGATAGCGTATGCCAGAATGGCACTAACAACGAAAGCCCAAGCGGTGGCAGCCGAGATGTAGGCGACTTGCTGACCGAGCTGGATCCAGTTGCGGTGAATCCAGCCACCAGGGAATAGACCAGTATTGACGCCGTCAAGGCCGATCACATAGGTGGCGGCAAACACGCCGTTGAAGAAAAGTCCGACCATTCCAGCGACACCGTGCTCAGCGAACACATCCATGGAGTCATCAATTCTCACCCAGTACTTGATCTTGGTGGAGAAATTGCAGACGACTCCTGTGGACACACCGAGCACAACAGAAGCCCAGAGGGGAATGAAACCAGATGCTGGTGTGGCAGCGACGAGTCCGGAGATAGCGCCAGAGCACCAACCGACCATGGACCACTTGCGCGCAAGACGCCAATCGAGAAGAACCCAGGTCATGGCTGCGAACATGGCGGTGATGGTCGAGTTCCAGCATGCGTAGACGGCACGTAGATTGGCACCGAAAGCTGAACCACCGTTGAAGCCGAGCCATCCAAACCACAGGAAGACAGTTCCGAGTGTGATGAGCGATACGTTGTGTGGTCGGAAGTTCAGCATCATCTTCTCCTGGCGTCTGCCGAGAACCATGGAGTAGGCGAGGGCAGACATTCCAGAACCAATCTCGACAGGTCCACCTCCAGCGTAGTCGAGGACTCCCCACTTGAATGCCCATCCGTTGGCGTTCCACACCCAGTATGCGATAGGGCAATAGACCACAGTTCCCCAGCAGAAGATGAACAGCATAGCAGGCATAATACGTCCACGCTCAGCAATGGCACCCACAACAATGGCAGCTGTGACAGCAGCGAACTGCAGCTGGTAGAACGAATACAGCAGATCCGGGATCAGAGGACTTCCTTGCGATGGGTAGCCGAGCGTGTTCATCAGACCGAATTGCTGAAGATCACCAATGAAGGGATTGTTTGGTGCGAATCGGCTAAAGGCGAGCGAGTAACCCCAGAAGTACCATTGGAAGGTCATGATAGAGTATGCGCCGAGACATGCGAAGATCATGCTGAGTGCAGACTTTCTTCGTGCGAGACCAGAGTAGAGGAATCCAAGACCAGGTACCATGACCATCACCATGGCCGAGGCCACGATGATGTAGGCTTGATCACCGGCAGAAAACCATTGATTCAAGTTCTCTGTGGCTGTGAAATGTCAGCTGGTGATGTCCTCGAAGTAAGATTCCTTCCTTGTGACACATATTGCTTTTTCCGCTCTTTCATGTGACAAAATATGCAGAATGGGGACACTCACAGCTGTCGCCAGCAGTGCGATCATTTGTGCCGTTGAACTGTGTTGGAGGGCCGATCCAGCTGTAGCTAGGCGCGAATGGCGAGTATGGGCCACCTTCGGTCGCCATATCGTCGAGTCGAGTCGGTCGAGTGTGCGTTCCAAGCGGGAAGGTGCGTGTACGGAATGGGTGTGATGTGCGGAAGGAAGGCCTCGTTGCTATGCGGCCGGATTCAGACGCGAGGTATGCGCCTTCCCAACTTCCCTTTGCTGGCCAAGATCGAGTGTGCTGCGAAAGTGAAGGACAACACAGGTGCGAGAGATTGAAGCAGCAAGTGCGGTGGAGTGAGGTGAAGTGAGGCTCAGGCGCGAGAGCTTCGATCCTCGCCCTTTATGAACGATGGCAGCTTCCGACACAGATCTCCAGAACCTAAGAAGCACTAGGGTCAAGCTAATGATAACAGCGCCGCCGTGTGGACAAGCAGATTGGCAGACGACAAGAGATGCTAACGAGCTGGGCTTGGCTCGTGGCCGCCATCATGATAGTGCCATGCCATAAGCATCCTCTGATCCTTTGCAGCAGATGTGGATTTCCAACAAGGACACAACCTTGCCGCTTCTGTTGGGCTCAGTCCTTCCGGCCGACCCACGAAAAGATGCTCAAGCTCACGGTTTGACCCTTGGAACCCGCTGCTCTGGCTCGGGCTGTCGAACAAACGCCTGGCTGTCCTACAAACTACTCTATCAACGGACTATGTACCACTGCATTGTGTATCTTGTCAGCAGCGGAAATCTCAAGACGCTCACGGCACCGTAGCGACGCGATCGATCGAACACCCGCGTCTGCGTGGGAAACCGAAACAGTGGGCTTGGGTTGGGGACCTCCAACCGAGGGATGTGATGATTGATCGTGTGCCTGGTCCTTATCTTTTGGCTGTGTGTGTGCACGGTGACCGCACGCGAAAGTCACATCGATGAAGTTCAAATGCTTTTGCATAAGCGAAAGCGCCATTGGTGCATGAGCAAGGTTGACCGGCAGCTTTGCCTTACACAGACGCATCCTACAAGTCTGTACGCCCGTCATTGGCTACGATAAGAGACGTGCATTAGCCTCCGGACTTCCACTACCAGGTACCGAAGACGGCACAGCCGACTCGACAGATGAGCTCTTATCTGGAGGCGTATAATAAATAAGAAATACACAAATATGCCAATCAAGCCAACGTCTTGGACTCGTCCTGCTTTATCATAGAAGACGGCTTGCCATCGATTCCAAGCTACGGGAAGCGCTTCTCATAACTGCATCTGACACTTGGCACTTTAGCGATCATCGATACACAGCCCAGGTACCCCTCAGGCCACGAGAACTTCCAGTCAACAATTGGAGAGGATCAGAAGTACCTCCAAGACGTTTCAACCGGGCTTGATACACCCATCCATAACTTGACGTGAACGATTTACGGCAGACATTGAAGGATCTAGACTTGGCCCTCCGAGAACCTCCGATGCCGGCTTTCCCTGCTGGTTGAGAGCCCGGAAATGTATCTCTCAGAGAACGCCTTCTGGCGCCTCTACCGCGATGGTCACCCACGGTGTCCGAGCCACCACTCGTACTTGAACGTCACCCGCATCACGAGACTTGAGATTACTCTCCTTGCCTTGACAGAACATTCCCTGCCGCTACACTTTCGTACGTGGGACAGGATGAGGCGACAGGACAGCAGCATAAGACACTGCATGGGAAGACATCTCTTCGTCCTTGGTTCATGCTGCAGGCACAGCGCATAGGACTTCGATTGTCCAATGGAGTCTGATATGCCAGAACAGCATGACAGGACTATAGCGATTGTCTCAGTCGAGCGGAGCAGGAACCGTAACGCTTCGCATTCCAGGTTGGTGTTCTGAAGGATGGAACTACTGGCGTGTAGAGACAGCTGTTGGTGTAACGACTCTCTTTGGCCTGAAGCATCTCACACGTCTCAAATGGTCAGCACTGGTGATGCCGTGCTGGTCAGCTCCGACCATGTGCGATTGAGTTGCTTATCATTCGCAAATTGACTCTTGTCAAATAGTCCTCGATTCCGACACGATCAGACCAGAAAATTTCGACATCTCCGCCTACACACATCAGAGAATGCGACAACGAAACACACCGCTTTCGGTGCCCAATGACGTGCAGTGCAACCTGTGGCGTGGACAGTGTAACATACTTGCTATGCCTCCGATATTGCGACACCGTCGAAGGCGCGTGGCTGGGCAAGCATCAGGACAACAGAACGGGCATAAATACCAGGTTGGTGGTAGAGGGAGGAGTCGTAGACATTACCTGTAGGCACAACCTACGATCAGGCATGATGCTGCCTGGTATACGACAAATGAAAACAAGTGATGAGCGAGCATGCTTGGCCACAGTCCTGTTTAGGTCTTGTTCTGCATGCTTGGAAAAGCTAAGTCGATGGACGAGAAACGATAGAGAGGCATGTGTAGCCTGCTTATCTTTTTGTTCGCCACCTCGCAACATGCATATGAAAGTTGGAATCTTACTCCGACAGCCGTGTCATATGATTTGCAACATGTCTGAACATCGAATGGCTTGATGCTCGAACTCAAGCAGGGCTGAACTTGCAAGACGGCAGCACGACGTTCTGGCTTTTGACTGCTTGTGGTGAGATGCATGGCCCGGATTGGTGAGTGACAGTCTCTCATTCGTCCACAATGCTTTACAGTCGACGATAGATGCCTAAAGATGCTGCTGTACAAGCTGCTTGCACTGTACAGATGTCCGCTCTATGACCAACGCCGCGCTATGCAAACCATAAGATAACGATGATGGTGCCCAAAGATCATGCTCCTCATAGAATGCACCAAATGGCAGCACTGACGACGAGTGCAATTGACCCAGCAAACCTTGCAACACGTGGCGCATCTCCCTTGGGTATATTGCCAGTTGCTGCTTTGCCCAAGTACCATGCACCCAAGTCGGTGAGCTCACCCTTCTGTGT
This sequence comes from Sphaerulina vaccinii, assembly GCA_022570795.1. Lineage (NCBI taxonomy): Eukaryota > Fungi > Ascomycota > Dothideomycetes > Mycosphaerellales > Mycosphaerellaceae > Sphaerulina > Sphaerulina vaccinii. The sequence continues at coordinate 1,574,166 of JAKUDP010000008.1, forward strand.
CAACAGAGCGGAGTTAGGTCCAACGTTAGAGACGGACGAGCGAAAGCCACCAAAGTAGCTGTACTTCTCGATATAACTGTAAAGCACCTGTCAGCAAGCAGAAACTGTTCAAGATGTCATGCTGCAACTTACGGAACGCGATCCAAAAATGCGATCGACTGGTTGTAAAAGTCCTGGGTATCCTCCAGATCCTGGTTAGGATATGCCCACTCTGTCGCCCACATCGATGAAATGTTCTGGTATGTGGCATTGACTTGTCCAACATGGCTTGCGAAACCTTGGAAATCTCCGTAGTAATGAATAGGAAGGAAATCCGGAGTGCATTGTCCATCACAATGAGTGAAGAAGTTCTGTAGCCAGTTGAATCCCGTGGGCGCACTCGTTACAGCAGGACCGCCGAGTTTGACGCCCAAGTCTTTCAGAGGCTCGATTTCTCTTATCCATGTTTCTGCTGCTGTTTGCGCATCTAGGCATGATCCTCCGTATTGTCCACTTCCACAACCATCAGGCTCATTGAAGCCTAACACCCATGTTATGTTACGCCCTCCATCTAACATGTTCTTGACTTGTGTATAGAAGCTTTGGGAGTTTCCTGTTGTCGCTCCAAAGAGCATGGGCACGAATTGCAGACCTGTGTTGTCGAACGTTGAGTTTGGTATTGGAGACCAGTTATAGTACCATGTCATGTCGCCTGATGTCCAGAACGAATTGTCTGCCGAGTCACTTGTTTCCACATATGCTAGCCCACGTTTTGCAGAGGTTGTGACTCCCTGCTGCGCGAGTACACTCGGAAGCGCCAGAGCGAGTGTGGCTATAGATCGCATTGTAGCCATATTGATCGCGTCGATTCGAGGGCTCCTGCGAAGGCAGAATCGTTCTTCAGAGTTGTGCTCCTGATAGTGATTGATGCTTCACCTCTGTTGTCTTTCCAACTCTTTCGCAATCCTTGCTCTTACAGACCACGCCTTTGCCTATATGCTAGCAATCTGTTCTGTTAACAATGTAGGAGATAGGGAAAAGGGAAAGAAGTGGACGTGAACGAGAGACGTGTAGGAGAAAGTGTACATCTTGCTAAGAGTGCGAACGACACGTCCTCATCGGCTTGGAGTCGTTCCAGAAGAATGGTGAGATGCGCCTTGAAAGCTTGATGCGTGAGGAAGATTCAGCTATCCGAAGAACCAAGCCAGATGTAGGAGGATGAGGCGTTTGGAATCGCCCAAAAGAGCGAATGGCGCTGGGAGATCTCTCGGCCTCACGGCACTTCTTTGCTGGTGCTATCGAAAGCATAAACATTGGCGTTGTCTGCTGCTGAGGACTTCTTCAGCCCTGCATGACGAACACGCCAAACACAGGAGGAAGAGATGTTCGTGATAATGCCTCAACAGGTGGACTGTGAAGCGAGTAAGAGATGGAGTCTCGGTACCATGTCTGGTGACAAGGATGTGAGCACGAATCACGAGCCCTTGGCAATATCCCCTGCCACGAATTGCCTAGACATCGCCTGATCTCGTATCTCCACAAGACGCCTTGTTATCCTCAACCATCCGGTGCCATACCATCAAATTGCATGATAGACATGCTGATGTAGTGGTGCAAGCATGACGACTGCGACGATGGCCATCAAGGCCAATGATGTCGAGACGCCTGTTGCTGAACCAGGCAAGAAGAAATCGAGGCCCAATCCAGGCCGACGAAAAGCATCGAATGTGAAGACTGCAAAGAGTGCATCCTGCGATGTTGCAGTTGATGACTTGAAGGCTCCGTCCAAGCGTTACGCAAGCTCAGCGTCGACTCCTGCTACGCCCAGCGACTCCAAGATCCAAAGGCCTTCAGTCAAGCAGACTGCGAGCAGCGCGTCAGCATCTGGTCAGGCGAGTAGAGCAGCCAAGAGCTCAAACGACCCAAGGAATGGTATCAGCACACCTGACGACAGCAAGTCGAGCAGCCAGACTGGTGCTCTCGCATTAGCCCCTCTAGCAATGGTCACTGGAGGTCTTCTCGGATGTGCTGCAGGAGCTGCAGTCATTCTAGGCGCAGGCCTGTGGAAGAACTTCGCCGGTGCTGAGAATGCTATCATGACTGCTCGCACTGCGAAACTGTGCATTGACAACTTGATTGAAGAGTTGATAACAAGTCTCAAAGCCGGTACATATAATGCTCCGGAAGCGCTTGATATGCTCAGACGCACCACATTGGCATATGCTTCCACGATACCTGGCGGTGCACCTCTTGTGGAACGCACCTTTCGCGAGATTGACATGGTGCGCCGCCAACGAGGTGCGGAAGTCGACAAAGTGCTCGCTGAAGCATACCTCGAGGTAGCGAAGGCCGGCAAGAAAGGCGCCGCACCTGATGAGCTGCAGTCAATTGTGTTCGGACAGATGATGAAATTGTCAGAGTTCGCGACCATTGCGACGCAGGATGTCCTTAGCCGAAATCCGACATTGAAGCCATACCGGGATCAGGCTGCGAAGGCATTGCGGAGACCTCCTCCACCCAAGGTGCCCACTGTGAAGATCAATATGGCTATACAGCAGAAGCCATCAGCGGCTGGGTGATCGCTAGCTGACACTCTTTGCCTGTACCGATACACATGATATGTATGACGACCAGCTGATACTGAGTCGAGATGAGCTACCCAGGGAATGTTGGCTTATACACTGAGGAATCGACATTGCATTGTGATCGTTCACTGATACTGTTGACTCTTACGAAGGACTAACACACTATGTCAGCTTGAACCCGCCCTGTCTCTTCGACAAGAATCCTTCCGGATCCCTTTGTCTCTGTATCTGTTGCAGACGCGAATACGTAGCCGACCCATAACTCTTCAGTGGATCCTGATTGAACATTGCGTCGTTCATGAATAACGGGTTGTAGCCCGTCTCCAGACTCCCGCTTTGGTAATGTGTTGGTCGAACGGTTCCGTACTTGGATCTTCCATAGTCTTGCGCTGCACCAGTGAGGTTGGTGATCGCAGCAGCAGCCTTCTGATCCGTGAGAGACAGTAGCCAGGAAACGTCATACTCCAAGAAGACCTTGTCACCATACTTTGGATCGAGTCCGAGAAGGTTGACTCCATTCGGGTTGCTGATAGATGCGTTCGCGAGCATGGTTGGGACTGGCTGGAAAGCCATTGAGAAGACGTAGTTGTCTAGCTCAGTGAGCTGCGCAGCCTTGGAGCCATTGAAATAGCTGTCGAAGGCGAAGGTGTATAGATCCACGCCTTGAGCACCGGGCAGATTCGGAAGCGTTCCAGTGCGGATGAGATAGCGCATTCCAGGAAGCGAGAAAGCGCTGTTTGCATCGATGAGATCCACGTACTTCCTGTTTGCTTTGGTGCTGTCCACGAGAGCTGGAATTGCGTTGAACTCGTCAAGGATCTTGCCGGGTCCATTGGGAGCATTGTAGAAGAAGAACACCACGAAGACGTCTACCAGGGACTCCACAGTGGACGAGTAGGTGACAATAACGGCAGCCTTAGGATCATAGTAGTCGGATACCAGGTTGTGTGTAGCGTTGATCAACGCTGCCTTCTTGTCCATGGTGTAGATCTTGACACCTCCCCACACTTGACCAATTGGATATGTCTGCATGACGAACTCAGTCACGATGGCGAATTGATTGCCGCCTCCCTTTAGCGCATAGAAGAGATCACTGTTCTGATTTCGGTTGGCGCGTGTAAGTTCTCCTGAAGCGGTGACTACTTGGTACTCGACGACATTGTCTGCAGTCATGCCCTAATAGATCGTGTTAGTACAGTATTGAATCGGGATGTTGCAGGTCTTACATATTCTGTGCTAAGAAAGCTGAGCCCACCGCCCAGAGTCAGGCCAGCAGCACCCACTACTCCTAGACGGCCAGAGACAACTGCTCGACCATAAGTATCCAGGACTTTCGCGACATCGATCCACTTGCAGCCAGGGCCGATGCGAGCATAGTTGTTCGAATCGAGGGTGGTTGTGGCCATGTCAGGGTGAGTTGCGATCAAGACGCCATCGCGAGTGCTGCTATAGCCCACGTTGGGGTTGTGACCACCACCTGTACAAGCACATCGGATTAGCTAGACTGGTCAACCAGCCATTGCAAACAGGCTTTCGTACCTTTGATGCCCCATGGTGCTGATGGATACTTGTTGAGTGTCACGACAGCGAACTGTATTTCTTCTGGAGTTTTCGGGAAGAACATGCACGCTGGCTTGTTGTCCGCGTTCGCGAGGGACCAGTAGTCGGTGAGGGTCTCGGTATAGGTGATGCCAATAGGCAGGTTTGAGATCTCGACAGCGCTATCGGCGACTTGCTTCGGATACTTGGCTTCCTTAAGAACAGGAAGTCCAGTGTCAGCAAAAGACTCACATGTGAAGATACTCAGCGATCTGAAAATACTCACCAGAGCCTTGCAAGCAGCTGTTGTATCCGCATTGGGAGCAGCTAGGCAGAGTGAGGCTGCAGAAGCCAGTAGACCCGCAAGTCGAAGAACGGCCATGGTAGACATACTGTCCAGCCCTGAGACTCCTAGCTTTGTTCTCGAAGGAGGTTAAGTATCAGTATGGTTTGAGATGAGCAAATCGACAATGATCAAGCATGAAGAGAAGGCATTAACTTATGCTTAACCTCAGTCCCAGTCGAGCAAACGATTCAACCATTGAGAGGTGAAGAACGAGGAGCGGGTGGCGCACTCCTACGCTTGGAAACATGGAGTTCTTCACACGGAACAGTGCCACTTGCAATAATGGTCTGGCTTTTGCCCGCAGTAGCCTTGTGTCTTGCCAGTAATCCAGCGGGCAGTCCCTGCAACAAGGCGAAAAGTATATCTGCGCGGGCTTTTCTGAGTGGCTGTTTCAATAGCGTTACATCCTGCGGAGTCTTGACTCTGGGGTGATCTGCGCCTATGGTACTCTTGGTGCACCGCAAACACATAAGGCTTCGTACACTACTGTATGTTTGCGAGAATCTTGGCCTCGGTGTCGACCTGTTGGCTGCCGTTTTCGATGTACACTCGCTTGTGAGGACCTTGAGCTGTAAGAGTGTGAACAACCGCACACCCTCTTGGAGTCGGTGGCGGCAGGATATATTATGAAGGACGAAAATTGCAACGGAGTTCCTCGCTTTGGCCATTTTGTTTCGAATCTCGCAGTCCCAGTCAAGTATCAGCTTACTCTGGCACTCCTCGACACTTAGTGCATACACCAGTCCGCTGATGGTCGTTCCTGGTCTGCTTGTCCTTCGTAGTGGCCAAATCGTGTGCCTCGGTCGACATGTGTGAGGTTGATGCGGTGCAGAAGTCCAGAGATCGACACGGTAGACTAAAGTGGCGTCTTCCCCATCACTCGGACTGCTCGCACCGGAACGCCCCTAGGGGCCAAGACGAACGCCTTATGGAAAGTTTCGAAGTCGTTGTGTTTGTGCCTGCTGTTGGATGATTCTTTTGTTTCTCATCACGCCAGTGCAAAAGTTGTGGTGCGAACACAGAAGGAGGGAGAAGCGGGAGTCTGTGCGCTGTTCCGCTCCTTCCATTTCGCTTGTTGACTTGGACTTCAACTTTCGTTCAATACGTCGGAGTAATCGGAAAATCATCAACCGGACGGGCACTGATGCATCTTACTCGTGCGGATGCTGCAGCGGCAACATGAGATGCTCAGAAAATGCACATACGTGCCTGGTACTGCTTGCTTGCGTCCACTCATCGACAGCAGATGCGCAATCCACGCCAGAGGACGAAGGTGTTTTCTAGCCTGCGGAACTGATACTTAGCAGGTAGTATACGACAAGAGATACTCGATACGGGCTTGCATGCGCTGCGGAGTCTGAGTTCTGAACTGCAACGTGATCAAACAGACTGGGTTCAAGAACTATGCAAGATGCGCTCAGCAATCCAGTGCAAGAGACGGCCATTCCTCAAACCAGTGACCTTACTTTCGACTCAAGGTGAAGATTCGCAAGGTCATTGGACTTCCGGTGTGTCTGATATGTTATATGGCGAGAATCGCATAGGCGAAACACGCTTTGTGTATCTCGCACTCCACTTGTCTACAAGGCTAGATGCTCGGACAGGACTCCAACCATCGGCGTGTGGCAGGCTGCAGGTTTTTCGCGCTTCTCGCTCTGGGTGATCCTAGTGCACTTGCAGATTGTTGTTTCGACAAGCAACGAACACCTTACATATGTTCACTCATGTTACACAGATTCGAGACCTGTCAGGATAAGCTCTCATTCGAGTCTAAGTTGACGCGAAAAGGCGGACTGTCACGGTCTCGCGTAGTCGACATTGATATAGCAAAGTATTGCTGACTATCTTTTCTATGCAGATCCATGGACTGGCTTGTTCTGTGCCACTTCTGAGTGGAGCTCAATATCACGCGAGCTACACGCCCAAACCTTGTTACTCAGCATTTCATCACCGAAACCTCTGCGCTCCTTCATCCTGCCAAAGAAAGCAGGACAAGCTCCATCTTACCGGTGGTTGCGCTTGTGAGCGAAGCTTGCGTCTCGACTCTCCACTTGGTGACCGAATTTGTCGGCAGACCCTCATGAATGGGAGCGCCTAGACCTGTGTAACAATGGAGAACTTCAGCAATCCCGACCCATTCGCCAACGATGAACGACTGCATGAAGAACATTCAGGACAATCTTCGATCGTCAACAACACAGACACCCATGATCATGCACTATCGCCAGCGACTGCAACAAGGACACGCAGCCGCAGCACAAACAGCAGGTTGAGTCGAAAGTCCAGCAACAAGCGTGCGCCAAGTACTGGCTCCACAAAAGACCATCCTCACCTAGACAAGTTCAAGACTGCTGTAGATGATGTGCAAACTGGAGTTGTCGACAAGGTCAAGACCTTCAGGCATAAGTTTCATCTCGATGGTGTCCACGCTCATGGCGTCACGAGGTTTCTAAACCCAACAACTATACGCATGAATGTGCGCTACCAGAGCGACTCAGACTCCAATGCAGATGATAAAGTACGGGAAGCGCAAGAGACTGCTCTGCTATGGAGAGCACGCGACAATCGAAAGGGACGAAACTCCATAGCTGTGCCGAGACTACCTGTCGAAGATGAGGACGAAGCCACTTTCCTGCCCTTACGGTATACGCCACGGATGAGTACGAAGGTCAGCGACATTGCACACAACCTGTACAAGATGGCGACCACGTTTCCTTACTGGGACATGAGTTTCTGGTCTGGATCATCGTACACGATCGGATCTGCGCTCTTCGTGGCAGATGGTGCTCTTGCATGGGGTCCTGTAGCATTTGGCGTCAACTTCGAATCATCGTCCGCAGACAAGCTCGGTGGCCCACTATGCTTCTTTATCGGTGCTCTCTTCTACCAAGTAGGCGCTGTCGCAGCGTACCTCGAAGCAGTAAACGATGGCTCCTTCCACGGCTCAGCGATGCGGAGACTCTTAGACGGCAACGAGGACGATTCGAAGAAATTGTTGGACGACAAAATCCATGACTTCTTTGGCCACGTCAAACCTCACAGACCGCATCACAATCCGAACACAAAGATGCCAGAGATCGATCCAGAAGCAGGATGGAAGACGAAAGAAGATCGCCTCCTTCGACCGGGGTCGATCTATCCCGATGGCAAACTGCCAGCACCACGACGAGGAGGTATCGATCTCGGTGGAGATGAAACGCAGCAAAGTACGTATGATACTTGGAGATGGTGGCCCACATGGAGAGCTCTGCGTGAGCACCATGTCTACGAGATCGGTTGGCTGGCTTGCACGATACAGCTCTTCGGTGTCACTCTGTACGGCATTACGGCAATCGTGATCCTTCCTGGGATCCTGACTTCTCTAAAACCATGGCAAGAACTCGGCGCTTTCTGGGTACCACAAGTTGTGGCGGCGCTTTGCTTCCTTATTGCGAGTCTGATGTTCATGTTCGAGACGCAAGAAAAGTGGTGGAAACCTGAACCGAAAGTGCTGGGGTGGTGGATCGGAGTGTGGTCTACTGCTGGTAGTATTGGATTCGAGCTTATTGCCTGCTTCGGGATCAAGGCATTAGCGAGTGGTGAGAAAGGGCACTGGGCAGAGTACCAGTCGGATCTTGCGACAGTATGGGGAAGTGCTTGCTACTTGATTGGAAGTTTCTTGCAGTGGTATGAGGCGCTGAACAAGAAGTCGATTGAGGAGTTGTTCAGCGAGCCCGGGGAGATGAAAAGCAGTATGGTTCATCCGATATGATACAGAGCTAATTCATCTTCCTTTTTGAGCAAGGATTTCACCGTCTGCGCGAAAGTCATCAATGGTACACATCACCGTCGCTCACAATCATTCGAAGTTATGGCCGTTGCTCTTGTTCAATGCACAGTTGCGTACTCAGAGTTCCGGACTTGCACCTCTACCGTTCTGTGTGGGCCGAAGAATCCTTGAGCGGGCGGCTGGAAGAATCCTGGAGCGGGCGGCTGTAGCAGACTGGAGCATCCTACGTGGAGCCTTGCCACCTGTGGTCTTGCGTGCTGTTTGCTTGGTGCGACCTGACGATTTCTTCGCCAGATTTTCCGCCTTCATTGCGAGAATCTCGGCCTTCTTTGCAGCCTCAGCCGCAGCTATCTCTTCGTCGTAGTGGAATCGGACTCTGGAGGGCTGCGACTTTCCACACTTGTGCAGCACACGTACAGCGTTCTCACGCAAGCCAAGCCCGGAGAAACCCAGTGTCTCTATCACTTCGTCCTTGGTCAAGGTTGAAAGCATGTCCTCGACTTCTTCTCCACTCGGCAACGTGCGCCAATCGTCCCAGTCTTTCGGCTGAGGATCGAGCCAGCCATGGTCCCATGGACGACATCCGCTATCGTAGCACTCCCGCTCATACTGCAGTCGCTTTATAGTCAACAGCATGCGTCCATCTTCTCTGGTCTTGAAGTACAAGGAGAACTTCTTTATCAACCCAACATTGAATGGGCCCAACATTTCCAGCCACTCAATCGTCTTGCTGTACTTGTAAACCTCCCAGTGGCCCTTGACCACCCAGCTGGTGTCGTCAATCCAGGCGCAGAACTGCACATGCCCGAGCCACATGGGAAGTACCTCGCTTCGAATCTGCTTTGAGACATGAGCAATTGCCGGAGGCTTCGCTGACTGCGGCCATTTGGAACCATAATTCGACCACTCATGGTCTTCTGCAGAGCCATATGGTATCCAGTATGCCTGACCGCCAGTTTCATCGTAGTCGTTATATACGTCGAAATTCTTCGTCAGCACCGGATCCACGGACCGCTTCACGGTTGACTCTGTCTCAAGCACAAATCCGTAAACACGGTTGCGAAGCTCCGCTGACAGCGACAAGAAGCTGAACCGAGACTTCGCTTCTGCCATCATTGGTTCTCTAAGTCACATATCAGCTTGGTGTGCCAGTACTGCAATGAGTTCCGGTGACACTAACTGTTCCATGATCTTTTGCCCCAAGAAGTCCCCTACGTGATCCACAATACCGTATAGAGCATCATCCTTCAACCATGGGAAGTGTCGACCAAGTTTGAGTGACAGATATCCCGTCACCTCGAAAGCGACGTCCTCTGCGGTGGGATACAGAGGGGCCTTGCCTCGAGGGTCGGCGTGCTCGGCAAAGGCTTTTCGAATAGTAGTCTGGACTTTTGATGCGATATCCTGTATCATGAGGGGTTTCATATGGATGAACTCGTTCCTGAGGCTCTTTACAACATGACTCTTTGCACCATCTGCTATTGGAGCAGCGACCTGCTTGATGGTGCGGTGATCATTGATCGACAGAAACTCGAGGTCTTGTCGTCTCAGACCTGGTGGCATGGCGGTCGAGTGCAGCTTGAAAGATGTGCTATTGTTGCGGTGAGGTCGAAGTGGACGTGAAGTCGAAGTTGGAGCTGGAGCCTAAACGCGGTGTACGATAAATTTCGCAACTTCTTGCGAGGCAGGCACGACCAGCTTCAGCTCACCTCAAGCAATCAACGCGACAAATGATACATTGCCATAGTCACAGCTTCAGTCATTCCCATCCCATATCCTGCTGCAGACACGATTGAACCTAGCATGAGCAAAATGTCATCCTCAAATTCTTGACTGCACTGCTGTAAGTCCTGGCACCTCAGTCCTCAACGTGCAAGATGCTGTTTGCTTGCGGGCCTCCTCTACTGTAAGCAGCACGCTCAGCCTCCCTGCGTCTGCTTCGGATTTCGCGGTTCATCCTTTCCAACCCTGCGACACGCGCCAAAGCAAGTGCTTCCCCTCATCGCTTCGTCGCTGAACCACCTGCAGCATTCTTCGCCTCCTCGTACGCTCTCATCCTCTCCCTCTGAGCCCTGCTACCACCCAACTTCGGCCCGCTTGGCGGAGGCTTCTCGCCTTTGGCAGTAACGGGTGCAGCGCGAGGCCCTCGCCGATTTTGGTCTTCCAGGCTTGCCAAGAACTCTGCCTTGAATGCTTCCGCTGCTGCCTCATCATTGTCAACGCCAGTATCGCTCGATACCTGCTTCGTTGTTGAGTTCTGGTCGTAATGTGGTACTTGACTTTCGCCAAGTATTTGCTCGACCATAGCCTCGCGAGCTAACTCGCTTGCATCCTTCTCTCGCTGACGACGAGGCGGCCTGTTGCTTGCTCGCCTGGTGTTGGGTCTTGACTTGTGATTTCGAGGTTGCTCATCCACGAACGCTTGTCTCACGACCGGCGCCGTATTTGAGATTGACTGCGCGCCTAGATCCTGGTTGTTGCTGACATCTAATTGTGTTATGGGTGCATTTGACGTGGTGGAACGGAGTTCAGCCAATTTCGAGTCTACATATGCCGTCCTGCGCTGTTAGCACTGACACTTGCAGTGAAGTAATATGGAATGGTTGATCATACAAATGTCTGTCTTCTACCACTTCCGCCTTTCCGGTTGGCTTCGTGAAGCGATCGTGGGCTGAGGCTTCATTTTCGTCCTTCTGGAATGGTACCAGCGCAGTCTCGACAATGGCAGTGCTTTCGATAGCTGGCTGAGCAGCGGCACTGGAGAATCCTATGCCATGCTTTCTCGCGATAGGCCGTCTCACGGTGGAGACGCGATTCATCGACTCCTCTTCGCTTTGATCGGCTGCTGTTTCCTGAGATTCGGGTCGCGCTGATTCATCCAGCTCATCAACGTTGCGCTTCCTGATCACTTTTCTTCGCTTATTCGCCCTGAAGACTACCTCCGGAGGTGTGACAGCATCACTGTCCGCCATGGCTCTCGCGCGAGTCCAGCAGGTTCGGTAGCCGTGGCACTGGATGTTGAAACGTGACACGATTATGGCGACTCGTTCATGGACTGAGCACTGAGCATGTCGATGCTGTCTTCACGCGACTCGGTAGAGGTGGAGCACGGAAAAGTGGCGCTTCTGCCAAGAACATCTATTCACTTCGGACTCCCTCTTGCACCTTCCTTCATATGCATCCTTCGCCTACATGAAAGTGACACCATATCACTGATCATTCGCCTGCATTATTACGCATCGGCGAAGTCTTTGCACAATTCGCTGCTGAAGCCGGGGACACGGACTTCGTGATGGCAATACTGAAGCTGATTTCTAATCAACAAAGAGCTCTCGGATAGCTTGTACCGCGTGGTCGGTCACGAAAGTCGGGCGAACATGGTAAGAGAGAGTGCCACACCATGGCTGTTAAGTATTCCTCATAGTCGCTACCATCTTCTGGGAAGCAAGCGTAGGTACCGTCAGCAGTCTCACATACTGTACATTCCTTATACCTACATCCCTGATACTCATCGTGGCTTTCCGTGCGACAATACGCAGGATGACGAACTATAACATTGATATCGTGAGCGACACGGTATGCCCTTGGTACGTGAGATCGATACTTCATCCGTTTATGAAGCAGCTACTGACCCAGTCTACAGGTGCTACGTCGGCAAGAACAGACTCGAGCTCGCCATCAAGCAGCACAAACAGACGAATCCAGACGATACATTCACCACGACATGGCATCCCTTCTATCTCAACCCAGATGCGCCAAAGAACGTCGATAAGCAGGAGTACTACGCAAAGAGATTCGGAGCTGAGAGGACGAAGGTGATGCAAGGTCATCTCGCGAGATTGGGCAAGCAAGTTGGCATAGACTTTGCCTTTGGCGGCAAGACCGGCAACACTCGAGACAGCCATCGCCTGATCCAGCTCGGCTTGACCAAAGGAAAAGAGCAGCAGACAAAGGTCGTTGAGTCACTGTTCAACTCGTACTTTGAGAACGAGGAGGATATAACCGATCGCGAGATCCTGATCGCGCGAGGTGTGAAGGCTGGCCTACCAGAGCAAGAAGTTCGCGACTGGCTGGAATCTGATAAGGGTGGCGCTGAGGTGGACAAAGAGGTTGCGAAGGCGCAGTCTGGATATATCTCTGGAGTGCCTAACTTCACCATCAATGGGCAGTATGAAGTGCAAGGAGCAGAAGAACCAGCGGCTTTCCTTCAGGTTTTTGGCGCTATCAAGGATCGCGGTGACGGAGGCGTGATCAGTAATGGTGGCAACAGCTGCTAAGCGCATTGATCAGCACAGATCTTGGTAGGGAGGATAGAGGTCGGGCAGCAGTCGAAAGCACTGCAGATCAGTGCATCGATGGGAGATAGGTTATCACCGGCAGTGTAGCTTCCAGGCATGGAAGCACAGGACCTGCTGTATGCTGCAGTAAGCAAGAGATGTTGTTTAGCTATTCTCGATTTATGATATGGGTGTTTGATCGGTTAGAGTTCAGTGGGTCTGCACGAATGTGTGCTAGCGGCCTTGAATCGTGACCTCGCATGTGAATAAATCTTCAACGATGATGAATAATCATACACGATTACATACCAATTCGATTACTGGCACCACCGAACGTGTGCGAGCATGACTAGTCTGAGCTCCATCCGCTCCCTGACGCTGGACTTGCCGCCTAGCTGCATACAATTCTGCCCAGGCAAACCGCACCTTTTCGTGGTAGGCACTTATTTCCTGCATGCACGATCCCAAGATGCCTCTGCCATGGAGAATGCAGAAATCAGCCAAGAAGCTCAGAAGCGCACAGGCAGCCTGATCCTATACGAGCTTTCACGAGAGAATAATATGTAGGTAAGCATTACTGCATTTCCTCCATACTGTTCTTCCGCAACGACAACAAGAACCTGGACCTTGTTGACGTGCCATTCAATCCAGCACCGAGGTATCCACCACAGCCACGGACTTTGCGATTCTCGACATACAGTGGACACTACACCCCGATGGACTGGGCGATCTACTCGCTGTTGCGACATCAACAGGGTTACTTGCATTCTACCGGCTACAAATTTCTGATATGACACAACAGACTGAGCTGGTCTTATCATCTGTACATCAGATCACCGAAGACAAGACACTGGTGCTGTCACTCACGTGGCATCCGGTCCAGCCCAATGTTCTCGCGTTGACGCTGTCCGATGGAAGAGTTTGTCTATGTACGAGCTCTGGTAACACAGATGCTGTACTCTGGAGCCAGGACTCTGTGATTGAGCTGCAGGATATTCACGAGCATGAGCTCGAAGCGTGGATCATGAGCTTCACGCCAGATACTGCGAAAGTGCTATCTGGTGGTGATGACATGATACTGCAGTGTTCCCACATGTCGGCTGAGTCTGAAGAGCATGTGAGGCTATGGCAGGATCGTAAACTTCACCAGGCTGGAGTCACTGCTATCTTGCCGCTATCAGATACGCTCGTGGTGACTGGAAGCTACGATGACCACATTCGACTGTTATCGGTGCCTGAAGTTGGTAGGAGGAAGGTTCTTGCAGAGCTAAATCTAGGAGGTGGTGTCTGGCGCCTCAAACTTCTGTCACCAACTTCACAGCCGAATGGCTTTGCTGATAACGAGTCAGAGTCAGCTTCGGCAGTGTCAGCCTTACGGAGTATGACAAGGTATGCTTCCTTCTTCACCCACACCCTCCTTGCCCTGTGTTCGAGACAACTCTCGCGTGCTGCGGCTGCGGCTGTCCGTCAATCCACCACACCGGGCAAATAGCTCGCGCTCAGCCTCAGCTGCCCTGATATAGCTATTGCTCATGCCACTCTCGTGCAACCTTTGCAGCCTTATGACGCCATCTGACCTTATCTCAGCTTCGTACTACTATGCAGCTGCATGCACGCCGGAACCCGCATCGTGAAGATGATACGAGAGGAAGATGACTGGAGCTTTCATGTGCTCGCCAAATTCGAAGAGCATCAAAGCATGAACTACGGGAGCGATGTGCAGCCTGGTGATCACAGCTTGCGGAAGAGAATCGTTAGCACAAGTTTCTACGATAAACGCATGTGCCTGTGGACTGTGGATGTTGAGCGAGTGTATGCGCTGATATAAATGATGGTGGTATTAGACAGTATCTGAACGATAGTCTTCAAGTCGTATTGGTTTTGCTCCAGCTCGACCGGAGCTCACAATGTATCCCGTTACTCGTGTTCCTGAGGCTCTCCGCGTCTGGAAATGGTCGTCGTGTCAATTGGACTGTGGTATTGCCCATCTCCAAACGCCTAGAGTCTACCCCTATGCCATGCAATATGAAAGCTTCTTGGAGCGTTGAACGTGTGGTGTACTAGTGAGAGCTGTGTCCTGCGCAGCACTGTTGATGTGTTCGTCGGGCAGCCTAGTGGTGTCGTTCGACTCGGCTGTCGACAGGGGCTGGGGTCTGTAGTAATAGAAGGTTACCTCTGAGACCTCATGGCTCTCCAGGTCCGCTAACCTTGATCTGTGGCATTGGAGGTGGAGGAGTGCCATTCTCATTATTGACTGCTCGTCTCCACTTGAGCACTGGTATACGTTTGTCTCCCTGCTGTTCGTCAGTCTCTTCACTAATATCGCTCTTCGTTCGTCGGCTCGCGTACCTTGACTTCTGTCGGCTCTTCACTGCCAAGCACCAGGACTTGGCCATCCTCCTCGAATCGATGTGTCCGAACCTGAATGTCACCAATCCAGCCTGGCAAGCTACAACACTGGAAGGTATGCCGTAGTATCTCTTCCCGACCTTGACCCTCGTTCGTAATGTAGTATGGCCCGCAGTACGCGAAGCATCGCTTTCCAGCTTCTGCCCATTGAGGCTCTTCTCCTTCTCCACGCTTGAAGCTTTGTTGACCAGGTATCAGCATCTGCGCTGACATGTACCCATCTGGAGTGTACATGATGAACCCAGTGACATTCTTGGTCATAGGATACGTCAGCCGCTGAGTCGAAGAGTTCGGCGTTGGATAGGCAATGTATGATTCGAGCTTCCACGCGCCAATGAGCCTTTGCCGTAGTGACATCTCTGGAGGAGGCGTTGGAGTCGGTTCGCGTGCGTAAAGGCCCTCGTTCAGGTCATCATAGCTCGTGCCAACATCCGACATTAGCGAATCTTTTCTCTCTACAGCAGCAGTGGGTGAAGCCGAGCCCAATAGGTAAGGCGTAGAGTATGTCGCGAGCTTATTCGTGTAAATGCTCTGTGAAGATGGTCTTCGATATGGCTCGGGTCGAAATGATGTGTCAGGCGATGGAGCTCGAAAGCTCAGTTTCTGAGGTGAAACTATAACCTGTGTAGGAGACGAGACTTCTCTTTGAACCTCCATGGGTCCTCGAGTCCTAGACCTTGAACGAGCTTTCTTGGTAGGTAAGAATTTGGGCACTTGAAGATACTGTGTAGTGGTAGTCGTGTGCATAGTAGCTTCTGTCACCAATGCAGCAGATTTGATGTCCTAGAGGATGTACAGTAGTGATATGAACGCAGCATGAAGTGTGATAGGTTCGCAAGTAGAGATCTACAAGAGAGAGCAACACACCTGATATGGAGGGCATGGTCATAGTATGTATGACGGGATGAGCTGGTGACCTGTGCGCTCCACGCTGGGCTACAGCACAACAGCCAGCCCATCAGACCGCCAGACAGCCAGTTGGGTCTGACCTCGCGAGGTTTCAGCTCGTGCTTTCTCTCGCACGATGAGGTCGCCCATATGCGCACAACCATGCACCATGCAGAGCTGTTGGGTCCAAGCTTTGGAGATAGTGCCGAGGAGCCGCACTTAGGCACGGATATGTAGGCCATTCTCAAAAGTCCGATGGACACAGAGGCTTGATGATGGCGGAGTCGATGGGCGCCTCTGCAAGGCATGCATGGCCTCTCCGCTTTGGGCGTTGGATGTATTGAATCGGCGGAAAGATGGCCCACTCTGTAGGCCTTACACATGCGCCGCTGCCATCAGTGGTTGTAAATGTATCTTGACCTTGCGGGAGTGGTGAGGCGGCTAGAGTGCCTGTTCTGATGATGGTGATTCATCTCTGTCACGGAATGCATCATGCCTGCGCTGCTGCTACATTCCCAGGAGCTGCGATGAGGGATCTCGCGCCATGTGCTCTTGCTGCTGTGCGCCGCTGTCACGCCCCGCTGATCGATTTCATGTCTTGAAGACGATGATTTCCCTCGAAAGAGCTCTCTGAACTTGGCACCCCGGCCACATATGTGGATATTTATAGCTCTTCCGTTGACGCAACAGCCGATGGCGCTTACCCCCTTTCAGCCTCTGCAGACATACTACTCCTTGTCGACTTGCGTTTGGAGACGAAACATTCGTTTTTGACAAGAGCATGTCTGAGACTCCTACAGAGCATATGCCATTCGCCCATTCTTCAGCAGGTTTGGACGCTGGGGAACCGCTTGCTGCCAACGCAATATGGGCAATCGCCGTCATCGATTGAGTTGGAAATCTCCTCTCCGGACTTCAAATCATCCTGCGAATCCTGGCAATACACCCTTGCATCTTCTTTGGCGATACCAGTGATCGGGATGCCCAGATGGCAGCCAAGAGTGGAGATCAATATCCTTTGGTGATGAGCGTCATTACCTATCTGCCACTTGCGCTGACAAAGAGACGAATTGTTGTCGGCGAGCTTATCGCTACGGATGTCGTGCCGGAAGAAATGAAGCGGTCATTTGCAACCTCATGGCGAAGAATTCGCGTCCGAGGTGGTATAGTAACATGCCAATGCTCGGAAGCATGGAACGAAGACTGAGCAGGAATGCTGATGATTGCACAGCAGTAGGAAGTCCAAGAATTTGATCACCAGTACCGAACTTCAGTCACAGAATCACTGGCATTTGTAAGAAGACAGTCCAGAAATGCGTGTAGGAGATGGCCTGCTCACGTGTCGTGTGTATTGCGTCCTTGATCGACTTTCACAAGACAAACAGCCAGGTTTTCTTCTTTCTTCTGCATGGAAGCCTGGCCGGTATCGGATAGCCAATGGCCTCTTCGTGGCAAAAGCTATATGGCAGAAGACAGCCTGATTACCCTCACAACCTGCAACTACCTGCCTCAGAACATCGGCCGTGCACTAGCAAGTGCACTGACAAGAGAGTACCTCACTTCAACACCATGTACTGTCTGCTCCGTGGCGCCTGAAACAGAGGCAGGACGCCTGGAACACACACTGAACCAGAATACAGCTCGTCAGCAAGGTCTGAAGTCGCTCGCTGATTTGTTTGCTGGTTGAGACCAGAAGTGGACGAGTCCACGCTGCTTCTATGGGAGGGCAGCGTGGTCAGAAGCTGACGAAGTCACAGACATTGGCTTGTAGCAATGCTGAGATATTGTCCTCGAATGCGGCCGAGTTTCACTTTCCATTTCATTGCTAAGTCATGGCAACAAGCGATTACTCGGGCCAGAATACTGAAAGGCATTCATGTACTCAAGGTACCCTATGCACTGCTTCGCCAGTGAGGGACGCTCATTCGTTAGAGCTCCCGTCTTGGCCTGCAGGATTGCAGAAGACGACGTTCTAGCCATCCACCCACACGAATCAGCTTCTTAACAAGGCGCCATACATCTCGAAGGAGACAATGGAAAGATAACCATATGTAGCCACGTGGACTTAGGGCCAGTGAGCGTTGCAGGACCCATCGCCTATACCGTCCAACCTTTCTACTTTCGATTAAACGCCTCTTTCTAAGCACAATGGCCAGACTGTGCAGAGTCTACAAAAACTCCTCGACCTGTCCGAACGTCCAATTCTCAGACAACAAGCCCTTACAAGAAGCAGACGTCGTTACTTCGAATAGAATGCTTCGCTCAATTCTCCACCTGCTCATAGCTCTGGTCCTATAGCTCTCCAGCATCACCCAAGGTGAAGCAGCAGTAACACCCGTACTTGAGGAACGCACCGATTCAGTGTGTTCACAACGTGAGAACGATACCCGATCTGAATATGATGACAAGACAGTTGAACGCTAACACAAATATTCACCTCAGAACCATTTAAGACCCTAGTACCTCTTCTCCAAAACGACGCAAAAGTGCAACGATTTTGTCGCTCGGTCAGAGGAGGGGGAGCCTCCAGAGGAGGACGTGGCGGATACTCGAATTGCCCGTCACGACTCCAATTCCTCGGCCAACGAGCTGTGAGGCAGTTCTGCGACTGCATTGCCGGTGATTGTGCCATGGAGTTAGAGGCTTGCAGCACCGATGCAGACTGCGTAAGTCTGGATAAAGCGTTGTTTACGGAAGCTCATAGCTAACGATATACAGTGCGAAGCCCTCACATGTCTTACCGGCTCATTTAGAGGTGGTCTCTGTGGGATGCAGATGGGTAAAGCGAGAAGAAGCTCGCGCCGTTCGGGGCGCTGACAGCCTCTCGATGAGTCTGCAAGATGAGCCAAATCAATCCAGCTATTCACTATCATCACCACCCGCGCCCTCAAATGGCATGAACATGGTCAAGGATTAACTGGAATTACCTTCATATATAGCCCGGCTTATGGCTAACTAACAGTCGTCATTGGTGCAGTGGCAAGACCGTAAGTCGTTCCTGAACAGGAGTGCTAACGAATCGCAAGGCAAACACAATTGGTCAGGACATCTCTGTGATGTGCACCGCGGTACACGGCCCGCATGAGCACTAAAGTGGTGGCGATTGTTTTGCTCCATCGCACAATCTTTCTTCTCCTATTTGCTAGATTCAATTAACTCCTCGCAATTAGCAAGTCGATATGACCTACACATACATTCCCGAACATCGCACTCTGAACAGCTCGGTATTAGCTCACTGGTCAAGTCGTAAGTCGTTCTTGATGAGAATGCTAGCCAAGTCCGAGGTCGAGGTCGAGGTTCAGCTAACACCTTTGAAGGCGTTGTGGTCTCTACGTCCCCAGAAGTGAAGGTGTGATAGTGCCGATTGTTTTGCTATACCAGGTTCTCTTTTGCGTTGGAGCAGATGCTGGCATCAATCTGAAAGTGTCTCCATCTCCTCAATGCTCCGGAACTCAAATCTGGCTGCGACCCCACGAGCGTAGCCGAAGAGCACGACTGGAGAAGAAGTGCCCGATAATATATGTCCATCTACTCACTGTCATCATCCCCAGCCAATGGCACTTGCATCCTCTTCTCATCCCTCAACGCTTCAACCGCATACTCAACTCCAGCTTGCACCACTTTCCTCTCCTTCTTACTCCCAGCAACCTCACTTTCCAGTGCAATAAAACTTTCCAGAAACCAATCCAGTCCCTTAACCATATCCGGCACAGCATGCGCTTGAGCAAAACACTCTTCAACTTGCTTACCAAAAGCCTCTTTTCCGTATTTCCTCCTCAAATTCAGGAAGAGAGTGGTAATGAGGACTTCCGCGAAGATCTTAGCTTTCACGCTCAATCCCATGAAAGGGAGAGGTTTGAGGATCGTGATGCGTAAGTGGTTTTCGCTGACCATCGTGGCGTAGAGTTTCGCGATGTTGTACAGACTCCGGACAGTCATTTCTTCTCCTTCATCATCATCGTCTATACGGCGATATACGTCGAACAACGCGAATTGCCATGCCTTGGCCATATGGTGTCCAGAACAGAATTTCAAGGCTTCGAGAGTGTAGAAATGGTTGTAGACTGGTTCGGCTGAGACGCAATGTAATAGCACTCTGGGGATTTCGAGTTGCTGTTTGTTTTTGAGGTTAAGCTTTTGAAGACGAAGATGTGCGTGTGTGGGGTCCACAGCGCCCATTACTGAGATGAAGATTGCGCGGCGAATATCGGTGTTCATGCCTTGGGCTCGGGCGAGGGTGTCGAGATTGACTTCGTTTGGGTCGGCATCGGAATCGTCGTTCTGGGGTTCTGGGACTACTTCCGAGGTCGTTGTAGGAGTGGTGTTGTTGTTCGCCATCTTCGCAGGATCACGCCAGGAAGCACCCACGAGCCACCATTTGCCTTTCTTCTCTGAATCGCGGATATCCGCTAAACTGATACGTAGCGCTTCAGCAGTCTTCTGATTCTTGATCTGGCCTAGAGTTTTCTTGATGCGGGTTGTGTGTTCTACACTGCTTACCGAACCTGCACCTCCGGTCGTCATGCGATTGTTCTTTAGATTATTAATAGTTTCAATCATGAATTTCGTTCTTACGCTGACATTCTCTTGTCCACCGGCTTTGTTGATCGCTCGTTGAAGGAGGAGGACAATATCTTTCAGCGCAGTGGGATCATCTTGTCGCAATTGCTGTCCGGAGATTCGGATGATACGCAACAGTAACTCGGTGTTACTTTCCGAAAAGTTCTCAAGCAAAATCCGGATGTAATCGAAGATGACTTCGCACCCGATCGCCTGTAAAGTGTAGAGATTGGAGAGAAAAGCTAGGATGTTCAGAGTTTGCTTCTCTTCTGAGTCTCTCGCATGATATTCGTCGAACGCGTTCACCATCGCTTCGAGGAGTTGTGCGCCAAAGTCTGCTCCTGTTGTGCGGTAGACTGCTGTCGCGAAGCCAGCAAGAAGGATCATTTCATTGTCTGTGAGGGCGGAACGATCACATCCGCGGTTCTTGAAAAGTTCGATAAGGACTGAGGTTACATGTCCTCTAGCGTTCTTAGTGTAGATGTCCTGTACAGCTGCCAGAATTGAGAGCATATTGGCTTCCGAGAGCTTGTTCATTTGTCCGTTCAGTTGTCGCTGGAGCTGTTTCAGTAGTTCTTCATCTCCAGAAGCCGCTTTTCGCATTGAAGGAGGAACGTATTTTCCTGCAGCTGGTGTTGCAGATGTGGCGGCATTTTTGACAGCCGGCGCAACATATGAGTTCTCCCTTTCGCGTGGTGTCTCATCGTCGTCCCCGTCGAGATCATCGTCTGAAAGCTCGTCCTCGGAGAACGGGTTCTCGATCATCTCCTCGCCGCTGCCGTTGTCAACCTCGTCGTCCGTACCATCCTCAGATGCAGCAAAGGAATCGTCGTCGCTTGTTGCTGAAACGTCCTCGCTCTCCACCTCTACCGCGACTGGTTTCGTCACTTTCTTCTTCGTCTCTGCCTTCCGCCTCTTCTGCTTCAACCAATCCTCGTCTTCTGGAGCCGCTCGCTTTTTGCCTGATATTGGAAATCCATCCTCGTCCTCCGAGCTGAGCCCACCGCCCACAAGCCAGTCCAGTTCGTCGTCTCCCACTTTCTTCTTGCTCTTCCCTCGCATTCCCAGCTTCTTCTCCAGAGCGCGAATTTCAGCATCATCGTCGTCCAGTTTCGCTCTTACAGCTCTGGGGACTTTGGCGGCTATTGGATAATCGTCCTCGATCTCCTCTTCGCCTTCACTGCCATCATCGCTCTCCTCGCCATCGGAATCTTCGAGGTCATCTTCATCCTCGCTCTCGGATACCTTGCTCTCTATCTTCTTCGGCGCAGACTTTCGTGGTGCATCCGGAGTCCTCGCAGAGGGCTTGTATGGCTTCAGAATAGGCCTATTATCATGCCTGATAGCATGCGCCTTCCTCTCTTCCACCGTTGGTCTCGAATGTGTCTGCCTCTTTTTGTCTGTTCTTTCCGCTTTTCTCTTCTCCTTCCTCGTCTGTTGGTGGTTGCGCTTTCCTATTCTGCCATCGGACACTTTCTCCAGCTGCCGATGCCGAAGGATATTGGGCAGCTTGGGGCCACCATATGTCGAGCGACTCATCGTTCGAAGGAAGAGAGTTGGAGCGACATGAGAAGAGCTCTTGAAGAGAAAGTGAAAGTTGAAGCGGAATCACTCCGATTTTGCCCCACTCACTCTTCGCGATATGATATGGACCACAGACGACACTCTTTGCTAGTCTATACAGTACAACAACATGGCCGCTTCACATTTGAGCAACGATGAGGTATACATCTTGCTCCCTGATATGTCATATACCAGACTAACCATCGTATCACATGATGTGCAGTTCTTCAGCTCCCTCACCAGCCTCATCTCCACAACACAACAAAAAGGCCACGGATCCGTCTATCTCACACAAAAACGATGTCCGTACTTCCTCCCACACCCTCTCTACAACATCTCTGACATACAGAAACAGTAACATACGGCTCCGACATCTCAAACCATCTCGCTCCTCCCAAAAATCCTCTACCCTTAATCGTACGAGCCACCGATGGGAAATCCAACAGTAAAGAGAAAGGCACAGACGGCAAAAGAGAAAAGAACAAGAACAAAGTGAGATTGTCTACGATAGTACAGCCGGATGATCTGGAAGCTTTCTTTACGAGATATGCGGACGTGTGTAAAGCTGGGATGCAGAGTTTGAAGAAGAGAGATCGGAGTAAGAGGAAGAAGGTTAAGAAGGTGAAGAAGGAGACTTGAGGGAGGAGGAGAGATGGGAGAGAAGGACTGGAGAAGCGATGATGTGCTGAGGTCTAAGGGACGAGAAGTCAGACCAGGACTGGATCGAAAGAACATGAGTGCGGGACTATTATGCTCGTGCCTGGAAGGGGCTGGAGCGTAATATACGTGTCGCATCTGTGGCATATCACAACATCACTATCATCGAAGACAGAGTCGCGTGACCACACGTCGCTGTGACGACTTGGAGAACGGAGCCGGAAACGAGAGCCATGACAGCGAATGAATATAACGACAATCTCAATACTCTGAACCCGAAAAGCCCAAACTCCAATGAGCGATTTTCGAGGCCGTGTGCAATAGTTCGACAGTGCTCTCGATGGCAATACAATTTGCATGCCAGGCAAGACTTATTGGACCTATTTGTCTTCATTGCAAAGACCAACAAGCTGAAGTTTGAACGTAGTGCTTGGGTGTCCTGACACGCTACGCCAAAACACACCGTACCAAAGTCTTCGGCCATGGCATCTCCATCGACCTCCCAACAAGCCGCGTCCTTGACCTGCCTCGAACCGCTCACTCTGGAACACTAGCACTACCTCTCGCTTCCCTGCAATGGTAGGACCACATGCCCTCGAGAGCAGATTCTCCTCGTTGACTTGCGCTCTGTTGGGGTCGTACTTGCGTGTGCTGTTGAAATTGAAGGTGATTTACTGGTAAATCTCCCACAGCAGGTGGTCGACGCCTCCGAGATCACCCAGATCACTCAGTCGGAAATTTCATGGTCGACGTCTTGTGGGAGATCTGTCTCTTGCTGATATTGAAGAGTCTGTCGATGAATGTGGTCCCTCTTCGAAGGACACCTTGCAAGGTGAAGTCATACTTGTTGCGTACAAGTGGCTCGACAGTGCCGATGAACACCGCATTTTTCCCATTCCTTTCACTGCAGCGCCGAACCGCGGGTGGGCGGCGATTGTGCCGAATTGTCGAAGTGACTGCTCGTCGCAGAGCAGGACAGAGACATACTTGAAGCAGGTCTCGTGGAACGTGATGGTTACGGTCGTACCACTCGAGGGAGCCACCGACGACAACAACGTCAATTCGAGGATCGTTCAATAGGTGTGTGAAAGCTGAATATATAACATGCGCGTTTGTGAGTGTATACGGATTGGAGTAATGCTTGAGATGCTGGGCTGATTGCGAGGGAGCAGAGATTGATATCAGTCCTGCAAGACTTGGTCTGCTTGACAGCAAACAGATGGATGTCTTGGAGCTGCGACGAGAAGATGCTTGTCTCTTGTTACGATTGCTGGACAGTACGACAAACAACGGAAAGACCGAGACTTCTGTCTCAGTACATCGAGAGCAAAGCACTCGCCGAACAAAGGACGAAGAATTTGCTCTTCATCGAAGTACCGAGTCGAGCGTACAGCAGCGAGAGAAATAGCGCCGACAGCCTTTTCCGAGTACCAACTTCATGAGCGCCTTCATTGCACTGACTTCTGAGGCGCTTAATCCTTGCACTGACACCGTCAGCCACCAGTCAGCTTTGCACTACCCAAATGACGTCTGACACCTCAGCTGAACATAAGGCAACAGCTATGCTTCTCAAAACGGTCAACAAGAGGCGAGTGCTGCAGGCTCACGCTGATCAAACACTCAGCGGCGATAGTTACGGGCGCACCTTTCGAGTCTGGACTTCTACACTCTTGACTCAACAGCTTGTTCCAAAGAGAGCATTCCACAGAATGGATCTATTATCTTGGACACTCCTGGCAATAGCATCCCAGACATTAGCATCCTACGAGCACAGCCCGTCCTTACCATCGCCATCTCTCCTCCCATACGCATCCCCAGACACCCTCCCATCCCTCCTCGAATCAGCTTGCCACCCACAAGACCCAAATATCATCGAGCAAATTCGAAACTCCATGGCACTGTACCCTCTGATCATTGACAGCAAAGCCTTCTCATCTCTATCACTCATCTTTACCGACGACATCCAAGCAAACTACAGTACTGGCCTTGGTGTCCTGACAGGCATAAACAACGTGACAGCAACGTTGCAGACCAGTCTGGAGAAGTTCAGCAAGCAACATCAGCTCGGGACTCAAGTTATCTTAGTGCGGCCTGGAGCAGGAAATCTTGCGAGGAGTGTGACATGTTATCGTGCTGCACACTTCGAGAAGGGTGAGGTTGAAGCAGTAGGAATGGTAAGACGGCTTACGTACAGCTCGTTTGCTACTTGCTGATCGGTACGGCTAGGAACTCTACGCTTTTGGTTATTATGACGATGAGTGGCATCTCGATAAGAAGAACGGAGTTTGGAGAATCTATCAGCGGAGTTTGACATATCTTGGTCCTCTTGTTGGAGATGTCTCGGTCTTCTCGTGAAATAGAATCTATGGCCGGCTGACGATTTCAGTGTTGCGGATGATCGCGGAGGTTGCGGTTGCCTTGTGTCGAGCGCTGCACGCGTTGGCGTTCACGTTCCTCCTTCGCGATTTCGGAGGACTTTATAGCATTCTGGCCTGCACTTGGTCTGTCGCCACCCACGCCACCAGGTAGTCCGCGGCTGACGTTATAAGCAAGTGCTTCGATCACCAGTGTGCGTAACTCGCCGTCTTCCTTTAAGTCTTCTGCCGCAAGACGAGAGCGCTCCTCCTTGTTAAGGTCTCTACGGCGCATGGATCTGATCTCTTCTATAATGTGTAGAAGCACGTCTTCTGGGCATTTGGTCCTAGGTGCGCCATGTGTAGCAGAGTCGCGCACATATCGACGAGTCACATCTTGACAACCATCGGCAGAGAAGCCTATACAGTATGAGAGCTTCTTTGCCCAGCCTGCGACAGTAGGGCGTCAGCTATGAGGGTGGTCGCTCTCGATACACAAGCACTTACCTTGGGTATAGAGCAATGGAACGTTCCATGCACCTTCGCAGACATCTACATGTACCCACTTCCTACGGTGTTCACTGTACACCCCTGTCCATAAGTAATCTTCGCCGTTCCAGATCCATCTTACACGGCTTCCGAGCACTCGACAGAGCATTGTAAAGCATGTGACCCACTCGCCCGCGCGGCCTCGACGAGTTCGTAGCAGAACGAAAGCATCGTTGTATCGGGGGAATCGCACAAAATTCTGGCATGACTGAGAGTCAGGAGTTAGTGGTGCCGTGCCATCATGCACATCATGCTCTAAGAATGATAGTATACTTACAGTGTTCGCACACTGGTAAAGCTCAACTCGACTCGCCGAGCATGCTTGTTCTTCGGGCGTTGGTGCAACCATTCCTCTGCCTGTTGTTACTCCATGACATGTCGAGCATTTAGGATTATTGGTCCATTCGAAGAAGTCATTTTTGAACCATCTCATCAAAGCGCGGATCACACAATCCTGATAACCCCAGGCCGATTCGCAGCTAAGGGACGCTGCTTCAGCTGTGTAGAGATCGCACTCCTCCTGTGCTTCGTCGTACAGACGTTGAAGCGGAATTGAGGCAAGAGCTTCGTCCAGTTGTGCAGTATCTTCCCATTTGCATGGTGTGTTCGATAGCGCTACAAGCATGTTTCGCATTCGCATAGATTGCGTATCAGTAGGTGCTACCGGTATCAGTGGAGTATTCAGCCGAAGATATGATGGCAGCGAAGTAAGTCGATCATGCGTGCCAATAGCGTCTGCGTTAGCCCGTACATCGAAAGTTGATCGCGGGTCGTCCACATCAGCTGGCCCTTCTAGATCTGGCCGCGACTGCTTGATATGTGCGCGGAGGGCCTCCTTGCGCTTTCTCGACCACATAACACGAAACTGCTGGGCGATCTCAGTTGTCCAGCTGTCTGGTAGAGCCGCGAATGCCGGGCTAGGAACAGATTTGCGACTGGCAACAGGTACAGTAGGCTTCTCAGGAGACATGACCGGATGCGGCCCCATGCCGTTGGACTGAACAGACCGCACACCGAGTGGGTTCTTGGAGAAGCTGAGTCTGATACCTCCTTTGATACTATTATGGAGCGGATGTCCATATAGCTTATGCAGTGCCTTGGTAGCAAAGCTGACATCTTCAAACTCCACGAAGCACATAGGTCCGTTAGCCTTGGTTCGGAAGCACAGTCTCTTATAGCCACGAACATCGGAAAAGAGCGATTTCAATTCGTCCTCCGAGGTATCAATCGGCAGATTGCCAACGTAGAGCGTGCTGCATGGAGGGTTCTGATCTGCTGTATTCATCGGTGTTTCAAATGCCTTCGGAATATGCTGGGGCGTAACCACAGTCGGAGACACCGCTGCCTTATCAGAAACCTGACAATGGCCGAAGTTGACAGTGAAGTTCATCCCAGCATCAAAGCTTTTCTGGACATCTCTCAACATCTGGTACGCTGGAACCAGTAATGCTGTTCCAGTTTCAGGACTGCCTGCGATGATATGGCCTTCGATATATTCCGTTTCCGTGTTGATCACCGCAGAGCCACAATCGCCAACCTCAAGCGTGCCCTCCAGGTGGACGGTCCATAGCTCCTGTGAAGTTTGGCCGCCAGGAAGCGTCATGAAACATGGTGTTCCTGATATGGCGCCAAACCTTGCTTTCCTGGAGCCTGTATAGGCTACAACGTGCCCGTCAAGTGGACCGCTATCGGACACGCCTCGCGGCGTTACGCTGTGATACGTACATGCTGAGTTACCTGACGAGTTCTCGTTTCGAAGTCTCGGGTCGCTCTCATTAGCCCTCATCAAGCAATAGTCAAGCTGGCCACTTTCACCGGTCGTGGAGGCGAATGAGACATCCTTTGGCTCATAGTAGATGTCTCGAACAGATCCGTAAGTGACATGCTTAGTCTCATCAAGCAAGATCGGCCATGTTTTGGTTGATGTGCCGTAGCTGGACGCATCAGATGCTCTTGGTTTCGTTTCAGACATGTCATCTGCATCATCTACGAAATCGAACTCCAACATGTCATCTTATTCCATGGGTGTGAATGCAGATTGATCATTGGTCCCGTCAATGAAGGCATGAGCGACTGTGGTGAGATAAGTCGCGACACCAGATTCCATCACAGCTCCGATCGTGGCAGGCGTTAGCGCCGGCGATGCATGCGACTTCTTGACCAAGATCTTTTGACCCATTGGGTTTGGACAACTGGGGACAGAGTATGCTGGAGGATCCTCGACGTGAACATCATCTGGCGCAGTAAGCTGTTTTAGTTGATCTAAGTGTGGTGGCCGTGTGCAGTCGCCGGTCCTGAAGCCTGGATATCGTACTATAATGCCGCTTTCGTCAATCTCATTCCTGATTGCCTTTCGCGCTTTGACGTCTCTGCTGCAGAAGAATATGGTAGGATTCGCTGTCGTCGCCGAGCGCCCTACCATATACGCCGACCAGATAACTGTGGCGGTAACGATCTCGCCGTGAGTCTCCAGGTGTGTCTTGATCTCGCCTGCCAGCTGGACATATTGCTTCTGAGCCGCGCCTCGCATCTGCCAACACTGGCATTTTCCAAGGTTCCGATGAAATAGTCCTATGGATTCCTCTGGGTCTGGCCACGATGGAGCGAGCTTGTCCTTCGGTGTTCTGCCGACCACGACTCGCATGAAGCTGAGCGTGGAAGTGGCAGTGCTCATTGCGTCGACGGCTTCAAGGCCATAGCAATGACAGGAGAGTGTCGCGGTACAGATATCTGCACAACATCGTTATCAGTGTGGGTGGATAGCTGTGATCCTGCGAAGCGCCGCGTTGACAGCGCAGCACAGCCACCACCGGTGATACGACGTGCATCGCGCCCATGCGTACGCGCCTGGCATGATGGCCATGCTGAGATATCGGAACAAAGACTGAGGTCGAGCAGAAAGATGGAAGATGGACATAAACATGAGACCAAACGAGAACAAGAACGCGTTGCTCGCAACCTCAGTCCCCTTGGTCGCGACTGCCCCAGTTTCAATTGCCGCCAAAAGCCGCCTCATTGAACTGCTCCGGGCTACAAAGATACCTCCTCACGACTTACCTGACTCTTATTTCGAGTACTACACACACCAATGTGATTCTTTCTCAGTTGAGCAGAGCGGCTTTTTTTCAGACGATGATGCTCCACATGTCAAAACACATCAAGATGTCGCAGATTTAGCCTCAAGTCTCGTTGCCAGATCACCGACATGGGACGAAGTGTTTAAGCAACTCAAGACAGCGACACTCGACGAGGCAAAGACCTCAATCAATTGGGCAGCGAGAGTGCTCACCATGATAGACATTGAGGTCCTACAGTGCGAGTTCTCGTCTCGCAAACCACTGCTCTGGGGGAGTCGCTCGCTGCGGAACTTCCTGGTAGATGTATTTACACCAACGGGACAAGATCATGTTCAAATTCGGCTCGAGAAGGTGTTCAATGCCCGCAATCTGGAACGGCTTGCTGGCATCTCAATCGAGTGGACCAATGATCTGTCCAGCCATCTCAGTCTCCGAGACGACGACACAAAAGTCTTGCTCTTCCACCATGCTTCCTTCTTGGAGAACACTCGAATGTGAGACCAAACACTTCCACCTCCGGTCCAGCCGCTAATATGATACATCAGCGACATCTTCCCTCCCAAACTTCTTCAAGAGACCTTACAAACCCTCGCCCTCCTACTCCCATCATCTGATCGAGCCACCCAGCAATGATATCGCAAGCAACAAATCCAACTCAACCTTGATCCTAGAGCCGCGAGATGCCATAAACTTCGAGCCGATGATCGACAAATCGAGAACTTCTACTTCTGGAGAGAACGTCTAAGCATTCTCAAACAAGTATTCGATGAAGCTGAACCGAAGACATTGTCGCAATGGTGGTATGATCGTCGGAAGGGCCCACAGTGGTATACCTTCTGGGTAGCTGTAGCAGTCCTTGGTTTGACAATCTTCTTCGGGTTCATCCAGTCTGTTGAAGGGGCGTTGCAAGTGTATAAGGCCTATCATCCGAGCTGAGACCTGATGCATGTCAGTACGGTTAAGGTCTACTACAATGCTCGGAACTTCTGGTATTCGTCGGGTCGACACTTTTTCCGTTAGCAAAGCTCGCCTGGGTATCTCAATGCTGTACATCTCACACTCTCCACCTGAACATCCTCTGCCATACAAACTTTTATGCACTCTCAAACTTCGCGATTCCTTCACCCACGCCTTCAGGCGTAGGCTTCTCAGCACAAACGTCAGGCTCAAATCCAAACTGCTCTCTCAGGAAATCCCTCGTGGTAGGTCCAATAGTGGCAATGCTCGTCTTCACCAATCCCGACACAGCCTCTCTTCTTCCAGCACTGTACTTTCCCGCTTCAGTCAACCAACCCAAAGAATTGAGCATAGCCTCACAACCCTGCGGACTGAACACCACAACCCACTGCTCCTTGATCTTTGCATTCTTAGCCTCCTTCAATAAATTCGTGAAGTTTTCTTCGAATGTCACCATCTCTCCAGTTTCGTAGACGACCAGTTCCGTCACGGGAATTCGTTGTGTTTCGGGCAGTTCTTCAGACTGTAGAGTGTTCGGAATGATATCCCGCCGGACTTCGCCCACCAGGAAGAGTAATGGCAACTTCCTGCTGTTCAGCGCAGTAACACTCCCGGGTAAACCATTATGATGCTCCAAAATGAACTTCGCCAAAGCATCACCATTCCCCGTCTCCTCCCCAAGAATCGGACAAGGTAATACCAGCGCTTCAACGCCCTTTCTCGTCGCTGGTCCGACAACATAAATCGGCATATCTTCATCAAAGAGTGCAGCTTTCTTCGCAGGGTCAAGTTTCGCGACGACTGAACCGAAAGCATCTACGGCTCGTTGAGAAGTGAAGACTAAACCGCCATATTTCTTGGCAGGATTATTGGTGGCGATTTGGCGTGCTGTTGCAGGACTTCCTCCTGCGAAAGCGAAACGTTCTGCGCTTCTTTTCAGGTTCCGGAGAGCATCGTCGCGGAAGATATGTTCGAGGACTGGGACGAAGACTGGTTTGTATTTCACGGTTTGGTTGAAGTAGGATTCGTAGCTGTCTGAAGGCAGTGAAGGCGTCTTGAGCAGGTAGATGGGTACCTGGTCCAGTTTCAGGCCTTCCAGTCCGGTCGTTATCGAGGATTCCATAGCTGGTCTGGCATCTGTGTTATGTTATTGTTCAAGTGGAGAGTGATGGAGGATGGATGTTGTTGCACAAGCTCGCGACATCCCTGTAAACTCTATATAGCTCAGGCTTCAATTTCATCACCAGGCACTCTTCTTCGATGCTCTTCTACTTCGTAGACAAGGATGTTAATGTCAAGATGAAATGACATGCCTACCACCCAAATCGACTTCCCGATCCTGCAGTATTTCTTTTGTACAATAGAAAACATGACCGGCCTCCCGCCGCAGCCATTGGACGCCAGCCCAGAACAACGCCTCCGCGCAGACGATGAACAGAAATCACAAACAGTGCCCAAAGGCGTGGTAATAGGACCCGATGGGAAACCGTAAGCTATCTACTATCAACATCATATCACAGTGTAAGTGCGTATACTAAGAAGAGGTAAGATGTCGGACATGCACTTCAGGAGCAGCATGGAAGAGTATGATGAAAACCACCACGAAAGGAACAGGAACAGCACCAGCAGCAGTCTCTCAGAAACCAGCGCAAGAGATGCTCAAACCCGACTGTCCTCCCGACGTAGAAGAACTCGGCCGTTCGACTTGGACGCTCTTACACACTCTGACAGCGAACTATCCCGAACGACCATCTTTCACTCAACAAAGCGATACCAGACAATTCCTAGGTCTGTTCGGAAAGTTGTACCCTTGTTGGGTATGCGCAGATGATTTTCGGGCTTGGATGAAAGATGGGAACGAGCCGAGGGTGTCCAATAGGGAAGAGTTTGGGAAGTGGATGTGTGAGGCGCATAATGCTGTGAATGTGAAGTTGGGAAAGAAGAGTTTCGATTGTGATAAGTGGGAGGAGAGGTGGAGGACTGGGTGGAAGGATGGGAGTTGTGATTGATTATGATCGTGATGATGCTGTATGATGAACGGAGAGGAATAGATGGAATGTACATGAGCATTGGGACTGGGATTGGAGGCAAAAGGAGGCATACTGTACAGATACGCGTGCATGAAGAACTCCTCTCTTCTCATCAACAGTGCATGCCTCGAGAGGGCCAAGGCAGTCAAAGCCATTTTGTAAAGATACGCATGATGTTCGCTCCTTCATCAGAAGGGAGTAAGTTAAATTCTTCTCTGTGGCTAACCACGCCACGACCCTCGCAGACCACCCAGTGTCGTCGCTTCGAGAGCATATTAGAAGTGGTCGGACTTCATACCTCTGATCAAGCCAATTTTCCGCGCGACGCAATGGTGCGGCATATCAGAACTAAAAAGAAGCAGCCAATCTGCAGAGCACTTATACTCCTCCTCGTGCTAGGTATCACGAGCAAGCAACATGTGACGATGACATCTCGGCACACCATGAACACAGCACGAAGGACACAACCAGGCTACCGGCATCAGGCATTGGCTCCGTATAGCACAACGTAACGGCAACTCGCTTTGACAATGGACAGCGCAGCTCCACGACAGCAAAGCACACGGCAAAGCTGTGCGACGCGATGCCAAATCATAACTTCACGTCAGCTGTGTCAAAGAAGAATCGAAGCACCAGCTTTGATACTGCGCATCCTTTCGCGACTGTACTTTCAGATGGCTTTTAATTTTGTGTATACTATATGTGCAATGCTCTGTCTAAGAAGGATACACACACTGCGTCCCATTCTGCGTACAAAACGGCATCTGGAAAGGTTCAGCTTTAATCCCCCTCGCCACAAGTCTTTCTCGCATTTCCGCCAGTCTTGGACTAGCTTCGACTTGTGAACGATTTTGTCCTTGAGTATCTTTGGCGCCTGACCAGAGGACTTCGGCGGCGGCGCAGGTGCGTGGCCAGACCTAATATATTTCACAGTCAGTATGAGTCGGGTGAATGGGTAAGATCCGCTCGGACGGACTTACCATTTGATGAAGGTTGACGGTATCAGTCTGTTCACTCCAGATATGCGTCTCGCCTCCCAGAACAAGATGAGTCGCGTTAGCTGGGACGCCGGTCAAGGGATCATAGCTGTACATCAATCTCCAATTATGATACGGAGCGCAATAGTCCTGGAAAGGCCAGAAACCCGCCGCATTCGCAGGAGCGAAATCTAGCCATTGACCTTTCCCACAGTCAAGATACCAATAATTATAGTTGCCGACAAGTGCTTGATAGCCTTTGGCCGTGATCTGCGCTACTGCCTCGTCAGATTGCCAGGATTGAACAATGGTATCCATGGGTAAAGTAAGGTTCCACTCGAGCAGCATTTCTTCCCAGACTAATGGAGTAAGACCGTGGGCTTTCGTCTGGTTCATGTTGCGATCCATGTATTTCTGCATCAGAGGTTGGAGAACTGCTGATTCGTTCGAGCGGACTGTGTCGTCGAGGAGGTAGGAGTTCTTATTTACTTCGTCGCCGCCGAGATGGAAGTAGGATGTTAGTGGCTTGAGACGTGGCAATAGGTCATCTAATAAGGTCTCGAGGAAGTCATAGACTTTTGTGGAGTTAAGTTTCAAGGATCCGCATGGAGGTTCGGCACAGTAAGTTGTCCAGTCTGGTTGTTGGTTGAAAGCTGTAATCAAGTCTGGGTCCGAGAACCAGATTGAAGAGGTATGGCCTGGGTTGTCGATTTCCATTGCGACTTCTACACCTAGGAGGGAGCCATATTCTTGCAATGCTCGCACGTCTTCTGTGGTGTACTTCTGAGAAGCTTCGTAGATACCTTTGGGCATAAGGTCTGGTAAGGCTGGAACTTCTAGGGGCCATGACTGAGCATCTGTGATGTGCCAGTGCAGCCTGTTCATCTTGTTGTATGACAGTGCGTCGATCATTGAATACAGATCCGACAGTGGCTTAAAGGTGCGCGACGTGTCCACGTTGAGACCACGCCATTTGAACTTTGGTGCATCTGTGATTGACACAGGTGCGAGGTCTGTGTATACACCGCCATTTGAGTGCTTGAAGAAGAGCTGCGTGAAGGTGGTGAGGCCCCAGAGGATTCCAATCGATGTCTTGGCTGTTACGGTGACCTTGCCGTCGGCAGTCACGTTCAAGCTATACGATTCGTCGATGTCTGTGTTGGGTTTGGACAGATCTTCTGGGTCTGCACCTGTCTGCTCAAGAGTGATAGTTGTGATGTAGGTGCCGTTGTCGGCGGGTTCGAAGTTCGATAGCCTTGGTCGCAGCATCCACGGCACAAAGTTCTTGCTGTACAACGTGTCGTACGTCCTTTGGACAGCATTTTGGACAATCTTGCTCGCATTTCCTGAGGTATCGCGCTTGCCGGACACTCGCGACTGCTGTGGGTTGTGAGTTAGGAGCCTTTCCTCAGGTGGGCAGTCAGGATAGCTCACAGATCCAGCTTGATTGAATAGAATTTCCACTTTGTCTTTCGCGATCCAAAGCACTTCCTTGCCATGTTCGTACTGTGTTGGGAGAGGCCATATCGCATTTACGCTGCACGCCAGAAGCGCAACAGCTAGTATATTGCGCATGATTGAAAATATATCCAGAACTAAATGGCTCTTCGAGAAGATGATGGACTTAAGTGCAGCTGTCCAAGACTATAGCTGATAGATTGGTACGATTATCGCCAAGGCAGTGGTTCCAGTCTAATTGCAAGCCATTGTTACATAAAGGGATACTCCTGGCTCTGCTGTCGAATAGGTATGGAGACGTGAGGTTGATCTAACGTCGAACGAAACCTTTTGTGCTGCAGTCAAGAGCTGAAACCTGCTTGGCTGGCACTGGCAGGCCTCATTAGCCGTGTTTAGCACAGGGTATGTGGTAGCTTGCAAGGGCAGTCCTGGAAGTTCGATGGCAGTCCACAAGAGGTCGAGTTTCCTGTCAGGCGGGACGATTGCTCTACGATAAGGCTGAGAGAAATTCCTGTACCACGTCTGCTTCTTGTCTGCTCAGCAGTAGTCTGCCTTGATGCTGGAGGAAGGCGTTCTTTGGTGACCTTGCCGAGCAGAGGTGGGAGGGGTGCGGCTGCGGAATCTTGTACTGCATTCTTGCCGTCGCGGTTAAGGTCCATTCCGGTTGCTATACAGGGGATGTACCCACGAATCAGAGGCATAATGGGTATTGTGCCTCACTAGCTTTCGCAACCACCTCGTGTCGACCATGTCGACGGCCGCGGGCGGCTGAGTTCTATTCTTGATGGTGCCTGCAGGTTCGCATTTCTTGCGATATGATGAGGTCGAGAGGACGAAAGTGCTAGCGAGCACAGAAATTTAATCGTGTGGAACCATTCATGGGTCACAGAACAGGTGCACGAGTCCGAAACAGGGTTATCTTGTCCCAGGGAGATACATGACTGCATTCTCGCCTTGCGTCTGTCATGCTTGATCTGCCGGACAAGATGAGGCACTCTCTGGATACGAGAGGAAGAAACGAGTACAAGGTGGTCTGCTGTAGCCCGCGCAAAAGGCTAGGCCAAGCTGAAGTTGAATGACGACTCGAAACTGATGAAGGACATCGATCTT
Source organism: Sphaerulina vaccinii (assembly GCA_022570795.1). Taxonomy (NCBI): domain Eukaryota; kingdom Fungi; phylum Ascomycota; class Dothideomycetes; order Mycosphaerellales; family Mycosphaerellaceae; genus Sphaerulina; species Sphaerulina vaccinii. The sequence continues at coordinate 1,609,250 of JAKUDP010000008.1, forward strand.
AGACCGAGAGAATCCGAGTTTCTAAAAGAGTCGGCTAGCTACAGTGGAACAAACATGAAGAAGATGTGGTAGGCTATGGAAACCTGCATATCGTGTGCACGTTGTGCTCGAACAATTTGATCAGGCATTGGTTAACATCATGCTTCCGAGATACATGCTCAAGATCGGAGATGTGCATAGAATCTGCGGCAAGCTGCAGAGAGCTCACAGTATCGAGACTGTTGTGCTTGTCCTCGCTACGATATGAAGATGCAGAGCGCACAAGAGCTCGAGCTCAAAAAAGCCACTTTGCGGCATTATGAGCTCGGGAGATTTCTCTACCTCTCTGTTCGTCCGCGGTGCTTGCAGGCGAGAAAGGGAAGTCATGTCTCCGTTTCCATCTTAGAGTCCTAATCGCGGTTGGTCCGATACCTCGTTGGCACAGTCACGGCGATTTCGCAGAGAGTGAGTCTAAGATTCTGGTCAAGAATGAAGATATATTGCTTTGCTGCTACCTCAGAACGCCATCTTCATGCTAACATTCTGCCCACTAGGAGCATCATATGGTCCATAGCCAGGCCTTGGGAACCTTGGACTTCCATCCTGGTTCCACTCAAACTTCTGCGTCCGAATCGTCCTCGCACCCCAGCCAGAGAAAGGATTCTCCATTCCATGGTACACGATCCAATCCTCTTTGCCATCAGGACTTTTCGTGAAACTTGCATGACCAACTCCATACGCCTTCTCCAACGCATTCTGGTAGAAGACACAGCCATCGTTGTTCTTGCGCCAGTCCTGAACATTCATAGGATCATCGCCAACAAGTTCGAGCTGACCAAGACAGTAGTTCCTGTTATCACTCCGCGCAGCAGAATAGATGATGAATGTCTGTCCTGTTGTAGGATTGGTCAACTGTTCAGGTCCCTCGTTGGAGGAGAGTCGAATGTTCTCCATTCTTCCATAGGGCGTCTTCTCCCACGGGTTGCTCGGAACAGATATGGTTTGACGTTCTGTGACGTTCGTGTCCACAGTCCATGGGTTCGAGAGTTTCGTGATGCAGAGATTTGCAGGCCATGATTGGTACTTGTCAAACCAGCACGAGTAGATGTGATATAGTCCGGTGGAATGTTGAAAGTAAGTACCATCAATAGCGAATTGGTCGAAGGTGTCGAGTTCACCCTTCAGAGTGTAATTTGAGGTCCACGGATCGCTGCTGCTCGATTCGAGCACATACATGCGGTGATTAACTGCTGGGCAGTTCCAATTGCAAAGAGCTTCGATCTCGGGTGGAGGCGAGTCGTTGTTGGGATCTGCCGTGAAGATTATGTACCATTTGTCGTCGATGTTGTGCAGTTCTGGAGCCCAGAGATCTGTACTATAGTTTTGACCAGGCTAGCAATTGTTAGTCGTTGAACAAGTCTTTTCGTGGGACATGCTCACCGGAGGATCGAAAGCGAGCTTCGCGTCCGCATCCGCCCAGTCTGTCAAGGTCGGGCTCCTCAGAATCGTGATATTAGTGTTCGTAGTATATGTCATATAGTAATAGCCATCGTGTTGTATGACCCACGGGTCTGCTCCCACTCTCGGCAGTATCGGATTCGTGTATGTGTTCGAGCTGTTCGTTTGTGCTATGGGTATGAACGCCACGAGCGTCAGCGAGGTAAAGAGTCCCATATCTCAGTCGTATTTGGTTGGAAGTGGGAAGAAAAACCAATATTGAACATATACAGTGAACCCCTCACAGGATTGTCTCCTCTCACTTCCTGTATGCAGGCATGATCGCCTGGCTAAATTGCGAAGGCCATGGTAGGCATCTCCAGTGTTTGCGGCCTCGATGCCTCCACATGTAGAAGCCAAGTACAGGACTTGCAGGCGGTATTTGACCGGCTACTGTTGTCAACAATATTCTGCATGTCGATGTGGTGTAGACGATTCTTAACAAAGGTCGAAGGTCAAGCTAGGGAGAATGCTGAAGTACCATCGGACCAAGTGGAGGGAAGATCCCGAGCTGCCTCACTGCACTCACTGCACTCAGTCGTGCGAACAACATCAGACCTGCTCATCATCCTCTTCTATTAGCTGGCCAGCGCGCATCGCGAGCAAGTCTGAACTATCTCTCTTCTTTGCAGCGGCAGCATCCAATACAGCTGCGATTGTGTCGCTAGCACAGATCTTCAGGGCCCCGAGCAGCCCTCGAGCATGCAATGGATAGTCTGAACAACAGAAGTGATCTCGCAGTAAGGACTGTGTATTGATACCGAGAGTTATCTACCTCCACATCGTGAAGTGCCATCAACTATGCCCCCCAAATAAGTACTTTTATCGCACCATCCTTACAGGTGTCGGGCTGTGTAGCCCATCATGCCGCTCAAACACCAAACCCAGAGCGCCTCCCACGACATTCATAATACATTCCTTTCCATCATAGTCCTACCGCTCAGCTTCATTACAGTGTATGTCTTATGGTCTTTTCACATGCCCAACTATATTGATAGCTGCTTCTCAGGTAACGAAGCACCCGGTGTCTTCCTCGTACTCATCGTCTTTGATAGCTGACTCTGTCAAGCTCTCTCATATGACAAAGCCTCACTCGCTCTTCGATACCATTTCCAGTGAAGATGTCTCGTCTCCTTGATGGAATTTACGCCAAGCCTCGAAGGGTGCCGAGGATATGCTGCCTCATCCAGCTGTGGTTTTCGAGCTCCCTTATCGTCTTCGCAAACAAGTCCGACAGTCTCTCTTCCTTGCAGCAGCAGTATTCAATATGGACCCGAGCTCGTCGCAGGCGGCCTCTATGGCTTGAAGGTTTTCCTTGTCGACAAAATCGACTGCTCCAATCGTAGCCCGGATGGCGTTGAGACGAAATCTAAATGCCCCATACCCGTGGCTAAAGTGACATGCAACATTCGGCAGCCTTTTCAACCTCTTGGGTAACTCCTGCTCTGCCCTCTTCATCAAACACTGAAGTAGCGAGAACGTGTTTCTCGTCAGGAAACGACCGGTGTCCGGAGTAAGATATGCTTCCACGGTGGGAGATACGCCAGTGATACTGATCTTCTTCTTAGCGTTGCGTAGCAGGGTGATTGGCCAATATATACGTTTCAAAGTCTCGTCGTCGAAGAGCGTCATCGGCTGATACAGATCGAAATGCATAGACTCGAGAGACTTGTGCATGCTGAGTCGGGAGACCAGCGCGAAAAGGGCGTAGCCCATATTTATAGAGCAGGACGTCATTGACGTAGAGTCGCTGTCGGGCGCCAGCACAAGAGAGACCGAGATGTTGTCGAAGTCCAAGATCTTCTTGTCACTTTCGAAATGTAGATCACATAGTCCACCTGTACGTACGATAGCGCCAGGCCGCGGCACATAGTGCATGTAGACTTCTCCGAGCCCACCAAGCCAAGGTTCCGGTTCCACCCTTTGAAACCCAGCACAGACGATGTACATCTTTCGTAAGTTCTCTCCGTAGAGGATGCCGGTGGTTTCCGCTTGTATCTGCTTACTGGCAGCGAGAATCCCAGGGTTGCAGAAGGCATCGGCGCGGGGAATCCAGGGCCCCAAGGCATGATCCTCTTGACGAATTCGAATGTGAAGTAGCTGCCGATAGACCATGTTACGAAGCTCTGGCGGCAGTTCGAGAAATGGGAAGGGCCATTTCAGTTGTTCCATATCATCCCGAACCAGTATAGCGACACATCGATCTTTGCGCCAATGCGATGGTGGTGTGAAGAAGAGACGTGTCCTAATCAGAGTCTGCAGCTCTCTGCAGGTGTTGCCAGCTTTATACGCCTTGGCTGCTGCAACGGCAGGACCAAAGGTCTTCGGATCCGCATTATAAGGACGAGGCCCGGAAGAGGTGATCGGCATGATGATTCTGTAGATAACTGAGCTTGAATGTGCAGTGTTCGCGTGTGGTACTTGTGTTGAAGAAGTATCGAGGGCTGTGAAAGGATGAGCAACAACCTAATCGTCAGCGTATAAACTCCACGTGGTATGTTGCCAATAGTGGTTCAGTTTGTAAAGTAACCCACTCTACCAGACTTCTACGCATGCGCGAGCTGTGCGTGGCTACAGGCAGTCACAATGTGTGTTGTCGGATCTCGCATTGCTTGGACCTGCAGGACGCCTTCCTTCACGTTGAGCCTTTCGTGGACTGCAGCGCATCATCCTTCATACCTTCCAGCTCGGCCTTCAATCTCTCAAGTCCAGCATCCGTGCCCGTACTAGCATCCACCTCACGTCTAGGCAGCGAGCTGAAACTCCACTGAGGCTGACTCACTACAGTACTGACAGGCTCCAACCGCTGCTCACCCACAAAAGCATTCTCGGCACCTAGTCTCTGCCCATTGACCTTCAGATCAAAGATATCAAACCTCTGATACCCACCAACAACATCATGGAACTGCTTCGGCTCCACACATTCATTCAAGTCCAGATCGGCATATGCGATACCCTCTTCGCCTTGAATCTGCTCTCCAACCTGAGCGCCAGTAGGATCCAGAAAGAGACTTGCGCCTTGTGTAAGTGAGTCTAACGTCTCGGCCGAAGAGGGCGAATGCTTGACAATGGTATTGCGCATCTCCTTGTCCATGAAGCCACTACACAGAACGCCGAAACACTTCGCCTCAAAGCAATGCGCTGCCGTCCTGGTTCGATTTGCGGATATGTTATCATACTGCTTGCCAGTCCCACTCACAGCTTTAGATCGTCTGGTAGGCCATACTGCAGGCCAAGTACTAAGATGTAGCTGCTCTCCCTGTGCCATCAACGCCCATCTAGCAAGTGGATTCGTATTCTCGCCGCATATCAGAGAGCCGACTTTCCCAATCCGTGGCGAGTCGATGACTTTGAGACCTGCGCCATCGCCTGGCGACCAAGTCAATTTCTCAAAGAATGTCGGTACAAGCTTTCGATGATGATTCAAAATTTGTCCTTCATCTGATATAAGCACCGAGGCATTCCACATACAGCCCACGCTGGCTGCGGAACGCTCGTTGAAGCCAATGTGCGCGTAGATCTTGCTCTGTGCGCATGCTTGTTGAAGAGTCCGGATTTCTTTGCCATTGAGCAGCAGGCTTTCTGATGCGAGCTTGTTGAAGAAGTAATGATTGTCTATCGGCGCTGAGACTGCACTCCAAAGTGGAAATGCAGGAATGTGTGTCTCGGGAAAGACAACTAGGTCGGCCTTGTTGCGTGCTGCTTCTTGGATCAGCCCGACCGTCTTCTGAACGGTCTTGGCTGTGTCGAGGAAGACTGGAGCAACATTGCAAGCTGAACTTCTGTCAGCTGACTAGTACTCCTTTTGAAGTCGCGTTCGCCGTACCCGCAACGCGTACTTTCGGTAGCCACGTTGCCATTGTCGCTCGAGTGTCGGCTGGCGAAGCGTATATGGTCTCCTGCTGTACACCCGCTCTCGTCAGCTTGCCCAGCTGTTGTCGAGATGTCGTGTATCCGCACGTACGGAATCAGTCTTTCATCTGGCCTTCTTGAACCGGAATACCGGGTTGGAGGCGTGCTTGGCGCGGGGTATGATTTGCTGACGAAGACGAAGACGCCCTTTCGCGTAAAAGTAGTGCTGTGCTGCATTATCAAGGTGACATCGAGGTGAAATCTGCATGTGAGCATATTGCCAATGCTTACTCTGCATCTCTAGGCTCGATCATTGTTCCTCAGATGCCACGGATACCCAACAACCTCCAACGATGACCTTTTCTGCCTCTGCAACACTGTTCAAATCCTTCTCGCCATGACTCTCCCCACTCTCTTCTTCCATCATAGGGAGAGGAGGTGACAAGCCGAAGTCGAAATCCAGCTCAACAGGACTGCTCGCAGAATTGATCAAACTCGGCACAGATCTTTCGTTGCCCTTCTCGAAAGCGCTATGATAGTAGAGTAGACCATCTTCTGTAGCCTCGATCATCCATGGTGTCGCAGGAGAATCGTGATGCTCAGTAGCAGTAGAAATGCTGGCTGGACCGGCAGCAAAGCTGGTCAGACGCTGGTCCTTGCCACTATCTCGTTTCGGTTTGATATGTAGTGATGCTCTCCTTGCCCATGAGAGAGGATGTAGCGCAGCCAGCTTCTTTGCCAGACGATCTGGAGCGACTCGTGGCACTGTAATCATGGATGGCGTCAATGCTGAAGATCGTGCAGATGTGTTTGTCGTAGGAGCTGAGACCTTCGCTGGGCGCTCGATGGGCGTAGCATCTAGCTCTGCCATGAGTGTGCCATCGCTGTTCCGTGGCAATTGGATATCGTCCATCAAGCCATGAAGTTTTGCATACTCGTATATGTCGCATTCGTCAAGGTCATCATGTCGTCGCGACACCGTTGGTGACTTTTCGATAGTAGCAATCGTCGCCTTGGGCTCCCAGAAGTTCCTAAATGAAGCCTGAGCACTGACTGGTGTGCGACAAGTCCAATGTGATGCATATAGATTCTCCAGTGGAAAGTCCTTGAAGCATGAGTCGAAATCTGTGCGAAACTTGAGTTCACCATTTGTCTGGCGTTTGACCTGTCGTCTAATAATGAGCAAGTGCATGTCTTCCTCTGCGTCGTGTCGACGTCGCTCGAAACGGTTGAGTCTGACAGAACTGTTTGCTGAGACCGGCTCTGGAGGCGAGGAGTAGCATACTTCTTCTACCACTTCGGGGCCAGCGCTAACAGAAGAGGTGACTTCGCCACCTTCATGTATTGAAGAGATGCAGCTGCTGGCTTGGCTCCCGATAATCGTCTCGTCATGATTATGGCCACGAGTATAGTATGCAGCCACATCATCGGGTGCTCGCTCATGGTCTGCGAGTAGGCCTCCGCGCAACCAGACAGCCGGTGCAATCTGCCGTTGTTCTTGCTTGTTCTCGCCTTCTCGCGCTCGCGCAGCATTGTTTCCCTGTTCCAGAGCTTCGGTGGGCTTCATGTAGTGCAACAACCCGAGCCTTATCAAGGTGGAGAGGACAGATCGTAACAACACGTGGTTGAGAAGTGACAACAGATGCAGTACGCAGTGCAATACGAAAAGCGTGCTCGGGAGAAGGGTGGAAAGAAGTAGACATACTCACAAGAAGCTTACTAGGAGGTGGGATGGTACAAATCGTGGCGTGAGAGTGCTCTCATGATCCAGATGTAATCCGCCATCATCAGCAGCATGTGCTAGATGTATCAGCTGTACTGTTAGCGGGGGCGAGTGTCAGTACTGAGGGTGGTGTGGTGTGGTCCCGTCGGTGAGAGTTGGCGAAGGCGCGTTGATGACTTGCATGAAAGATGCATGAAGATGCTGGTCCTGGTCGAGAAGTGTGTTTCCAAACAAAATACCCTTGCACAGTGCTTGTCATCTGCGCTAAATCTGCGGGCCGTAGTCTAACCGAGCCAATATTCTGCGAACTGCACTTCTTGACTTCCTTCACTCTTCGGCCTACAAGTGGTTTCATACCGCATCTCTCGTCCAACTTTCTTTGCTCTCTCTCTGACTTCTTCAACTGGCTCAACTGGCTCTCGCCTGGCCCCAGAGCAGCGCAGTCAACTCTCACTCATCGAAACTGTGGTGCGTTAACAACTCTTCACTTTGCAGCTTTCGAGCCCTCTGAATCCGGCTGGTAGTCTTGAGTGTGAGGCGAAATACGCTTGTCGATGCAACGACAATCCGCAGTTAACCCTCGCTCATCTCAGCCCCTATTGAACTGATCGTCCCAGGCACTCTCCAGATAGGAATTCCAGAGTTTTCCCAGTGGGAAAGTGGCTTTACGCCAATCATGATTGTCAAGCGCCTGTCTCGCGACTTCACTCATGACATCCCAATCGATAAGAGGCATGTCGATTGTATCATATCCGTGTGCATTCGGGTCTTCATACTTGAGTTTCAGGGAATGGTTCTTTATACCACCACTCCGGTAATAGTGGAGGCCAATATGAGTCCCACCGTGGGCATATTTGGCCAACCGCTCGGCGTTCCCGATCGCCTTCTTCTTATATTTTCCATGAGCTGAGGCCGAGATACCCAGAACTCTTGGACGAGTGGGACCCTCACCAGTATAATATACTTCCCGGGGATCGATGAAGATTACCACGTGCTCCCATTCATGCCGATGACCGCCGTTGACAGGTCCACTCTTGTTCTGATCCTTGGGCATATACCATGCATAAGAGAGAGCCCATATGTTCTCTGTGAAGTTGCCTCCGCGAACATAAGTCTGGCCAACATGTCCCTTATGTGGAGCACAATTTCCGTCCTTAGCTCCGGAGGCCTTGAGACCCTTGTTCACTTGGCCAATGTCAGTGACTGCTGCTTCGGCAGCACAGCCAGTGTTGATGTGGAGTATTGGCTCGAACATCTTCATTACTTCGCCTACTCGCACCGGAGCCCTGGCGCCACCGCCGGGTACGTCTATGGCGGGTACAATTATCGGTCCTTCTTGGACTCTTTCCGGATAGGCCTTGCCATCCATATACTTGTGAGGGACTATCTCGAGGTAGTGTGGGAACTTGCTTGCGTCAAACGCGCCCGAATTGTTTCGCGCGTGCTTGACCATCGGTATGGCGACGGCAGAAGTAGCAACAGCTAGAAGGTAGACCCAGGAGATGAGGCGAGGCATCTTCGTGTATGTCCTGCGTTCCTCTGGAAGGTGTGCTGAGATGTCGTAGATGTTGAAGAAACAAAAGACAAAGACCAGGAAAGGAGGCGAGCAGGAACGAGAGAGCATAGCGCTGTTCCTCTTATGCAACGTTGCTTCTACCACCATTGGGCACGAGAACCTCGTTCCTTAGGTGTGAGCTGGATGTGGACACCATCTGCGATCCATTAGCAAGTTAAATATTGCCATACAGAGTGCGCCTCAAGCGACCAATGCTAGACAAGAGCTGCGCAACTGGACAGGTGGTGGCTGGAAACATGGGAGAAGTGAAGATGTCCTGTGTTCCGAACACATCCGAGCGGTCAGGTCGCTGCAACCAGGTGGCGGGCGAGAAGTATACATTCGTATACGGATACTAGAAGATCATCTGCTATCTTGCACCACGGTCCTGTTGAAGGCATTGTCCTGATTTTCAGACAGATTTATGGTCAATGTGTTTCCTCATATACCAAACACTGGTCCATAGCTGATAGTGGAGAGCAAGGTTCGCTGCAAAGTCTGGTAGGAGGCCAACTGTACGTTTCTGCCCCCAAACAGACGCTTCGAGGTTGTGTGAAGTGAGGCCAAAGTTCGAAGTGTTACTGTTATTTCCACAACACGCTATTTCCCACACAGCATTGATAGGCAGGCGCAAGGGAGCCAGTCCGATTGGGGACAGGTACGTCTGGTAGATATTGAGCTTTTGCACTGGTAGAGATTGATCTTTTGCACTGGTAGAGACTGATCTTGGTACCCATAACATCGTGAGCATAAGACGCTGACACAGAACATCGTGAGCACAAGACGAGAACATCGTGAGCACAAGACGCTGACAAAGTGAGGAGTGAGGCCAGCCAGCAGTCGACTTACTCACCTGGTCGCCATGAGTCTGTCGCGACTGAACGCAAGATAGCCCATGCCACAATCTGCATCAGACACGGTCTCCTCGTCCAACTCCCCAGGCGACTACGTCGCCACCGTCGCTTTCTGTGGGTTGCTTGAATTCGCTGGCCTCCAGTAGAATATGGAACCGCACACGTGGCAATCCTGCCCGCAGCAACCACATCAGAATATCATCAATCAGCGAATCATGTGGCCTAGCACTTCTGGTCCACTAGGCCATGTTCGTCTTCTGTTGGTAAAACTGGAACTTTATCACGATGCCTGAACATGGCTGGAAAGGCAGCAAATGTCTTTTCATTACTCGTGCCATCAATAGCCAACGCCAACACCATCGCTAGCAAGCAGTATACGAAACAGTCCTGTAGTCCTGGGCAGAGCGCCATCCAATGTACCTCGATGAGTTCAATCAACCACGAAGAGTATCATCCAAGTTCCCTCTCCGTCTCTTCAAAGGCGAGAACTGGAACCCACTCCCATCCTGAGCGGTCATCAATATCGACGAACCAATCTTGCTCGCTCCAAGGAAACCACCTGCTTTCTTCGCTCCAGCGCCAAGTGCGCCGAAGCCTCGTCCACCAAGTAACGTCCTGCCAGGGAGAGCCTTCGCAGGTGCTGTCGCCTCTTCCTCTTCGTCGAATAGTGTTTTGCCAAGTCCGCCCAGTTTGCGATTCTTCTTGCTCTGTACCTTCTTCGCGGCCTCTGGCTTGTTGAAGGTATCAAAATCAACGAGCGATTTGCGCTTCTTCTGCTTCTTCTTGGTCGCGGCATCAGGTGGGTTCGCAGGGTCATCGCCATCGTGGACTTTGGTCTTGATCGTTTTTGCTGCTGGAGGCTTCACAGCAGGTGCGTTCTCCTGTCCTTGGCTGTGTACATCTTCGGCCTCTTCCGTGACCATTTCGAGCATCGGCATCGCTGCCTTCTGCTTGCGTTGTCTCGGTGCAGGCTTCTTGACTTGCAGATTTGTGTCGGCTGATGCAAGAGGCACTTTCTTTTGCTTTGTGGTGACTGCGATAGCTGAAGGAGAGGTTGCAGGCACCTCGACTTCCTTTCCAGGCTTGTCATCCTCGTCAGAGCCTGCTTCTTCGTTGTCGCTGTCAGGAGCAATGCTAGCAGTCCTATTAAGGAATGGCGTGATGCTGAATGATGACTTCTCGCCAACTGCAGGAGCTTTGCGTCCACGCTTTGCAACTGGACCATCGCCTGGTGTGCCGAGAGTGGTAGCATCAGCTTCGAATGCTGCAGCTGTTCGCTTCTTCGCATTTGCTGCTGTTGAGCCCTTGGTCGCCTTCTTTGTAGGTTGCGCAGTCGTAGAGGACTGCTCGCGTGCTGCCTCGAGCTCTGCTTCAGTCTCCTTCAGCTTCTCCTTGGTTGTCTTCAGCTTCGTACGGAACTGCCCAAGCTTCTCGTCTAGCGTCGTCTTCTGGGCCTCGATTTCAGCAAGTTGCTTCTCTGCAGCTTTCTCGACCTTTGCACGCTCCTTCTTCTCCTTGGCAAGCTCTTGTCGAAGCTCTTCGACCTGCTCGTCATTTTCAGCTGTAGCCGTGGCTGTTGCTCCTGCCTGCTTAAGTGCCTTTGCCGCCCGCTTCCTCTCCTTCTCAAGCTCTTCTTGCAGGCTTTCTACCTGTTCCTCGAGCTTATTCTTTGCCTTTTTCTCCTTGAGCAGATCCTTTCGCACGTCCTCAGCTTGCGTATTCTCTTGCGCAGCCTCTAGCTCCTCTTCTGCCTTCTGTCGCGCTCTCTTCTCTCTAGCCAGCTCTTTTCGCACCTCGTCGACGTTGACATCAGTCTGCGAGACATCTGCAGCCTCTTCTGCGCGTTGTCGAGCGCGTTTCTCCTTGGCTAATTCGCGTCTTAGCTGCTCGACTTGCTCTTCTTGAGCAATCTCCACACCAGTATTCCTCCGCTTGGCCATTGCGCGCTTCGTATCTCGCTTCGCATTCTCCAGCTCGCATTGGATCTCGGTCAATTGGCGCTGCAAGTCCAGCTTCTCGGTCATCAGCGCTTCAGTGTTGCCCGCTTGCGCTTTCAAGTGCTCCAGTTGAGGCCTCAGCACAGACAGTTCTCGTGTCAACGCGAGCTTCTCTGTCAAGAATGTCTCTGTATCTGCTGCAGTCGTCTGAAATGCTCTCGCCTCGGCTTGAAGAGTACCCACTTCCTGTTCTCGCGCCCGTAGTAGTGTCTCAATGTCTGATAGTCGCGCTTCAGCCTCCTCGGCGCGTGCTAGATTCTCGCTGACTAGTCGCTCGAACTGATCACATCGACCTTCTTCCTGGCCCAGCAAATCGCGTAGTTCGTCATTGTCGTCCTCTAATATATGTATATCAAATCGCAGGCGCCGGATATCCTCATCCTTGGTGATGATGTCGACTAAATGCGTGCTATTCGCGTGCTTCAGCTCGACAGCAGCAGTGTGCAGTGAGTGTTCGTGTATTGGTGCCATATTGGCTGCTTTGGTAGAGTGTGCAGGCATTATGATGCTGCGTAGGAGAAGTTGTCGTGAGAGTAAACAGACATGTCAACAAGCTGATCGAAGCTAGAGCGAATTGAGTTCTCGCTTAACTGCCTCCTTTGGGACAGCCACGTCTTTCAAGCTGTCCTTCTCACGAACGAGAGCTACTTACCAGTCCATTGAATAACACATACCAAGCAAGATGAGGCTGCTTCAACTCGTCACAGCGGCAATTCTGCCCTTGACTGCTTTGGCCGCCAAAAAACATGTCGACCGCTTCGAAACGGCAAGCTCGAGACCACAACCCGTACGACTCGACGACAATGCATACGACAAGCTCACCAAAGCTCCTCGCGACTACTCCGTGGCTGTTCTCTTGACCGCACTGGATGCACGGTTTGGATGTCAGCTATGTAATGAGTTCCAGCCAGAATGGGATCTGCTAGCCAAGAGCTGGACGAAGGGAGACAAGAAGAAGGAGTCGAGGCTGGTCTTCGGTACTCTGGACTTTATGGATGGCAAGAACACATTTCAATCGGTATGAGGGAGCGTTATAACTGCATTGGGAGGGGTGCATACTGATATCCGCTCAGATGCAGCTACAAACAGCACCAGTCCTGATCTTCTTCCCACCTACCACTGGACCACACGCAACTGGCAAGGCAATGGAAAGGCTGGACTTCAACACTGGGTGAGTATGGAGAGACTCTCATACGAGCTTAGCTAATGTGAGTTGCAGTATCAACAAGGCCGAGCCAGTGCACAGCTGGATCGCACGTCAAATGCCAGGTCGACCACATCCACAGATTGTTCGTCCGGTCAACTATGTCAAGATTGCAACGACAACTGTTGCTGTTCTTGGTGGTATCACCTTCTTGTCGGTTGCTGGCCCATACATCTTGCCAATCATCCAGAACCGCAACCTGTGGGCAGCTATCAGCTTAATTGCAGTACTCCTATTCACCTCTGGACACATGTTCAACCACATCAGAAAAGTGCCATATGTGGCTGGTGATGGCAAGGGAGGCGTCAGCTATTTCGCTGGTGGTTTCCAGAACCAGTTCGGATTGGAGACGCAGATCGTGGCTGCTATTTGTGAGTTCATCTCCATCTCAAGGAGTAAGCATATCGCTAACAAACTTGACAGACGGCGTCCTCTCCTTCGCGACTATCAGCCTGGCGCTGAAGACTCCTCGCATTACCGACCCTCGACAACAGAAGATCGCCGTCATAGTATGGGGCGGCATCATTCTTGCCGTCTACTCCTTCCTGCTCAGCGTCTTCCGTGTGAAGAACGGCGGATATCCATTCTGGCTACCACCATTCTAGTGGCTCTGAGAGGACCTGGCGAAAAGTGATAGATTGCGTAGCTAACAGGTCTACAGCATATTGCATCTGTACTAAACAATGTAGCATACCAAAACGAACGTTAGATCTGGAACAAGCCTTCACTTGTTGCAAGAGAATTCACTACTGACCTCTACTGCCAGACTCTACCGAAGCAAAGATCGACAGTCACCGTCCAGCTCAACTTCGACTCTCCTTCTCCGGCATCACTTCAACAACGCCTCGCCACCGTCCACCTTGTGTACCATGCGCACATGCCGCACAAGTGCGTCTCTCCTGGGAAAGCCGATCGAGGCATAGGTGCACGTGGGCAATGGACACTTGTGGTATCTCCATTTCGCTTGATCTGGGTCATGTACTGGCAGATGGCGATTCAAGTCCTTGGGATATCGGAACGCGCGTCCACATCCCGGGAAGAGGCATTGGAACTTCGATGGCCTTGCCTTTTCGAATATGCGAGGAGCATACAACGTCGCCTTATGTTCTGGATCCGCAGTCTGGTCGCAAGGCTCTTTTTCCAGGAGTTCGACGGTCGCGTCTCGCTCCGCATTGGCAACATGTCTATTGGACTTCTTCACGATTAGCACTATTCGCTGCTGCCAGGAGGAAATGCATACATGCGGGTATGGATTCTCTGTATTCCACTGCACGATGGCTTGGAGGTCGAAGACGATTGGAGCCCTGTTGAATGGAGTAGCCTCTGGTCTCTGTTGTCGTTCATTATAAGCCATGATCAATACGGTGGGCTGGACTGTTCGACTTCCTATACAGGTCACGTCACATTCTGCAAGTTATACTGCTCTGAGCTGCAAGAGCCCAGCCCCGCGAGGCCTCTTGATCGCCCCAAATCCATTGCGCCTCCATGGTCGCTAACAACTAGAGATTGATTCCGGAATCGAGGTTGATTCTTTGCTGGTTGATGAGGATGATAGAACTTCTTTTGCGGCAAATCATATGCACGACACATGCACAATGCGGGGCCAAGAGTCGATTCGGACCAGTCACAATCTTGTGCACCCACAAATCAGACTGGGCTTGAGCGCATGTCGTCCGCCGACGTGAACGCATAGTCTGATCAGCCTGACTTTGTAAGAGGATGATGGAGGGGTGTGACGAAGAACGACTGGCCTGCGTGACCATTTCACCGGCTTATTCTGAGGTCATGCTTGGAACTCGGACAACACCTTCGACACTCCAACGTGTTTCGGCTAGCTAGGGTGCTTATCTGCACGTTCTCCTGCAGCTTCGAGCAAGCCAGAGCCGCTGTGGCGAGCACACTACATCCACTATTTTCAACACAGAGCACCTCACCTCCGTAACCAGCTACCCACGAGCCGGACCAGACTCCGCTCTGACAAACCAAACACTAGACACATGGCCTACATAACAGGTCTGTAACAAGACCCAAGATATGTCCTGGATTCCTCCACCACGATCTCAATCCTAGTAACACCGACTCCGACTCGCGTCGTGGATCTCAACATTCTACTGCTAGCCATGCCCTTCAATCCAGGTCACATCTACTCTACTTCAACAAGAGCTGGCCCCCTTCGAGCTTGTGCACGTTGCGAGCATGTCGAATCAGAGCATCCCGTCGATCAAATCCAGTCGAAGCCCTTTCGCAAATGGTAATAGGACACTTGTGCAAGCACCACCTAGCTCGATCCTGATCGTGAACTGGAAGATGCCTATTCAGATCCTTTGGCCAACGAAAGGTGCGACCGCATTCTGGGAACAGACATCGATGCTTGGAACGAGATGCGGCTATAGTGGCGTGAGAGCGGCTAGATTATGTCAGCTTTGGATGTCCTCTCAGCACCCGACACTATTCCACGCCACACCTACAGGAGGCTTTGGTGTCTGAGTGATCTCGCTAGTTGACTCAGTCCAGTGGAGTGTCAATGCATGAGGCATGAGTCGATATGGCTGAGTTGCGTTCCAGTTCGCAACGGGTTCTAGGAGTCTCGCCCAGTCTGTCGATGTCTTGGCCATGATGGTGTCACGGTAAGTTGAGGATTCCACACTTTCAGAGCTGCCCCATCGACTCCATGAAGATATACTGCTACATTGCAGCTTACAGCGGCCACCTTCGCACTGCTGGCAGAGAGCTTTCAACTGAAGTTACGGGCATGCATGGAGTGGTTGACCAGCGACTGACTGTCCATCTTGTTAAGCGAACCCTGCAACTTTGTCAGTGACACAGGCGGTGGCTTAAATATCGGGGAATGACCTTCAATGATTGGAGCAATTCCAGGTTGCACGAAGAGCTCGCATATGTCGCACAACATATGCATCAGAGAATCAGAGATCAATCCGCATGCGTGGGGTGAGCCAGATGCTGGCAGCCTCAGGCACACTCACCCTGGGATCACTCACGCGATGCCTGGTCTGCTCACACTGTTCGTGCTGCGAGCACATACCGAGAAGCACGCACTGCTGGCCAGCTCAGACCTGCACGGAGGGTAACAGATCAACAAGCCAACGCCACTGCGTATTCTCCGCGACCTGCATTGCAATGCGTGGCGAGGGTTTCTGCCACGCCACGAGACTCCAAGCTACTGTATGGATACTCGATCCACGCAATAAAAGAATGGCTTGTGCAGAGCTCATCACGACTGAAGATATACGAAGATGACAGCTCGCTGTAGATGCCGACACAATTACAAGGAAGCTGACTACCTCCTCTGAGCCACAGGCTATGGCGATACCAGTACATATGATCTCGATATCGCTCTTCACTTCTTCATCAACGCCTCTCCACCATCCGCCTTATGCACCGTGCGCATGTGACGCTTCAAAGCATCACGCCTCTTGAAACCTTTGGCAGCCCATTCACAGGTAGCGACTGGACAGTTGTGCAAGCTCCACCTAGCTCGGTTTTCTGGATCGTGGATTGGAAGGTGTCTGTTGAGATCCTTGGGCCATCGAAAGGAAAGACCACAACTCGGGAAAAAGCATCGATACTTGGCGCGTGACTGTGGCTCACACGCTGTTTGCTGGAAACCGGTGGAGGCGATCTGCTCGTGGCCATGTTCGATGTATGTTGACGTTGAACCAACAGTGTTCTCGGAGTCGGCTCCCAGCTTTCACGATTTTGTCAGCATTGAGCGTTCCCAAGCGCGATATAAGACAACCTTACTGCTACGTTGTGGTCTTCGCCAGAAACGAATTCGTGTGGAGAGTTATTCGAAGATAGATTCCAGTCTATGACAGGCGCCAAATGCTTCTGCCAGTCAATGCGGCTGTTCTCCATTGTGAATGCTCCAGGCTTTCAACGTCGATAATCCTGAATACTTCTTCACATGTTGAGTATCGAGTTCCGCAAAGAAGTTTATGCATTTGCAAATAGCTCCTGCGGCCACAACGGCCTTGCTAGCTCCTCGCTCCATTGCAAGATACGTCGTGGGATGCTCTGACCAAGTGGTGGCTCTCGATTGACAGGTCAGAGGAGGTCCGGAGGGAGGTGCCATTTACCAACGCCTGTTCGGGCTTAGCGCCGTAGAGGTGGGAGCTGGATATCGATGCTTCTGCACCCATAACATCTCGATCTCGACAATGACTTTGATGCATCGTCTTGAGATACAACTTGATGGGTAGCTACGCGTCTATATCATGATCGCAATGAATATGGCTAAGACTGAGAGCCCGCACGCTGAGATACATTGCTATTGAGCCACGTTCTGTGTTCGGTTGATATAGTGACATAGTGTGGTAAGATTGACATCTGACCTCGAGACATTGCGGCACGTCTCGCATCAACCGCCTAGTTGCGGGGATCGCACGTGCGAACGTGAACACCACTTCCCAGGCAGGCTGATGTTCTCCTCGACTCTACGATTTGCTACGGCCTGCTTGGCGAGCTGGCGTTTGAGCCCAGTGAGAACGGCTGACATAACTTGATGCAATTTCTCATTATCAGAGACCTGCCACAGCCGCTCGACACTGTTCACGCTACGCTATGGTGTCAGGGTTGAGTTCGCGAAGTCACGAAGTGAACTCAATACACACATCAGTTTTCCAGTAGGCTATACATCTATGAAGCGCTCCCAACACAAGCGCTACTGCGGCGTCCTTCTATCGATGCTCTCCATATCTGTCCTATGGTGAAAGGCAAGAAGTCTTCAAGCACACACGCTTCTTCACGCGTCTGCTGACTCCAGAACGCCTCGCTCCCGAATCCTGAATTATTGTAACAGCCTCCCGATGCGCCTGATATCCGTCGCTCAATGCTGTGTTTCCTGTAGGCCGCGCGTCTCTAGATGCAGGAACCAGTGGTCCAGGTATGTCTCTCCTGATGAGACTGGCTGGCTTCGAGTTGGCTGCCATGATTCCTGACAGGGTGAAGTGTCCTCTTAGGTCTTGTGAGGCTCACTTTGCTGCTCCTCCTACTGGTGGATTGTCATCCGGGTCGACCTCTGGCTTCAGCGTCACAAGGTAATCTCTGACCAGCTCGAAGCTCAACCAGCTACTCGCCATACTAGGCGCGACCTTGAGCAAGTTCGGCACAATTCCCTTGTACATGCCACGGAAGCCTTCCTGGGCCACGATTTTGCTGATTGCGTCGAATATTCCTGTATACTGAAAGCCCATTCCTGACATCGAGTTCACTTGGAATCGTCGTCGCAATACGTCACTAGCGTCACGTTAGCTTGATCATCCCCATACAAGTCCTGACCAATGACTCACAATGGATATGTAATGGTCTGTGCCACAGCTCCAGATATGGCTCCAGCACTGAGCTTACCAATAGGTGACGGGTTCTGTTCGCCAACTGGTGTGAAGTATTGTCGCACGCTTTCGTAGACCATGAAGTTCAATCCGACATATGGAGCCACTCCTGCGATTGTAGGAATGATGCCTCTGTACAGTGCCGTGAAACCTCCTTCTGTTCTGTACATCACACCCATTGTTCCAAACATGCCCGGCAGTTTCTTTTCAGCTTTCGCAGCAGCTTCTCTGCTCAAGTTCGCAAACGATGCCGACTGGATTGATAGTCGTGTTCGTACGATGTCGAGAGGGTAAGTGAAGGTAACGGACGTGATCCCGGCGATAGCTCCGCATACCAATCTTCGTTCGGGTGGAAGAGGTGCTCCAGGAGAGGATTCGAAGTACTGAATGCGTGCATCAGCCTAACTCGTAGCACACTTCCCAGCACAACTTACCGGCTTGTACAAGTTGTAGCTTCCGTATTGTACTGCACTATAAGGCACAATCCGTATGCAGTTCGCGCCATTGCCTGCCATCATTCCTTTGAAGCCTTCTTCTCTCCATATCTTGCCCAGAGCTTTGGGTATGCTCATCTTGTACTCTGTGCGTCCTGTTGACTGCACTTGCAGCAGGATCTTCAGCCGCTCAAGTGGTGATACTACAGTCCTCGAGACTGCACCTGCAACGCCTCCTGCTATGAAAGATGCCACTACGGCTTGTGACAGCCATGATCGTACACCGTAGAACGGTATATCGGCTTTAGGGCCAGCTGGGCTGTCCTCTTCTGAGGTAGTGTCTTGTTTCGACATGGTCGTAGATTGTGTAGGTATACTCGGACTGGATTGTAGTTGTACACTCGCACTCATTGCACCATTCGGAGGTATAGTCGGGGCCGCATTGGAACCTCACGTCTGTCCAGCTGATGCTCGTGGTTTTTCTCGCGCCGGCGCAGAGGAGGCTAGTTCGCGGCTATCATGAGGATGTGGAGGAAGTGAAGTTCGATGTTCCTTTTGTTGATTGGGGGTATGGAGATCGCGACGCGCCTATTTCTGATGGCACCAGCGCGGCGCAGTCTGAGGCTGTGTGTTAGCTTTGTTGATGTCTCGTGAGGCTGATGTGTCCAATGCTCGTTCATCAATTGTAAAAATCGCGAAGTCAGAACAGGAATAGGACCCGATGGGACGGCTCGGTCTTGGATCCTCCGACTGTGCCTGCTGCTCCTTCTGTTTCCGGTTGTTCTTCTTCCAAGCTCCCTTATTGCCGGACTTCGTGCTTGATGATGCTCTTCAGATCCTGATATGGAGAAGTCGATTATGTCGAAGTTTGCTGCAGACGTGAGAGGTGACAGGCGCCGGCGCCGACGTGTCATATAAGGACACAGCCCTTCTCAAACAACGTGTCCGCTGGTCACAACAAGTGACCCCCTGATCCCTCGACACCCTTCGCCAATTCGCCGCCGCCACTGCTGCCACATGTACACAAGAATGGGAATTTGACTTACTTGAGTGGCCTCGAGCTAAGCGAGTGCGCCTGTTATCTCTTGGGGCGTCTGGTTCGTGGCAAATTGTGCTGGTTCACGTTCCAGTGGCGTGGTCGGCGAAGAATGCGAGAGACAGGCAAAAGGACGAGAAGAAATTGATGGTGTGAGGTTGATTCGGAGCTGTGGTCGAGTTTTGAACAGGTGATGTTAGCAAACATCTCGCCACTTCACCTCTCAGGACTGCAGCAGAGGCAAGTACGATCAAGAACTAAAACATTACATATGGAATTGCTTCGCTACCATGCTGCCTACAGGACCAAAGAAATGTTAGGTGACATACGAAATGCGTCTCGTCGTCCAAGCGCAGCCTTCGATCCATTCCATCAGCTGCTCACGCCCGTCTCAGCTCGCATTCCCGAGCCTACATTCAAGCATCCTCAGTCACATCCTGCACCTTCTTCGCCGCAACGTGAACACCCTTCTTCGCAACATAGACAGCACTAGTCAGCAGCTCGCCAGCCTGCTCTATCGGACTCTTCGGTCCACTCCCTAGGCTGGCATTAGCCTTTGCTCAGCACGGGTATACGGTTATGACCGCACCTGATTTCTTTCCTGGCGAAGTTGGAGGATTCTTCTTGCCCGGTGATGGAGGATTCTTCTTGCCCGGTGATGGAGGATTCTTTTTGCCAGGTGACGGAGGATTCTTCTTGCCCGGCGATGATGGAGGATTCTTCTTGCCTGGGGAAGTAGGATGCGGATTCTTCTTGTGAATTGGGGATGCAGGCGGTGTGGTCTTCTTCGGAGGCGGAGACTGCTTCTTGGGATGGGGCTTCGTCACCTTCGCAGCCTTCTTCGGTTTCGGTGCAGCAGTCTTCTTTGCCTTCTTGGGCTTAGGTGCAGCTTTCTTTGGCTTCGGTGCAGCTTTAGCCTTAGGCTTGGGCGCAGCTTTCTTCGCAGCAGGAGCCTTCTTGACCTTGGTCACTCCTGTTGGCTTCTTTGCTGTCTTGGCCGTTGTCTTCCTCTTCGCAGGCTTTGGCTTCGAAGCAGCGGTGACCTCCTTCGCCGCCTTAGCTGCCTTCTGGACTGCTGCTGCTGCTGCCTTCTTGATGCGCTCAGAAGGTGCTCGCGTGCCTTTCGCCTTCGGCTTGGTTGGTGCGACTTTCGCCATGATAATCGGAGGCTATCGCTGGTCAGTAGAGGCTTTGAGCAGTAGTAATGTCAAGCGCGTACCTTGATGTTGTGGTAAGCAGTTGTGAAGAGCAAGACAAACCGTTTACGTTCAAGAAAACAACACAAGACAGTGACGCGTATGACCAGGAATCACAAGACTGGGTCCATACAAAGTCTCTTCTATCATTCTACATCATTGTTTACGTGAATGTTGATTCCAGGTGAGACACACAAGAATGTGCCTCATTTTACTCCAGGTTCGATGCTTTTCCGCTCCCACAGTACATTCCTCGTGATACAACTCAATTTCGCCGCGAACGCCTGCCATATTTCTTATCATTATGCGAGAATAGTTTACGCTGTGATACCATTGACCTTGGCCATGCGATCGTTCATGAAAGCGAAGAAGCTCACAGGTGAAGCTGAGATGCCCATGGTGTAGATGAAGCGACTTGCCAAGTAGCTGCCGAAGATGGCGCGAAGATAGTTGTCAGGAACCTGTCATTATGTTAGCATTGTTCTCCTGTTTGCCGCAAGTGCAGTGTACTCACCCGCTCGATGATCTTGTCCAGTCCAATCTTCTGTAGCAAGAGATTTGGCAAAGCGTCAGACAACACACTTCTCCTCAAGGCGACATTATTCCAGAGCTCGGTGCCCTGCAACTCCTCGTCCATCTTCGTAATTGCCAAACTGAGCTGATCAGAGAGCAAACTCTTCGCAACACCAGTCAGCTCGGACTCGCGCCAGATGGCCTCGAACTCAAGTCTTGCATTCTCCTGAATCTTCGCCTGCACTTCTCGGACGTAGTTCTGGTAGAATTGTGGCGCAGACCCATCAGCTTGGATGCACATGTTCTGCAAGAAGCTCTCATCATCGAAAGAGAGCGCGGCAAGCACTTCAAGAGACGAACTTGTGACACCTCCCTTGTTTGCTGAAGCGTCCTTGAAGACGATAGCGCCAGCCTTCTCGAGACGTAGCTTGGCTTCTTGCGTGATGAAGAGATTGGCTCCTTCGACGATGTATGGAATGATGGCTTTGCCATTAGCGATGAGCTTACTGGCACTTGTGAAGTCAATAGACTCTGGACGTCCACCACATGGCACGAAGACATCGAACTTCTCTTGACTTCGGAGATGGTAAGTGTTGCGGAAGGATGTGCCGTTGTTGACAACCTCACCGGAAGGCAGCGTGACGCTGTTGTCATCGACCAGTACCCGGTAACCTTCCTTGGACAGCTTCGAGATGTCGTAGTGGCTGATCATCTTGCGCTCCTTGGCAAGACGGAGAAGCTCAGCACGATCCAGACCTTGAGGATCGTACAAGACTCCGGCACCATCGACAATGCCGCAGTACTTCTCGTTACCAAGCAGGATCTCATTCGAACCAAGATCGCCATCTGGACCACCAGTCTGCAACTTGCGGACTTCTCTTTCATCAAGCTCTAGCTTCCTGTAGATACCCTTGACGTACTCGCGCACACTGAGTGTCGTCATACCATAAGAATCGTGAGGGATGCCGCCAAGCTTGGGTGACTTGCCAGTGAAGAAGGACTTCCACCAAGGCGCACCGCGAATGCGAGCATGCTCCGTCGCCCAGTTGACCAGGTCGGCAGTATTCTCATCAGGTCCCATAAACAAGATCTCCTCTTTCCCGTGGAGATCAACAATCGGATCCTTGATACCTGGACTCGTAGGTGGCAGAAGGAGGTCCATGATACTATCAATGTACTTCTCGAATGCAACAGTCGTCTTGTCCTGGTGAGCCATGTCGAGAAGTACGACACCTTTGCTGCCACCTTCTGGGATGTCTTTGTTCTTGCGTTGTTGTGTGTTGGCCAGGTTGTAGTTTTCATCAAACAGAGATCGTGCATTGATGGCGTACGCTTCCTTACTCCTAGACTTGACGATGCGAATGCCACCACGAGCGATATCTCTGAAACGAAGGTGGAAACCTCGGAACTCTGAGCTGACCACCAGGAACATACCATACAGAGGCTGTGCGTACTCCTCTGGTGGCAAGAAAGATGGATTCAGGCGGAAACTCAGTGCCACTTTGGTAGGTGTGTAGAAGTTCGTCTTCAGGACCGAGCTGTTGAAGATGCGGAAAGCCGTCATCACCATGTTGTGGTGATCGTTGGAGACCGTCTTCTCGATCAGGACCCGCAACTCGTCGTCGGTGTAGACTTTATCGACCTTCATTCGCAAGTATGACAGCGTGGGCAGGAAATCATCCTGCTCACCACGAGTCTGCACGTAATGTGCATTCGCAAAGGCCAGATATAGTGATCTGATCAAGTCCGGATACTGGTTGATGATCTCGAGGATGTAGTCTGCGGTGAATGTCTCGGTACGCAATCGCTTCTTGAGCTTACCAAGAAGCTCTGCGTGGACACTGTTGCTGGTATCAAGCAATGACTTGAGCGTGTTGTACTCGCCTCCTAGCCTATTCAAGAAGTGCTGCACGAAGACCCAGACGCAGTGAGCATATACTGACTCCTGCAGAGAGAGGCGACCGCTACTAAAGTGTGTCTGGAACCTGTTCTGTGGGATACAGTAGAGGAGTGAGACCTCCTTCATCACCTGGTGGATGCTAGCCTCGATCGGTGGGTGCTTGGCGGAGACAGCTGTTGGTCCAGGTCGCAGATATATCGAAATGATGGTGATGCCGTTGCTGAACTGCTCCACGTACTTTCTCGAGGAGGTCAAGCCGTAGTAGTGATATAGATCACTCAGTGCAGCGAACATGCCCAACGCCGACCCTTGCCTGAAGCCAACAACCAGGCGCTTCTCGCGAGTGCCCTCCACATCGTACATGTCAATTACAGGTCCCGTTCTAAGGACAACCTGGTCCATGACACTCTGATAGATCTCCTTGGTGTTGGCAGTTGTCTTTTGCAAGAACCTCTCGTCTCCAAGCTCTTCAATATTCGTCTCATTCGCGCTCGGAGTCTTGTTCTTGAACGTTGCTTGATAGACGAAATAGCACCGCAGCGACTGATCGTTGTTCCCGCCTGGCATCTTACTGGGTGATCTGAACGATTCCACTCTGTAGCTGTTGAGACCTCTGCTGCCATCGAGATACTTGCTCTCCAGCCTAGTCTCGAAGCCTGAGCCGTCCTGTGAAGACAGGCCAGGCACACTGGTGTCGATATATACTGCATGATCTGCAGCCTCTTTCTCCAAGCGAATCTCCAATTTCCTGTCATCTCTCGCGAAAGCTGCTATCTTTGCGGCGTAGAGTGAGTGGATATGGCTGACAATCGCATCAATCGACTCTGTACTGAAGTACATGTCGTCGATCCCAAGCTCGTTGTAGAACCACTTGGTTTCTAGTTCCACAACATCTGCTGGGATGAAGCCCTTCTCTTCCACCTTGTCCATAACCTCCTCCATCTGGTGCTCCTTGCCTTCGAACTTTGGAGCCACATATCCGGAGCCTTTATCGTGAACGATTCTGTGCGGAAGAGGTGCTCCAGGTACTCCTAGATGTGTAGGCTGCGGTGATGGCTGTCTGCCTGGCGTTCTGACTACGTTATCGAGCAGCTTATTTGGTGCAGTCCCGTTGACGCCATTAGCTCCATTGCTGAGAGCGTGTTCCGCCATGCTGGGTAGTGCTATGGGGTGGCTTGGTGGTTCTGAGAACTGTGAGAAGGTCAGAAATCTAGAGTGCCGCAAGAAGAGCTGTGCTCCCTTAAGACAAAAGAGGCAGAAGAGCTCTGACGATGTCGGTTAATCCTCTGCAAAGCTGAGCTGATCAAGGATGATACGACTCAAACGGACGTGAGGCATTTTATCTTCGCTTCTGACGCCCAGCTGAGCACCTCTGTGCCTGAATCGTTTCAGACTCACCTGTTGCATTGGCTGGAGATAGGGAAGCCGTCCAGCTGGAAATGGATCTGCTTTTGCTTCGGATCGTGCGTTGGACACAAAGAGATTGCTAGGAACGGGAGTATGCTTAAGTCTTACATCTTCTGAACTCTTACAACCTGCTGACGAGCACGCCTTTGAATGTTCTACAATGCCATGGCTGGCTTCCATCCATTACCCAATTCATGACTATGTTTTTCTTCGGTTCTTCGCGGCCTACCTCGTACCTGGCGCTAATGACCCCAGGATCGACAACACGCGCCACAATGTGCGCGTGAACCACGTTTACTCTATTTCTGGCTGATCACCTGCCTCACAAAACCGCATCGTTCGTGGCGTAGTCGTAAGCACGAGAATGGACTTCGTACTTTGCTTCAGATGCCAAAAGAGTCCTCGTACAGTCTACTGCAACGATAACATCGTCAGCAATGATCTCGGTGTGGAAATGTCACTCATGCACGAGCACACCGCTGTCGTCAAGGGTCCCAGATGCATGAGATCCATCGTCACATCTCGGGCATGGTTGCCGGTCAGCCTCCGATTGAGCCATACCTTAGTCACTAGCATTGGAGAATGGCTCTGGCGTAATCGTAATGCGGAGAAGAATGGCTAGAGTGCAAGCATTGAGTCCCATGATCATTTGATTCTGCGTTCGCTATGAACATTATTCGTTGCAACCATGCGTGCTCTGCTTCGCGTGCGAAGTGGCTTTCTATCCATTACCCAATTCATGACAATGTTTTATCGTCCTGTACATCCTATGTATCCAATCATCGCTATGCTATGCCGCTTCAAAACCAATCAAACAAAATCGTGCTTATTGCCCAACCTCTTCTTTATGCCTTGATAGATGTGCTAGATCCCCAACCCTAGACAGAAGATTACGGAGAAGGACAGAATGCCAAGGACTACAAGTGAGAATGGCGTCCATGCTGGTGGAGCAGCTTTTCCTGCACCAGAATGCGTGACAGATGCTGTCACAAAATTGCTGCCATTGTCGGTAGTAAGAGTAGCCAGTCCAGTCTGGGTGCCAGTAACGGCCTTGATTTCAGCTGCAAGAGCGACTGGAGTAGCACGGGCTCCAGCGAGCCAGGTAGTGGGAAGGCCTCTGTCGTCCCAGCCAGTCGATGCGCCAGCCGGGACGTAGATGGTGACAAGGAAGCCTTGATCGTTGTATTTTGTGACGGGACTACCACCGGAAGGCGTGGGCGAGGCTTCCACTGCAGACACAGAGAGCGATGGCGACGACAAAACGGATGGGGACGACGACTAAGAACATGTTAGCATGGACATTGACAAAGGGCGCGGTGAAATCATCTTACTCACTGGGGCTGCCGATGGTGGAACGACCTTGCCCGAGCCACTGATGGTCCAGCCGGATGGCAGACCAGGTAGAGTGGTGTACGAGACAGTCGCCGTGTTCGTTGCGTGAGTTCCGCTCCAGCCTTCGTTTCCGCTCGTGGTCGATGTGATTGCGGGAGCATTGGCAACGGTGACACTACCACCAGAGTTGCCATTGATCTCACCTCCAGTCGACTCGATGCTCTCCCAAGTGCCACTCTTGTCGCCATAGCTGTACGCTGTGCCAGTAGAGTAATCGACAATCGACAGCGAGCTGACATACATGGAGAATGGCCCGGCAGAGTAATTGACAGCACCACCAGCCCATGCGATCGTGCCAGCAGAATTGGAGGAATCACCACCAGCCCATGACCCAAGCTTGAGCTGCATTGGTGTTTGAGGGTATTGTCCTTGAGCGTCGCCAGCATTGAGCACTCGGACTGTCTTGCTGTCGATCGACCATACAATCTGGTCCTTGGTCCACTCCACGGTATATGTATGCCACTCGGTCTGCGTATTCGTGATGGCATGGACTGCAGCTCTGTCGTATGTTGTGGTTTGGCCCTTGCCAAAGTAGTTCGATTGCACTTCGTTATTGCTTCCTCCTAACCATTCCCAATCAATCTCGTCGAGATCATCACTCTGAAGCACAGCTGAACTGACAATGCCAGTACCAGGAGCTGCCTTCATCGTGACAGAGTACTTTCCAAACATGATGTACCACTTCGAGCTGAGTGTTGGACCCTGTCCAGCACCAGCTACTGTGAAGACGGCACCATCCGAGCCGTATGTGGGATTGCTCGATGCTGTGAATTGATCTGATTCTCCATCGGCAAAGTTGATTGTGAGTGATTTGCCCAGAGCTGGGTTCGGTGTGCAGCCGGATTGTACTGTTGGATTGCAACTTGAGTATGTTTGGGCGGTTGCTGGTGATATGAGTCCGGCGATTGCTGCTATTGCGGCGAGGCGGAGAGGTGATCTCATCTTGAGAAGAGTCGCAAGCGTAAGCATACTGGTAATGCTACGCTGTATCGATGGCTGTAATCTGTTTCTGACGTTGATGCTGCTGGTCAACGGTGCTGGATGAGAAAGATGCAGGCAGGAGTGTTGTTTGCGAGGGTGTGAAGTAGGAGCGACAGTTGTGTCTGGGATACTACCTTCTTATTTTCATGCATCTACGACCCTTCTAGCCATCGCGTCGTCAGCGCTCGCGATTTCTGTGTGCACGAGAGGTTGGACGAGGTTGGAAGCTTCACAGAAAAGCAGGAGGCGGGCAGGGGCGATCCTCGATTCTTGGCGGACCGAACTTGGCTGAGCTCGACACTCCTCTCTAATCAGTCTTCCTGAACACCATCTTCGACCTCTGCGACCACATATCACACTATCGATATGCCAATCGATGATATTCGAGGCTTGGCCGCAATCTTGCCGCGAGCGTTGGTAACAAGCAACAGATATATTGGCTCCGCTACGAATCTGGCCTCTGCTCAAGGCAAACGCGATGGGAACACCACAGCGCTATCCTGGCATTGCTCTGGCGACAACATGGCCGTTTGGTCTGCGAGCGCATTGCTCTGGTGATGAGTACAACGACGTTGCGAGCCATTTGCAGGCCGTTTGCGACCCATCGGACAATATATATATCATATCATCCGCTGACTGATGCTGGAATTTGGGAATGGCCCAAGATTGAGCGAGTTGACGCTGGGTAAGGTGTGGGTTACGACATCAGAACTGCTCAAAAATGCGCTGTCGGCCCTGCTTCCTCTGTCCAGCATATTGCAAGGTGAGAGAGTATCAGCGGTGGTGAGTATCCGTTTGGAGCGGAACAGGGCTGGTTTCAGATTCTGCCTTGGTCGTACGCAATATCGAGCTTGGACCAAGCGTTACCCAGTCAACAGACGAAGCTGATGACGCCAATCTATGCAGTACACAAAGCTTTGCATTCTACTATTCTTCTAAAACCATACCACTTACAGAGCATCTGCCTACACTCGAGCAGACTTCACATCACATCGGGCTGAGCAGGCCCACATACACTACTTCGCTGTGCTAGGGATTGGCATTTTGCGAGGACTGAGGAACCTTTAAGAGAGGACACACCACGGCGGTGGTTTGCGCTGGCGTACTAGCGGAGAGATGTACGTCCATCTGGAGACCCGAGATACTCCCAATGAACTGCAGACTGACATGCGATATGCAGACCAGGAACCTGAAGCCATTTACTTGAGCTTCACAATACCACCCGGACCTTGGACCATTTCTGGATCTCACCTTGCAGACAATCAACGACAATGCTACCCGTAACCTCTTCGTCGATACAAAAGCGGCGTCAGACACATCGACGCCAGCAATCACTAGAGGTGCCCATCCTTGCGACTCCATTACCACAACACAGGAGAACGAAATCGAGACCGACAACACACCGGCGAGGCCTGAGCGTAGATCAAGCAATGAGCGCTATGAACTCGCCGTCACAGTTTCGTCCACTTCTGCCGCAGGATGGCTACCACGGGCTGCCTTCTGGACCACAATCAATACGAAACCAACAACAACAACTGGATACTAACACAGCATACGCCCTCCAGGAGCAACAACACCAACAGCATTATATCATCAAGCAAGAACCGCAGTCGCAAAGTCTGCCACCGCCGCAAAGCGTACAGTCGCTCGCACAACCTCACTCTCTACCTCCTCAACCTCAAAACTTCCAATCCCACCTCCACCAACAGCTGCATGGCATGTTCAATCCCTCAGCCTCTGCCATCAGCGCCGAGTCCCAACAGACTGCAGCCTTCCAGAGCCTACAGAGCCATATGGCATGGTATGCTTCGCAGTTTGGAGGAAACTCACAGAATCCACAAGTCAATGGACAAAGTCAACCAGTCATTCAATTGACCCAGCCCGTCAACGAAATGGCCGGCCCTGTCTTCATGTCACAACAACAAATGCAAGTCATGCCAGGGACACCGCTATCTCATGGCCAGTCCCAGACTGTACCGAATACACCTCAAAACCACACCCAGAGCTGGCCCAGTCCACCACCGACGCACGTCAAGCACCAGCGTAGCCAGAGCTACCAGCTCGATGTTGCACCAATGCCACAACAGCAGGTACAGCGTCAGGTCTACGAGCTCGACGGATCGTTCAGCTTCGATAACGAGCAGGACTACGCAGCATCGTACTCGTCTTCGGTCGCCGATCCCTCATCCCCAGCTCCGCAACACAATGCGTCGATGCCAACACTCTACGAAGAGCCCAGCGCCGATCTGCTTCTGCAGGCCACTGCTGGAGCCGAACATGACTTCAACAGCCCTCATTTTATGGTAGGTGGCGGTCATATCTGCCCAGAGCAGGCCGCACTTGACGCAGCAGGTATCGACGCGACATACATCGACACAGGCATTACCGAAGAGCAGATCAATTCTTGGCTTGTCCACCCAGCTGGCAAAGGGGAGGCTTACCGCTGCAAGTGGGATGGCTGTGACACTGCCATCAATCGCAAAGAGAACGCTCGTTCGCACGTCCAGAACCACCTCGACGATCGTCGCTTCCGCTGCAATCCATGCGGCAAGCGTTTCAACCGACTCCACGATACCAAGAGACACCACCTTACACACACCAACGAGAGGCCAGCGATCTGCCCTTGCGGCAAGACGTTTGCACGTGCCGATGCGCTGACGCGCCACCGACAACGAGATATGTGCGAAGGTGTTCTACCTGGTTTTCAAAAGCTGGAAGAGGAGAAGCCAAAGCGAGGACGGCCGAAGAAAGATCGGTCTGGCGATGGTGACAGGTCGAAGAAGTCGAGCAGACCAGATATGGAGAACCGAGCTAGAAAGGCTGCTTTGGCACGATCAATGGACCAAGCGAACAGAAGCCAAGCTGGAAGTTTCAGCTCTGCAGCGAGCGAGCGAAGCATGCCTGATACACCGCCACAACAGTCCGATGAGATGAGTGCTCACGACTTCCTTGATATGGACCACCCAGATTCGCAGTTCAACGCGGCCACAGGATCTTGGATCGATACTCCTCCGAGCTCGCCACCTTCAGCTCTGCATGCTCAACTCTCCAAGGCGAAGCACTTCGAGTTGAGCATGCCAGAAGAGCGTGTTGTCTCGCCTTCAAAACTCTCGAATCGCGCATCGCCAACGCCTACCAGCAGATCTCACCACGATTCACACCACGAGTGCTCAAGTCCTGCCGATCATGATAAGAGCAGCTTCATGAGCTATTCGTCCCCAGCAGCATATCACGGTTTCCACGGAGGCTCAGGTGCTCTGGACGGAGTTGACATTTTCAACGAGACCGTCGACTTCGATGTGCTGAACTCGCATCCAGAAGTCGGACGACAGGTCTTTTCTCCTCCAGGAGAATCCTGCAGCAGCTCCAGCGTCTACAATTCCGACTACGAGACAGTTCACGCTCCCGCTGCAGTCAAGCCATCAGCCCACATGGCCACGATCTCTGAGTACGGTGTAACCACCACAAGCAGAAATCCATTCGATATGGACGACTGTATGGTAAACACGGACGACTCGTACAACGACATTCGTGATATGCTAGATTCGTGGATCTCTGCGACCGGAAATTGAGCCATCTGGATTTGACTGCATAGCGTTTTGAGCGATTGAAAGACTGGACGATGCCTATGGAAACGCGCAAGCGAACGACTCTGAACGATATAGAGGAGGACCTAATGACGACTGTGTACGAAAGACAACGACTGCATATCGATACGATGAACATGAGAGGGCATATGGGTGTGTGACTACTGGTGTTTCGGAAAACATGGCGTGGCCTTGCTCTTTGCTTCTTCATGGCAGAGGATGGAGCGATGTGCTTCATGCTGACGCATAATGCACAGAAGCTCCGTTCTGCTTATTGATTAATGACCTTTTGCAGCGTTCTGCGACGATTACCCAAACGGTGTGCATGTTGTTGTGTTCGTTCACACTGTCACTTACGCGATGGAGAGACGCATGTCATGTACACTATGGGCGGGCTGGGAAACGAATTTGCTTTTGCATTAGATAGTCTTAGGTAGCAGTCCTTGGTTCGTTGGCGGGTTGAGTTGGCCGTATGGCTTTGACTCCCAGCTGGTGACCGAGTAGAACTCCTTTTGACCATTTTACGACTCTATTCACTACAGCTTTCGAATGAGGCGTCTTGTCACGAATTCTCTGATACTATACTTCAGAGGTCAGCGCGGACTACACAGGAGCGGTTAGTGTTGCAACACTAGAGACAGCAATGCGCACTAATAATATGCAAAGACTCCAGTAGTGATATCTCCTTCGTTGATCATAATACATATCGGAACATAACAGCGCATGCAATCGTACAGTCAGAACTCGCACCACCCTTGGCCATCCACACTCCTTCTCCACGATCCAATTCCTCGACCTCGTTCACCTGCGCCACACTGTAAAGTAACAAACATCCTCATCATCCTCAAACCCAGAAACTCCCATCTACCCACTGACAACGCCTTGATGAAGAGCTCGATATACGCTCATATCAAAACCGACAACAGCGTTTTCTGTCTCCCTCGTCAGCTCCTCGTAGACTTGCTCCATCCTGAAGGCGGCCTTGGCGATACCGGACTAGAAGGCGTCCTGCTGCTTCTCGTGGACGAATAGGATTTAGATTTGGAAGAATAGCTCGCAGTTCGCGGACGCGAAGATGCTACGTAGACTGATGAAGCTCTTCTGGGACGTCCATCGCTTGTTGTTGTGTAGGAGCTGCGCTTTTTGACGTATTCTAGATGTGGATCGCCGAAGTAGAGTGGTCTGCGATTGGGATTGTTCTCTGCTTCTTCTGTGAATGCGCCGAAACACATTTTTGTAGTAGGCCGTGAGGTCCGGAGAGTGTTGTTGTGATGTTGGTGACGATTTTTTGGTATCTGCTGATGAGGCGTTGTCCAGAACGCAGCGTCGCGCCAGGTGGGGTGAGGTTGGTGTATGGACGACCACAGGAATCGGGAAAGCTTGATGCCTGTCAGGACAGAACCTTGCGCCGATACCGAACACGTTCGAGTAAGTTGTGAGACGTTAACGGATAGTGTCATTCGAACTCTCCGGTGTACCATCATACAAGTGCCGTGTCTGCTGAAAAGAGGCCGCCGTCAGCCGCTTACACGTGGTCCTGTTGCAAGCGCTCAGCTGCGGTGGTTCTGATGAGGCTGTACTGCGTCATGCACGATGCTTCCTTCATGCCTTGCTGCTTCCGTTGGCCACGAGCGTAAGGTCTGTCGCAGCCCTAATTACTGCGAGTCCTTGCGCCTGAGTTTCTACTGTCCTGTTATCTGATACTTGTTTCGAAATTGACGATGAGCGCAGAATCTTGTTACTGAATAGATGGCAGTCGCTGTAACCGGAGCAACTCCAAGGTGGAGAGTCTAGCAGATCGAGCTGGTTACAGATGTCAACGCTGCCAGAGGGTGTTGGGTAAGCATAGCCCGGTGCTGGCCCTTGGGTTCGGTTGACCTAGACCAGACCGGTCAGTATCGAAACGCCACCAACACTCTCGTAGGCTCATCCGGACTTACATATGGAGCGCCCCACCACTGGCCCATGATGTTGGTTCCATCGCGTGTGCTCAAAGCAGCATGTGCGTTGTGCTGCACCCAAGCAGAGTAGCCCTGGCACCTGTCGTTATGACTCTGCGCAAGTTCTGAGGAAGCCAGCACACTGATGCCATCGACGAGCGGTGTTTGGATAGGCAGTACTGTGCAAAAGTAGTCGAAGTGCTCGAAGTAGGCACCTTTAAAGATCAAAGCGTCTTGAGAGCAGTTGGCGGGAGCATCACAATAGTCTTCAAGAATACCGTTTCGACCAAGACCTGCCCATTCGCTCGCACCCCCGTAGCCACTGGCATCCCAGCCTGTGGCATTGACGACAGTATCGATGAGGTTGTAGCCGTCTTCCAGATAGGACGTGTCGCCTGTCGCTTCCCACAAGCCTCTCAGACCAGTCAGCATGACACCTTGATTGTACGAATAGACCATCTCGTTCCGCTGATCGCAAGTCGTCTGGTTTGGCGAGATGTGGAAGCCATCGACAATGAGGCCTTGTGCATTCGTGAAGTTATGCGTCTTAAACCAGGCCCATTCCTCCTTCGCATTCTCCAGGAATAGCGGATCATGTGCTGCGAGTGGGCTCAGTGGAGGCAAAGTCTTGTTCGTCTGAGCATGATACTCCGGATGAGGATAGGGATCCGTGATGTTGTCGCCTGGGAAGTAGAAGTACATCATGATCGAGCTGGATACGAACAGCTCATTCGTGATCGCGTTCTTGTAGGTCTCCAATGCTGGGTTCCAGGTAAGACCGCCATCACATTGGGAGGTGTTGAACTTATCCTGTACAATGTTGTAGAAGATGTGTGCTCGGTGTGCATACATTGCAATATCGTCTTCTCCAAGACCAGACTGGGAATACGACTGATATTGATCGATGAATCTGATGACCTCGAGCCATTCCATAACGACCCATTGAGCATCATCGTAAGCTGCGTCGAATATCTGGATAGTGTCCTCATTGTCGTAATAAGTTCTCATTTCAGAATAGTAGGTATTGATATCACTTTCTAGCTGGGTAGCAGAAGTCTGAGCTCCAGGCCCATGGCCTTCGTATGTTTGAAGAGCATCAACGAATGTTCTCTGAGTGGATGCGGTAACGGTATCGATCAGGGCACCTATCCACTGTATCGTGCTTGGCCAGTATGTGCCGTTCCAGTATGTACCTTGCATCGTACTTATAGCATCTTGTGTCTGATTTAGCCAGTAGCCGCCGGTAGTGTCTGGTCCAGTATATTGCCATCGAGGCTCATCGCCGCTATATCCATCCCAGAATGAGGTTTGTACAGCACCAAATGTGAAGCCTGTTAGTGATAACGAAAGGAACCACGATCTGTACATCGTGTAAAGCGAAAGAAATGCAACAAAAACAATCACGGCCTCGCCGGCCACCCAAAGGGGGGAAGTCGCACGCATCTTTAATATAGCGTAAACTTCAATCGTGCACCATGAAAGAGATTGAAATCTGCGGCATCCTGAGCCTATTTAGGTTCAGCCTCAGGTCTGGTTGGATATCCTGGTCAAATGGTGGATAGAAGCCGGAGATGTTCTGCAGTGGTTACCATATGTGGTCTTTTCTGTTCCTCTTCTTGGCCATAGGCATCAAAGGCAAATGTAAGGACAGGAGGATAGCAGCCAGTCAAGTGGGGGATGCTTCTCCTTTAGCATTTATAGTAACCAGATCAACAGAGAGGCGGTAAAGGAGCCTCGGGTGGTTTCATCTTGATCATATGCGGTGGTCACAACGCGTCCTGCACATTGGTCTTCAGGTACTCGAGCAGGATGTGGAGCCAGTCTCGTCGAAGGTCTGTGATCACTTCTCGATGAAGACAGTGCAGATGTCGTGCACTCAACAAGGAAAGATGGAGTGGTGTGGGCAGGAATGATTGGTCTTGGCCGTGAGGTTTTCGTGTTGTGGGGACAACGGCGGGCATCCATGAACGCATCACGCGACAGCCCTGCTCATATCGACAACACACGATAGCCCCTCCAGATTGAAGGACGATGCTGGTCTGGTGACAGTCTTCAAAATGCCATACAAGGCGCCAATGGCTGCGAAGCCATCGAAGCAAATATTTGACCCATTCAACAGCTCCGCGACTGGGTACGAAAACAATATGTATTGTGTATTCCTCCTAGAGATATGCTGACTGTATGGGACAACATAGCCACCAGAGAGCGGACAATCGACTAAGTGGCAGTACATCATGGCGCGACTCGCGGAGTATCAAACTGCGAGAGCAGTTCAGCAGTGGAAGTGGTGGCGGCAAACGTATGAACGATACAGTCGGCGCAGGAAGCCTTGACTTTGGGCAGGATGGACGACTTGAAAATGGCGGGTGGGAGAAGGGCGCAAAAGGATTACGGACTGGAGGTCAGCAGAGCATATGGGAGAGCATGAAAGTCAAGAAGGAGGATGGAGAAAGACCAGCAAAGCGCATCAAGACGGAAGAACCAACGGCCAAGCCTAGCACGATTGTGAGCCCATTCACACCATACAGGAAGCCAGATGGCACAATCCGCGAGAGCAGCTGGACATCGCACGAGCTGTCACCTTCTGACTTACTGGAGCCTATCGATCCATTACCTTCGACTAAGTCACCCACGATCAAGCAGGAAGATGTGACGCAGCCTAGCCAGGACGTTGATACAAAAGCCGAATCTGCTGAAAGCGAAGCCAACGAAAGAAAGCCACCACCAGCACCGCAGATCTTCGCAAATCTGACAATATACTTGAATGGATGCACAGCGCCACTCTCAGACCACAAGCTCAAGCACTTGATCAGCACACACGGCGGGAACATGTCTATATCTCTTGGTCGAAGAACAGTAACTCATGTCATCCTCGGCAAGATCAACGCCAATGGCGGATGTGGTGGCGGACTGGCTGGCACAAAGATCCAGAAAGAGATTGCTACTCTACGAGGCAAGAGCGTCAAGTTCGTCACAGCAGAGTGGATTGTGGACAGCATCAAGGCTGGGAAGCGGCTACCTGAAAGCAGATATGAGGCTATGAAGCTTGCACCAAAAGGAGTAGCGAACATCAGCACCATGTTCAAGCCCACGGCAAAGTGATTGAAGACGACAGAATGGCGTTTGGGAGGCATGACATGGATTGAACATTCTGAGATACCCGGCGATTTTTAACGCCACGCATATAGCAGTAACAACAGTACTGCATTCAGTCCTAGCTCTTAGCACAGTCGCCAACCAACGATATAGAGCTTTCCAAGAGAGGCTGGATTCTGCTAACCTAACATCATAGTGCATGAGGAGGATTCGCGATTGCCATAAGTGGTAGAAGGATTTATGCACACATCAGAGCAGATGATCGTGGCGCAGTCAGTTTCGATACATACATGTATGTGCCCATGATCCGATGCAAAGAAACATCTTTTCCCACTGAAACAATGGCTGCTGCACCACTTCCCACAAGACTTCGAATAACCTCAAACTCAATACAAGATGCCCAGGACTGGAAAGTCCTCTTCCATATTCGTGTAGAAGAAAACAGTTCACCATCAACGACCAAAGTCCTTCGAGCGAAGTCTCAAGATGCTCCGGAAGATGTCGTTGCTACAATACGCTATCGTCGTCTTTCAGCTCAGCCTGACATCATTTTAAACATTCCAAATGCCTCGAAAGAACTGGTGATGAAGTGTCGCGGAGATGGTAGACCGATTCAGTATGCGTTTGAGTCTTGTTCTGCTAAAGAGACGACTCTAGCAGCACGTCGGACGTGGGTTATGGGTGTCAAGAAGGGTGATGGATATCTGAGAGATGCTAGTGAGAACGAGAATGAGATTGCAGAGTTGAAAGATGGCAATCTCAAGATCTGGAGGAAAGAGCTTCAGCAGGATGAAGTTTTGGAGATTCTACTTACAGCTCTCGCTGGTACAGAATGGGGAAACGGAAATGGAGAGCTGGCAAAGCCAAAAGCGCTGCTTTAGGCGCCCTTCTGGAGTGTGTAAGCTGTATTCCTAGCTAACCATGTGCACTGAAATTTGCAATCACTTTCGATTTGCAAGCGCCTCTCTTGATAGGCTCTCTCTGAATTGCGAACCAGATCTGTGAGTAGGTGGGCGCCGCTTGCAAAGCCGCAGTGATTGCAAAAGTCCGTGAGAATGGCTAATGCAGCGGCAACGGCAACTTCGCATGCTTAAATTTCTTCCCTCCAGACCCATACATCGCTGCGGTCTGACCATTTCCTGCGATACGGTATTCGTGAATCATCAACCCTTCGAGACCGACTGGTCCTCTAGCGTGGACTTTGTTTGTGCTGATACCGACTTCAGTGCCAAAACCGAATCTCATGCCGTCGCTGAAGCGTGTGGAGGCGTTCCAGTATTTGCATGCAGCGTCGACTCCATTACAGAAGCGATCAGCGACTTCTTTCGAAGCTGTCACTACTGCGTCTGTGTGATGTGAGCCGTATGTGTTGATATGTTCGATAGCTGCGTCGACTGCTTTCAGTGGATCTTCAGGGGTGGCTTTGATGGTCTTGACGGCGAGGATCAAGTCTAGGAATTCTGTCTGGTAATCTGCTTCTGTTGCATTCTCGATATCGTTGTAGTAGCTTTCGCCCAAGGTGGACAACAGAGCAGCCTTTGAGGCGGCATCACAGCGTAATGCCACTCCTTTGGCTATAAGAGTTGTTGCCACAGCAGGCAGAAGAGTCGATAGAGCATCCTCGTGTACTAGCAGCGTCTCCAGAGCATTACAAGCAGCAGGATAGTCTGTTTTGGAGTCCACGATTACTTCAACAGCCATCTGCATGGAGGCATCCGGATGAAGGTACAATGCGCAGAGACCATCGGCATGTCCGAGTACTGGCATGTGCGCTTTCGTCTGGCAGTGTCGTACTAGCTCATTTGAGCCTCTCGGGATGACCAGGTCGATATATTGGCTGAGCGTGAGCAGGCTATCGATGGCATCGCGAGTTGCGACAAGTTGGATTGAGTCGTTGGGCACTTCGGTAGCTTCGAGTGCTTTACCAATCGTCGAGGCAATGATCTTGAAGGACTCCGTAGACTCCTTGCCACCTTTCAAGATAGCTGCATTTGCAGACTTGATGGCCAGTGATGCAATGTTGGCAATCACTTCAGGTCTTGCTTCGAAGATGATCAGAAGCACACCGATTGGGCACGTCTGCCGCGTGAGCATGAGTCCATCGTCGAGTTCTGTTCGTAAGTCCACCCTGCCGACTGAGTAAGTCAGCAGGGCGGTATAAGGAAAGCGCTAGAAGGGAACAAGCAGCAGATGCAATGGATGGACATAGTGATATGATCTGTAAGGAGAGCACCTACCTGGATCTGGAAGTCCTCGAACATCTTTTATGCCCTGCAGCATATCATCGAACTTGCCCTTTCGGGATAGATCTAGTCTCTTGAATATGCTGGGATTGAGCTCTCCATTGGCTGTTGATTGCTTCGCCTTCTCCAGATCTACTGCGTTCGCTGCTAGAATATCGTCTTTCGCGGCTGCCAGCGCATCGTAGATGGCATCCAATGCGTGATTCCTGGCGTCTTCAGACAGTATTCCGAGTGTCCGAGAAGATATCTTTGCAGCACGAGCAGCCTGTTCCGGAGATCCATTCGTGAGAGACATGGTGAGCAGGTGATTGTTTCTTGTGAAGTGAGTCCAGTGCCCAACTGTTTATA
Organism: Sphaerulina vaccinii; assembly: GCA_022570795.1. Taxonomy (NCBI): domain Eukaryota; kingdom Fungi; phylum Ascomycota; class Dothideomycetes; order Mycosphaerellales; family Mycosphaerellaceae; genus Sphaerulina; species Sphaerulina vaccinii. Next base: position 1,647,335 of record JAKUDP010000008.1, read on the forward strand.
TGTTTTGCGTCTGAGTCAATTGAAAGTGTGGTTGTGGTTGCTACATCGGCGAAAATGCACTTTCGCCGATGGTCAACGGAACGGTCCACTAGCGGGCTTGGCCAGCACGAAATCGAAATCGCCCCAACTTCTGCGCACACCTTTGACTTTGGCATCGTTTTCTCAGGATCGCATCTCTGCGTAGGCAAACGACCATGCAGGCAAGTCCTTTACTGCAGACCTACTATTCACCCGCCGCATACTAACGACCGCTTAGATCTTCGTAAAGACCCTCACGGGCAAGACTATCACCCTCGAGGTGGAGTCATCGGACACCATCGACAATGTCAAGTCCAAGATCCAGGACAAGGAGGGAATCCCACCGGACCAGCAGCGCTTGATCTTCGCCGGCAAGCAACTCGAGGATGGCCGCACTCTCAGCGACTACAACATTCAGAAGGAGTCGACTCTCCACTTGGTGCTGCGTCTGCGTGGTGGTATGGCCAAGAAGCGAAAGAAGAAGGTCTACACTACACCAAAGAAGATCAAGCACAAGCGCAAGAAGACCAAGTTGGCTGTGCTCAAGTACTACAAGGTCGACGGTGACGGAAAGATCGAGCGTCTGAGGCGAGAGTGCCCAGCAGAGACTGTAAGATGCTTGCCACTTCATGCGCAAATCTTGGACAAAGAAGCTGACTCATATCTCACAGTGCGGTGCCGGTATCTTCATGGCTGCCATGCACAACCGCCAGTACTGCGGTCGCTGCCACCTGACCTACGTTTTCGACGACCCGAAGTAGATCGATGGAGATGGAAAGAGAACATGCGAGTGCCTAGCGTCTTCACAAGTGGAGGATGAATGAGTGATTCGGCAGCAAATCGCTACAGGATCATCTCAAGGTAGCTGGCAGATAATCAATTCAATCAGCCAAAAACACGTTTGTTCTGCTCTCTTTGTGACTCGGAAGGTTCGTCATGTTGCTTTTGTATCAATGACTGACTGACCACCTCAGCTGCCTGTTTGATGACTCAATCGCCACAACCTCACTTCCACAGATTTCACAGATAATATTGCTACGCTTCTCTCTCGCACCACCATGCCACGACGACAACAACGACGCAATACTCTTCAGCATGACGCCAACACATCAAGTCCTCGGCACAGCAGAACTCCTCGAAGCCATTCTGCTTCACCTACCAATCCGCGACGCCATACTCGTACAACAACTCTGCAAGACTTGGTCGGATGCCATCACATCCTCCATCGAACTCCAACGCGCTCTCTTCCTGCGACCCATCAACTCCAACCAACGCGGCAAAGATCAAGTTCACCACAAAACACTATCAACCACCTGCGCTTCACTCGTCGGCGGATCTGACACAAGAACTCTCATCACTTCAGTCCTGCCCATTGAGAAGTATACCGCAACATCCTACAAGATGGAGACTGGCAGCATTCTCCCAGAGGTCTCCGGCGCTGCTAGTTGGCAGAAAATGCTAATGTGTCAGCCACCACGCGAAATGGAGCAGTTCTTCATTAACTCTACAACTCCAAGCATCGGCTACTACGAGAACTCTACGAAATTCGTCATCGAGTCAACGACGCTTCTTACTTCCACGGGAGCGAAGATCTATTATGGTAAGCAGTTCGGACTTGATGCGATTCGCGTGAAGCAGAGTGGTGGAATTACGTTAGGTACTTTCGTAGAAGCTTTGGATATTGCGAAGAAGGAGGGCTTCGATGAGGCGAAGATGAAGGGAAGAGATTTCAAGTTGGGATGGGTTAGAGGCGGTTGCTCGGATGCTGTTGTTGATTTTTGGACGGATATTAAGGCTGTGCAGAAGGAGAAGTTGGCGGCGCTGCCAGTGGAGGAGGATGAGGACGATGACGATGATGATGAGGATTGGGAGGACGATGAGGAGTATGAGGATGAGCAGATACTGGAGGAAACAAGGGCATTGAGATCGTGAACGATGAGACCGGCGCACCGACCGTGGAGGGTAAGTTTCTCCATAACTCAGCAAGTACCATGCAAGAGTGCTAACAATTTCTCACAGTTGCATGGAGATACGACAGCCGCAGCGAGTCAAGCCGGTGTCAAATCGGCAATGGAATGAAGGTGGATGTATGCATTATTCATTGCTTCTCGTTAAGCATTTGCTGGCCTTTGTAGCCCAGCATGGCGCGCAGCATTCAAGCAGCGCCAAATCTATACTCTTCTTTCCATCTTACAGACTGCTCCATGCTCTTTTCGTGCCCTCACTCTTACACAATCGTCTCCAGCTTTCTCGCGTAGCCCAGTGTGTTCTCGATAACCACATCGCTATTGCTCATGACGTCCTTCTCGGCTGCAAGCGCATCTGCCTCCTGCGCTGGGAAGTATATCCGTCCATCCTTAGCTACCCAGCCTCTCTCCTTCGCGAAGCTGATGACAGCACCCTCGGAGTCCAGAAATAGCAGGTTCTTCGCGTTCGAGATCGGTAGAGAAGGGTAAGCGCGCTCAGAGCACGAGGCGATCTCGGATCGAATTGTCTCAATCAGGACCTGTAGCAGAGCAAATGGATTAGCCTCATAGTCACAGTATGACACCTTCTATCAGACAGTACTGACCTCGCTGAACACTCCGAACTCCTCGCTAGGCACTCTCTCGCCCTTCGTCTCTCCCCACACCTTATCGTAGCTGCCCTCCATCAAAGCCTGCTCCAATCTCACCGGATACTGCACAAACTCATCCTTCTCAATTCCACTCCCACTCACCTCAATCCCCTCAAGGACAGTGTGGAAGCCAGCATAATCTCCCACAGATAACAGCAAGAGCAAGTACAACCCTGTCACCTTCGCCTCTTGACTATGCTTTGCCCCAACTCTCTCCCTAGTAGCTCGGGGAATGGCATAGAATGGCTGTAGTTGCTGGAAGTACCTCGTGAAGGAGTCTGTGTCGCGCAGGCGGATCGAGATGAGAGCGCCAGCTTCGAGAACTGCGAGAGCGTATGGGAGGTGTTGTGGTTTCATCTCTTCTGAAGGAACGAGCGCTTTTAGCTTGAGGAGACCAAGTTTGGCGCGCGAGAGGAGCTGAGGGGCATTTTGCAGGTCTCTGTTGGACTTGATGGATGTGAGCTGGGAGATGATCTGTTTGAGCTCGTGTTCCGCCATGGTTGGAGGCGGTGGTTGTTTGGTTGGAGTAGTCAGTCAGTCAGAATGCAGGAGTGACGAAGCGGTGGCGATTCGAAATATTTCAAGGTTGTGTGGGGAGGATATTGTTGTAGTATTGTTCGATGGAGAGTGGATGTCGTGTGATGGGAAGCTTGATGAAGGCGGCTTTGTGACGCGAGTCGATCACCAAGGCTGCTTCCGTGGGGCGTGCTTTCCGCAAGACTTCACTTCACGTGCTGGCACTCAGTTTCCTCACGATATATGCCATGATTGTGATCTTTCATCTGATGCAGCCGCATGATCTCGCATACTCCTAGACTCGGTCCATGAGTGGCATGCGAGTTAGCAGAGAGGCATGAAATATGCTAGATTGTGAGTTCGGTAAGCTCTATTTCACGAATACTGTGGCAGATTGGTCGAACTTGTGCCTTGACAGCGAAGTAGATAGTTGGCAAGCTTTCCATTGAAGTCTTCTTCTCCAGCATTCTGCCAACGCTACATAGTACTTCCACTTCCTCTTTCTTCACCATATTTGCACCCTAAGCTACATTGGCCTTCGTACTTACCGGGAGCATGCTGTTCGACGTTGGGCATGTTTGCAGCTCGTTACGTGCTGACCTCTGCATGCATCTATGTTGAGCTCAATCGGTATTTGCTCCTGCATCTCCTGACCAGGGTTATACAACTCCATGTCAATAGTTAGCAGTAATCTGGCTGTCGCCAAGTCTAGCTTGTACTGTAGTCGCATCTCGTCAGGATGTTATTCATTCATGATCAGTGGGCACTAAGACATCTGATTAGTGGGATGTGGTTCATTGAACGAATAGCTTCGGTTGGCTGTCAGGCTGGATCGATGCCTGTTGACTCTTTAAGTGCCACATGCTTATGTGATAATCTCGGTGCGAGCATTGCGCGGATCTGCTCGGCCTCGTAGAGCGAGTATAGGTGAGATGCACTCTGCGTTCTCTGCGTAGATGCTCGATTCATCGCTCTCGGTGTTTGCTAAAAGGACGTGGAGCGTACAACATTCTTGCACTCTGCCAACGACCTTTTCCATGTAGATGTATGACCGCACACTCTGGTTGTAGGTCTTGAATGCTTCGCGGCGGCATACGAAAAGCATCACTCTGTGACTCGCCTGAATGAACGATCGAGAATCGATGTTGCGCCCGTTCAAGCCTGGAACATGGGCGAGGCTGATGTGGTAACGGCTGCAGGCGGGTCGATATGCTCAAGCACAAGCCAGGTACAGCTTGTCTGTTGTGGAGGTTCCATTCATCTGGGAGCTTGTGTGGCTGATTAATATTCCTACGAGACACATGGTCAGTGTTCATCGCCTAATAACAGTCTCAGCTGCACTGCACAAAGGTGCAGCTCGAGTCGTCGAAGCGAGGTGCGCTTAGCTGTCGGATGCGCTGCCTAGGCCACTACCTACTCGAAATGCGGCCTTCACAAATGGCACTTGCACCTTTGCACCTCTTCGAGTCCTCAGCACCCTGAGGATCTGGTCGCTTGTCGCGATGGCAGCCTGAGGAGTATGATCACGACCGTATGGAGGGAATAATCAAGAAGCTAGGTGCGTTGTGGGTAGTCTCCAGCAAGGTCGTGCTGCAAGGAGGTTGTGACATATGGTATCGTTGAGATCCGCTGAGCTGCAAGCCGATGCGATCTTCGCTTCTAGTACCGCTTCCGAGGCTGCCGGTGGTCACAGTCGCACCACTGAGGGGCGTTCAAAGCTGATATGTCTTGCCTGTGGGCAATGCAGGGCCACTTGCACATGTATAGCGGCATGTGCGCGCATAGACTGGTCTGCTGTGAAGTTGTTGCCTGCTGTTGTGGAATTTACAGTGCACCTGAGAGCAACAACGGCTCGGTATTGCATGACTGTAGTAGAGCATACCGTGCCTGAACTGTGAGCTGTAAGTATGCCACGACCTTTCCGCCGCTGTGTCGACTTCAGTGGGCTTTTGTTGTTATGCATCACACTAGATCGCCGGAGTCGGCCGCAGTCTTGACTGGCTTTTCGTGAGACAGACCGTGATGGTCGATGACCGTGATGTCTCTCCGTCCAAAATTAGTTCCTGGCCGAGTCGCTTGTGGCGTGATATGTGAACGGTGAGATGGCTCCGATTGGCAAATGCTCATCCGGGAGCCCTGCAGCTCTAGCCAGCTTTCATGCGAGGCATCTTCTGCAGCGTAAATGCTATAAGCCGCGTCCCATGCTACCGTATAACAATGGCATGCGCGGCACAACGGATGGCTCTTCAGACATGCGTCCAAAGCGCATGGTAATCGTATTGAGTCGCCCGTAAGCCATCCTTTAGATGATGAGAGGTCTCTGTCCGTCACCAGATGAAATGATCATGCTCACGCCAATGGGCAAGGCTGTCAGGATTGCATCGGCGGTGCTCGTGTTGCAGAAACGGGCTAATGCAATGCACGTCCGAGATGATAGAGCAAGTATTGGAGAGTGCAGTGATGTGAAATGCATAGTCTGAATGCCTAGACAAGGCTGTGTTCTGTGTTCGGTCCTCGCGTCGCTCTTGCCGTGGTGGCGGTCGTGCCTTCCTGACCTCAAATGCATAGGGAAGGAGCAGCTCTTCATGGATGAAGCAACCTGTTGTAGAAACCAGAAGTACATGTACACACATATAACAATAGGGACTTCAATCTCCGCGTTGACCAGTACTCTGAACTCGAGCCAAGAATCTCGAACTTTAGCGCGGGCCGTGTGGAGACCAAGCCTTCCTTCCTCCAGCAGCGACAACAACCCTTGCCCTCTGCGACACAATCGAACACGACATCTAAACCCTCATTCGCCCATACGCCCATCGGAACAGATACTCTCTGCGTTAATCGCCTGCATCAGACGCCCGTGCTTCAAAGGTCAGTCGTTGTCGCACGCCCTCACTACTCACCCACCCCAGCCAGTTCGGCCGTCGAGCTTCGCAGAGCTCCATGCAGCGGCGGCAGCAACAGCAAGAGCAGTGACCGGACTGCAGCAGCAGGAAAAGGCAGCTCGCGCGCTACTGGCTGCTAGTTGGCAGGCCTCCTGTACGCGCAGCCCAGGCTGAGCGGCGGCAGAGTGGAGCGTGCAGACGCAGCCAGCGTGGTGCTTGTGTCTGTCGGCCTGCCGTGGTGACATGGGCAGTTTGCTGGTGGCGCATCTCCCACGTCGCATTGCTGGCTGCACTCTTTCTGACTTGGAACCACTTGCTCACCGCGGACAGATCCCAACCAATTCATCAGCACCGACGGCCGCCATCCATCAAAATGGGTAAGTCCTTCTATACTCACACCTCTCCTTGGCTCTACGCACCACCTCACTCACCTCACCTACCTGTACTCCTTACCTCACCCTCACTCGCCCTTGAACACCTACCGTTTGACTTTCAGCTGTCACCTCCGTGGTTGCGACACGTCAGCAGCACCACCTCAACACACTTCACAGCGCTCACGCTGACACCACCACCTCTCTAGGTGACCGCGATCGTGACTACGTATGTAACCCCTAACCTCCCCCGTGATATTGATGGACAGCCCTCCTGCGTACTCTGCCATTTGGCAGATTCGATGGAATTGATAACTGGACCCGGACCGTGATGGACTTGGACTGGGACTGGGACTGGGACGCGTCGGACTCGAAGAACAAAAAGGAATAAGAGACGCCTGAACGAATGACAACCTCGAGCTGGACGGAAATCGGAAAGAATGAAATCACAGCGGCAGAAGACGCGGCGTATGCAGATGCGAGAGATGACTGGCAAGGACATGAGATGCGACGCTCAGTGCTGGACGGCAAGACTCAGTATCATACGGCTTTTCGCAACCAAGGGAGCAGCGGGTCATGTATGATTCGGTAACAGCAAGCTGCCACCAATATATCCCAGGAGTCCTGCCAGCTCCTTTCATACTTGTCCAAGAAGACATCTCATAACATGAAGCATTCATTGCGTCTCATGCGCAGCTGGCTGCTCGTGATCTCGAATTGCCCGCTATATGCGACAATCAATCAAATCACGAGTACGCCTTGTTCATGATCTGTCAGCCAGACTCTTGTCTTCAAGTGTGCTCTTCCAGCAACACCGTCCTGTGAGGCATGTCAGCGGCGGAAACTCTCCTTGCGACTACTCACAGTGCATTGATCAAGTTGCGTTCCACAGCACGCCGCATCCCCGAAGCTGGCCGTCCTTACGGTCAACACAACTGTCGACATCATCGTACAAGCACCTCTTGCAGCACACTGCGACCACCTACAAGACCCACAAGACTCGCGAGACCACCAAGAACAAGAAGATCGTTGCACATGGCGAAGCTGTCGTCTCCACAAGACCACACATGCTATCCACTGCAACCGCCCACCAGCTCTTCGCAAGAGCCGATCGCGACACTGAAAGTCGTATGCTCGTGCTGCCGACACAGCAGCATCTATGAAGTCGTCGTACACGTTTTGTACTCCTGGCGCCGGTCAACTCAAGCTGAGTGGGTGGTCACACGACTGCCCATATCCAAGCATACTGCAGCGCTCCTGCTGTTTGTCGCTCAGCTTGCTTGCTCGTACAAAGGGCATATGCACTGAGTACCACGAACAAGACTTCACGTCAAGCCCCTTTCTTGTGCTCACGATCCTGAGTCACATGAGATCGGTGCTCTCAGGAACTATAGCCGCCTTTGTGCTTGATAAGTGCGGCTTCGCCGATCTTGCTCACGCCTTGCCGAGACCTAAGGACCGCCACGGCACACAACTCCCCGTGAAAGATCGCTCGGCTGGTGCGCATGAAAACCGCCGAGTCATTGCCTTTGTGGATCAGTATCAAACTCGATCTCAGGCCACGCCGCTCATCCTCTGCTGGCACCCATTCATGGCCCCACCGTTGAGAGATTGATTCGCTTCAAGCAGCGTCCATCCAGGCTCCAAACACAGGCACACTTCTTGCTGAAGCTGTGAGACGCACCCAGTGCTTTCTGCGACTCTGATCAAGAGTACGACAAGTGAAGCTAGCTTCCTGAGCTCTTGCTGGCGAACGACATGCCAGAGTTGCAGCACACCTCTGTGGCAGACTCACAGACAGCTTCGGCTCAACGCTACAAGTGTATACATGTTGCCGGCACTGTTGCACTCGCGCACTGCAAGCTACTGCCGCCAGGCTGTATGCTCTCTTTGGCACCTCCTCGCAGAGACGTCTTGACTAAGCCGATACATATCGTGTTGTCCTGGATCACCTCCGCAAGACCTGGTTGCACTTCTCCGGACCTCCTGCAGACTCCACGCCACGGAGAGTCACGGCGGTGCAATACCATTATCTCGCGAACAAAAGGAGCTTGGTGTCTCTCCAGCTCTTCCCAGCCAATGTCTCAGCACAGCTTCTCGGTTGTCGCCGCCGCAGCCCTCGTCATGCCGATGGAGAGCCAGTGTGCTGCGAACGTACCACACATGGCCCACCTCTCCATTTCAATCCCGACTTTTTCTCTGCGCAGCCTCTCCAATCTGGGCGCCACAGAGCTTGTTGGCTCGGTGGAGTGCTGCTACTGTTCGACAACAGTGCGGCAGTGTGTTGTGAGGGGTGTGGAAGAGCTTCGCGCTGAGTGAATGATGGTCATCGGCATCGAGAGGGGTTTCCTCCTCCGCTTATACACTCTCCACCTCGCAACATCAACCACGCCAACGATGTCGGTGTTTAGCGAGTGGATGCTTGAGCGCGTCGCTCGCAGAAGGGCGGCGTTGGTGGCTTCGGTGATCCTGGTGATGATCCAGATACACCAGGTAAGATACCTCCCCGCCGGCCTCTCTGCTAGAACCACTGGCCATGCTTCCGGGTGCGAACGCCTGGCGCGAGGACTCTGACTGGACCGGCACGGAGAGCGCGCATCTTACCTACCTCCTTCTCCATCGCCACAGAACCAGATCGCCAGAACAGCGAGACCGACGTGAGAGAACCCGCGACAGACAGTGCGCTCCATGCCAATAGAACCGGAATCACTGGAGTGCGGAGATCACTACGTTTTGTTAGAGAGGCCTGACCAGAACCGGGGACATCTCTGGATTCCTGGAACACTCCATGCCATCAGTGCCGGACGCGGCGCAGTGTGAGATCCTTCCCAACCCTCCGAGAAAGTCTCATGCAGGCTCTGCTCGCCTCCGATGTCTCGAGACACTCCAGGCCATTGGCATCGGGACCGTTCCAGCTTGAGATCTCGCGCGTCTTATAGAGAGGCTCCCGATGCAGATCATTTCCAAATCGCAATACTTCTCGCATTGTTGGGATCGATGGTGTTGGGGTGGCACAGACGTGGAGTGAAGGCAGAGAACTGCAAAAAGCTCTGGGATGGCTTGGCACACCTTTCACGTTTCCCTCTGGACGACTCAAGTGTTTACTCACCTCTGCCCCTCTCTCTTCCTACGCCGACACATACCATGGCATCGGCAATGGATCCGCGGCTCCGAGGGTGCCAGCTGCCCGCCCTGGAGAGAGACCTGGTCATCCTGATCAAGCGAGAGGGACAATGTTGGACGGTGTAGACAGTCTTCACCTCTTCGTCTCTCTCTCCCTACGCCGACACATACCATGGCATTGGCAATGGATCCACGGCTCCGAGGGCGCCAGCCACCCACCCTGGAGAGAGACCTGGTCATCCTGATCAAGCGAGAGGGACAACTTTGGATGGTGTAGACAGTCATCTCAAAAGCTCTGGGATGTCTTGGCACACCTTTCCCCTGTGGACAGCTCGAAATCTTCGCTCACCTCGCCTCTCTCTCTCCACTCCAATACACACCATGGTGTCGGCATTAGATCCACGCCTCAAGAGGCGCAAGCCGCCCGCTCAGAAGGACCTGGTCATTCTGACCAAAGAGAAGGGACAACTCGTACGCAGGAGTGGCTGCACCGGCTCACTTACTTACAAACACCATTCATTCTTCGTTCACTTGCTAACATACTCTTCTTACAGTCCCGCTCGCGATCCCCTGCGCGCCGCGACCGCAACTACGACGACCGCGCCTACGACCGCGACAGAACTCGCTCCCCAGAACAGCGCGAGAGACGTGAGAGAACCCGAGACCGCTCACCACGACGCAGCAACGGGCAGTACGAGGACAGCCGTGCCCCACGACCAGCACGATCCACAGAGGAACGACAGCAAGCAAAGGGCGACATGTTGAAGAGCGTATCTGAGTCCTCCCAGCAGGACCGCCGCGTCTACGTCGGCAACCTCTCATACGACGTCAAGTGGCACCATCTCAAGGACCACATGCGCAAGGATGGCACGCTGGAGGTCATCTTCGCAGACGTGCTTCTACTACCAAACGGCATGAGCAAGGGCTGCGGGTATGCGCAAAATGACTACCACCTTCTGCTTACTACAAACAAACTGACAGATTTCCAGAATCGTCGAATACCAGACTCGAGACCAAGCACGCATCGCGATCGAGCAACTCAGCAACACTCCACTGATGGGACGTCTCGTCTACGTGCGCGAAGACCGCGAGACGGAGCCACGCTTCTCAGGACCACCACGTGGCGGTATGGAGGGAGGCGGCTTCCAAGGCGGCCGTGGAGGCGGATTCCAGCCTCGCGGAGGCTTCCAAGGTGGCATGGGCGGTGGGTACGGCGGCGGAATGCAGCAGCAAGGAGGCAGAAGCCAGATCTTCGTCTCAAACGTGAGTACAAGAGCACAATGCGACACGACCAAATCACTAATACCGCAATAGCTCCCATATCAAGTCGGCTGGCAAGATCTCAAGGATCTGTTCCGTCAAGCAGGCAACGTCATTCGCGCAGATGTCCACATGGGCCACGATGGCAACCCTAAGGGTTCCGGTGTAGTCGCATTCGAGACTCCAGAAGACGCACAGAACGCCATCAACACGTTCAACGGCTACGACTGGCAAGGTCGCCCACTAGAAGTCCGCGAAGATCGATTCGCCAACGGACCAGGCTTCCGTGGTGGCCGAGGTGGCTTCGGCGGCGGATTTGGCGGCGGTTTCGGAGGTCGTGGTGGCGGATTTGGTGGTCGTGGCGGTTTCCAGGGTGGATTCGGCGGCGGTCGTGGCGGATACCAGGGTGGCGGATACGGTGGCTTCCAAGGAGGAGGAGGCGGTGGCTATGGACAGCAAGGCGGCTACCAAGGAGGTGGCGGCTACAGCGCTCCAGCACCAGCTCAGGCTCCTGTCGCCCCAAACGCCTTTACTGACGGCGTATCTTCTGGAGGCGAGTCCAACCCGGTCATCCACGTCAAGAACGTAAGTACAGCCCTATGATGCACTTGCTGCTCATTGCTAACTTGTCACAGCTGCCATGGAGCACTAGCAACGAAGATCTCGTCGAGCTTTTCCAGACTATAGGAGCCGTAGACCGCGCCGAGATCCAGTACGAGCCAAACGGTCGCTCGCGAGGCAGCGGTGTTGTCCAATTCACCAACACCAGTGATGCTCAGACTTCCATCGAGAAGTTCCAGGGCTACAACTACGGCGGTCGTCCTCTCGGTCTCGACTTCGCTAAGTACCCAGATGGTGGTGCCATGGAGGGCCAGGAATCTTCTGGCGACTTGCAAGCTCAGATGATGTAAAGTCTTCATCGACTGACACAACATCGAGCTCACGACAAAAACCCTACTACTACATACTGCAACTGCTTTCACTACAGCTGTAGCTCGACCGGGCACTCTGCTCTAGTACGGCAACGGCTTGTAACATACTGCGACTCTTGCATCAGACGACCGGCGAGTCGCAAAAGCTTTCAGCCTTGAACCAATGTACTATAGCTTCGGATACTTCGACTCTTGGGGGGAGGAAGGACAAGCATGGGCAGACTGGGTCTCAATTAGGCTTGACTTAGCAACGGACAGCGAAAAGCTGAGGATTCTCTTAGAACAGATCGGCTTCTAGATTTTCATGCGCCAGAGTAGGCCACAAGATGAGGCTGATTAGGTAGCAGACTATTTAATGGCTGGTTAGCGATGATATGTTGGACTCATCTCACGAAGGGTTCAAGAGACGGGGCTGGTCGAGTGAGAAAGACGGGTCGAGGATTGAACTGACTATGATCAAGAGACTATCGATGGGACTGTGGTGAGTATGATGGAAAGTGGAAACATTGCTCAGACACTTGACGCTGACATGTTCCCAGCAACCCATGCACTCACTCTCCCGGACTCCATTCGCGGTATACAATTGCGCCACCAGCGCACTGTATACGCAGATTATACAAGATCGACTGTGCAGGGCACAACGAAGTCTGCATGCGCACCTGCAAGTCTCGGTACAAGCGTGTGTTCGCCATACGCCTGAGCATGGCGTGCGACATGGCTGCAGTTCTGCGAAGGTCTCCGAAATGCTGACCACGGAAATCACGGATACTACTCCGCTCTATCGCCAATTGCAACAGCATACCAGATGCAAGTGTGCTTGGCGGAGCACTCTCAAGCTTTATGCCTATGGCGCAATCATTAGGCTTTCTTTGTGCTTGGCACTATTGCTATGCTACCAGCTTGACTCCATGCAGCACCAACACATTCGTGGTAATCCACTTGACAGCTATTGGCCAGGCTTTCCAGCAACGACTGCTTTGGGACAATGTCGCCATCCTCATCTCGGCTTTTCAGATTCAACTGGCAGGTACAGTTCCAGTACATCACTCTGGCGCTAACTGGTCATCGTTATTCGCAGCTCCACAAGCAGCCCAGCTTCCAGGTCCTGGATCTCATGCAAGATCATCGAAATTAAGCTTGAGCACAAGCTTGCTTAAGCGACAAGCCGAAGCTGTGACGGAGCAGTTCTTCTTTCTCCGATGTGGTGTGGCGATACTCCATTCAAGGTCTGCCGGCGCTCATACTGTAGGGCTACCCCAGCATGTCAACAAGAACGTTATGTGTGAAAGATGGAGGAAAGGAAGCTCTCAAGGCCAGTGGGATGAACGTAGCCATGGACTCGCATCCGTAGGTTGACCAATATCTGATTTGAACATGACTTACACATCCACAGACAAACATCGTCATGGTAGCTGTAGCGGCAAAAACGGCGATTAGAACCCTCGACATGGCGTTTGACGCACGAGCGTTCGCTCAGCTGGCTAGTGGTGTGGCAGAATGCATTTCATCTCAAGCCTCGGAGTGACAAGAGTGCAGCATCATTGGGCAGACTGTCCATAAACGTTGCTGAGATGAAGGCGTCTTCGTCGCATCTTTGCCTGATTGAGCATCGGACTCCCAGTGCTGATCATCACGCGTTATATCGTGGCGTTCGAGGTGCTCATTCTAGTGATGATCAGCTCTCCTTGGGAGGCAGCATACAGCTACGATGCTACGCTGGATCCCCTGCGACCAATTATTCTGCTGGTAAAACCAACGATCGACATCTGACCTACTTCCCAACAGGATTGCGTGAGCGCGACCAGGTCAACGACAACAGCCTGAGTATGAAGCCATATAAGTATTCTCCTTCATGCCCTTGTACTCAGCATGCACGCACAACAACAACAATACCTCATACATCCTACTCCAACAAACATACCATGAAGAGCGCTCTCATCCTTGCCAGTGCCCTCGGCGCCGCTGCCTTTCCTGGTATGCGAAGAGGCACAGAAGGTATTCCTCACGAAATCCGTGCATTGTATGAGAACCCGCAAAATCACGGCTTGGCCAAGCGCCAGCAAGATGCTCTTGGTATCTCCAAGGCAGAAAGCAACTGCGGTACCAAGCTCTGCCCAACATTCGACGAGAAAGGTATGTGACACTCGCCCATTCGCACAGGATGTACGCTGACATGTCAATCAGACCAGCTCGTTTCCGTCAGCGGTGAGCACGCTTGGGTTGCCCCAGGGCCTGGTGACATTCGTGGCCCCTGCCCTGGCCTGAACGCAGGTAAGTATTCGTAGCCTTGCCCGCCGCGGATAATGGCCAGGAGCCTCGACAAACGACGTCTGACTTGGGCCATAGCTGCGAACCACGGCTACCTCCCACGTAACGGCATTGCCTCCATTGAGCAGACCGTCAGCGGTTTGGGCGCCTTGTACAACCTGGGTCCTCGAATCTCTGCTGTACTCGCTGCTTACGCCATTGCGGTCGATGGTAGCGTTGTGGAAGGAGTTTGGAGCATTGGTGGCCCACTTCCGACCGACTCTTTGACCGCACCTCTCCTCGGAACTGGCCAAGGCCTCAGTTACAGCCACAACAACTACGAGGGTGACTCTTCCATCGGACGTGGTGATGCTTACATCAACAACGGAGATGCACACTCTCTCAATGTCACCCGCTTCGAGCAGGTCTACAACATTGCTGTCAAGGATGGCTCTGATCGTTACACCTTGGACAAGTTCCGTGCCAAGTTCGAGGAAGCCCAGGATGAGTCTATTGCCAACAACCCCTACTACTTCACTGGTCTGTTCTCCACTGTTGTTGTTGTGCCTGCGGCGTATAATTTGTAAGTCACGATCCTCAAACGACACTGAGAGCCATTAGCTGACATAACTAAGCGTCATCAACTTGATGTCGAACCACTCCGCCGAAACACCTTCTGGCTACCTCGATGGTTACAACTTCCGTTCTTTCTTTGGTGTAGACACATCCGGTGGTCCAGGCAACTTCAAGTGGCTTCCAGGACAAGAACGAGTACCTGAGGACTGGTACCGCCGCCCTTCTTACGCTCCATACGAAGCTCAAGACGTGCTTGGTGATGTTGCTATCGGCTACCTTGCATACCCAAAGACTCTTAAGTTCGGAGGCAACACAGGAAAGGTCAACACATTCACCGGTCTCAACGTTGCCAACATCTCAGGAGGTATTCTATCTGCCGATACACTGTTCCAAGGCGACAACTTTGCTTGCTTCTCTTTCCAACTCCTGCAACAAGCGATCCCAGACGCCCTCAACAACGTTGTCAACGGTCTCGCTCCCATCACCTCGCTCGTCAACAAGTACGTCGGACCAATTGTTGGCGGCTTGAGCTGCCCAGAACTTGGAAAGCTGGACGTCGGTCTCTTCGATCAGTTCCCAGGACACAAGTACTCGCCCACGGGTCCAGCAACCAACTTCAAGGCTTAGATGAGTTGCAATGAACAAGAGGTGATAAGTCTGGGAATGCTTTAGCAGAGACCGCACAGAATGTAATCAGACTTTGACGACAATCTAATGAAAATTTGAATGATGAACTCATGAACTCGTCTGCCCTGTCCCCAGCCATTTCTCTTCGACCCATTCCATCACAACATGGCCGATTCCATGATATCGCTATCGGCTCTGAGCTGAACGCGTGGCATGAGCCAAGCTTCTTACATTTGACTAGCTTTCACGTTCTCATTCATACATGGAAGAGCTTGCATGAGATGCCTAAGCGGGGACTTTGATTACGAGTTTACGAGTGCCCGAGGTAATGTATTGCAGTAAGACGGTAGCTGAGGTCTGCATAACAAAACGAATCTAGTACTCCAATTGTACTCATACCCAAATGGCTGCTCATACCGATCTACCTAGCAGCATACGGTCTGCACTTCTCTACAATGCAGGAGACATACGAATCGAGCAAGTCTCCCACCCACCTGTTCTGCCAGGACATGTAGCTATTGCACCAAAGTTCTGTGGTATATGTGGATCAGATCTGCACTTCTTCCTTGAGCAGCCATTTACAGACACATTGAAAGTTCCGCATCCTATCACTGGATCTACTTTGCCTGCCCATCTTGGTCATGAGTTCTCTGGCGTTATAACGAAGCTTGGAGATGGTTGCAAAGGAGATCTGAAGGTACAGTAATAAGCAACTGTATACTTATATTGATGAGGCACTAGCTAAAGCTGGACGAATAGGTTGGAGACAATGTGGCAGTTATGCCATTGATCTATGATGGCACATGTAACTCCTGCGTTGCAGGAGCAATGAACACTTGCTCACAAGCTGGGTTCTATGGTATTCATAGCAAGACAGGAGGTCTGAGTGACGGAGCTGTGATACCTGAGGAGTTGGTATTCAAGCTGCCTAGTTCTATAGAGCTTGACATTGGAGGTATGTTGACTAGTCAGCTCATATGCCAATAAAGCTAATCAGATCTACAGCACTTGTAGAACCACTAGCTGTGGCATGGTGCGTATACCGCCGACATGAACTGTACTTTCTGATACATCCACTGACTGTCGTTGAACCTGTCTAGGCATGCAATCAGTCTTGTGCCTGATAAGCTCTCAGCTTCGACGACTGCCCTCATCATAGGCGCTGGGCCAATAGGAGCGGCTGTTCTCGTAGGACTAAGAGCCAAAGGAGTGACACGAGTAGCAGTCTCAGAGCCGTCGCCCGACAGAAGGCAGTTCATCTCAGACATAGGTGCTGCAGTCACATTCGATCCAATGAGCGACAATCTGCCAGTTGAGGTTCGAACCAAACTCGAACGATCTGATGGTGTCGACCTAGTCATCGATTGCGCTGGAGTCGGACCAACGATGGAAACAGCCATAGCATGTATCCGGCCAAGAGGGACGATCGTCAATGTGTTCGTGACCACTGGAGCCACGACCTTCCACTCGTTCTTCATGCAGCTTAAGGAGATCACTGTAAGAGGCTCGATGGGATATAATAGGCAGGACTTTCTGGATGTGATCGAAGCGATAGATTCTGGACGAATGGATCCTCGACCTTTGATCACGAAGCGGATCAGGCTGGAAGATGTGGTTGAAGAGGGCATAGTCGCATTAGGTCATAAGGATAACAAGAACTGTAAGATCTTGGTAGACCTTAGCTTGTAGATCATGCTCAAAGAGGCACGTTCTATCCCGCTTCATCTCTCAGGATCTCAGGAACGGAACTAGAAAGACTGCGGCCACAAGTGCGATAGCTTTCTCTCACAACGCTGCCTTCTCATTGCGACCTTCCGTGCACTCGGTGCCCTTCTTAGGCTTTCCATTCAGTCGAATCGTCTCTACGACGTACACTCCCAGTAGCGCAACCAGCCAGCCCCACATGGCAAGATTCGTTGCTATGAGCCATCGTCCACGATGAAGGTATGGAAACCATATTCTCGGCCATAGCATCCCGAGTATGCCTCCCGCGCCACTTAGATTGGTGCTCCAGAAGACCATCCGGCTCAACGACATGTCCAGCATTCTATGCGCAACAGTGATGTGACTGAGTGCACATGCGATAAAAAGCGCGATACTAATGCAAAGACTTGTGGCAATGGCATTCCATCTGGAATTGTAGGGATAAAGAGGTCGCAGTTCCGTCACCAGAGATGCTGCTCCAAGCATGAGAAATATGCATATGAAGTTGACGACAACAGCCACCCAGGTCCTAACATCGATATCGGTATCATCGATGGGTTCTGCACATCTTGAGCAGAGCATTGGTAGTTCTTCTTCGTTGCTGTTGTTGTACGTGTGACGTTGATAGCTTCGGCTGTTGCTCCGGTTGTTGCTGGCATTGATCTGCTGCGCGCCGTATTGAGCTGTCGGGAAGAGTCCTTTCATGTTGCTGATGTTTTGCTTATGTTCTGTTCGAGATTGGAAGCTGAATGTTAATGTCAATGTTGATGCCTTGGACAATCGAAGTTGGTAGTGCCAAGGGTCAAAGGACGTGTGAAACACATTGTGACGCGAGCAGGTGCGCCTTCCTTGCAAGGATCCACTTTATATATCAGGCGACACCTTTGAGTATGTTGGCCTAATTCGCAAGCGAAAAGATATGGTATTACCTTCAGCTTGGAATATCATACTCCCGCCATCCTTCAGTACTGAAAAGTACCACTATCATCTTCTCCCTCTCTGCAGCAGAGACTATCATCTTCTCCGTCTCTGCAACAGTTATCTCTCTTATGTACTTTCTCAAAGCAGCCAATGTAGCTGCACCACAAGGACCAGCACTGACACCAAAGCTCTTCAACTGTTCGACACTTTCATGAGCCTCTCGGTCAGTCACCGTCACTGCAGATGTCACTCCATACTTCAGCGTAGGGTATGCAAGATCCGATGTGGTACCACAATTCATGCCGGCCATGATGGTACCGCCTGTCTGAATTGGTCTGAGCTCTCCCGCATGCAGCGACTCCTTGAATGATGCTGCCGTATCTGGCTCGACTGTGACTATGCGGTTGTCTGACCTGGCAGCTTTGTAATGAGCAACAACAGAATGTGCCCAAGAGCCAACTCCCACAGAGGCGAAGAGTGTGTTTGGCTTGAGGCCATTTGTCAAAGCTGCGACCTGTCGATCCGTCTCTGTGAGCATCGTAGCATAGCCGTCTGTGACCCACTGCACAAATCGTCAGCTCAGCAAAGACGCTCTGGACAAGCGAAAACATACCTGCGGGATCTCCTCATAACCATGCCACGCTGTATCCATGACCATCAACGCACCAGTCTGTTCAGCATCCTGTATCGTCGCAGCAATTGAGTCATCATAGCTGCCGCCCTCCAAGACTTTCACTTCTGCACCTTCGCTTCGAAGCAAATTCTGTGTGTATTCGCTCATGAAGCCAGGGACATAGACTGTGATCGACACGCCCAAAATCTTAGCCATTCGTGCAGATGCGCGACCCCAATTGCCTTCGGAACATGTCACCAGTCGGATGGGCTTGGTGGACTTCTCTGACAACAAATGCTGCAAGTCTTGAAGCGAGGTCGAAGCTGCGATATTGAGCTGTTTGCAGACTGCCCGATGAATGGCCCAGCTCGCGCCTAAGATCTTGAAAGCTGGCAGTCCGAAGCCTGAATTCGTTAGGACACAAGCCATTTGCATATCATTATGTCTCATCATATGTCTTGAGATAGGTTGTGCCCAAAAGAGACTTACGTGTGGATTCATCCTTCAGGAAGACGTTTGCCACTCCGAGTTCTTGAGCTATCGGGCTCAGATCATGGAGCTGTGTCTCATTATAGTCCGGGAGTGTTCGATGGAAGGCTTCCACAGCTGGGTCGATTGGATTCTGTACTGGTGTGCTGTCTGCGTAAAATCGGTAAGGATTGTGGAGCAACCAGGGCCGGTGGTATTCCTCGCCGGTGGATAGATGTCGTACTTTGTAGTTAGCCATATCTGGCTATATCGTTTCAAGAGTGAAGGATTCAGGTCTGGGGTCTGATCAGAAGTCACTCGCTAAGACATATGCAGGAAAGATCGCGCGTGTACTCCACGGGCAAGAACTTCCTCCAAAAGTAAGGGCTTGCCCATAGGGCGTGTAGCAACTGCCGCCCGGCCACGACTTTGGCATCAGCATTAGCACACCTGTGGGCTGCTCTTCGCGGACAGCTCGAGTATCATGAGAAGCTGTTGAGATGGCAGGCGAAAGATGCTGATGAGGGAGAGCTGCGCTAAGCTGCTGTTTCATCGTCGAGAAAGATGCCAGTGATTGGCCTAACCAGAAGCACACGCTAGCTTTCGTCTCTACGCACGGTTCACCATTGTTGAGAGCACGGATCATCGGCGAGTGAGTGAAGTGGCCGAGCATTTCGCTGGACAAACCGTCTTTGGCCGACGCCAACACTGTTGCCCGCATGCAAGCTATCGTCACTCGTCAGTGTACTATCAAGCCCGCAATAACAGCAGATGGGTCTGGTACGGCGAAGAGGAAGACGTGCTGATAGGATTACTCACGCGCAGCAGTCAACTCTGGTATAAGGACTGCAACGTACCTCTTCTCACCTATGCTAACATAGACCTGCCTCTTTGTCCATTCACTTATACTATACTCTGGAGCGTTCTTGCTGAAGCATTAGCCAGCTCATATACTCTACTTCATTCTCAGGGCTCCATACTACGAACTATCACCATGGGCGCTACAACGAATGGCGAGGTCAATGGTACCTCGCCTAAGGGCATTCGAATAGCCATCGATCGAGGTGGCACCTTCACAGATTGTGTTGGCAACCCAGGCACTGGCAAGATGGAAGACGATGTATTGATCAAGCTATTATCTGTCGATCCTCAGAACTACGACGATGCACCACTCGAAGGCATTCGACGTCTTTTAGAACGATTTACTGGTCAGGATATACCTCGAGGGCAGCCTCTAGACACAACCAAGATCGAGAGCATACGTATGGGCACCACAGTAGCTACCAATGCTCTACTAGAAAGAAAGGGCGAGGATATCGCTATGGTAGTCACGAAGGGTTTCAAAGACTGCTTAGAGATCGGTAACCAGAGCAGACCGAATATCTTTGATCTGGCGATCAGGAAGCCAGAAATGCTCTACAAGAAGGTTGTGGAGATTGATGAGCGAGTAACATTAGAGGACTATGCGGAAGACCCAGAGCGCAACAAGACAGAGGCACAGTCTGAGGATGGTGCAGAGCTAGTAAAAGGGCTATCTGGCGAGACAGTGAGAATATTGCAACGACCAGACGAAGGCAGCATACGGAAGCAGCTACAAGAGGTGTATGACTCTGGATTGAAGAGTATAGCTGTATGCTTGATGCATGGATATACATACCCTCAGCATGAAGCTGTCGTGGGCAAGATTGCAAGGGACATTGGTTTCGAGCACGTCTCGCTTTCTTCTGAGCTCATGCCTATGATCAAGCTCGTGCCCAGAGCGACTTCTGCTTGCGCTGATGCATATCTGACACCTGCGATCCGGAAGTACATCGATGGTTTCCAGAAGGGCTTCGAAGGCGGTCTAGGGACGGAGAGCGTCAAGAAGGAAAGTGGCTCGAAAGGTGCTCGTTGCGAGTTCATGCAGTCCGATGGAGGTCTTGTCGATGTGGATGGCTTCAGTGGTCTTAAAGCCATCCTCTCTGGTCCGGCTGGTGGTGTCGTTGGGTATGCACTCACCAGCTACGATCCCGAGACGAAGATTCCTGTGATTGGCTTCGACATGGGTGGTACTAGCACAGATGTGTCGAGATATGGTAGTGGTCGTTACGATCATGTCTTCGAGACCACAACTGCTGGTGTCACAATACAATCACCTCAACTCGACATCAACACTGTCGCAGCTGGAGGTGGATCTCGTCTGTTCTTCCGCAACGGCCTATTCGTGGTCGGACCTGAAAGCGCAAGCGCTCATCCTGGGCCAGCATGTTACCGCAAGGACGGACCTCTTACGATCACCGATGCGAACCTCCTGCTTGGACGACTTCTCCCAGACTTTTTCCCAAAGATCTTTGGCAAGAATGAGGACGAAGGTCTTGACGAGGAAGCGAGTAAGACTGCTTTCGAGGAGCTGACTGCGCAGATCAACAAGGAGAATGCTGCAGGCAACAAGGAGAAGGAGATGAGCATGGACGAGGTAGCGTACGGCTTCCTTAAGATCGCAAACGAGACCATGACACGTCCCATCCGATCTCTGACTGAGGCTCGTGGCCACGATACGAGCAAGCATAGGCTGGCGACATTCGGAGGCGCGGGTGGCCAACACGCTGTTGCAATTGCAGAAGCGCTTGGTATCACTCAGATCCTAGTGCACCGCTACTCTTCAGTACTCTCTGCATACGGTATGGCACTGGCTGATGTTGTGGACGAGCGACAAGAGCCCGAGTCGAAGATCTGGTCAGACAAGGATCAGGATACGAGGAAGTACCTTCAAGACAAGATGGCAGAGCTTAAGAAGAAGTCAACAGCAACTCTGAAGGACGAAGGCTTCTCCGAAGACCAAGTACACTTCGAAGAGTACCTCAACATGAGATATCGAGGCACAGAGTCTGCTCTCATGATCGTTCGACCAGCTTCTGGAGAGGCCAGCAAAGAGTATGATGGTGATGACTGGGCATTCGGCAAAGCATTCGTCAAGCAGCACGAGCAAGAATTCGGCTTCACGCTTCCTGATCGTGACATTATCATCGACGATGTGCGTGCAAGAGGTATTGGCAAGACATTCGAGGGTCTAGAGAAGACTGTCGATCAGCAGCTCAAGGAAGTCAAGCCGAAAGACCTGCCAAAGGGCGACAAGACCTACGGCAGCAAGTCAGTGTACTTTGAGGGTGGCAGGCAGGATACTGCCATCTACAAGCTCGAAGACCTCGCTGTTGGAGACCGCATCAAAGGTCCTGCGATCATTGCCGACGGCACACAGACGATCGTGGTCACGCCAAACGCATCAGCACTCCTCATTGACACACATGTTGTCATCAACCTGGGCGAAGTTGACGCACAAGAGAAGAAGGTCGATACCAAGAATGTCGACCCTATCATGCTCTCGATCTTTGCACACAGATTCATGGCTATTGCAGAACAAATGGGACGTGCATTGCAGAAGACCTCAGTCTCGACCAACGTCAAGGAGCGACTGGATTACTCATGTGCTCTCTTCGATGCAGACGGAGGTCTAGTCGCCAACGCGCCCCACCTTCCTGTCCATCTTGGTAGTATGTCTACCTGCGTTCGCAAGCAGGCCGAGATCTGGAAAGGCAAGCTGAAGAAGGGCGATGTCCTGGTCTCAAACCATCCCATGTTCGGCGGGTGAGTACTACCTCATACTACTGACCTTGATGATCGTATGGGTCATGCTAACAATATATCTAGGACACACTTACCAGATATCACGGTCATCACACCTGCCTTCTCGGGGGACAACATCGTCTTCTACGTGGCTTCTCGAGCTCATCATGCAGACATTGGCGGCATTCTACCGGGATCGATGCCACCACACAGCAAGGAGCTATTCCAAGAAGGCGCAGCAATTAAGACCGAGAAGCTCGTCTCCGAAGGCCACTTCAATGACAAACGCATCACGGAACTACTTCTCGACGAACCAGCACAATATCCTGGTTGCTCTGGCACTCGTTGCTTAGCTGACAACCTCAACGACCTGAAAGCACAAATCGCAGCGAATCAGAAGGGCATCAACCTCATCTCAACACTCATCGAAGACTACGGCGAAGACGTTGTACAATTCTACATGCACAGCATCCAAGACAACGCCGAACTCTCAGTCCGTAACCTTCTGAAAGACGTCTCTTCGCGTTTCTCTGGACAAGACCTCTCAGCAATAGATTTCATGGACGACGGATCTCCCATCCAGCTCAAAATCACAATCGATGCCGAGAAAGGTGAAGCAGTTTTTGACTTCACTGGTACAGGACCAGAAGTCTATGCGAACTGGAACGCTCCTGAGGCTGTTACTTACAGCGCTATAATCTACTGTTTGAGATGTCTCATCAGTGAAGATATACCACTCAACCAAGGCTGCCTCAAACCAGTGAAAGTCATCATTCCACCTAAGAGTTTCCTCTCGCCATCTGGAACTGCGGCTGTAGTAGGTGGGAATGTCTTGACTTCTCAACGAGTCACCGATGTAGTCTTGAAAGCTTTCCAAGCTTGTGCCGCCTCACAAGGAGACACAAACAACTTGACCTTCGGCTTTGGTGGTAATGTTTCTGGGCAAGAAGCCGTGAAAGGCTTCGGATACTACGAGACTATTGCTGGTGGAAGTGGAGCTGGACCTACCTGGGATGGAACTAATGGCGTGCATACACATATGACCAATACCCGTATCACGGATGCTGAGGTTTTCGAGAGGAGGTATCCGGTCATCCTGAGAGAATTCAGTCTCAGACCCGACAGTCATGGAAAAGGACAACACAAAGGTGGTAATGGTGTGGTCAGAGATATCGAGTTCCGCATTCCTGTACAGGTCTCGATCCTCTCCGAAAGAAGGGTTTACCATCCTTATGGACTTGAAGGTGGAGAGGACGCGCAATGCGGGAAGAACATCTGGGTCAGGAAGGTCGATAAGGTTGCTGGGTCTGGTGCTGAGGACAAGAAAACTAATGGCGAGCATGAGACTAATGGTGTGGAGGGCGAGCAAGAGTACAGATACATCTCCCTCGGCGCGAAGAATACTGCGGCTATGCAAGCTGGTGAGAGGATTATTGTTATGACTCCTGGTGGTGGAGGTTGGGGTCCTGCTGGGAAGGCTTCTGAGGCTGCGATTAAGAAGGATCCGAAGGAGAGTTGGAGAGGTGGGAGTGTAGCTGCTAGGCAAGCTGAGGGTGAGGCTAGTGCTTAAGCGCTGCTCGTAAGCTTAAGGCAATATGAACACTTGCCATTCAATCGCTTCTGCTTATCCTGAGTCTTCTCAACACGCCTGACGATGATTCTGGAATTGTGACTCCTTGTTGTGCGTCGAACATAGGGTGACGTTCGCACGGATTGCTATGCGCGTTTCCAAATATGCCGGATTTTAGGAAAAGTCGTAATTCGACGAAATCGATATATCTTGCGCAATTGGTGTCTGCACACATTCAAACTGCTCAAACATAATTCTCATAGTACAAGAAGCCCATACATCAAGTTCTAGATTGAGTTGTTCATGTTCGACGTCGTTGTCGTAGCTCATCTGAAACAGGTAACCCTAAGCTTCAGCAAGCGGGCACGAACGAATGCAGCAGAACGACACTTTAGAAGACTGCTGGAATGGAAGACAGAGAGGGTATGACAACGATCGAGAGTGATAGGTCCACTGTACAATAAACGTATGGGTATCATAAGAATGCAATGCTGCCACCCGAAACGATCAGTCGATCAAACTTGGCTCAGCCGACTCTTCAGCTTGCCCTTCTGACCGGACTTCTTATCAAGGTCCTGCCGCCAAGAACACTCGTCTGCGAACTCACAAGTGCCACATTTGTACGAGGCCTCTTCAATATCGACGCCTTGCGCCGCGCGCTCGCCCCGCCACCAAGCCAGCTCAGACATCACATACTTATCCAAAGCTTCGGCATCATATGCGAAGCTCCTTCGTCCGATCAGGTTTCCACTGGTTGTGGTACGGAACTCGGCTGTAAGCAAAGGGGATACAGAGCTAACAGATATCGTTCTGCGAAATTCCTCGATCATGTGTGACCAGAGTAAGGCCAATGTGTTGTATGTTGTCACCTCGTCGAGAGCGTCGACAGATATTGACTGCGACATGTCCATTTCGTCGTTACCATCGTCAAGCTCGATCGGCGGCCGTTGGCTGGAACTGAAATCTATGTCGGCCATGTTGGCGATGAATGTGTCGCTGAAATGCACATTTGCGTCCATGCTGTATCGATCAAAAACACGTTCCGCTTCGACCTGATTCGCTGCCAGTTCGCTCAGCATTCGTCGATATAGCATGAGTTGCATTTGTGTCGATTGCATGCGTTTTCCAGACGGAAGACTGCCGGACCCGCGTGTCTTCACGTCCGTGAGGTATATCGTCCGAGCGGGTTGCCGCTGCTGACTCGTGCCTCCCCATGCAGCCTGGCTGTTGAATATGGCCTGTTCTTGCGAACTGCCAAAAAAGCTTGTCAGCGTCCGCTGGTCTGCAGGCAGCGACTCCTTCTTGATCCCTTTCTTTGCCGTCTCTTGCATGTCCAGCAGCTCAGCCTCGGCCTTCTCATCAGGGCAGGTATATGAAAGTGCGTCGATGATACCAACAACAACATCTCCGTCCAATACGCTGAACACTTCGAGCTCACGCGTTAGGCCAGTTGCTCTAAGCCCTCGCAGTCCTTGTATGATGTTCCAGAGTCTCAGTCCCATCTGGTCCTCCTTCGTTTCGATTTCGACCCGCACCTCAACCTGCACTTGCTGCTCCAATTTCTTATGGACCTTCGAGCCTTGCTTCATAGCCACTGTCCGCTTGACTTGGCCATGCTTGGTCAAGCTATACCAGTACTTCAACTCACACCATGCTGGCGTGACCAGATCGGTGACCGTCAGCGGTCTCTGCTTTCGAAAGCGCTCTCGGGGTGTTCTCTTGTCATCGACTTCGGCGATTGGAAGGATGGGGCCTGCTTCACGTTTGATAGGAGTGTCACCTACATAGACAGCTTTGGGTCGCTGTGGTCAGCGTGTCAGTCCCCATTCGTGTATGATATAGCCTGTAGACCTACAGAATGGATCTGTCTCGTCAAGCTTCGGGTCTTTGGAAGGCGGACCAGGCGTTGTAACACCGTCGCCATTGCCAATGCGATCTGGAAGCTGAGCTCGTATGCGCTCTATTGCCTCAATATCCGCGCGAGACAGTATCACAGTGTATGTCTCGGATTCATCTCTTTCTGGTCGTCCTGGTACCACGCCTTCTTCTTTCTCGACTTCCTCAGTCTTCACCTCTGCCAGTGGTGTCGCCGGTGTCTGAGAGAAGGCTGTGGCGAGATCGTCCAGTTCGTCTAAGGTGGCGTCGTCCAGATCGGAGCCATAGTCACTTTCTGCGGCGTCCTTGACTACCTTCTCCTTGTCATCGATATCCTGGTCGCCGTCCGCATCGACCATGTCGAGTTCTGAGGTGTCATCTTGCTTGCTGCGAAATGCGCGAGCGAAGTATTGCCGGTGATGGCTCAGCATTGTTTTGTTTTGCTCCACGCGAAGTGCTTTGGAGCTTGTTCCGAAGTCGCGAGCCAGTGAGCGTTGAAGACCTGGTCAGCATGGGTCAAGATCGAGACAAAGAGGGACAACAACGTGAATGAAGGAATTGAGACTTTCATGGCGAATGGGCAGCTGTGAGCTCTTCATTGTATGTCTATCGGTCTACGATGTTGTACGTTTCGCCACCGCACCATGGCAGGCAGCCACGCCTCCTGCTCCACTCATTCGGCAGGCGCCTCGAACAAATGGCATGTCTTGTATGCACATCGTCCAGTAATTACCAGGCAACATTGCAGGAGGCTGGAGAGGGTTGGAGTCTGCAGAGCATTCCATCTTCGTAGACTGTGCCTCTCCGTACTCTCCGTAGCCAGTCCACGGCATGCATGTTCTCCTGTTTGACAGACGGACTTCCCAATTGTGCATTTGGACCTGTATCGTCCATTGAGCTCATTGAGCTGAGACGCACTAGTATCCTCCAAGCTTTCCGCAGAAGTAAGAGTGAATATCTGCTGGCGACTTCCATCTTGTTGTTGAAGCTCTAGCTCAGCGAGTCCATCTTCCGCAAGCAAGTCTGGCATGATCATTTTGAGCTTTCTGGCCCTTCAGTGCATGCGATGTGCCAATAGTTCTAGGGTGCGTTGTCTGTCCGAGAAGCGTTATCGTCCTGCGCCCTCGTTCAGTTCATGAAGAGCAGCTCTCGTCAATCGACTCCTGATCAGAAGCACCGTTGGTTCACCAGTCCTGTGCTAGAGTCTCTGGCCGATTGGGAGCTCTTCCGTAGCTCTTCTTAGGATGAGTCTGAGCTTCTTGCTCCTGGTATAGACCTTGCCTTCTCCTCTCCCTCATGACTTCTGCGCCATCTTCTTCTGCTTCCCACTCTTCTCTTCCTTCCTCCCACTCAGCAACTCCTTCGCCATCAACTCCGCCTCAGCAGCCCGATTCAACCAAGACAAATAAGTCTGCCACCCAATAGCAACAACGCCCGCAAAAACATTCCGATTCTGCGGCGGCACAAACGTGAAATTCAGTGCTGTAACAAAAGGCCACAATTTCCAGCTGTTCACCCAAGAAACAGGCACAGTCTTCCACACCCTCTCCTTCGTCTCCTTCCACGTCCCTCCAGCAAGTAAAGTCTGCATCCCAAAGAAATACGTATTGAATATCGGGGTAAACAACGTCTGACTGACTACAATCTTCACCACCAGCCCTTTCCAATGCTTATCATAATTGAAATTCCTCCCCAGCCATAAAAACCATTTATACGAAGGTATTGAAGAAACGCCTCCGATGATCATAGCTCTCAACCCTCTGATCGGCTCATATCTTCCTTCCGTGAAACTTGAAGTCTGAACGAATTGTGCTGATAAGTCGCCGAGGAAGTAGATTATCAAACTACTTTCGAGCTGTACGGTAAGAGGTGAACGAGCTTGCATAGAGCTGTATGCGCGGAAAGGGATCTTGATCGGTTCGAGCCATGCGTGGTATGAGCCAGAGCTTGGTGGTGGCGGAGTATTCGTTTTCGTCTTCCTAGATTCGTTTCGTTGCTGTCTGTTCAGGTTCCGCTGGACGTTCTGGTGAAGGCGTCGGAGAGTCGCCCGCCCAGCGAAGAAGGCGAAGGTCATCTTGCTGGTTTGACAGCCACGCACATTAACGACCTGGTAACGACGGTGTGTTTGTGAGTGTGCATGCTGAGCAGCATTGTGGGTTTAGCTGGTGAGCGAGGTCGCAAGATTTGACGCCATTTCGATCTACTGAGAAGACGCGTTCCGGTACCTTGCCTTCGGTAGATCTTGAGCTTCGTAGGGCTGAATGTATTGATCATTCCGCATTTCTGTTCAGTATCAGCGACAGCATGATCCAAACATGATTCTCTTGACAATGCCGGGAAGCTGGTGGTCAGTACTGTGCATGAGAATGAATATGTTCCTGCGCAAGCAAGAATAAATACTGTGAGAAGAGTGCAACGAGGCTGCAGCGAGCTATGGATGAGCAGATTGCGCCCCGTGGAAGGCAGCGAACTCGAGGGCAGCGAACAGTCACAACGATGGTATGAGCGAGCACGATGAGAATGAGAGTGGGAGCAGTAGTGAGGTTTGAATCAGTTTGCAATTGTTTGCATCATTGTCATTATGATACATAAGGCCATCTTGCCCGCCATCGATGCCCGTGGTATCTTGGGCTAGAACTCCTGTCGTCTCAGCCCGTAGTCATCTGAGTACCCCATAACGCCATATGCAAATATCAAGTAGTTGAGTGCCTGCTATCCATCACACCTGGGACTGTTGGTGTAGGATGTCGGAAAGGCTACTCGTGTGAAGTGTCGTGTCGTAGATAGTATGTCGAAGAGAAGAGCATCTAAGAGCGCTCACCGCGGAGACGGCGGGCGAGCTGGATGTCCTTGCTCTGGATGGTGACACGCTTGGCGTGGATGGCGCAAAGGTTGGTGTCCTCGAAGAGGGAGACGAGGTAGGCCTCGACGGACTCTTGAAGAGCGCCGATGGCAGAGCTCTGGAAGCGGAGATCGGACTTGAAGTCTTGAGCGATCTCACGAACAAGACGCTGGAATGGCAGCTTGCGGATGAGGAGCTCGGTCGACTTCTGGTAGCGACGGATCTCACGGAGAGCGACGGTACCTGAGATGAGCTGTTAGACGATGTTGTGAGTGGAAGTGAGATGCCATGTGAAGTTTACCTGGCTTGTATCGGTGAGGCTTCTTGACACCACCGGTAGATGGTGCGGACTTGCGAGCGGCCTTGGAGGCGAGCTGCTTACGTGGGGCCTTGCCACCAGTGGACTTGCCTGTGATGGTATGTTAGAATGATGTTGAAGAGGTGTGAAGAGGTGTCGTCGTGGTCAAGGACGCGTCGCAATATTGTGTGCATGTATGTCAAGTGGCGTGAAGCCGAAGTGACGCGATGCGACGACGACATATTGCGACGGCGGCGGTGATGAGCGACGACGAGGTAGATGGCGGTGACTTACGGGCTGTCTGCTTGGTACGCGCCATTGTGTGTGATGGTTGATGGAATTGGTTGTGTTGGATGGATGCTTGACTTGGTGTTGATGAGATAAGTCGCTGGGTGTGTGTGGAAGAACAAGTGTAAGTTGTGGGGGAAGTAAAGGTTTATGACTGAGAAAGGCTGCCTGCGAGAATCAACAAAAGTGAGTGCTGGAAAGCAGCACTCGTAACGAGCAGTTTCCAGGTTTGGATCCTGGCTCCTGATTGGCCGAAATGGATTGATCTTTCTTGTGTTGTGGTGCACGTGCCAGAACGCGCTTGCTGTGCCGGCTGTGTGATTGATTCGCGGCAACACGCGAAGCCGTACAAGTACTCTCACTTCCCCCACCAACTTTAGACTCTTCATCCACACTCCACACCCAGCGACTTCAACCAACAAGCACATCAGCTTCATCAATATCATCTTCAACAAACAACCCAAACGACCTTCATCAACATGACTGGACGTGAG
Organism: Sphaerulina vaccinii; assembly: GCA_022570795.1. Lineage (NCBI taxonomy): Eukaryota > Fungi > Ascomycota > Dothideomycetes > Mycosphaerellales > Mycosphaerellaceae > Sphaerulina > Sphaerulina vaccinii. The sequence continues at coordinate 1,677,180 of JAKUDP010000008.1, forward strand.
TACACACTCTACAGCACTCCACCACCTCATCATCAGCTTTACTGACTCCCATCACAGGCGGCAAGGGTGGCAAGGGTCTCGGCAAGGGTGGTGCCAAGCGTCACCGCAAGATCTTGCGCGACAACATCCAGGGTATCACAAAGCCAGCTATCCGTCGTCTCGCACGTCGTGGTGGTGTCAAGCGTATCTCAGCCAGTAAGTTCCTCATCTGACGCGTCTTTCATCAAGAACATCCTCTGACATCCTCTCCAGTGATCTACGAAGAGACCCGTGGCGTTCTCAAGACCTTCCTCGAGGGTGTCATCCGCGACGCAGTCACATACACCGAGCACGCCAAGCGCAAGACCGTCACCTCCCTCGATGTTGTCTACGCTCTCAAGCGACAAGGCCGCACCCTTTACGGTTTCGGTGGTTAAGCGATTGGTCTTTTGGTTCTCAGATATGCATGGTTTTTACGACACTCAGATATCCATCAGCAAGATGCTGCGGCGAAGACGGCCGGCGATGGATGGCGCGATACGGATGGGTTTGACAGCAAGCAACATTTCAGCTTAGCTTTGGGCGCTGTATCATAATGAACAGGCGGCGTTCTATGGATAGCAGCAGCAGCCTCGAATGACAATGATACCAACACTTCAAACATGCTCAATCTTCTCATGTTCTCATCTTCGGTCTGCTCTTCCTTCTCTCGTGGTCTGCCTCGACTTTCTGCTGCTTTGTTTACAGTCGCGTGTCGCGGTGGTAGGTGCTCTTGCAGTAGCTTGATCTTCGGCCTCGCAGAAGTGACGTCCGAACAAGGCCGACCCACTCTACACATTCCACCCTCAGGTTCAAGTATGTAGCACGAGGATACTCTACGATCACGCACACTACATCTGTATACATATGGACCCTGTATCTGATATGTCCGCAGCGTGCACGCCAGCTGTATCTCAAGCAGGGCAAAGCAAGATCCTCAGCCTCTCCGCTTGCTTCGTCCAGCAGCAGCGACACTTCAGATTTTTCATCATCGCAACTCCTCTACGCAATCATCCGAATAATGCTGCATGTCCAAGGCAGGACAGATGCACTTCTTGATGCTCATGGAGAAAGTTCTACCGTTCGACCCATGACATGCAGTTACTCCGAGGTCGCCGTCGGTTGCATGGCTTCCAGACTTGAACGAAAGGCGCCTTGTTGACCTTAGGATACTGACTCCTTCTTGTCCCATACTCACACTCTACCATTCCAACCATGGAATTTCCAGATCCTCAACCCAAGGCGCTCTTCTTCGATGTCTTCGGAACATGCGTCGATTGGCGCAAGACAGTGACTCTGGCACTTGTAAGTGCTTGCGATCAAGCATTGAACAGAGCATCATCATCCATTGCTTCGCGGATCAGGATGAAGACGGGTCAATATGTAAGTTTCTCTGCCAAAGCTCTAGCACCGAGCCAACCGCTGACCAGCACGTCACTATCCAGACACGAGATGATTGGGGAGCGATGGCTCAAGAATGGCGCAACTCATACCTCATGTTCACTCGATCGATAGCCAGCGATCCAACCATACCTTACAAGACCGTCGATCAGCATCATCTTGACTCACTGCGCGAGATTTTGACGGAGCACGAACTCATCTTCCCAAGGCAAGGAAACGTACCAGCCGAACTTGTCCACGACGGATCTCTGTTTAATGAACACGACCTTGTTGCATTGAGTCTGGTCTGGCACGAGCTGGAGCCATGGTGAGTTCTCTTGGGCACAACCCACCCCAAGACATACGATGAGACATAACGGGATGTCCATGGCTTGTGTCCTAACGAATCGCAGGGGTGATACTGTCCAAGGACTACAGATGCTCAACAAGAAGTACTCGACCATCACGCTGAGCAATGGTAATCTCTCGCTTCTGCAAGATATGGTCAAGAATGGTGGCATGCCGTTCACGCACATCTACTCGGCCGAGATGTTCCAATCATACAAGCCAAACTCGAAAGTCTACCTGTGAGTACTGCAAGACCATGAACCATGCAAGCCTACCGTACAGGCGTGTGCTGACAGGGATTAGTGGTGCTGCGGAGAAGATGGGGCTACAGCCGGCCGAATGCATGATGGTGGCTGCTCACCTTGACGACTTGAAATACGCCAAGCAGAACGGCTTCCGCACGCTTTACGTGGAGCGACTTCATGAGGAGAGGCACTCGGAACTGCATGCGGAGAACATTCCCGATGTAACCGTCGGTGTTCAGGAGGATGGGTTCGTCGAGGCTGCCAGGAAGCTGGGTATCGAGATATCGTGAGGGTATCAGTGGTGTCAGTGGATGAGACAGTGATGTTAGAACTAGTGGCATCAGATATCATGCAGCGGTAGATCAACTGTGATAATTGCACTTGTCTCCGTATCTACTCTGCTTTCCATGCATCGTTGTCAATCGTGGACTATTCGGAACCTATCGTCGTCTGTTTGGAGTTGTGATCCAGTTGAGCCAGAAGATGTCGTACATCTCATCATGTAGCATGGTCACATTCTCAAATAAGGAACATTTACGAAATATCGTTAATTCGGACTTTCTCGAATATCTCATGCTGTACTCGAGCAATCGTCACGAAAGTCTGCAAACATACTCAAAACATACTCCAAAGCTCAAATCAGCAATATGAGGTATGCAAGCTCTCAGATGCATGTCGTCGCCGTGTCCCATATGTTTCGGGCAACCCTAAGGAAGAGGAAGAGCAAGTCTCCCCACTTCGATCCAATGACAAGTCATTCGAACACACCACACGAATGAACACAACACGAGATCGCCAGACCAGACACGAGCCCAGCATGAAATGAGCAAGCGATGAAGAGAGGAGCTCTGCGCGAGTGTCTTTGCAAAGCCCGAGCTACTACAATAGACTCGATACGAGAAGAGCAGCGACACGTCGTGCGAATACCAAGTACAAGGATGCCATTCCACCATGTGCATGAAACCCACATCGTGTACAGCCCATTGACAGCAGGTGTTGCTATACCGAAGCGATAGCCCTCATCTGGACGCGTAGAGGATGCGCCGAAGACGCACGCCGAAGCCGGACAGCCACTGGTGATAGAGCTTTAACTCCTTCATGACGATGCCGATCGCACACTTTATGCTTTTCAGATACATCAGGTACAGCAGCAAGCGCGCCGAAGAGAACGCCATGGAGGCAACGGTAGGTCAAGAGGTCTGCCCCCGTATACCCTGCAAGGTCCATACCTCCTTCACTCCTTACAGAATCGAAGCGGGCTGCCGTGAGCGCAGTGGTATGAACGGGTCTTGGCCTTAAGCCCGACAACATTCATACTGACCGCCGACCGAAGCTGCTACTCACTACATAAGTGGAGGAGCACCTTTCGTAGCAGCAGAACCTGACAAAGCATCAACAACACGAAACACTCTCCAGCTAGAGTGCCCGGTATCTACTCCCATCAATGTCAAGAGCTTCAAGCACGAACAGCAAGGATGAGGCGAAAGACCTCGACGAATCTCCTCTCTCGATGAATGACACGACTCTGCCGCAACCCAAGAGCACCGCGTCTGGTGCCGTACCTGAGTTACCCTTCGCCATGGATGAAAAGCAACGAGATGACCCAGCCGAGACCACAACAAATGACAAGTCGAACATGGAGCAATTGGGTCCAGTATCGAAAGAAGACTATTCTGTCTTCACAGTCGGCCAGAAACGAGCCATCATCCTGGCAGGATCGTTTGCGGGCTGGTTCAGTCCAATGACTGGCTCTATCTACTTTCCTGCGCTGACAGAGATCGCCAACGATCTCAACGTCTCGAACTCGCAGATCAACATCACCGTCACGACATACCTGATTATCCAAGGACTTGCGCCGATGATGATTGCTGGCTTCTCCGACAAAGCTGGAAGAAGACCTGCCTACATACTATGCTTCACGATATACATCATTGCGAATCTAGCGCTGTCTCTCCAGAACAGCTATGTTGCGCTCCTCATTCTGCGCATGCTCCAGTCCGCAGGTAGTAGTGGCACCATTGCGTTGGCCCAAGGTCTCGTGGGCGACTGCATTGTCTCGGCGGAACGTGGACAGTACGTGGCATGGGCATCGTTGGGCAGTATACTCGGCCCTACACTGTCACCCATCATTGGAGGACTTCTCAGTCAGTATCTGGACTGGCACTGGATATTCTGGTTCCTGCTCATCCTTTCGAGCGCATGCTTCATTCCACTGTTCTTGTTCCTGCCGGAGACATGTCGCAAAATCGTGGGCGATGGATCTGTGCCACCGCCGTGGTCGAGCTGGAATCTCAGCGACAGCATACGCTTCAAACACCGAGCGAAGAAGGGCATAGAAGTGGACGAGAAGAAGCTCGCTGAGCTACGCAAGAACTACAAGATCACGTTTCCGAATCCCATCTCGACATTGGTAGTGCTGACTGACCTTGAAACTGCGCTGATACTCCTCGCTACTGGGCTGGCCATGTCTTGCTATTACGCTCTCTCAACCGGCATTTCCGACAGCTTCTCCAATCTTTATGGCTTCGACGAGCTGCACGTCTCCTTCATGTTCCTGCCAGTCGGTGGAGGAAGCGTTATTGCCGCCTTCACGACTGGCGCCTTGGTTGATTGGAACTATCGAAGACATGCCAAAAGGCTCAACTTCCCTGTTGTCAAGAACCGACAGACTGATCTGACAGACTTTCCCATCGAACTCGCACGCATACAGATTGGCCTTCCTATGCTCATCGGCGGCGCACTAGCTGTCATTGGATATGGCTGGATGCTGAACCACAAGATTTCACTAGCTGGACCGATCATTATGCTCTTCCTGCTCGGATACTGCCTGGTAGCAGGATTTCAGGTATTGAATGTGCTGATGCTAGACATATATCCTGGTCAACCTGCTGTGGCAACAGCTGCGAACAATGTTTTCCGCTGTCTGCTGGGCGCTGCCGCAAGTGCTGCCATTACGCCCATGAGCAATGCTATTGGGAATGGCTGGGCTTATACGATACTGGCAGCGCTGTTCCTGCTGTCATGCCTAGGACCTCTGGCGAGTGTACGGTATGGCATGAAGTGGAGGCGTGCGAAGAAGGAGAAAGCAGCAAGGCGACAGCGAGAAAAGGAAAACAGGACTGCTTGAAGACGATAATAATATCATGAAGCTTGAGCTAAAATATTGATTCTCTATCACGCTCTCACACATCAAGGATCTTGCACCACGACTTCATTGACGAGGACTCGGCCACTCCACTGACTCAAGGCAGACAACCAATGAGCAAGGTCAATTGGCAGCACCTAAAGCCAGGGAGCCTCTTCACGCAACTGAAGTCTTTCGCAACAGCATATTCCACCTGTCTACGGCGCCCCCTTCGCGCATCCTACTCGAATCAAGTTGTCGAAAGCGCAATCGCTTCTTCAAGGATGGCAGCGAAGAGCTTGAGAAGATCGACCTCCACGCAGCAAGTGTCACAGCGATGCTAATCCCTCCGCAGCTTTGGTCTCTGCTAAAGATTCGTATACGGTCCTCCGGCTTCTCGCGAAGGCAGTGGCAGGAGCACGGAACTGTCGACTTGCAGTATTATCTTCGGCACATCCAGCACGATCCGACCTAAAGGTGTGGTATTGAAAAATTGATAGATCCATAACGACTAGTCATGAACACTCGTCGTTCAAGTCGCCGATCCTTGAGAGCTTCGACTTGTAAGAGAGTCCGTTCGAGTCCTCTTCAATCCAGTCAGCCACGTCTTTGACTTTGGCTTCTTGGCGCCTAAAGAAGGTTGAGCACGAAGGACCAGGAGCTGCCTCAATGGAGTCGTCGACATAGATGTGGCTTGTAGTGTGGTGACTGGTGTCAACAAGAGAGCAGTTGCGACCAGTGTCGATGCGGACATCACGTCCAATGTGTAGTCATCGTCGGCATGCAAGTGGACCATGCGATCTGGATGAGGTCAACTTCATGCTTTTAAACAGTTGGCTTGGTGTGAGTACTTACGCTGAGTTGGTGCTCTGCAAATCGGAGTAGTACACGAGCATGTCGGCGGAGACTCAGTAGGCGGAGCCATTGGCTGCGTCATGGAGTACGGTGATATCTGAGCCCTAGAGCGACGCATATTGGCGTAGATGGCGGAAGATGACCTTGATCTTGTTGCTGGAAGATGAAGTGTCGATCTTGATAGTTGGTAGAACCGGCCGATTGTCACAATGAAAAAGCGAGTCTTGTCAATCGAATGCTTTTCATTGAAGGCGTCCTGCAGAGGGTCTTAAGCTCTTTCCACATGCCAGCCATGCGGCACGAAAATAGCTGTAACATGTCTTCAGATGAGTCTCATCTCGAGTAAGGTCCGAGCGTCGCAACGGTCGTCGTAAATTTAGTCGGTTATAGACAAGGACCAGCCCAGTTTCAAAGCTTCCACGTGAAAGGTCCGGACCTGTGTCCGCATACCACCTGCAGCATTGCATACGTCTTTTGTGTGAAGTTTGCGACATGTTCGATGAGTATATGTTTGGCTCCAAGGCGGCATACCAGAAGAGGGCTCACCCGATGTCGGCGGAACACGATCGTTCTGGATTTGAAAGCCGCTTCTGCAGACGCGGCATCTCTGGATTACGATATTCCGAGCACTGTGGCATGCCTTGAGACCACGTTGTAAAGCAAAGTCGGCGTTGTCGTTGACTGTTGCTCGGTACCATCTTGGCAATACGAAACGTAGAAGAGAGACGACTTCGCACGTTTTTTCTTGAGACTCTCCACTTCTGCAACGCCTGAGTCAAGTCCAGCCACCAATCTCTGAAACACACATTTGATCTAGCACAATGGCCAAGCAGGAGAAAGACGAGTCTCAGCTAGCGCTCGCCAGACAGCTGAACCATGTGCCATGGTGCGAGCAGTATGAGCGCATGATATCGGGAATGCTGTAAGACCGCCTATTCGTTACTGTACAGTGGCTGAAACTGACACGTTGAAGCTATGATTCTTTCGTACCAGATCTTGCAAAAGCTCGACATAAAGTCCGCAAGTTTTGCCAGCAATACAACAGCTCGTTCCCTTCTGGTGACGACGACTCGCCTGAAACTCTTGCTGCAAACCGCTATGCAGGTCTGAAGACAGTGCTCGGCCGAGTAGGAACTGGAGCGTACCTGGAGCCTCCCTTCTATCTCGACTATGGCTGTAACACAATCATCGGAGATCGTTTCTACGCCGGATTCAACTTCACCATCCTCGACTGTGGCCTGGTGACAATCGGAGATCGAGGTAAGAAACAGCTCCGCGAAACGAAGTTGCAGTGCCATGGAGACCTGCTAACTCTAGACAGTCATGATTGGCCCGAATGTGTCCATCTTCGCTGCCACTCACGAAACAGAAGTGCAAAGCCGTAGAGACGATATCGAGTATGCAAAGCCAGTGAAGGTTGGCAGTGATTGCTGGATCGGCGGGCATGTCGTGATCCTGCCGGGAGTTGAGATCGGAGAAGGATGCACAATTGCAGCTTCTTCTGTGGTAAGCAAAAGCATTCCAGCATGGAGCGTGGCAATGGGCTCTCCAGCAAAGGTTGTGAAGAAGGTGACGCCTCTGGATCCCATCAAGTCGGCTACGCCAAACGTATGAGCCAGACAAGCATGAAGCGAAACTCAATTCACTTGCAGGAACTCAAAGTGCCTCAGTATACCTGCCTAATTCCCTTCTTCCCGGAACTTGCTGGTTACAGGCTCTGGTACAGGAGCAATGCCTTCGTGTTTGGGAGCGATTGCAGCAGCAGCAGCTTCACGTTGCTGGTCCACTGCAGTGCTGAAAGCTTGAGACGTTCGCGCGATCGCAGCTTCGGCTCCCTGCTGCTGCTGTGCTATCGCACTGCTGGCTGCGTTGGATGTGCTCGCAATTGCATCTCGAGCTGCGATCTGCTGTGCTGCAATCGCATCCGAGGTCATTTGTTGCTGTTGGGCGACTGCTGTGCGAGCAGCATCTGTTGAGCTAGACAAGACGTTAGATGCCTGATGTTGCTTCTCAGCCGCAGCATCCGACGCCTTTGCCTGCAGTTCCTTGCCCAAATGTGCAATCTCCTTTACAGCTTGCTCGACCTGTGCTGCTATGCCTTGTTTCTTCTCGGCGGCCATCTTCTGACCATTCGACTCCATCTCTTTCTCCATCTGACCTAGATCGTGTACCTTGTTCTCAAGCATCTCTTTAATTCCACGAGCTTGTCCAAACAGGCCTGTAGCTTGACTCTGCGCCTTGTTCATGGCAGCACTCGCTTCCGCCTGCTTCTCGTCGAAGGCACTGAGATATGGCTGGCCCAAGGACTGCGCGCTGGCCACCATAGCAGGCTTCTGAAGCTGACTTACAGGCAGCACGCCTTGAGGACCTTTCGCTTGTGCCATTGTGCCCACAAACCGATCGGGTGTGTTGTTCGATATGTCAACGCGAACGTTATCGTACATCTCGCGAACCTTCTGGATTTCTCCCAAGACGTGCTCTTTACCCAGCAGCCCGAAGCTGAAGTCTCTTTCGCGTTGCTCGATATACTCTCTCACCTTTCCCCACTCGTGCTGGTAGTACTTGAGACGATTAGGCAGACCGGAGCCCTTGAGATAAGTGAGAAAGCCGGCAATGACTGTGTTGATCGCACCTAGAACAGTGACCTAGCTCAGAGCGTTAGCAAAGCCTGCGTGCTAACTGACTTGCTTCATGCATGCTTACTCCAGCCCGTCCACCACCTGCAGCACCCAAGGCAGTAAGAGCAGCCGCGACAATGAGCTGTAGCCCTAGACAGCAGTTTATGAGGCGCGAGAATGACTTGAAGTTCCTCTTCTGCTTGATCTCAGCATCGCACACTGTGCTGTATATCCCGAGATTTGGAGAAGGCCGGTGCTCGATCGAAAGTTGCGGTCGTCTGTTGGCCATAAAGCCATGAGGCGGGCTAAAGGACTTGTCTTGATGGATGCCCACCAGCAGCCGGTAGTTCTCTAGAGCTGTTCGCTCATTTGGATCGTTCACGCTTGGGTCGTGATTGTGCCAGAGGGAGCCACGATGCTCGCCTCTTTCAGCATCCTGCTGTCCTTGTAGAACGTTCACCTGTGACGGCTGTCTGAACTCTTGCCACGCGTGTCTCGCACGACGCGTCCAGTCGAGCGTAGCATCCATGAGGGCGTGTTTTCAGTGCTCCGTACGTCGCCAAACGACCTGCTTCGTCCGATAGCTCGCCATCCTCTGTTGGGAGCCATAGCTTCATGTAGTCGAGCTCAGACCGTCCTCGGCAATGTGATCTCCATTGCAGCCTCGCGCTGAGGACAGCTTGGAGGCTTGCATGTGGCTTGCGTTGACAGATGAGCCTCTCGTGACCATCCCGAGTACAGAAGTGGTCGTCCAAGACTCAGCCCATGATTGGTCGCGGGGAGCGGAAGCATTTTGCAATCTGCAGATTGGCCATAGCATCGTCCAGAAATGGTAAACACAAGAAAGCAGATCTCGCAGCCAAAAACGTCTCCATACCAAATTCTTTCTAGCTTCAGAGTCAAGCTTCCTCAACAGCTGCACAGATATGTATGCAGCACACATCGTCGTGCCATGCTCAGCATGCAAGTTCTCTGTTCAAGATGCTTCTGGTAGATGGCAATTATCATGCGCGTCTCGAGAATGCAGGCCAATTCTGGTAAGTCATGTCATCTCGATAAGCAGATCGCCAGAGGAGCCTGCAAGTCGACTCAGACCTTATCCTCAGGCTGCTAATGGTAGACCACGCTCGGCAAGAAAGAGGCCATGTTCTTGATGGTGGAAATGGAGAGCAGCGTAACAGAAAAGACGGACTTCAAAGTGAGCAGTGGCTGACTAAGCCTTGCAATGGACAAGGCAGTTTTTCGCTACTCTGCACCAGCGACACTCTTCAGCTCTTCGACGACAACGACGACGATTGAGAGCTACAGAATGTACTGTGGTTGCGGATAGCGAGCTGCTTACACACGCCGACCCCCTCTTACGGTCAATTTATGATTCATATATCCTCTCCACACTACCACAACACACAAGCACAATGCCTGGAGACGCAGACTCTGAACATCCGCCAATGCCGACCACTGCAGCCTGCCACTAGGTCGACCAGGAATTTTTACCACTCAAGGCCGGTTATTGTCATCGGCGTCCCGAGCAATGGGTTCGATGCATCCCGACAATCGGGCCCGGATGCCTCTAGTCAGAAACTGTGCCGTGCAGAGGCGAAGCCGACGTGGCAGAACCAGTATCCCACAAGTTCCGAGCTTACAATGGCTGTTAGCTTGATGGCGAATGCGGTCAGAAGCTTGGAAGCGGATCTGATAACCTTGCTAGGCTCATGCTACCATCTATATGCTGTGCCGGTATGCCGTAATTCATCATGAGAATGCTAATCAATAGATATACACAAACTCATCGTTCTTCCTGTCGGTAAGATCGAGGAAGGCCTGGTCTCCAATTCTGACATGCTGAGTACCTGCCTCTGCATCTCCTTCAGCAACTCCAGAGCTCAAGTCTGGCTGCTCTTCAGCATCCTGATACTTATTCTGCATGGACAAGTCCTTGATCTTGGCCGGCTTGCCATTCTTCACTCTTCTTCGCTCATGCAACCTGTTCAGGAACATCAAATTTGCAGCCTGGAGAATCACACAGGCGGCCAATGCAACGAAGATACCAAGTACAGCTCGAAGACCTGGCCGATATGTGGGAGCATCCTTTGCATTGAAAAGCAGAGGTCCAATGATGTTTCCAGCACTGGACGCAGCATTGTAGACCGACATTACCGCGCTCTTCTTGGTTGTACCAGCGGTGTTACCGACAATCCAGGACACGATGAGTGGGTTGCCGCCGAACAGGAAAGCAAGCAGGTAGTAGCCAGCCATGAGAGCGCCTTGATTGGACTTCGTATGCGAAATTGTATACAGCAACGCTAGACCAGCGACGACTGGTACGACAAGCAGTACCAGCGTCACTGACTTGTTCTTGAACCTGCGTGCTGCCCAGGATGCGAATAGAATGACAATGAATTGAAGTGCTCCGAAGGGCATATTCAGTAGTGATGTGATGAACTTGTCATATCCGAAGCCGCTGATGATCAGTGGGCCGAAGGTGTTAGTCACAGATGCACCAACATTGAGCAGGAGCGAAAGGCCAACCCAGAGATATGTCTTGCTATCGAGTGCAAGCTCCAAGATGTGACCCCACTTGAACTCTCGACTGCCTGTTCCGGTCTGATTCGCTCGAAGTCTCTCGATGGCCTGTGGCTTCTCTTCCTCAGTCAGGAAGCGCGCTGATGGGATGTCGTTGTCGAGCTTCCAGTACACGCAAGGTGCTGTTATAATCGTGACCAGCCCCACGAACATGAAGATGATCTGCCAGCTTTCCAGCACTGGAGATGATATATGTCCAAGACCAAAGGACAATGCACTTGCAGCAATCGTGGCAAGGCCATTCGTACTGTACCATGCTGCAACGATGATAGGCTGCTCTGCTCGTCGATACCACTGGCTTGTTATGATGCTGAACAAGGGCAGGCATCCTCCTTCGAACAGTCCCAGAAAGAAGCGTGCAGCCAGCAGTCCCGAGTAGTTATGAGCAGCAGCCATGCATGTCTGCGCAATTCCCCAGCCTAGAACCAGACACGGCATGAGAATCCGATGAGGCACTCTCACGATCAGGTAAGACGAGAAGGGTTGCCATGCCAGTTGAGCGATAGGTGCGATACTGCCGACCAGAGAGTACTGATTCCCTACGAGCCCAGTGGACTCTTTCATTCCGAAGGTAGCGCCATAGCCGAGCACAGTCTTGTCCAAGATCTGGAGAAAGTATACCCATACAAGGATGACGAGAATCACTTTGTTGGTCTTGCGTCGAATGCGTTTGTTCTGAACATCTCGTCAGCGAAGTTGATTGTGTCAACAACAATACATCCATACATCTTCTTCAGTCAAGCTAACTCTCTCATCGCCAATCATAGCCAAAGCTCTGTCGCCATGCTTTACAGCCTGTGGGTCTACCACAAGGCTGCTCTTTCGATGCTCATGATGCTCCTCGACCATATCGACTGCACTCTTGGGCCCGGCCATGTCGTCACCCTTGTGCGATTGTCGCGAATGATCAGACCAGACTCCAGAGATACGCGACCAGAGTTGTTCTTAAAGACGTCCTAGGATATCACCCCGCTGGAACTATGCCGGCATGAATGAGACGGAGGACCTCGACTTGCCATGTGATGATGGCAGTCGGATGCCATGCCGCCATTGCCACGCTATCGCTGATCACTCCGCATACAACGTATCGAGTATCAGACTCCGCGAATCCTATTCTCTTGGCTATGCACTGTAACGCGGAGATTGGGGGTCTTCGCCGCACAAATACGGGAAATGACGGCGTCCTTGGTCGTGAAAGACTCGCGTTTGCTACGCGTACCCTGGTCATCGTACGCGTTGGACTTTTCTCACAAGTCTCTACTTTCTCTTCTTTCTCCTGAAGTACCAAGGTAGCATCATCAGCAATATGGCGCCAGTCCAGGTCATCGACCTTACAGAAGGTGACTCAGATGATGAGAAGCCTAGCACCAAACAGCAGAGCGGCAAAGATTACTCGGAATATAATCCAAAACGAGATCGTAACCACGCCGAATTTTGGGCAAGAGAAGACAGGTGAGCATACATCGTGCGTTGGGATAGTCTATCTCATATGCTGACTATAATCAGTGGTCCACAACGACATGGCCCAAAGCGTATGAGAAACATTGCTATCGCTCGCCTCGGAGACGACTGCCCATTCCTCGAACTCCCTCCAGAAGTTAGAAATAGGATCTATGAATATGCACTTGGTGGCCATAACCTGCACATGTTCGTCTGGAATCAGACAAAAGGCGAGAACCAAGTCAAATATTGGCACAGGACATACAATGTAGCCATAGGCACGAGAGCTGTCTATGACCACTACGACGGGACCGTTACTCAAGTCATGCAGCACCATCGCTATAGAGTGCAATACGTACTCTGCCAGTGTCCAGGCAGTGACGATGAGCAATACCAGACGTCGTGCAAAATTCCGGCTGAGCAGGAGAAAGACACCAACAATCAAGTGAAGCCAGCTGAGATCAAGATCAAGACATATGCGAAGCGTCATGAGAAATGCTTTGACGTAGACGTACTCAAGTACCCAAGCATTGGCATGAGAAAACTTCTCACTACACCAAGACTGGCGCTGGGCTTGCTTCGAACTTGCAAGCAGGTCTACAATGAAGCAGCACTGGTGCCTTACTACGACAACACCTTCTCCTTCGCCCGTGGGACTGATCTGGATTTCTTCACTCGCGTTCTGTCAGAGAAGCAGCGTTCGGCGCTGCAGCATGTTACATATGCGAATGTGCAACCTAAGACACACAAGAGTGGCGGCTTCGCGCTGGGCACGTATCTCAAGACACAGTTCTGCGATAGCGAAATACTGAAAGGGTTACGCCCAAAAGCGATCGACATGCTATCGGGGCTGGCGAAACTGACGATTACTGTCGACGCTGACGATCTGTTCGCGTGGGATGCGCAGCGCACTCTTTGGAGGGAGCTTCCCAGGTTCGTTTGCAAAGAACTGAAAGTTGAGGTCCTTCTGCGGGATTCAGATGCATATACTGGAAGAGGTCTTGCGATCGTGAGGGGCTTTGCGGAAGAGCTGGAGTTTGGCCTTGCCAGATCAGCAGATGATGTGCCAACTTATCAAGGAGCTCGTGAGCAGCTGGAGTATGCTCAAATGCAAGCAGCACACCTGGCACACGGGAGGAGCGTCGTCGCTGCATAGGCACTCTTTAACGACTTCGGCGAACACTTTGTCTCTGGCTGGATATGCTTGGATTGGTCCGCATCGCGGGAGGCATTGCTGGAAAAGGCTCTAGCTAGGGTCTCTGCCCAGTTATGAAACGGCTACACTCTTCCAAGGCCGCCACTGTTGTCGTGGCCAGTGTCAGGTATGCGAGGAATCCAGACACGCCCAGCTGACTGCATGTTCAACTCAGATAGTGGTCGCATTGTCCAACGAGACCATAAGGCAGCACGTTCACGTTTCTCGCTAGATTGTTCTCAAATCTTGTTATGACCACGAAGCTCGTGCAGCGAGCGACGAAGTCGTGAACGTCAGCTTGCAGTCTTCACCTCAACGCTCACTCGATGTCCGATACCATCTCTGCCACCAATCCAGCGCTTACGCTTCCCAACTTTCTCGATCTCGTTCGCTTCGGACAGGAAAGCTTCCTGATCAACGTCGCCCGTGACAGAGGCGCTCAGCTGTAAGAGAGGACGCTGTTTCTCGTCCTTACCCCACGCCGCCTTGAATTGAAGTCGTTCTTGACCTTCACTGGGTCCAGCAGGATAGACACTGGCAATCAGAGAAGCAACTGCACCGATGTAGTTGATCCACCATAGAGTCCAGGGCGACTCAACAAGCTGTTCGAGGCTGCGCTTGAAGGATTCATCACTCGGAGGTATGCTGCCACCCCATCGAGCACAAAGAAGCAATGCGATCAGTGTTCGAGCTTCATGTGTAATGCCGTGTACGCCGGCAAGGATGCCAGCTGTGGTACTGCGCAGTGCTGCCGAGGATTGGAGGTCCTTCGAATGGCTGGAGTGGTAATAGATCAGATTTGCGAATGCTTCGAGAAGTTCTGGAACGAAGACGCTCTTGTAGTCGTCAATAGCGCCCGATGTCGAACCTGCTGGGAAGGCCGACTCTAGCAGCCTGACAAGCTCATTTGAGACAGTCGGCTTCACGAAAGGCCGTGTCGCTACCACCAGCGGCAGCTGTGCTTTGACTTCAGTCGATAGGGAAGAGAACAGGTATCCCTCGCGAACACCTCCTTGGCAGAATCGGACTTCTTTGACTTGTGGCAACGCTTCTGCAAGAACATTGACCAGGAAAGCCACTGCGGGAACCTGTCCAGCTCTGCGATCAGATATGCGGAACAGCTCGCCTTCGCCGTGCTCAAGAGACTCTGCTGCTGCAGCTTTGACCTGATCTGTGCTCAAGAATGCTGACCTCGAGACTTTGAACCCATTGATGACTGGTATGGGATATGGCTGTACGCGATGTTGGCTCATCAGCACATATCCCCATCCTCGAAAGCCTCCTCCGGACAGATACAGTGTGAAGCCACCTTGTTGTTGAGCAGCAATCTCAAGCTCACTGGGCACTTGCAAGCTGGAATATGCGTTCTTTACTGCGGTGTACACTTCTTCTCGAAGCTTTGCAGTAGTTCCAGTTCTCTCTGCTTCAGCAAGTCTTCTAGACATAGCTGCAGCACCATACGGCATGCTGACCGCGCCTGAAGGAGGTAGCTGGACTCCATTGGTCTGGCCATCTTTCATAATCCAGCTCAGCTGAGTGCTGCCACCTCCGAGATCCATGACCAGGCCGCTGAGCGTGGGTAGAGAAGATGCAACGCCCATAGCGCCAACTCTACCCTCGTCTTCCTTGGCAAGCATTTCCACGTCCCATCCTAGTTCCTTCTTGATCTCTGATCGAAACGGCTCGGAGTTTATGGCAGTCCTGGTAGCTTCAGTGGCCAGCACTGTTGTGTTCTGTTCGGGCACTCCAAAGTCTTTGCAAGTTCGTTTGAACTGCTTGAAAGCTGTTGTTACAGCTTTGATCGTCTTGTCATCGATAGGGATCCTCTCGCCTGTTTGTGAGTATTGTGCATCATATAGCGATATGCCTACCCTATGCTGGTACAAGGTGGGCATAATCCGTTGTGTGGGAGGCTGTAGGCTGGAGATGGAAAAGCGTATGCCATTGCTTCCCATGTCCACTATGCCCCAGAGATGTTCAGCATCGTGTCGAGCTGGTTCTACGGCCATTCTGAGGCAGAAGTAATATCAGTCGACAAAGTGCTGTGATGCCTTGAATCTGGTCTGAGGTTGATGTTAGAATAATGTGAAAGGACGTTTGAAGCTTTTGAAGCTCGACTCGACTGTCTTACTGTATTTCATTGGGTCGGCAGGCTCCGGCGCTAGCTGCAGTTCGTGAGTGCCGCTTTTGTGGATCGAACTGAGATCCAGGACTCCAGCAACATCAACATCAACCATCAGAGTTCAGAAAGTGTCCCACTAACAACGTATGTTAGGGACGTCTCATTCTACAGCTATGGCGGATTCCTCTTCTATCCCTACCAGACACTCAGTGGGTCTGTCTCTCCGCCTGTCTGCTTCCTAGACTTGTCGACCTCCAACAGGCTTGGTACATTCATTGGAAGGAGGAAGAACATGTACCTTGATTTGTTAGTTCCGGCAGAGGGCAAAAGAGCCAAAATGGTCGAAGGAATCAGAACAAAAACAACCAAAACAATCGCCATTTCACTGCAGTAAATCAGTGCTATTGGCGGCTCATCCTCTTGATGAATTGGCATTAGCTAACTTCAAGCACAGCAACAGCTATACCGATGACTTAAGTGCTTTGCCGCTAGACCACGGACGACTGTTGGAGCAGGAGGATATTGGAAAGTACATGAACACTACCTGGCCACCTTCGTTGAGCCTGACATAGGACAACCCCAACTAAACAGCCTCCTGCCTCTTCTTCAACGCCTCCGACCTTCCAGTACTCTTCGAATCCAAATATGGTCTCTCTCCAAGACTGACAGCACGCTGACCAGTCCTACTACCCTCATAATCATAAGTCGCCGTATGATAGACCGACCGATTATCCCAAATCGCAACATCATTCTTGTTTTGCCACTTATAGCGCACTTGCAAGTCATGATTCTCAACGATGAGCTGCACGAACCACTTCAGAAGGTGCTCGCTCTCTGCTTCTGAGACCTCATTGATACGCTTAGCGTGATGACCCACAGCGAAGACGCTCTTCCAGCCTGTGACAGGGTTGGTGCGTATGACGGGATGTATAGCCGTGAGATCTGTGCCTACGTTCTCTGGTGCACCACGTTCGCCGGAGTAGAGCTCGAAGTCGTTGTTCTTTGCTGCGTCTTGGAAGATTGGCTGAGCGTATGTTGCTGTCAAGGTCTCGAGAAATTTCTGATAGGCGGGCGAAATACGGTCGCAGACCTCGTAGCCTGAAGCCCAGAGAGTGTCTCCTCCTGTCTCTGGGAGTTCAGTGAGGTGGAGAATGGCATAATCGCTTGGTACTGGCTCGAAAGTGATATCGCTGTGCCAGCCATCTTTCGCGGACTGCTTCTTGCTTACGAAACGATCGGCGTAGAGCTTCTTTGCCTGCTCGGATGAGATAACGCTGATTTGATTGTCTTTGCCACCTAGAGTGCGGCCAGCGTTGCTGACGGGATGAATGTGTAAGCCTGAGGTCGAGGGTTTGCCGGATAGCTGGCCTAGACGATGAACTAATTGCTTCTGGAGATCGTTGTCAAGGCCATCTTGTGCGCGGAAGTATACGACTCCACGTTCAGAGACTTCCTGGATATCAGCATGCGAAGTCACTCAGGTAGGACCACACTCACTTGTGATAGCCAGATCTCGAAGCAGCTCATCTGAGTTCGGCGCTTCGAGCCACTCCTTCAGTTTGGCTTCTGGGAACTCTTTCCCGATCACGGGAGTGACGTCGAAAGACTTGAATTGGTCTAAGATACCGGTGAGCTGCAGTGGAGCTCCTCGATGCTCATGGCGGAGTTCATTGCCATCCTCCTTGGTTCGGATCGGAATTGTCTCAGTAGTAGTGCTAGTCATGATTGTGATCAGTAGTGTAGTCGCAGAGCGTAGTACTTGGCATCCTACAGAGCAACGTTCGCTACTTATATAGCGGCAGGTTCTCTTTTGTTGAAAGGATCCTTGAGCTCAAGCTATTTCACCATGGTGTAGCGGTATTAGCAATGCATGGTACCACAGGAGATCCGCGTACTGTCGCATGCTCAGATGTGTACCTGCAGTGATGGCACAGCTAGGCCTGCTCGAGTGGAGAAGCTGCGATACATTGTGCTGTCAAAGCCATGGCGTGCTTCTTGGTATTTATGTTGCCTTGTAAGCACAAAGATAAGTGCCAGATGTGGAAGGTCGGTAGCACACATCTAATGCGTGATGACAAGATACAATACACGGGTAAGCATGTCGTCTTTCATAGCGATGCCCTAGATAGTATTAGTCTATACTCAGCTAGCAGTTCTATCATCGGCCCGCAGCTATATCGGCAGCTATCTTCTCGGCCAGCATGTCTGATCGGATGTTAGCTGATGATTTCGAGTTGTTTCGGAGTAGGAATGACTTACAGACTGTACTCTCGGGATGACCAGGCGGGAGCACAGCAAAGGACGACGCATCAACCACTCGTAGGCGATCCACGCCAATCACTTTAGCATGTGTGTCCACGACTGCCATCGGGTCGTCGACCTTGCCCATACGACAAGTGCAAGACGCATGCCAATTCTGGTAGCTGCTCTTCTCGATATATGCCAGGATGTCGGCATCGCTCGTAACATTCGGTCCCGGCATGTACTCCTGTCCACCGACCAGGATCGGCTGCATAGCTTTCGCATTGAAGAATGATCGTGCGCGCTTGAAGCCCTGAACTGCCATCTCTCGGTCGCTGGGATGTGAGAGCTGATTGGGGTTCACAAGAGGTAGATCTCTGGTATCCGCAGACGTGATATTTACCCAGCCACGAGAGAGTGGTGTCACTGGAACCGTGACGATAGTTCCGAAGCGTTTGCTGGCATCAGTTCCGGCGAGCGCAGCCGCGGTGATCTCGTACTCGAGCTGAAATTGTGTCAGCCACCACTCACACAAGAATACCATGCTGGTACTCACCTCTGGCCAATCTGCAGGAAACTTGGCGAAATCCGCCTGGGCTTGAGCACTGAGGCCACTACGGTATGGCTCCGGTAGCTTCTCCCAGCCGATGTAGTCAACACCGGCATTAGTAAGTGGACCAGTGCGGTTCACTCTGTACTCTTCAATGAGAGGTCCATTAACAGTAGGATCGGCAATTGCGCCGACACCGTTCTGGATGGTGATCTCCCAGATAGGTGCGAAGTCCAGATGGTCCTCCATGTTGGCACCTACGCCAGGTCGGTCTGCTAGAACAGTGATGTTGTGCGCCTCGAGCTGCTCGCGAGGACCGACTCCGCTGACCATCAGCAGCTGTGGTGACTGGAACGCGCCAGCAGAGAGAATAACTTCTTTGGTCGCATTGAGGTGGAATGTCTGGCTGTTGCCGTACGATGAGGCCTCGACCTCCACGCCCATCGCAGTCATCGTGCCATTGAACACGATCCTCTTGGCAAGCATGTTGGGGTATACCTTCAGATTCGTGCGTCCACTTCGAAGGGCGGCTTGCAGGTATGAGGACTCGGACGAGCTACGTTCCTCCTCAGGGTAAGATATGGTGAGCGGCGCATACTGCCTACCGAGCAGCTGGCCACTGGCGAAGTCCTGCTGGGATGGTAGTCCGTACTCTGCAAAGGCGGCGTCGCAATAGCTTGCAAAGATCTGTGCGAAGTTGGGGCTCGAGACATGTAGTGGGCCCGTATCGTTGAATGCCAGTGGATTTGCAGGCAGTGGTACGCTTGCATTGGCAGCACGCAACGTGGAATTTCCGGGGGAATATTTAATGCCCTTCGCATAGTATGGCAACACATTGTCGAATAGCCAAGCATCATCGCCAACGATGTCTGCCCATACTTGGAAAGATCCGTAAGTGCCACGATTGTAAATCATAGCATTCTGGGCTGAGCTGCCCCCGAGAGTCTTGCCACGTCCATAATGCAGTCGACGGCCTCCTAAGCCTTCTTCAGGTTGAGTGACGAATCCCCAGTCTACCAGTGGGAATTGGTTCGCAGATTCCGGGTTGAAAGCGCCATATTGGGGGCAGTATGCCGGCACGACGCTGGTATTGCCGTTGTCTTGCTCGTAAAAGCCACCGGCCTCAATGACTGCTACAGAGTTGGTTCCATTCTCAGCCAGACGATAGGCCATCGCCAGACCAGCAGTTCCTAGACATGAATCCTTAGCACTATTCATTTCAGCAGAGCTACGCATTCGTCAACTTACCGCCACCGATTATTACATAGTCGAATGATGCGTTTCCTGGACGTCCGTATTCGTTACCAGGAACAGTTCCGAAACGTGATTCCCAGGCTAGAGCTGGTACAGCAGCCAGCGCAAACAGACCAGAACGCATCATGATGGCAACTCTGGAGTCTTGATGATATGAAGATGATGAAGAAACGGTAAAGACCAAAAAATTATACATACATACACTTCATATAGCACCACAGAATATGTCATCGTTGAACTTGAGGTCTGTTCCTGCATGTTGATTTTCTAGTTGCGGTATGGCTCGGTTTTGAGTTCTAGTCGTGTCGTCCTACGCGGCTCTTCTTGAGCCATTTGATTCAGATCAGTCCTCTGTGCTCGACCTTCGCACACCGCTGATCCAGCAAGAGAAGGGCTTCCTCGAACGCGTCGTTGAGCGCGTAGACATCGTGTTCTTCGTCCGATGGGGAGTCCACGGAGTGGTCCAGAGAAAGAGAAGGGAAAGAGGAGAAGGAGAAGGTGGAATCCTCGACGCGCCGTCCACCTGATGGAATGAGGAAGATGCGAGAATAGCATCGTAAGAGACAGTCACACAGTCTTGGTGCCAGGAAAGAGCTCGAAGCGGTTCAAGCTTGCTCTTCAGAGCGTAGCGATTGTTCTCTTGAGGCACAAGGACGACGGCCACCGGTGCCAGTCACGCGTCTTGTCAGCCTCAAGTTCTTCTTGTAGAGCAAGCGTGTCTTCTTCGAGTCATGCGGCGTGAGCTGTCATCCACGACACTGACGTACCGTGCAGGTCACGTATCACAGATAGAGTAAATGGAGCGATGGAAGAAAGATACGTCGCACAACCGAGATGAAGTCGTCGCAGAAAGAGTATGCGCTTCCGCCTGAACATCTCAGTACGACGGCGTATTCGTGGTGAGACTTGACGACAAGGATCATGTTTTCGGCCATTTTGGTTGTTCCACAACAGCGCATCAAAGACATCGCCCACTTTAGCTCCAAGCAATCGGATGAGCATCTCACTCCAACATCCCTGGCCGTGGAGCATCTTCTTCGGAAGGTGGCACGGCTGACAGAGAGACATCCTGTTGATGAACTCCTGATGAAGTGAAGCAGAGAAGAAGGAACATTCCTCGCGATTGCCTCGCCAGCTGAAAAGAGTCTATTTTAGCCCCCATCACACAAATCTGAAGACCACTCAAGAACATCTCGACTCATCAGGAACAAGCCACGCCTCTCCAATGGACTACGAAACCTCAGATGGCTCTCAATTCTCCCTCCGAGAAATCTGGTCCGAAGACGATGAAAGAGACACGCCAGACTTCGAATGCACACTCATCACAGCCTTCGTAGACGGCAACGCCTACGCTGGAAAATCCCTCCAGCGAATGGAAGAAATGGACGATGTCGACGTAATCGGCTACTTGGAACCAGTACCCTCAGAAAACATCTTCCCAATCATGCCTCCCAAAGATTTCACAATCGCTCCACCATTCGACATGCAACTCCACTATCTCAAAGCTCCACAATTCACTTATGAGGATTCGAGACCTGGACAAACGTTCGTGGCTGATAGGATGAGAAGTGAGGCTGCTGTGCTAGAGTTTTTGCGAAAACATCCTCATGAGAGTATCGTGAAGTATTTTGGTTGCGTGCTCAATCAGGATGGAAGGATTACGCATCTTTGTTTGAAGAGGTGTTATTGTAATTTGGCAGAGTATGCTGAAGTTGGCTTGAGTGATGAAGAGCAGGATAGATTGCTGGGACAGGTGCAGGAGGGTTTGAAGCATTTGCATGGGCTTGGGTTGGCGCACAATGATGTTAATCCTGGTGAGTAGAGTATGTCCCAGCGCGTGATGGTGATGATTGCTGATATAAGTCGCGAAGGCAACATCTGCGTCGACTCTACGGGTAATGCCATGATCGTGGACTTTGACTCTTGCGCGCCATTTGGCAAGCCATTGGCGAAAGGCGTGGCTTCTATTGCGACAGAGAAAGGAGTGCCAGTTTCTGACAAGCGAAACGACTACCAAGCTTTCAAGGAAGTCGTTCAGTTTCTCAAGAAAGATCGCAAACGTTCCTCGGTCTGCTACCCGCAGATGTAGGACGGTGGCCGGAGTCTTATGGATTTACGACCACGTCCGAGACAAAGAGAAATGTCTCTGCAATAGTCACACGTTTGTGGTTGCTACGGAGTGGCCTCAAGACAGCGTAGTCGGCCGGAAGTGATGACGAGCATGAGGTGAATGAATCGAGACGAGCGGTAATGTTACATACGTTGTACAACTACGCAGGCAAACGACATGTATTATACTCATATCCAATGTCCTAAGACTCAACCAGGATTGCCGGTCTCCTCTTAATCCGTGAAGGTTGCCAGGTAGTGTTCAAATACTATTCGATCTTCCCGTCCTTCAACAGTCGTCCGTGGTCTAGCGGAAAAGCAAGCAAGTCGCAGTGACCATGCTGTGCTATGCCTAATGAAGCATCAGTGTCTACCACAAGGCATAACATGCCTCAGTGTCGGCCTACATGCCATGCCACGCTCGACAAGGGCGATTGTTTTGCACTTCTTGTGCCTCTCTTTGCTTATGCCCTTGGATGAGGAAGTGGCAGTCATATAGTATCAGACATCCAGTGTCATCAACAGTCGTCCGTGGTCTAGCGGAGAAGCAAGTAAGCCGCAGTCTTCATGCTGTGCTGTGCCTAACGAACGATAGGGGTCTACCACAAGGCAGATCATGCCTGGAAAGATAGGCCTACGAGAACTCGATTCTGCCTAATGTGGGCGATTGTTTTGCACTTCTCTTGTCTCCTTTTGCTTATGCTCTTGATGAGTGAATGACTTACATATTCAAGCATCTGTCCAGCATCCTCAACAGTCGTCCGTGGTCTAGCGGAAAAGCATACAACTCGCAGCCATCATGCTGTGCCATGCCTAACGAACAATAGGAGTCTACCTAAGGCGAGCTGTGCCTCGGAAGTCTGATGCGAATTGGTATCCGCCCGACGTGGGCGATTGTTTTGCATTTCACTTATGCCGCTCCTGTCATCCTTTTGGCATCGAGGAGCAGAGCAGATGACCTACATATCCAGCCATCTGTCCAGCATCCTTAACAGTCCTCCGTGGTCTAGCGGCAGAACACATAAGTCGTCGGTATAGCTTTCGCTGTAATAGAGAGATGCATCGAGTACTTTCTAACAAGACTGCAGGTCTCAACGAGTATAGCCATGTCCTCACCGCCGTAGCCAATCGGCGATTGTTTTGCTTCTTCTTGAGGCTTTGTCTATACTCTTTTACTGCCAGTAAGGCTCAAAGCAAAGTATACATACATATCCCGACTAGCCTTTCTCAACGAACATCACTAGTCTAGTGGAATAGCCATAAGTCTCACCGATCATAGTGTGCTGGCCAAACAGTTGACGGTCTCTCTGCTTTCAGGCAAAGGAATCTAAAAGCAAATGTCGATATTGTGTAGCATTGCATTCGAGCTGTGTTTGTTTTTGCGTCAGCATCGCTGATGATCGTTTTGCTTTCCCTTCCCGTATATCTTTTGCTTCCCTTGTCGAGGTAGGGCTCATATACTATCGAAGTCTCTCGTCCTGTAACGATCGTCCGTGGTCTAGCGGCAACGCACTCAAGTCGTCGGTATAGCTGTCGCTGTGCTGAAAGCTAGCATCAGCTAGCAAGATAATACATCTTGCCCGGCCAAGAGTTGAGAATCGATGTCGCCAATTAGCTGGCGATTGTTTTGCCCCTTTTTGCCACAAACTTGATCGAATGATGTCCATCTTTTGCCTCTGCCTTTCCACCGAGGTAAGGTTCACATGCTTTTGCAATACATGGTCCTTTAACAGTCGTCCGTAGTCTAGCGGTAGACCTGTAAGTCGCAGTTATCATGCTGTGCTGCTGACCAAACACTTCAGCATAATCAAGCCTCAAAGCATCCACTTTGTGGTCGCCGAATGTGACGGTGCGCAGAGGGCGATTGTTTTGCTTCGTTCGTGTCATTTTCTTTGACGCTTCTCCTTTTTTGCCTCCTAATTAGGACCCCAAGGCAATGCTCATATATTTCTTCAACTCATGATGTTGCAATAATCGTCCTTGGTCTAGCGGTAGACCTGTAAGTCACAGTCATCATGCTGTGCTGACACTAACGACATGCAAGGCAAATCTAATGGAGCTCACAGGGAGCTACAATATTGCCCGACCGCCACACAGCCAATTGGCGATTGTTTTGCTTGGGTTGTGCCAAGGCCTTGTACATCTCTTCTCTTTTGCCTTACATCCAGGCAACCAAAGTAGGGTCTGTATACTTATCACAATCTGCCTTCCTCAACAGTCGTCCGTGGTCTAGCGGTATAGCTGTAAGTCGTTGGCAAAGCTGATGCTAGGCTTTGTGCTGTTCCAAGACTCACTCGAATACGATGAGGCTGTTCATGTGCTCGAAGGGGAGTCTGCGCGCATACGGCTGTGCGGCGGTTGTTTTGCCACTCTGTTAGTCACTTCCCTCATATCCTTTTGCTCATGGCGTGATGAAAGCTCGTATGTGTATGCCATATCAGTTCTTTTGACCTCAGTACTTCATTGTAGAAGCTATGAACATACCTCATCATAGCGATACGATTGACCGGAGAGCCCGTCTCTACCAAGCGACCTTCTGTCCCTGTTTACTCCTCGCAAGCGTCCACATGTTCTCCATCTTTGTCTTCGTCAAAACATCCTTGGCCTCACCATCAGTTTCACAAGCCCTACTGCCCCATCTCTTGAAACTCCTCTGGGCCTCCTCACCCTCCCAAATCAGCTCACAGACATTCTCCGACAAGTCTTTGAGCTGTCCTTTCTCGTCAAGAGGATTACACCACTCGGCAGCTTTACTTCCTTGTCCCCTCGTTCCCGCTGTGATGTTCGTATTCGAACCGTCTGTCGTGCCAGTGAAAGTCGTTGGACCAGCACTATCAGGAGGTGGAGCAGTGTTTTCAGTCCATTTGATCCTGTTCAACAAGAGCTTTTTGTAGCCTTTGATAGAGTGTAATCCGCCCTCCACGATGATGAGATTGAGTGAAGGATTCAGAATAACCATTCCAGTAAGACCTTGCTGTTTTGCATTGACGTCAATCTGATATCTATGCTTTCCAGAACTGAGATCATCCACTCTGAAAACTGCAATTTTGATACCCTTCGCTTCGTCTCCAGCTTGCTGTTTCGCGAGTTTCTCTGCTCGTTGAGCAGGTGTGAGTTTGCGGTCTTCGTTGGCTGCTTCGTGGTCGTTGGCTCTTTGGGCGATTTCGCGGTTGACACGGGCTTCGACTGCGGTCGGGTCTTTGACTGCTTGCTCTCCCAACACACGCATCATGTTGGACTTCTTGACCTTCGGGGGTGGAGGCTCGATCAGTCCGAGACGGATCTTGGCTTGCTCTTCTTTCATGTCTGCCATTCTGCGTTGGCGGCGGAGTTTCTTTTGCTCTTTCACTGTGAGCATGAGAGGTTTCGGTGCGGGTGCAAACTTGTCCTGTGGTGCGGCGAGTAGGACTGGCCTTTGTATCAGAGCTGTGATGATGCTGTCCTCGACTGCAATCTTGTTTCTGCCTTCCTGGTCCCAGTTGTCGTAGCTCTTTTGTCCTTCAGGAAGCAGTCCTTCATCCCACCATTCGATCTCAGGCGGCTCTTCTACCAAGAACGCCTTGTCTGACGCCTCTTCAATCTCTGTCTTTCGTGCTTCTGCTGCCAGTCTCCTCTTCATCTCCTCCAGCTTGGCCTGCTGTCGGAGAGCATTTGCTTGTGCGATATACTTTCCTTTATCATTGAGCTGGATCTGCCTGCTCTTTCGAGAAGTGTTGCGAGCTGTGGGCGCATATGTAGAGTCGTCGTCCTCCTGTGTCTGCTCTTCATCTGGCTGAGCATCGAGATATGGATTGATCTTGGGCTTCTCTGGCTGTCGGTTGCCCTTCGTAGTGCTGAACTTCGGTCCCTGCTGTCCTGATCCAGATCTGTTTCCTCCAGCGTCTCCCAGCAATGAAGGATGCAGTCCTATACCCAGACCTCCCTTCGCTCCTCGTCCGTCCTGTCTCGGTGGTGGGGCCGGTATGGAAGCTGTCCTCTGCGCTGCAATTTCCGCCGCTCGCCGTCTGGCATCTTGGATCCAACTTGATGCTTCGGGAGCTTCTTCCTTCTCAGCAGGAGGAGGAGGAGGAGGTGATGCAGCAGCTCCATTCACAGGCGTAGGCTTCTTCGCGGCGATCTTCGCTCTCATGGCAGCAATCTTCTCGGCAGTCTCACGCTTCTTGCGTTCTAGTTCAGACTCGCCTGGAGCAGCAGGAGGCGCACTCACTCCTTTGCTGTTCTCCTTGCCCGCAGCAATCTTCGCCTTCAAGTCAGCCATCCGTTCAGCGGTTTCCCTCTTCTTGCGCTCCAGATCCGTCTCTCCCGCATTCTGTCGCACGGGCAGAGGCGAGCCATCTCCGGCACGCTGCCGCTTGACATCGCTGCCCTCGCCGTTCGTCTCGTGTGGCCTCTTCCCCGTCATCGTTGTTGTTGATCAATATCAAGTACTGAGGACAGACGCGGGAGAGAGAAGTAGAAGTGTAGCGAGTCATGCAGCGAAGACGTTCTTAGCGCGTTCTCGGATGTCTAGTCGTAGCCGAGAAACTTTGATTGAAGCTCGCTCTGGAAAAAGTTGTCTCTTGTATGTTCATGTCTGCTTGTTGGCAGCGTCGACAGCAACGATGAATCCCTCGCAGCCTGTCGCCTCGCAGCTGAAGGGCGTCCAGTTCAACTACTTGTCTGCTCAGGACGTCCGCGCTCTCTCCGCCCGCCGCATCACGAGTACGACGACCTTCGATACACTGCTCAACCCGATTCCTGGCGGATTATACAGCGCAGAGTTGGGACCATTTGGCGACAATGCATGCGCAACATGTGGACTGAAGAGCCCGCAATGTCCTGGCCATCCGGGTCATATCGAACTCCCGGTGCCATGTTACCACCCAACATTCATGGACCAGGTCCTGAAGCTGTTACGAGCATCATGTACTTACTGCGGAAAGCTGAGATTGAAGCGGATACAAGTTGCTCGATACATCTGCAAACTGCGACTGGTGCGCTATGGACTGCTGAAGGAGTTGAACGAACTGGACGAGGTCGAACATCAAGTCACGAAGACTCCATTGGAGGTCAATACCGGCTCAGATGAAGAATCAGACGGAGATGCAGACACCAAGCACATCCAAGCCCAGCTGGAAGTATGGACAAATCGGACTATCACACTCGCGAGAAAAGAAGGCCGGATATCAGAACAGAAGAGCGAAGCCACGAACCACGCGAGAAGGATGATCATTGCAGAGTTCATGCAGGAAATCACAAAGAGCAAAAAGTGCGGCAGTTGTGGTGGAATAGGCCCCAAGTACCGCAAGGACAGACTTGTCAAGATCTTCAAGTTACCTCTAAGTGAGAAGGATGCCGTGGCCATGGTGCAGGCTGGTCTGCGGGCAAAAGATCCCATGGTTGAGATCAGAAAGAGACGGAGGGCCGAGCAGAATCGAAAGAGGAAGCGAGACGATGATGAGGGTGTCGCTGATATGGACAACACTTCAGAAGAGGAGGGCGACCATGTGGACATGGACGAGTCGGAAGGCGAACCTGAGATCGTGGGTGGCGTGGTCCTGGACGATGCCATGGAGAGCTCGACTACGAAGAAGACGAAGTCCAGCACTGAAAGCGAATACTTGAATCCACAACGAGTACACGCGCACATACAACAGCTCTTCGACAGTGACGCCGAGATCTTGAGCCTGGTGTATGGACGCGACAGGCGGAGAGATGGTCCACTGTCAGCGGACATGTTTTTCGTCAAGGCCATCCTCGTCCCTCCGAACCAGTACCGACCAGAAATGAAGACGACCAGCAGCGACTCGCTTACGGAAGCTCAGGAGAACAAGCACTACAGAGACATCCTTACAAACTGTGGCCTGATCTCGGACGTGCAGAAGGAGCTTACTGGCCAGAAACCACAGGAAGGACGTTACAGAGCGAACACATATGTGGACCTCGAAAGAAGGTGGATCACACTGCAAGAATGTGTGAACAGCTTAGTGGACAAGAACCTGGCGCCTGTGTCGGGTCGAGCAGCAACGCAAGTGCCAGATGGTGTCAAGCAGAAGTTGGAGAAGAAGGAGGGTATGTTCAGAAAGTACATGATGGGAAAGCGCGTCAACTTTGCCGCTCGTACTGTCATTTCTCCCGATCCCAACATCGAGACCAACGAGATTGGTGTGCCTCCAGTCTTTGCTGTCAAGTTGACATATCCTGAACCGGTCACGCAATGGAACGTCGAAGAGCTGCAACTGGCTGTACGGAACGGACCTTTCATCTGGCCTGGTGCTGTAGCGATTGAAAGCGAGAATGGATCTGTCGTGAAGCTGGAGCGAAAAAGTGCTGAGGAGAGAACAGCGCTGGCCAACGCACTCATGGCGCCGTCAACGACCGGCAGTCTCCAAGGAACGCGGCCGAAGAAGGTGCATCGCCACTTGAACAACGGCGATATTGTGATCATGAATCGTCAACCCACACTCCACAAACCCTCTATGATGTGTCATCGAGCCCGAGTACTACCAGGAGAGAAAACACTACGAATGCACTACGCCAACTGCAACACCTACAACGCCGATTTCGATGGAGATGAAATGAACATGCACTTCCCACAGAACGAATTAGCGCGAGCCGAGGCGTTGATGATAGCAGACACAGATCATCAGTACATCTCTGCGACGGCCGGCAATCCACTGCGAGGTTTGATCCAAGATCACATCACGATGTCCGTCTGGCTCTGTAATCGAGACATGTTCTTCGAACGAGGCGACTACATGAATCTTCTGTATGCAGCACTACGGCCCGAAGATGGGCACTGCGTCAACGGCAGAATGGAACTTCTCCCGCCTGCTGTTATGAAGCCGAAAGCACTATGGACAGGCAAGCAAGTCATCAGTACTATCTTGAAGAACCTGACTCCACGGGGAGCGAAAGGCTTGACACTCAACAGCAAGAGTACGACCCCAGAGAATCTGTGGGGACCTGGCGGCAAGGGCGAAGCTGAAGTCATCTTCAAAGACGGAGAGCTTGTGTGTGGCGTTTTGGACAAGAAGCAGATTGGTCCTTCATCGGGAGGTTTTGTTAATGCTGTGTACGAAGCTTACGGCCACACAACTGCTGGCAGACTGCTCAGTGTGCTTGGTCGACTGTTGACGAAGCTTGAGCACATGCGAGCTTTCTCCTGTGGTGTGGAAGATGTCATCCTGACACGAGATGGAGAGCTCAATCGACGAAAGGCTCTGCAACCGGCCACAAGTGTCGGTACTACTGTCTCTGCTAAGTATGTCAAGATCGAGAACCCGGATTCGAAGTCTGGCAAGGAAGAGTTGCGGAAAAACATGGAAGAGGTGCTGCGAGACGATGCTAAGCTTCATACCCTGGACCAGATGATGAACGCTGAGACTGGCAAGCTCAGTAGTGAAGTCTCGAACGCGTGCAATCCCGCGGGCCTTGCGAAGCCCTTCCCCAAGAACCAAATGCAGACCATGACAATGTCCGGTGCTAAAGGGTCTAAAGTCAACGCCAATCTTATATCCTGCAACCTGGGACAGCAAGTCCTCGAAGGCCGACGTGTGCCAGTCATGGTTAGTGGTAAAACGTTACCTTGCTTCAAGCCTTTCGAGACGAGTGTTCGTGCTGGAGGTTATATCGTAGACCGCTTCTTGACTGGCACTCGGCCACAAGAGTACTTCTTCCACGCCATGGCTGGTCGTGAAGGTCTGATCGATACCGCTGTCAAGACGTCGCGTTCTGGTTATCTACAACGCTGTCTGATTAAGGGTATGGAAGGCCTGCGAGTGGAATATGACAGCTCTGTGCGCAATACCGAAGACGGCAGCGTCGTCCAGTTCCTGTACGGAGAAGATGGCCTCGATATCGGGAAGGCGAAGTACATGGATGACTTCAAATTTACAGCCGAGAACTATCTGTCGCTATTCCATTCCATGCACATGGGCGAGGCTTTCAGTAATCTCGCCAACGAAGAGGCGAAGGAGGCAAACAAGGCAGCCGAGAAGAAATATCGCAAGACGCAAGACCTCGGTGCTTCTGACCCTGCGATCTCACAATATCCACCCAGCAGACACATTGGTTCTGTTAGTGAAAGGATGCTTGTCAAATCGCGAGAATGGATCGACAAGAACGAGCTGAAACTCATTAAGGACAAGAAGAAGAACATTGAAGGGACTGTGTCGAAGAAGAACTTCAACACGATTCTCGATATCCGCTATATGAAGTCTGTTGTCGAAGCCGGCGAAGCTGTAGGCGTCGTGGCTGGACAGTCTGTCGGTGAACCTTCGACGCAAATGACGCTGAACACCTTCCATTTGGCAGGTCACTCGGCAAAGAACGTGACGCTTGGTATTCCTCGTCTACGAGAAATCGTCATGACTGCTGCGAGCAAGATCTCTACCCCTCAAATGACACTTACAATGGGCGACGGAACTTCACGCGAAGAGGCGGAGAAGTTCGCAAAGGGCATTACCAAGCTTTCCCTTGCTGAGATTATCGATAAAGTCACGATCTCCGAGACCATTGGCAAGGGCAGAGGCTACCCAGAAGCTAAGAAGTACGAAGTCCGGTTCGAGTTCTTCCCCAGCGACGAGTACAAGAAGATGCACGCCATCACGATCGGAGATGTCGTTCACACCATCGAGAAAGAGCTCCTACCTTGGCTACAAGCTGCTGTCAGAAAGCAAATCAAGAAGACAGGTGGCATGAATACCATCAAAGCTATCGAAAAAGCCATGGCAGCTGAAGTGGGAGAGTCTGCCGGCGCCATCGAACGAGCCCGAGCACAACCACAAGCTGATCGCGAAGGTGGTGACGATGACTCAGACGGCGAAGGTGACGACGACGCCACTCGCGACAAGTCAAAGAGCAACAAGCAGCAAGGTGGCTACGATGACCAAGAAGATGACGAAGATCGAGCACTGAAGGCACGCAACGCCACACCCGAGCTACAAGACCACGACGAAGAAGACGATGAAGGCTACCGCTCTTCGCGATCCTCATCTCCAGAGGACTCCGACGATTCCACCAAGAAACCGTCCGAACGCTCAAGCAAAGTCTCAGTCGAAGCCCGAGAACACCGCATTCGAGGCGGCGACACGACCTCCGACGTCGCCTCCTTCTCCTTTGACGATAAGAAGGGTGAACACTGCACATTTACCCTCGAATACGATTCCTCTACAGCCAAAATCCTCATGCTGGCACTCGTAGAGAAGTCTCTCCACGAAGCACTCATCCAGAGCGTCTCCGGAATCCAGGACGCTGCCATATCCGAGGCCGCATTGGAGAAAGCCAAACCAGGTGACGCACCCGTTATCTTGACATCGGGCGTGAACGTGAGAGCAATGTGGAACCATCAGAACATCGTGAACCCCCACAAACTCTACACGAATTCCTGCTACGATATCTTTGAAAACTACGGCGTAGAAGCCGGTCGAGCAGCTATCGTAAAGGAACTCCAGGGCGTCTTCGGCGGTCACGGTATCTCCGTCGACCCGAGACATCTCATGCTTATCGCCGACTATATGACGAGAGGTGGAGGCTATCAAGCTTTCAGCAGAATGGGGTATAGGTCTAATGTGTCTCCTTTCATGAAGATGTCTTTCGAAACTACGTTGGGTTTCCTGAAGGAGGCTGTTATGTCTGGTGAGGGCGATGATCTTGCTGGGCCGAGTGCGAAGATCGTGGTTGGCAACGTGAATACAATGGGTACTGGTGGGTGCGATGTTTTCATGCCGCTTGCTAATGGCGAGAGAGAGGAGGAGGTGGAAGAAGAGGAGTATGTTGGGCCTAGTGGAAGGGAGGTTGAGAGTGATGAGGATGTTGAGATGGAGGACTAAAGAGTCCATCTTGTTTTGTGTTTGGCGTTTGATTGGCTTTACTTGGAGTATGACATCCTGATCGAGGAGTGTACTCAACGGGATGATGGATGTATAGAAAGTAAATATGATACCTGCATAAGATTTCTGTACGGAGCGTATACGACTATGATACACTGCAGCCACTGGTCTCTTCTTCTCAAAAAGGTGATACCACGAAGCAAAAACAATCGCGAGATACTGGCTCGCTATCGGGGATGGGATGCGATCTGTCCAGGACGAATCTTGATCCTAAGGACTCCTGCAATTCATGATCGTACCAAGCATCAACAATAATCGACGACTTATCGGTAATCCGCGAGACCACGGACGACTGTTGGAATACGATGAAGTGGAACATATATGTACCTCACCTTCCGTACGACGAGTGTATGAGAGTGACCAAAAAGGCAAAACGATCGCCTCTTTGGCATGGCCTCAAATCTGCACACCAGACCGACATAGCCTCTGTCTCGTGAGGATGTCGCAGTAACAGCCAGCATCAATCAGAATCGACGACTTATGGTGATACCACTAGACCAAGGGGGACTGTTGAAGACGCATTATGTTCAACAGTATATGGACATCACCCAAAGGCTCGAAGCCAGAGGAAAAGAACAGGCTCGGTGTACAGACCGAAAGACAAAACAATCGCCACTTTGGCATGGCTACAGGCACCTCTCTCCAGGCAGGTCGATATGGCCTGAGTCTTGGTTAGATTGTGCACTGTTAGCCAGCATCGATGAAGATCGACGACTTATGGTGATGCCACTAGACTATGAACGACTGTTGTGAGAGATGATCTCAGGGGGGTATATGATGGCCATCACATAGGGGCAAGAGGGAGATGGGAAAGCAAGAGAAGTAAGTGAAGATGCAAAAGACAAGACGAGGAAGCAAAATAATCGCCTAGGTCAATGGTTGCTGGCGGGCATGGATCTGCATCAGCAAAGACCTCGTGGTCCGGGTCCAATCTCGCAGTGTCCAATACTTGCTGGGCATCAACAAAGTTGACGGCTTATGAGTTTACCACTAGACCAAGGACGACTTGTTAGAAAGCGCAGAAGTGGGATCGTCTATGTACACTCAACTCTACAGAGCTCTCGGGAAGCAAAAGAAGACAGAAGGCAGCAGAAGGAGTGGAAAGGATCAAAAGAATCGCCTTTGCCCAAGTGGGATCGTATCGGAGCTCACGACAAGTCAGAAGGCTTTGAGCATTCAGCGCGGCAGCTTCACTGTGCAAGCATCAGCTATGCTAACGACTTGTTGCTGTTCCACTAGACTACGGACGACTATTGGAAGATGCGAACTGAGCCTCGTTTATGTAACTTAATCGTATGGAGCGTCCGAGGAGCAAAAGACAAGACAGAACGGCAACAAAAGAAGTGCAGAACAATCGCTCAATACCAGGAGCAGGCTACGCAAGTGTGGTGCACAGGAGATTCTCCGAAAGCACCTTCATACGTATAAGTACACTAGCATCGGCTTCGCCGACGACTTAGAGCTACACCACTAGACCAAAGAGGACTGTTGAGAAGATGCGAACTGAGCATTGTATATGGATCTGAATCGGATGGAGCTCTTGGGAAGCAAAAGTCCGGAGAGAAAAAGACGGAAGGAGTGCAAAACAATCGCTCAATGACAAGAGTGTAACAAGGAGATGGACTGGGGTCTGAGGATAATCTCTCTGGAACCTCCTTTATACCTTGGAGGCAACCGGCATCAGCTATGCCAACGACTTATGGCTATTCTACTAGACCAAGGAGGACTGTTGGAAGATCAGGATATAGTGTCGTATATGGATTTCATGCCAGGCCTATTGCAAGTACAAAAGCTAAACAATCATCGAAATGTGAGCTAAAAGGTCAGGTCAAGATGCAAAAAATCGCCTGTACTTCGTGTCTAGGAAATGTCAATGAGCCAGCTTTAAGTCTTTTGGCTTTGAGCTTATACATTCCGTCTGTGTATAGAACATCAGCTATGCCGACGACTTACGAGTGTACCGCTAGACCATAGACGACTGTTGGCATACAGGAGTTGATGTCGAATATGGATCTTGCTTCACTGCTACCCGCAAGCAAAAGCTGAAAGATCTGACTAGGAGACAAAACAATCGCCGATACTGCGTGTCTGGTTCTAGAAGAATCTGCCAGCTCTAAGTCCCTTCGACTTAAGACATGTCCATTGCATCTAAGTATCAAACATCAGCTGGGCTGACGACTTACTGAGTGGACCACTAGACCATGGACGACTGATAAGAACTGCACTGTTGAGCGAGCATATGAAAGCTAATCTGCTTTTTGGAATATGCAAGAACTTTGAACAAGAACCGAGTCTTGAGATCACGGGGATGATGTGCGAAATGCATTGCTCTCTTACTACTCAAGAACTCTCTTCAAGATAAGCAATGAAGTCTCCAAACCCATAAGACCACTCGTGCTCACGATCCCTCCAGAAGTAGCCCACACCGCCTCACCCCAGACGCTCTCCACACCTGCAAGAACCTCTACGCCATCTGGAAGGTATACGGTGATATCGCCAGCAACATCCGCATACGCGAGATTGATGATTGACACTAAGACGTATTGCTCTCCTACCCATGCTGCTGCATCAATATCTGCCGCACCTTCAGACTCAAGAGTTTGGTGAATGGTTTCGCTGATGAAGAAGTCCGAAACAGTGTGGTTTGTGAAAACAGTGGCGAGCTTGTTCGTTATCTGAACGATCTCGACAGGTGTGAGATTGTGGTCGGCGTTGACGACGTAGTCCCACATTACGATGCCTTTCGCACCGTGGTTGATGTACATCATCGTCATGACAACTTCTTCAGCTGCAGTTGGGAAGCGTGTCCAGAATGTTTCGTTTCCGAAAGCCTGTACAATGTCAACCTAGTGCTCTAACTGAACGTAGTACTCGTCTGTACATACCTGAGGCACACCCCATTGTGTCTTCTGCCAACCGATGATATCGTCCATATGAGTGAACCAGTCCAGACGATCGGATACATCCGTGAAAGATCCATGGCAGTCATCGCATCCACAACAGCCATAGGTTGCGTTACACGTAGTGTTATACACAGTCGAGAACGAAGTGTTAGTACTGATCGGATACACATCTGACAAGACGATCTCTGCACCAGAAGCGTAATCCTCATAATAGAAGTCGTAGCAGTTCAACGCTTCAGAGACAGGATGAAACTTATCCAGCGCTCTGATTTGCTCATACCCAAGCCTTGTCGCGTTGATTGGGTTCGACTTCCCATCTGGTTCGTCTGCGATATACCATAGCAAAATTGATGGATGCGATTTCAGTCTGTCGACTTGCTCGATCATGTTTGTGAAGTTCGTTGGCTGGAAGAGAACATCATATTGGAAGAAAAGTCCTAGCTCGGCAGCTTTGTCGAGATATGGTTGGAAGACATCCCAAGGGAAAGGTGAGTTTCCAAGATCGCCTGTTGGTACGATATGTATCATGTTATAGCCCATGGCAGAAAACTCCTCGAGGGTGGATGTGGAGGTGTTCCAGTAGAGCGTCCATTGCGTGTAGTACGTGTATGGGAAGATTTTCATCCATTCTGTCGACTTTGCTCTTCGATATGACAGTCCTCCGTACAGGTTGTCTATCCTGGTAGATGTCGTCTCGTCGCTTGGCAATGGTAGCTTAAGGATCTCCGAAGAGGCTGTGTAAGACGACTCGTTGTCATATACTGCTACGATACTGATGTTGTAGGGCTCAAGCTGGGCAGGAATGCTAGTTAGGTCAATTGAAACCTCCAATAGCTCTCCGATCGTGACCTCTGAGGTGTTTGCGCTGAGATGTTGGCCATTGAGAGCAAGTGTGAAGGCCAAGCTGATCTCATCGACTGGACCGATCGCGTCTGGCGTGTAGGCAGCGCCAACTAGATACGAGATGGAGGCGTTGATCAGTACACTGGCACTCTTTTCGTCTTCCAGATATATGCTGTATCGTGGTGCGATCTTGAGATTCAGGAGTGGGGAAGTGGAGATTGTTGGCTCCACGAACTGCCCACCGGGGTTGAAGGAGGCATTGGTGGCTCGGTATGCTTTTCCACACCAGATGTCGACGCCTGCAGGATTGTTAAACTGGGCATATGCAAAGCATATCAGTAGGATGACCGCCAAGCCTATGTTGCGCATTGTGGTAGATGGCTTGCAGATACATCTGTGAACGTAGGTACCTATCGTGCTAATTTATTCAAACTCAGTGCCTATCATTAGAGCCGGCCAACTGGGCAAGATCATCTCCGTGCGACGCTGTATCGTAACAGTAGGCGCAACACCACGTATTGTGGCTATCTTCGACGCACAGAGAGCAGTACTCCACAACTGCCGCTCTTCTGATCGGTCTTGATGAGCTCCTTTTGAGCTCGCTTGACGTTGTCCCATGAAGGTATCGTAATTGGAGGAACGAAGGACGAGCCATGTTGCGTGATCGGGACCTTGAAATCTCCGGTATGTCCTGATGGATATGAGATGCCTGGAGCATCAGCTCTTGGACATAGAACTCAGTCATTCGGGTCCTTGCCCAGCAAAGAATATTGGAGTCTTCCGGCCGAAAGATGAAGAGTGGACGTTGAGGTGAACGCGGACGCGGACGCGAAACGCAGGAGCGAAGCCGATGTCGGATCGATCGGCAGGGAGCCCGCCAAGATCTCAGTCAATATAAACCACACCAAGAGTCGAGGGAAATGATCGTTGCCGTCTCTCCAGTCTTGAGCATCGTCTACGCTGCTGGAAGCAGAGCTAATTTGCCTAGATCTTTCCACGTGGAAATGGAGAAAGTGTCGGTCGTATTTAATACTTAACAAACCTCCAATCTGCGATACGGCAACGACCGTCTCCAAAAGTCTCCTTCGAGCCCATCACTGGGCAAATCCGAAGTCGGGACGACTTCAGTATGGACCGATCAGAGTGTGAACGAGAAGGAACTGTTCTCTTCACAGTGATTTCAATTTCCGAGCATTGTTTGGTGCATGATCCGGCCCTGCTTTCGTCACCATGATCAGTAGTCTGTGTCTCTGAGAGGTCGAAAGAAACTGTCAGCGCTATAGATTTGACCTCGCGGGCGTGGTAATGAAGCAATTGCAGAGTAGAACGCCTAAATCCCGATCGCATCTCTGGAAAGGCCGAGAGAATGTTTCTGCACTATAGTCACGGTCTCGAGGCCGTGGCGGCTAGGCAATTGCAGAGAAGAACTTCGGCATGACAGACCTGTCTCTTAAAAGTCGACTGAATTTTAATAGCGCCAGATAGACGATTCTAAGAGCGTAGTAGTCCGGAGAAAGCAGAGAAGACCTGCTAAACAACAGCCCTATCTCCCGATTGTCGATAAAATCCAATACGGCCAGGTCTGCGATTCTATAAGCATAGCAGCTTAGAGACCGGCAGAGAAGCATGCTTGACAACTTTCCATCTCTGAAAGCTCGAAGGGTTGTCGACAGCGCTAGGTCTGCGAGCTCGTAAGTGTAGTGGACGCAATTGCAAGAGAGGATGAGGATGTGAACAGCAGTGAGGTTGTGTAACCTTGTCTCTATTTTCTATCAGGACTAATTATATGAAACTCATCATCTCATTCCAAAAGAAGAAGTAAAACTATGTACACTGTGAAGACCAATCGCTAAGTCCAATCTCCAAGCATTGTTCTGTGCATCCAATTGCATTTTGCATATCCAAGATATGATACAAGCTATCATAAAGCTTTGCACTTCTTACAAGAAGAGAGCGGCAGCAGCGACAGCCATGATGGCACCCGCAGTCTGGCGAGATGCAGCACCAGTGTACTGAACTGGGCCGCTGGTTGTGGCCGAAGCAACAGAGCTGGTGCGGCTGCTGTAGACTGGTGCGGTGGTGGCTGGTGGAGCTGGTGGAGTCACGACGGAAGTCTTTGGCTCGACTGGAACGGAAACCAGAGTTGTGGTTGGCTGTGCTGGGACGGAAGCAGTGATGACTGTGGTCTTTGGCTCAGATGGGATTTCCTTGGTCACGGTGCAACCGCCGGCGCATGGCAAAGTCAGGGTTGTGGCAGAGCTGACAACGTAGGTGGAAGCCTGGTGAGTGATGGTGGTCGAGGAGCAGACGGTTGTGATAGCAGTGTAGACGGAAGTCTGGGTCACTGGTGGCTGCGAGACAACAACAGTCGAAACAGTTGGGATAACCTTGGACTCCGTGATCACCTTAGTCTGGGTGGTTGCAGGAATAGACTTTGTGACAGTGCATCCACCTGGGCAAGGAAGGACAATAGTAGTGGCCTTTGTGACGGTGTAGGTGCTTGGGCCATGAGTGAATGTAGTTGGCTGAGGGCAGTAGGTCGTGAGCGAAGTAATCACCTCAGTGGTGTACTTTGGTGGCTGCGAGATCGTGGTGTTGTAGTAAACTGGGTGCGATGGAGCTGGCTTCGACTCAGACTTCGAAGGAGCATAGGTTGGCACAGAGTAAACTGGCACAGTTTTTGTGCATCCACCTGGGCAAGGAAGGACTACAGTTGTAGCCTTGGTGATCGTGTAGGTGCTTGGGCCATGAGTGAAAGTAGTTGGCTCAGGGCAGTATGTGGTGTAATCGGTCACAATCTGGGTGGTGTACTTGACTGGAGTAGACGAAGTGCTCGAGGCTGGGTACTTCAAGAAGTAGCATCCCTCAACAAGCTCGCAAGTCTGTCCGTTAGGATAGGCGTGTGCTGGGTTGCAAGAGTAGCGGCCCTGGGAATCGGTCGAGCCTGGTGCTGGGCATGCTGCAGATGAAGAGTACTTGGCGGCCGATGTAGTTGTCGATGCACCGTAGGTCGATGGCTTGACAGCGCTCGATGTGGTGGCTGGGTACTTCAGGAAGTAGCAAGATCCAACGAGCTCACAGGTCTGTCCGTTAGGGTACTGGTGGGCAGGGTTGCAGGAGTAGCGTCCCTGGTTATCGGTAGATCCAGCAGCTGGGCAGACAGAGGACGAAGTTGGGTATGAAGCTGGAACAGTTGCGCTGGTTGTTGGGTACTTGGCAGCCGATGTCGTGGCTGGGTACTCGAGGTAGTAGCAGCCATCGACAAGCTTGCACACCTGACCAGTTGGGTATGCGTGAGCTGGGTTACAGCTGTAACGTCCCTTAGAGTCGGTCGAGCCAGCAGCCGGGCAGACTGAGGACGAGGTTGGGTATGAAGCTGGAACAGTTGCGCTGGTTGTTGGGTACTTGGCAGCCGATGTCGTGGCTGGGTACTCGAGGTAGTAGCAGCCGTCGACAAGCTTGCACACCTGACCAGTTGGGTATGCGTGAGCTGGGTTACAGCTGTAACGTCCCTTAGAGTCGGTCGAGCCAGCAGCCGGGCAGACTGAGGACGAGGTTGGGTAAGATGCTGGAACAGTGGCCGATGTCTTGGTGACAAGAGTCAAAGATCCGCCGATGGTGGTGCAGACCTGGCCCTCTGGGTATTGGTGAGCGGGGTTGCAAGCGAATGTGGTTGTCGATGGGTATGTTGGAATGGTGGCCGAGCTCGACGAGCTGGTCGTGTTTGCACCTCCATATGCTGGTGGAGGGGCACCGTATCCAGCCTGAGCAACGGCGACGCCAGCGAAGGCGAGAGCAGCGAAGGACTGCATTATTACTATTAGTAACGAAAGTGTGTCGAACGGTTGATTATACAAGTCGAGTGGAGCTGTTGTGTGCTGATGATGAGAGACTGACCACTGGGGGATCTCACCTGCATATTTATCGCAGTGCTCCCACTCCTACCTTGATGTCATGGGTGAAGACTCTGTATCGGTATGGGCACGGTTCCGCTCGCCTGTGCTATCTTCGTACACGATAGTGCAATAGTAGGGTGGTTCAGCGGAGTGTGTGCCTTAGAGCCTGGGCATAGAATACGGGCCGCTATAAAACACGAGGGTGGTACCTCCAGCCGGTAGGGTAAGGATAAGCTTTCGCGTAGTGCAAGGCACAAGAATGACCGACCAGTAGAAATCCAGATTCTGCTGTCTTGTGCACGCTCGAAGTGGGAATCTTGCTTGTGAACTTCTGCAATGCAGTGTTCGGGGGCTCTTTACAGCCATCTTTCCCACATCCCCGCCTTCAACCGATCAATTGATTGTTGTATGGCTGGATGTCTTGCTCAACGCAAAGGAGTAGAAGCAAGGAAGATAGCGTGACTTTCGACCTCATCAGGAAAGTAGCTATCAGAACTTCCTGGATTATACGATGATGCCCGCTATCAATTGCTCGTGATGCGTGTGATGGCCTTGCAGTCCTCGTACGGGAGAGCATATGCCGAGACCAATTTTCAAGGTGCTGGGCACGGAAGCACACCGGCTCAAGCGATGCGACCAGGATGTGAGCGTTGTTTTCCAGCGCGCCATCGTGACAGCCGATCTACTGCAGGAACAACCAGGATTGTGGTGCTGTCTAGCAGCACTATAGCGCTGATGTCAGTGGCGGCTGCTATTCCTGGTGAGAAAAGTCCTCGATTTGGATATCTTGGCACTTCTCGCAGTTATGATTCGTCAAAAAAGTGGCGACCTCGTGTTTACCCAGGCCCGGATGCATAACTAGATCGAGCACTCTCCTTGGTACACTTATGCGCCTAAGTGCAAAAACTTCTAAGGCACTTCGACGTTGTATCTGTAGCAACGGTCCAACATTCGTGAGTTCGTGAACTTCGTGTCGATTCGCGGTGCCGTCTTGAGCTCCGGCTTCCACTACCATTTGACTTGGAACGAGTCATCAATGTATTCTTGTAGAAGGGCAAAACCAGAGCCCGACGGCTGCCGAAGTCCATACGAAAGTTTGCTGACTTTGCTCTGGGGAGGAACTCCTGTTGTTCGCATCATGGAGCTCAAGCTTCAATAAAAGCACCACTTGTAGACCCACTGTCAGGCTCAACTTTTCTCGTATCCGATCGAGTTTGTCACTGATGCATTCGAAGGAACATCCAAGCATCCTTCTCGCAAATGACCGCGGAGCACAGGACTGTG
The DNA here is from genome assembly GCA_022570795.1 of Sphaerulina vaccinii. Taxonomy (NCBI): domain Eukaryota; kingdom Fungi; phylum Ascomycota; class Dothideomycetes; order Mycosphaerellales; family Mycosphaerellaceae; genus Sphaerulina; species Sphaerulina vaccinii. The sequence goes on from JAKUDP010000008.1 coordinate 1,718,060, forward strand.
ACGATTGTCGCACGATGATGCTGCTTTACCAGCAAAGCCCGACTTGAGTGCACATATCATTGTGACTAGCCACTTCGTGCGTGAGCTGGTACAGTACAGTATGGCTTGGACACTTGGAGTTGCCGACAGCCAGTCCTGATGCTGTACCAAGGATGCCTTTGCAGCTGTAGTGAATCTCCGTCTGTAGAAGCTGATGTTTGCCGGATGGTACGACCAGCCCAATGGCCATGGCTAGAAGTACTGGGGTGTGCGTAACTGCCAACAGTATTCCTTGGGAATCCTTGCCCTGTCAATAGACATATCGCCCCCCGTCATACAGCCCTGCTGACTGCACAGTGATGAGGGTGATGAGGTCTCGGACATGGTCGCTTCGAGTAGCTTCAGGAGGTCGCAGGTCGCAAACAGAGTAGTATCGTGAGGCTTGATCTGAGACCTCCGCGCTTGCCCTAACACCCTTTTGCTTTCTTGTGTTCGTCCCTTTGCGCCATCTCCTGACGATGAAGCTTATTGAGCGTACAAGAGTTGCTTGTTGTCGCGCTTGCGCTTGTTGATGTTTCACCTTTTGTTATGGAGGCGCGTCTCCTTGCTTGCGAGTCGCGAAGTTTGTGTCGCCAAGAGAGGCCTTGGCCTTTCCAGCCTCCTCTCCTCTCCGGCCTCTCCCTTTTCTCGTCCAGCCTCGCGATGCCATGGATGCCTTACGGCCACGGAGTCCCCGCAGGCGTACTTCTGGTTATCCCATTGTGTGCAGCTGGTGCACGCTTTCTCATCATAGACCTCTTTCGAGCTGATGGCGGCTCCTCCGATTACGCTGGTCCACGTGTGGGTCCACCCATGAGCTCTGTGTAAGCGCAGCAGAAGCTGTGGGTGGGAGTGTGCTTGAACTACTTCTCCAACTACAGCATTGTTACTACGATACCAGGCGCAACCAAAGATGACCGCAGCAGGCAAATGGCCAAATGGCGCGAAAGCCGCGATCGCACTGACTGTGGACAACATGGGAGAAGCAGCCGACCTCGATAGAGGACTATGGCCAGGAAATGAACCCATTGGAAACCACTATTCTGTAGTTTCCGTGTTGCCAAAGTTCCTGAGCATTCTGGCAAAGTATGATATCAAAGCGACCTACTTTATCGAGTCCTGGAATCTCACAGTCTATCCTGAAGCCATTTCGAAACAAATTGCTACCGCAGGTCATGAGATAGGCTGGCACGCCTGGCGCCACGAAGCCTGGAGCAAGTTGAAAGATGCAGAAACGGAACGTGCTAATATCGCACGCAGCTTTGGACCAGAAGGCCTCGAAGGCTTCACTGCCAAAGGTGCACCTGGCGAAGACATCACAGATATCTACAAAGGATTTCGACCTCCTGGCGGCATAATTCATGGCGAGAGGACTCTAAAACTCTTGCGAGAATTTGGCATACGATACATCAGTCCAGCCGGCGAACATGCAGCCAAGATGAAGGTGGACAATGGCAAAGATTCTATCGTCATCCTGCCTTTCCGCTGGTCGACAGTCGACGCATACTACTACATGGAGACATTCGGGAAGCTTCGAACGATCAAAGGCGAACTGCCAGAAGAGCCTCAATCTGAAGAAGTGTTGAAGCAGAAATATATTGCACAGGTTGATCGTGCGATTGCGGAAGGTGGCTACCTCTCATTCCTGTTCCATCCCTTCTTAAATGATAAGACAGAGCGATTACAAGTCTTCGAGGATGTCGTTCGCTATCTTGCAGAGAAGAGAGATCAAGGCGATATCTGGTTGGCTCGATGCTGCGATGTCACAGATTGGATTAATGAACATGAAGGGATTGTTGGCGAGGATCCTGCTTTTGATGAGACGACTTGGAGATAGCAGTGCTATACGTGCTGTACGATCAGTATCCAAGGCGATGTTCTTCAATGTTGACATCTGAAGCCAGAAACTGTTCAACTGCCGAACTTTTGTAGTCCCCACACTTTCCGCGTTCCCCTCAACGAGCAAGGTCTACGGGGGTTCCGAAAGCAGGGCACTCCACACACTGCTAACGTCAGCAATAGATTACAGACAGCTACGAACTACTGACCTTCGTAGCAATGGTCATCATTGGTGAACAAGACAAGTACTACCAACAACGGAAAACTTGCAACCAGCAAGCACTCAAGAGTTACAGAGCCAAGCGACTACAAGATCCATCAAATATGAGTTCCAACAACGAATCTCAAGCCAACGGAGCAGCAGCAGCATCAAGATGTGCGCCTATACCCAAAGAAATACCACCTATGAAAGACATGACGACCGACAACATCACAGAGAACGTCGTAACGCTCAACAACCTCTGCTCAGACCCGCGAACGCGCTTTATTTTCGAACGTCTAGTCCATCATCTCCACGACTTCGCCCGCGAAACACAACTAACATCCGAAGAATGGATGACAGGCATCAACTTCCTGACCAAAGTAGGGCAAATCTCAGATGACCTACGTGCAGAGATGATTCTGCTTTCAGACACGTTGGGTCTCAGTCTCTTGATGGACGCCATCGATCACCCAAGAATAGGCAACGCAACGGAAGGAACTGTTCTGGGACCGTTCCACACTGCCGATGCACCTGTTACGGACAATGGATATGTGCTTCACGACGACCCTGGAGCTGAAAGGTTGTTTGTGCTTTGCACGATAAAGAATACCAAGGGCGAACCGATCTCGAATGTGCAAGTCGATGTCTGGGAAGGCGATTCGCACGGTTTCTATGATGTGCAGAATCCTAATCGTCAACATCCTGATGGCCGCGCCGTCCTTCACTCAGACAAGGATGGAATCTTCTACTTCACTGCCGTGGTGCCTGTACCTTATCCTATTCCAGATGACGGACCTGTTGGTGCTATGTTGAAGCTTTTGAATCGTCATCCGAATCGTCCTGGACACGTGCATTTCATGTTGGAGAAGAAGGGATATGATAAGTTGGTCACGGCGTTGTATCCTAGAGGTGATCCATATGAGAGTTCTGATCCTGTGTTTGGGGTTAAGGAGAGCTTGATTGTGGATTTGGGTGTTGTTGATGCCGAGATTACAGAGAAGTATGGAGTCAAGGAGGGGACGAAGTTGTTGGAGTATGACTTTGTGCTTGCAACTGATGAGCAGGCTAAGGAGTTGAGGAAGGAGAAGAGAGCTGAGGCTGCTGGTAAGCTGGGGTTGGACTTGGAGAAGTTGGCGTTGGACTGAGTGTGTAGACTCGAGGACACGTCTAGAGCTTGACAGGAATGAATTGTTCACCTCCGTCCCCTTTCGAATACGACGCCGATGGGAGCTCACCAGCATTGCAACACCAAAAAAGTTCGAACCCAGAGGTGCGTGCCTCAGCGACATCTTTAGAGACTGCTCTACTCTGAATCGCGATGGTTTTGTAGCCTCGATAGCATGGTCGACAATGCTTTCCTGAGAGATACCCGGCAAGTCTCAATACATCTCCGCTCGGATCAAGCTACTCTGCTACTGGAAGCGCAGTCGCATTGCAGAACAAGATTGATGAAGAGTCAGGAACTTTCATCCCAACGTTATGGAGCTCGCGGCAACCTCACAAGGATCAATTACGATCACAGCTGAGTGAGGAAGGAATAGGTGGAAACCTGGCCAAACGGCACACAAAACCACCTCACTTCTCTTCGCGTGACCACTCACTTCTCTCAATCACCTCACTTCTCTTCGCATGTGAATGCTCTGACACACGCGCCCCACTTTTTCACCAAGCAGATCTCAGCTCCTTCATATCTTCTTCTCACTTCTTGAACCTCTCCTCTTCTATGCATTGACTACCTTCCGAGAACTAGTTGACCACCAAGATACCTCTACGACTGCGACACAACCATAGTACGAAGTTTTATTGAATAACTGTGATACCTCAACAACGACAAACGTTCAAGCACTGCGATACTGGCACAACCACCACTACATACAAGCACAGTTCGAACCATCATCACACATACCACACGAACCACGACCCATCACCTCAAGAATGGCTACGGCAACAGCTGCTTACCACCGCTTCGTCCGGCCCCAAAAGCCGCCCAAGCCATATGTGGCACCAACCTTCAAATATGACAAAGCTAGATACAAAGATGCCTACCAGACTGGTACCGGATCCCGCCGAGACGGCGATGACATATCGTTCACTCGAGCATTTGGTGCGAATTCCACAGCAACGAAGAAGAAGGCGGACTATCTCGCCAAAACCTACATGATATTCACAGGCCAGGTGCCAGAAGATATTGCAATCGCAGCAGGATGGATTAAGCGAAGAGAGCAAGACCCCGTTGCTGCGTTGACAGCCGCAGTCAAGAAGAAGCCGTGAGAACTCGTCAAAACTCTCCGGAAATGGTAGGCAATACGGCTTCCGTTTAGAGGTCGGTGGGAATGAATGTCACTGCTCCACTTCATGTCCCGTCCGATCTGGGAGCATCCCCAGGAGCTGGTCGAAGTCCTTGCAACGGCCGTCGTGTGCTGTGCGTGAGCGTAGCTCCTGAACTGCTGCGGAGATAGACGGCAGCCACAGATATGATGTCTCTGCCACACATTGTACGACCATGCCATCGAGGTTGCAGACAGAGCGCCGACACCCAAGGGCCATGGGAACGGAATTGTCTCAAGATGCAGCCTTCTCCTGTCTTCGTGAAGCGCTGTGTTCCATTCAGCCCATTCCAGCGTCGAAGGGTTGCCTTAAAGGCCCCTGTGTTTTGGGCGGCATCTGCGAGCGATCCGCTTTCCTCGTTGGTGTCGTTTCCTACAGACATGACCTTTCGGATACGCGCGTTGTCGTAGCGTCGCGTGAGCCTTCGCTCTTGTCTTGGCGTGAAGACGAACTTATTACCATTCGTGCAGGCGCTCAGAAACAGGTAGCGTGTGTATTTGTATACCATGCTTTCTGATTCGCGTAAGGAGTTGGAGAGGTCGATGCTGCCGTGAGTCGGGCACAGCCATTGGTATACAGTCTCCTCGAACTTGGGTCGGAAGAGTCGAGATTGCTTTCGGATAGTGAGAAATTGGAACTCCAGAGGCTCAGGTGTAACAAAGAATTGATGGGCAAAAGCGTGCGAAGACCAGTGGAGCAGTCACTGCTGCTTTGACTTCCTCGAGGTGCCGAATTTCCAGCTCTGCGTGATAGCCTTGGAGACTTGGTGGGATCTCCCATGGTGTGGCTGTGTAGCTCTGCGCACTGTCTGCTTGTTATGAGCTGCAGCAATCCACTTGTCGATGTCTTCGACGAACTCCGCTACGGCTTGGAACGCTGTATTGCGCAACTGAATCGACTATGCCAATTTGGCGAGGTTTTGGGCAGGGGTGAAGGCAGCGTCTGGCAACTCGTAGAATCTGGCGGATCTGTGCAGGCAATCGACCTTCACCTTGAAATTATAAATTGTCTTTACTTCTTTGACCACGTGTGTAAGGACGCCTGCGATAGTTTTAGCCCAGCGCTCCTCGCTCTTGGTGTAGTGATATAGCCAAGAGTCATAAGCTATATGCTGATGACCAGCTCCACAACTTGTGGTATCTCTGTCATCAGAGCGAACACCATGCTACTGTTCTGCAGTACAGAGCGCAGAGCTGCTGGGCGCAGTCTACAGAGAAACCAATTGATAGTCCAGATATACCTCCATTCGCAAGCGAGCACCATGCTGTCGCATTTCCGGACAGAGCGCAGAGCTATCGACTTCAGTCTCCAGAAGGAAGATTTGATCGCACCCCAGTCTTCCCAATTGGCTGATACGCACCGAGCGACCATTTTTCCCAGATGAGCCTTATACACTCACTCGGGAGTGTAAGTCGTCCTTGGTCTAGTGGTATACCCATGAGTCATCAGCGTAGCTCTGCTGTTCAGTACGAGAGGCTGACACCGCGCAATACTCCTTCGGACCTGCTTGGGACATCTCTCCGCATTTGAGACAGACACAGCATTCCCACGACGCAGTCAGCTGCAAATTGTGCCACATCAGTGGCGTTTAAGCGTGTCCGAAGAATCGAACAAGCTTGAAAGTAGTGGATGCTGCTTCTCCATGTTTCCGTATCATCTAGGCTGCTCTGAGCAGAGCTGCTTCCACGACTGTATGCAGATGCGGATGGAGACACTCGAGCAGAGAGCGGCTAATAACGATGTAGTGATGTTCCTGCAGCAGACCCTGGTATGTGTAACCGCGCGCGACTGGTTCTCCGCATGCTACTATATGTAGATCAGCCTCCAGCTGTGCCATCATGCAGCAATAGGAGAAAGGTCTAGTAGGAGTGCGGCAAACCCGACGCTGCTTTTTCTGCTGATGTCTCATTACCCTTTGCCCAGCCGTCAGTTGTCGTAGATCCATTACTGACGTCCGAGTGGTTGTCCTGTTTGCCACAAAATCACCTCCTGCGATAGTCAACGAGATGAAGAGGTTTCTATCAGCCGCATCGTTCGCCACGCATCTGGTATCTATACTTGCCCAGCAGCAATGCTACTATGGACCTGGCGCACAGTATCGCGGACCATCAGAGCTCGTGCCTTGCAACGGAACAGGAGTATCAACTTGTTGCTTATCAGGCGATACTTGCCTCTCAGGAAACACTTGCTACAACTTCGAAACTGGAAACCTATACCAGTACGGCTGTACAGATATCAACTACCAGGACGACTCTTGTCCTAGGAAGTGTGGCTTCGATCCGAGCAGGTCGCCCTGGACAGCTCTGGAGTATTGCGACAATGTGCAGGACTTATCGAACACCTGGATCTGTCATGGACCTGAGTCGTGTGGATGCGATTGGCAGTCGAGTGATAGCTTGCTTGTACTTCAGCCTCGAGGCTGTAAGGAGATGGGAAGCGATGCATATGTGGCTCTGTATGCGCCATCGACTCTGGCACCATATGTATCTCTGCCATCGAGTATTGGAGGCAGCACTGGGTACTATTCGCCCACTGTGAAAGATGGCTCGAGTGGGTGGATCTCGACAGCGGTAGCTGGGTGTAAGTAATCGTTGCGAGAGTCATCGTCTGAACACTGCTAATAGTATATTAGATACACCCACTCCATTCACACAGCTCACGACTTATCGAGCTGCGCCCACAACACGAGTACAGGTCGATCCAACTGCGACTCCAGGACCCTCAACTTATGCCGCAGCTGCAAGCTACTCAGCGCCGCCGAGCAAGAGCATGAGTGCTGGAACTAGCGGAACAGTATCATCCTCGAGCACCACATCCCCTTCACTGGCAACAACAAGCAGTGCTGCAGCAACAGGCTTATCAACAGGTGCCAAAGCTGGGATCGGCGGAGGTGTAGCTGGAGGCGTCTGTCTCCTCGCAGCTCTATCGATCTGCTGGTATCTCGTGCATCGCCGCAAGAAGACGAAGGCCGCTCCAGTCGCGCCACCGCCAGTACAGCAACTGTATCCCAGCAGTCCCTACTCGCACATGCAAGCTGCACCGCCCTATCCTCACTACCCACCAGCTCCTGGCTCGAATTGGTCACCATGTGCGCAAGGCGGAGATCCTTACTACAACTACCAATATGATACCTCTTCGCCTAGGAGTAATGTCTCCAGAGACAAGCCGCATAGGGAGCCTTCGTTCATCAGCGCTTTGCCGGTGCCGAGTCCTCCAACTGAGCTGGCTGGTGAGGCAATCAAGCCAGTGCATGAAATTGGTGATGATGTGGACTCTAGGACTGTGTCGAGTAGCTTGGGGCATGGTAATTGGATCTAAGTCTTCGGTCTGCCAGATGTCAATGAAAAAACGAGTATAGTCGGTTTAGCATAGCTCATGTATCCATTTAAATAGAAGCTAATCAGCCTGGTTATTGTTGCTGCTGCTCTCTGCCATGTGGATGTTCGCGACCATACTATCGTATGAGGCCTGTCTCTGTTAGATGCTGCTACCGCCTGCGCCCTCAATTGCACAGACAGCACGCAGGTATATGTTGGCATCATTTCGGAGTTTTGTTCGTGATGTGGTCGTGGAAGTCTACGCGTGTGAAAGTCCCACATCTGAGATGAATGCCAAGATCTCGACATCCTGGTGCTGATTACATTGACCTTCTCCAACCTTCCAACTCGTCCATCTCACGCCACGAGCATTGAGACCATGGTTCTTCGCTCCGGATCCATGTGCAGTCTAGCACGGTGACCACGACGATGGAGTTTCGTGAAGGCCGACGTGCTCGCTGTTCCTGTCCGAGGTACACCGACAGGATCGCGCTAGAACGCGCTTCCATACCACAACTCCAATAAGTTGCAAGTAGATATAATAACAGACACTCCTCTGACCGCACAGAAAATGGTCTGCTGTATATGCATCCGTATCTATCCCAACAGTCGAAGAGCTCGCAGGAAGCAACTCAGACAAGGCCGCGTCAAATTCCCCAAGCCCATCATGACCGAAATCACAACGATACCTGCTCTAAGCACGATACCGCGTTTCTACCGCGTCTTCTTTACCACGATAGATCCTATCCTCTCGGTCTTTGGTGTAATCAGTAAGTACCCTGCTTCGAATCATTCATTTCCTTGTGGCCAGCAGACAAATGTGAAGGACGTGCTCTCTGAAAGCCGTTTCAATGGCTTCGATGGCTTGTCTGGACATGCGAGAGCCTGGTGAATGCTCGTGGCCGGAGATATCTCACTGTCTGATGTCAGCACACTCACTGACTGAATCCTAGTGCATACATCCCCCTCTTCGATCCTCCCAAACTACTCCCTCAGCCCTCTCCTCCCACCCTCAACCGAAACCCGCATCCTCCTCGATGCACTAGTAGGCTTCTTCTTCTCTTTAGCCTTCCTCCAAACAGTCCTACTCCGTGCTCGCCCACACGACATAGGCGTCTGGAAGATCTTCCAAGCCGCGACAATCTTTGTAGATCTCGCTATGGTACTGGCGTTCATGAGAGCTTTGGGACAGACAGGCAGGCTGGATACGAGCACATGGCGTACAGAAGAGTGGAGTAATATAGGGATTAATAGTTTTGTGGGGATAGTGAGGATAGCGTTTGTGTTAGGAATTGGGCTGAGAAGAAGGAAGGGGAAACAGCTGTAGTAGAGTGTCGAATAGTCGGTAGAAGGTATCTCTGCTAGACATTTTTCTGCTAAAACTACCCTGGTGCCGCATTCCGCGCCATGGTGCCCGCTCGCACGCAGAGATATTTAGGTATAATGGTATGGCTGTCGGCATAATGGACAAGTGCTTGAGTTGCTGCTTCGGAACCACTTGAATAGACAGGCATTGTGGAACATGTTCTTGCATGTTGGGCAACGCTTGGTTGGTAGTTCCTTAGCGTCGTTGATGATGGAGTAGCAGATCGCACAATCAACGTGGCCTTTGAGTGTGCCAGCCACGTTCTTGCGCCATGATGATAAGGCGTCAATGATGCTTCCGTTCTATCTAAACTGTCAGCTATCTCTGAAACGGGAGCCGGATTGATTTGTGAGTGTCTGACCATCTGGTGGCCTGGAGGTTGGGGAAACATTGAGAAGCGTGCAAGAGATTTGGGAAAACTTACGCTGAAGGTGATCGTCCCTTGGCAATTCATCAACCATGCTCTCCACTTCTTCTCATCCACAGCGACACGATTCACGCCCTCCGGTTTGGCGGCTTGGAGTGGGTAGGCTTCCGGAAGGACAATCTTTATGGCCATAGTCTGCTCGTCGATCTGATAAGCAACATTGACTTCCTTGCCACGAAGATTGACCTTGATTGTCATTGCTTCGTAGTCTGGATCACTTGCGACTGTCTTTTCTGTCCATTGAGAGACCTCCGTCAAGCTCTGCTCAATGATCAAAGGACTGATATACTTGGCTGTCCAAGCTTCGATGGCCTTTGGGGCTTGTCGGGACTTGATCTCATTGTTGAGATAGTTCTTGACCAGGCTTGGCAAATGCGAGAGTGATAAATAATAGAGGTGTGCCAACAACGCTTGGGCTTCCCTTTCTGGGGTAGCTTCAAGGCCGGCACTATACTTTGGCAAGTTGAAATTGGATGCATCCACAGCCCGGCCACTGTTCAAGCGCAGTAGATCGAATGCCATCTCTAGCAGAGCACTCAGATACCCGCATTCCTTCAATTGCTCTGCGTAGTCACCCTTGACGCGGAAGCTCGAGCCTTGGAAGTGGTCAAATATCAATCGCCACCCATACAGATAGCCTTGGAGTGGTAGTGGGATTGTCAGATCGAATGCGTCTTCGTCTAATGCGTCCAGATCGGGTGCCTGCATGATGAGGGACAAAAGCTCGTCTGGAAGCGCTGCTTTGCGATTATCGAGAGCTGCATCGAGAGAGACCTGTTCCTGAGCCTTCGGTATATGTGTGTGGAGCAATTCGAACGCAGCGCCAGTGACAGCCTGTGATGGTGCGCATAGCAACGGAAACAGGTCTTCAGCATTGTCAAGCGAGTCAGAGGGACTCTGTAGGATCTGGCGTGCGAGCAGCTCATTCGTGGCCATTAGTGGCTGGTGTTCTTGATCTGAGATGCCATCACCCGCCTTGAGTAAGTAGATTAGGCCTTCCTGGAGGGGCTGCTGATTGTCCTTTAATGCTTCAACGAGGTCATCGTTGGACTCTTCGCTTGCTGCAAGCTTGCGCAGCGCGGCATACAGCTTCAGTGTTGCATGTGTCAGTAGCACTGTAGCTTCTCGCCCGGCTCCCTCTCCAGGCACAGTGGTCGCAGAGCTCCAAGAGGAGACGAGTGCATCAACGATCTCAGCCCACTGCTCGCCGTACATATCCGCCATAGCAGGTAGCAGTGCGGTCAAAGCCTTACAGGTTTCGGCCTTGACTACCAAAGATGTGTCCAATGCGAGCCATGGAATAATGTGCTTCACCAGGAAGAGAAGGCGTGGCTTTGCGATACTTTCTACAACGTCGGGTTGGGTATGTAGTATGACATTCAACAGCACGAGGGTCTCCAGTCCTTTCCGGTCTTCTGATTCGAATTGGAATTGTGTAAGGTCGGCGACGGCTTCGTTGCACATCCGGGTCAAAAGTGGACTGCTGGTCAAGGCCTGCGCGAATCCTACAATGTATGAGATCAGGGCCAAAGGATCCTTCGCGTTACGCTTGTTTCTCAGCTCCTCCTCACTAGCTTTTGACTGTGCACTGGTACATCCATGGAGCTCGAACGCATTCTCATGCGCTTTCGCTGCGGCCAGAGATGCGTAGTAAGCCATGATTGAACCTTTATGCTCAATGGCTAATGATTCAAGCACATCGTACAGAGGTTCAGTAGACTCGGTCGCTGTGCCAGTAGCCTTTTGATCCCAGTAAGCGCGAAGCGACTCATTAGCGCTAGAGACAAAGTTCATGATATCGTCTTCCAGAGCACGCGCTTCACCAGATTTCCATAGGCCGTTGGCACCAGAAATGCTCGTACCATCCTCGGCAAGAAGCACACATACATTGAGCAGTGCCAGCACACGTACGTTGTCTTGCGTCCGGAGTGTGGCACCGGAGTATCTCTTCAGGATGAAAGCATAGAAGATGGCAATCCTCATTGCCTGGGATAAGCCATCACTGTCGTACTGTGGTCGCGATGATGCTTGAGTAGTCTGAACAAGATGAAGAGCACCACCGAGTGGGCTCAATAACGCGAGCGAGCTCTTTTGAGTTGACAAGACTGCTTGGACAGCTTGCTGCCATAACTCCACGTTTGGAAAGGCGCCCTTCACCTTTTGTGCATCGTTCTCGCTTTCGAACACCTTTTCCACCAGCTCGAGGACCGATTCAATCGGCAAAGACGATTGCGAGACCTTTTCCAAATTGTGAAGAATAAGCCCATACTTGGTCTCGGCTGAAGCTTCCGCGTAAGAGGACGTCAAGAGGTTCGCAAGGTCTGAAGCAGAACCTGCTACAGTATCCGCGGGAGAGTCCTTCAGTCGTACCACAGCAGGAAGTATCTGGTCCCCTTTGGTAGAAGACATGAAGTTCCGCACAGTCGAGGGGCTCGTTCTTGCGAGCTGTTGTATGGTTGAGAGCCCGTGCTCGAGTTGAGGTCCGTCCAGAGCAAGCGATTTGGCAAGGTCGGACAACACACTGTCGGAAGTGCTCTGCGACACAGCGCCTAGTCGAAGCAAACTAGCGAAGAGCGATCGACTTCCTTCTTCAGTACCAGACCCTTGCGTTTGCAAGAAGGTTTGTAATTGCGTGTTCTCCTGTGCAAGTGACACCACCGACTGCGGTGTATTGGCTGGAAATAAAGCATACACTGCTCTCACCTTCTCTTCGCTCGCATTATCGTCCTGCAGGATATGTCGAAGTGCTGTGCCGAAAAGCTCATCGAACTTGGGATCTTTCTGCAAAGCAAGAAGACAACGCACCAGGTGCTTTTGTGAAGGACCGAACAAAAGTCGAGGGAGTACACCTCCCACGAAGTCGATCAGACTGTCGTGATATTCATCATGTTGCAAAAGGAACGTCGCGCAAGTTCGAAGCTGCTGTTCGATGATCGCAGCGGCACCCCATGGTTTACCATTCCGACTGTCCAGCAGGGAGATAGATTCGCGAAGGATGTTGACGTTGGCCTTGATGAAGGTTGTATGCAGTGAACCGGGGAATCCGTAGTCGTTGCAGAAGAATTCTCTTTGCAAGTCGGCCCATCGCTCGCCAGATGTAGCCACGTGCTTCTGACTCTTCTCATAGTCCTTGGACTGTTCAGGCAGCGATATCTTGGCAAGTTCCACCAATTTTGAGGCTAGAACAGGCCATTCGCGTTCCAGCAAAGAATGTAAGCGTCGGGTCATGCCAAGCTTGGAAACGAGAGATGCCGGCTTTGGTCCAGAGATGGTGAAACGCGCAGTTTCATCAGATGGTTGTAGATATTGCTTGATCGGTGGCATTGCGAATGCCTCTAGAAGCTTCTCGGTCTCCTCAACCGAAGTAGATTGAGTCAGAGTATCGACGAGCGTGTAATAGACCGGCCATGATGACGATGCATTGAAGCGCTCTTCCTTCCTACTCACGCCATCACGTGCAGCCAGGAGAAATTCAGAAACTTCATCATACGTCTTTGGCAAGACCTCTACTGGTAGTTTACGGAGAACATCGGCCATCACATCCCAGTACCCAGTTGGCCCAGTGTACGCGCCATTCTTAAGGCACTGTCGAAGGCGTCCTAAAGCTGGCTTTTTGCCCGTATAGGCGCTTGTCCAGACAGAAGGAACTACTGTAGTGAGGGCATCTAACGTTCGCACGAAGCCCAAAGAAGAACCAGTTTGATCGGAGGCAAGACCTTTATAGATGTAGGCCGTGGACACAGCTGTTAAGTTGGCCTCGATGAGACCCGGCTCCTTCTGTAGACAGAGCTGTACAAGTTGGTGAATCGCTTTCCGCACACTTGAATCATCGTGTGATACGAACTCCCATAATTTCTTGTCTCCAAGTAAAGTTTCGTATGTGTGTCTCTGCTTGTCCAGCTCTTCTGACGGCAGACTTCTCAGTAAGCTCGAAATGTTCAGAATTCCAGTAGCCACAACGCGAGCATAGGTGGCTTTGGCGTCATCCGCGTTGATTGATCGCTCGTCACTTAGAGATCCGACAGTCTCATCCAGTACTGCATCTCGACTGTATTGAAGAATGGATTCTTGGAACGTCTTCCGCAGGCCTTGAACTTTCTCTGCCGACGAGAAAACCGCGCTCAAAGCCTCTTCCGCTGCTTTTGACACAGACCGGTCGCTATCGAATGTGCCCGCAAGCCACGGACCTGCAATCTTTGGCAATTGTTTCGCAATCCGTTTGCCACATTTGACGCTGAGTTGTCCAGTATATTGATGTGCCAATTGACGTACGCGGCGCGCACTGTCGATAGATAATCGCGGGTACTGCTTCACCCAGGCATCGATCACGGCATCCTCAACATCGCCTTCGGTACCTGCCAAGGATGTCTGAAGATCTTCCAATGCCTTTGCTTTAGTCGTGCTATCCTTTTTGGATAGGTTCTTGAAAGCGACGACAACGTTCGAGTTCGTGATGTTCGAGTTGTCCGCCGGCTCCTGTATATACGAGAGCACAGAGGACTGTCCAGAGCCAAATCCCTGAGTGCTGCTCCCGACTCCACCAAAACCACCAAGCCTGCCACTGCTCGCGTGCGATTTGAACTGCCGTTTACTCATTTTCAGAGAAGAGTCGTGACGCGGGAAGAAGGAAGGAACACAAAAGCTTCTTGAGCAGTTCGCAACATGTGGCCAGATCTTTGCGGTGTCGAATTCGGTGTCTCGAAAGTGATGGTTGCCGTTTCTAACGAATTTGATGTGATGACGATGGAAGGCGGAAGGCGCTACTGAGATTGAGTTGCGGGCCATCCCGGAGGCAGCGGCGCTAGTGCTGCACTTACTTTGGCACTGTGTGTGACTGGTTGACATCTTTATCTTCATCTTCGCGAACACCTTTCCTTCTGAAAACAATCTCCAACGTCTCTGTGCTCTGTCTGGAGGTTCCGTGGCCCAGTAATCACCCGTGGACAGATATGACCTCGGATCGATAGCACGACTTCCGACTGTTCACCGGCTGCCGCGCGTGGAGGTGATAGTTGGATCTTGAAGCGAGACAGCGAAGATGAAGTTCTTCATCGGGGACCTGCCGGTCCTCTTTCCTTATCCCAGAATCTATCCGGAACAGTATGCCTACATGTGCGATCTGAAGCACACTCTGGATGCCGGCGGACATTGTGTTTTGGAGATGCCCTCCGGTACAGGGAAGACAGTCTCGCTTCTGTCGCTGATCGTCGCGTATCAGCAACACTATCCGGAGCACAGGAAGCTGATATACTGCTCGCGTACGATGTCTGAGATCGAAAAGGCGCTGGCAGAATTGAAGGCGCTCATGAAGTACCGGTCAGATCAGCTCGGAGTTGTAGAAGACTTTCGAGGTCTGGGACTCACAAGTCGAAAGAACTTGTGTCTCCACCCATCTGTGAAACGCGAGAAGAGTGGTTCTGTGGTCGATGCGCGGTGTCGAAGTCTTACTGCTGGCTTCGTCAAAGAGAAGAAAGAGCGTGGCGAGGACGTCGATTTGTGCATCTACCACGACAATCTTGACCTTCTTGAGCCTCACAACCTCATCCCGCCTGGCGTCTGGACACTCGATGGTATGTTGCGGTATGGCGAGGAGCAGAAGCAATGTCCCTACTTCACAGCTCGGCGCATGATGCCTTTTTGCAATGTCATCATCTACTCCTACCACTACTTGCTGGATCCAAAGATCGCTGAGCGAGTGTCACGGGAGCTGTCGAAAGACTGCATCGTCGTGTTCGATGAAGCACACAATATCGACAATGTGTGCATCGAATCGCTCAGCATCGACCTGACCGAGGACTCTCTACGTAAAGCTGCGCGAGGTGCTGAGAACCTGGATCGAAAGATCAAGGAAATGAAAGACACAGACGCCGAAAAGCTGCAGAACGAATACGCCAAGCTAGTGGAGGGCTTGCGAGAAGCAGATACTGCACGCGACGAGGGTGCTTTCATGTCAAATCCAGCGCTTCCAGATGACCTGCTCAAGGAAGCGGTCCCGGGCAACATTCGCAGAGCGGAGCATTTCACGGCCTTCTTGAAGCGCTTCATCGAATACCTGAAGACACGTATGAAAGTGCTGCACGTTATATCCGAGACGCCACCATCATTTCTGCAACATCTGAAGGAGCTCACATTCATTGAGAAGAAGCCCTTGCGCTTCTGCGCGGAAAGATTGACATCTCTTGTGCGAACTCTGGAACTGACCAACATCGAGGACTACCAACCTCTGCAAGAGGTTGCAACATTTGCCACTCTTGCTGCGACCTACGACACAGGTTTCTTGTTGATTCTGGAGCCATATGAGTCCGACACCGCCACTGTTCCGAATCCAGTTTTGCACTTTACGTGCCTTGACGCCGCCATCGCCATCAAGCCAGTGTTTGAACGCTTTAGTTCGGTCATCATTACCTCTGGCACCATTTCGCCTCTCGAAATGTACCCGAAGATGCTCGGCTTCTCAGCAGTAGTTCAAGAATCCTATGCGATGACTTTGGCGAGACGATCTTTCTTGCCGATGATTGTAACCAGAGGCTCGGATCAGAATCAGATATCTTCAGGCTTCCAGACAAGAAGCGATCCAGCCAACATTCGCAATTACGGCAATCTCCTGATCGAGTTCTCCAAGCTTACGCCAGATGGTATGGTGGTCTTCTTTCCTTCATATTTGTACATGGAAAGTGTCATATCCATGTGGCAGAGCATGGGGATCCTTGATCAAGTGTGGAAGAGTAAGTTGATCTTGGTAGAGACCCCGGACAGTCAAGAGACTTCGCTAGCCCTCGAAACATACAGAACGGCATGCAGCAACGGTCGCGGTGCAGTACTGTTATGTGTAGCACGAGGGAAAGTCTCGGAAGGAATCGATTTCGACCACCACTATGGGCGAACTGTGCTCTGTATTGGTGTACCGTTTCAATATACAGAATCTCGCATTCTGAAAGCTCGCCTGGAGTTTTTGCGGGAGACGTACAGAATTCGCGAAAACGATTTCTTGTCCTTCGATGCTATGCGACATAGCGCTCAGTGCTTGGGACGTGTACTGCGAGGAAAGGATGATTACGGTATCATGGTCATGGCCGACAAGCGCTTCGCCAAGAAGCGAAATCAGCTGCCCAAGTGGATCTCAGGCGAAATGATGGAGAGCGACACCAACATGTCTGTCGACCAGGCTGTTGCAGCTGCTAAGAGGTTTCTCAAGCAAATGAGCAAACCATTCCCTGCCAGCATGCAGGACGGGATCAGTACGTGGAGCTACGAAGATCTCCTATCTCATCAGGCGAAAATGAAGGCCAACCAGATCCGTGAGGATCGTGAAATGGGAGAATATAATGGAGACCATCGCGTTCACGGCGACGCCGTGATGGCTGATGCTCAAGCTCAAGTCCAAGAGTCTGACGACGATTTCGATATGGACACTGCGGATCAGAGCGCTATGGTGCAAGCCGCTGACCATGCTCACTCGACATAGGGTTAGATGTGCACCAGGGCGTAGCAGTCGTTCCAATGTTGCATGCCTCGAACAGGGTTTACAAGTGGCGGTCGAAGATGAGTTGGCACGAACGGCGCGCAGGCCTGCAAGTGAAGTCAAAAAGCTCTAAACGCCAAGATGTTCACATCCATCGCTACGAGGGCAAGATATGCCACACGCAAACCTCCTAACCTTTTTCGCCAATACGTGCACTAATACTGTCGACTATACACCACTCCAACAAGCACTATGTCACAAGTGGCATACTAAAGTGCTCGGAAGTCATTTACGTCATCATATTGAAGACGAGCACTGTGACGTCCGAAGTGTGTCAACAGGAACCAAACATACGCTTAAGCGTCATTGTTGGTGGAAGTTCCTGCATATGTACATCTGCGAGTGAGACCTGCTTGGATATACCACACTTCAATAGAATCAAACGACACAGATTACCAAGAATCATCTCAAGAACTTCCAATTCACATAACTCAGCAATCATGGTTGGATCCAAGACACCGTATGCTATCTCGCACAATCCGTTTTGAGTAGATCATTCCACTTACACCCATCTAGAGGCGGCCAGATGGCCAGCGACAAGTTCCAAAAGCAACAAGCACAAAAAGAAGGTCTTGGCGCTCCTGATGCCCCAGGCCGAACTGAAGGCTCTGGCGTAGAGCAGAACCCAGGCAATGCCAAAGTTGCGTCTGACTCCGGATCGACAAACGTTGGCGTGGAAGCAGGCACCGACACCAAGGGCGAGAAGGGCATCTCAGGTGTACCCGTCGGGTCAGCTGGCACGAGTATCAACTCTGGGAATATGAGTGGTGGAGGCACGAGTGGCGGCAAAGCTTAGAGGTCGAAGAAATCATAGCATCTTAAGTTGGACACTCGAGTCCATACTTGAGAATCTTTGGTTGACATTTCTCATATTATGTTACATCTCTCTGTACTCTCCGTGGCTTCACTTTCATCATTGCTGACAGGAAAGTCTTGTGGTGGGCTTAGTTGTCGAAGTTCTTGGAGCGACTCATCACTACTCCTGGTCTGTTGGTGCTCGATCACTGCATCATGGTCACTAGCAGGACTACTGCTCGCCTCGACTTCTTGAACTTCAGTTCTGCTATACGGAGAAGAGTGGACATCCTCTGCGCCTTCCTCGACCACGGTCTCATTCTCAACGCTGCGTCCAGGATGCTCTTGAGATTGCTCCCGACGCCCCCGCAGAAGACCTTGCAGCTCCATACAGCGACCACCCTCGAAGACTAAGTGTTGCTTCGGCGTCTTCTTGACTTCCTCCTCAGGAGGCTCAAATAGCCGTTTGACTGCCCGGTGTATTGCATGTCCCATCTTCACATCTAGTCTCCTGAACCCACTCTTCTTACACCTTTTAGCGCCTAGGCGATCATACTCTGTCACATATTCAAGTTTCAGCTGGATGATCTCTTGCAGCTTATCCTGTGCTTCTTGTCCCTCAAGCATATCTCGCGACTCCTCTGATATGCATTGGCAGTCGTCCAGTTCTGCATCTTTCCTCTCGGCTGAACTACATGACTCGCTGCAGTCTTTTAATTCTGTGTGTCCACGAAGGCACTGGCATCTTTCGATTTTGCAAGCCATATCTGCTAGATTCTGAACTTCGGATTGGCTGGCATTGATCAGATCTCCAAGAGCATTCCGTTTCTGCAGCGTATTAGCTGCTTGCTCGTCCTCTCTGCTTGGTCACAGTATCTGCTCAGCTGCCGCTGGCTGCCGTTACCGGAGACGGCAGGTGAGGACAGAGATGAATCATGAGATATGTCGCGTACCTCGCTTGATTGCACGGCATACACTGCTGCGAGTTCCCTTCGTCTCTCCCGAAAGTTTTGTTTCTCATATCGCGGTGGCTGTAGAAATTTATACCGAGGGGCTGTTTCTGGGCATTTAGGCAGCAGCGCTGTACACATTCTTGCTATGAGTTCCATTACCAGAGTGAACGGAGGCTGCTTCGCAGGCGGAAATGCACTGTAGAAAGTGTCCGAGTGTGCCGGGCGGATATCGTGCCTTGTCGCGCGCGCGCCGCCAACAGCTGGACTTGCAGGTACAGGAGCTGTTATAGCTGATCGTATGGATATATATTCATGATGAAGTCGCTTTGGTGAATATTGTGAGGACGTCGATGATGGGAAAGATCGTGCATCCTGTGAATCTTTTATCTTGAATTGATTCAGCGGGTCAGTACCTCAGCCTCAGGCGCAGCAGAACTCGCTTCAATATTGATGGTAGTGCTGTGCGAGGATGGGCTGTATCAAGCTTCTGCAACGTGCCAGTGGTATTGTCGCTGGAAAGTTCAGCATGTGAAGCTTGGCACTAGCCATTATTGGTTAGTGAGGCGACAAGCGCATCAGAGGTCGTCACTGCTCGCCAGAGCTGGCTCCAGGAACCGTTCTTACCCCTGCGGTTCAGAGAGCGGATGAAGGCGGGACGGCCAGCTCTTCACTGCCTCGAGCAACCATTGTTGTGCCATGACCAGTATACACACTCTCAGGCAAGCCATTGCTGCGCCACAACCAGTATCAGGGAGTCCATCAAACACAGAACTCAGCATCGGAGGATTGCAGTCCTGGTGCGATCGACAGAATCCCAAACTCCAGGAACTGCTACCGGAGAAGAGCCAAAAGGACGCCCGGCACCGAGATTGACCTCCCTCTACCCCAGTCCACTCATGACAACCTTCGAGGAGCGAACGCATAAGATATCCGACATGGATCGCGAAGCGGCTACGCACGACTTTCCGGATACGAATCAAGGACTCCCGACGTACGAAGGAGCATCTAGAGATGCTGCTTACGAACGTACGAGCCAAGCGATATCGCGAGCCGAGCTACAAGTCCAATACTGTGAGCGTAGACTGGATGAAGCGCGCAACCAACTAGAAATGCTTCACAAAAGGCCAGATCGTGATGAGCGAGAGGACGCCTACTTAACTCAACCGGAAGACCCAATCCACGACCGAGTCATGCAGTTCTTCGATGCGTATGCCTTCGACAGCTCCACTTGCATGCACCCTTCCCCGCTACCAGATCCGGGTTGCAGCCTCCGCGACTTGATATGCTGGTACTGCAAAGCAATGTGTTGGGTCACAAAGGAGTCGTGGCGAGCGTTTCCCTTCAGGCCTGGTCATGCGACACTAGCACTTTACCACCTATTCAAACTTGTGTTTGGTGATATGCGAAAGCAGCATCCGGACCTGGACCGATCACGGAAGCAGAGATTAGAGGTGGAGCATGGCGTCACAACGTCGAGTACCCAGGAACAAACAGACGGGATGTAGTGAAGTTTCGGGGCGGGATATCACAATGAAGAAGTCTCCATTATGGTGGATGTCCGCTACAGTGCCAGGGACGCGATAGAGGCCCAGAAGATTGGTCGAGTGATCGGCAGAGAGCTAGCGCAGAAGCAGGGCAGGGAGATTGAGCCGGGCGCTTGAGGAAAGCATCAATATGTTTGTAGTGAACGCGTGTGGCATGTTCAGCTAGTTCGCACCATAGCGCAAAAGACCAGGTCGACCAAGGGCATGGCACTCATCTCATCGCGTTAACGGGTATCGTCCATTCATCAAAGCAGCGCTGTATTCTGTGTTTCCAGCGCCTGCCTCATTCCTCGTCCTCATCGCTCGTAGCCTCGTGATTCTTGCTCTTGTGCTTGAACTTGTCCAGCTTGCTCTTAGTCTTCTTCGAGGCTGGCTTTTCCTCCTCATCATCTTCAGCCTTGCTGTCGGCAGCCTCTTGCTCTTCCTCCTCCTCCTCCTCCTCCTCTTCCTCTTCGTCCTTAGCCTCAACTGCAACGCCATCATACTTCGGCCTTGAAAGCTTGGTACCCTTCTTTTTCAACTCAGCCTCAAGCTGCGGCAACAACTCAATAACAGTATTGAACTGATCAAGAGTCATGGAGATGCCCTAAGCACATCAATATCAGCCTACCACCTCTGGCCACCTTTATCACAGCAGCAAAGTAAAGCCTACCTTCTTACCAGGCAAAGCCTTCCCATCCTTCTCATAATACTCCCTCACACCAACCATGGTATTACCCTTGAACTCACTCAACTGCAACCTTCTCTTACCCGAGATCTCCCAGTACACACCATCATCGTCCTTCACCTTCGAAGGCAGCTCTCCCTTCACTGGGCCACCAGCTTTGCTCTTCTTGCTCTTAGGCGCGTCCTCGACAAAGCCGCCGTCACTATCGTACGACTCTGCAGCAGCGCGCTTCGGCATTTTGGCAGGATATGTTCGTGTTCGCTTTGTAGCTCCTTTCTTCTTTTTGAGTGGTTTCTTGGTGGTGGCGAGAGTTTTGGCGAGTTGTTTGGTGAAGGCTTTCGAAAGCTTCTTTGGCAATTTTGAGTTCTTCTTCGTAGGGCTGTTGCGTTTCGGTGGCGATTTACGCTCGGTGGTAACGGTGTTGAAGTAAGAGAGGTTGTTCATTGAGAGATGTTGGAGGTGAGATTGGCCATTGAAGCTCGTACAGGGATGTCGCGTCAACAAATTACATCATGCATTTCTTGTCGCGCTAGAGACGCGTTCACTATGCCAACGATTCCCATTACCATTACTACTGTCTTATGTACTCGTCTCGTCCATATTGTCACATGTGTCTCATGCTGCTGCTTCTCGCTCCGCTGTAACAAAGCCACCACACCGACCGCATCGTCGCCGACCAGCTTGCAGACGGCCTCGATCTCGTGGAGCCAAGGGCTTGTAGAAACGTTCTAGAAGAATCCAGCCAATCCAGCCTGTACTGAAGCCTAGTAGAAACTCCAGCTGTACCTAGTAGCAGATGTAGGATTCGAAGTAATTGTCGTACTTTCCAGCTTGAGGGCTCGTCGAAAGGTCTGCGATTCCAGGCTTCTTGATTTCTCCCACGGACTCGCCATCCAGATCGCAGTCTGATTTCCTGTTGGTCTTGATTAGTATGCAGTACCAGGTCAGACATATGATATCTCGCTTACTGGAACAGGGTGCAACCACTGACTTCGCTATCCGGCCCTACGCTGCTAACCTTGCCAGAAAATGTCTCGTTGAAGTTGACTGCGATCGTGTCAGTACGTTGGGCTGCTCAGCAGTTTAGATGATATGGCATCCACTTACTGCATATCCCTGGTCCGTTCTTGAGGTCCTCACAAGTGCCTTGCCAGTTCGGTTCGGTGCAAACGTAGATGCCGACCACTATGGGTGCAAGGATCTTGAATTCCGCTCTGCTGTGGAGTCCTAGGCGGTTTGTCATGTCTTCGACAAAGGTTGGCATAGCCGTCGTTTGTTGCAAGAGCAGTGCTGCGAGCGTAAGGGGAAGAGCTGTTATGGAGTGCATGATGTTTGTGCTGTTGGTTCGTGTTCGCGTATTTGTGTTGAGGTAAGAGTTGGTTTCGAAAGTGCTCAGTAGTTTGTGTTGATGGAGGAGCACAAGCTGTGTTGAAGTGTATATGAGGCAGCTTTGATTGCTCTGCATTCCTTGCTTCAGATTCTGTGCCCGACTTCCGTTGTTACACAGGTCGCGACCTCCCTGCTGAAGTTTGCGCGCAAACTTCAGACAGCGTTCCCTTGTGTAATTTCCAACACGTAGAAGCCACACTCTGGTGTATCGTTGCTTCCGAACGACCATGTGGCTTTATAGTGAAAGGAGGCACAGTCACCTTGCTTGTGCTGATTGCGATATCGTAAAGTTGTTGGGTGGTCGCGGTGAGCGTTGCCTTGGAATGGAAGGTGCAGAATTCGACCTGTCAAGTGAGCTTAGATCAATCTTGAACGCGAAGGTGAGGCTTTGTGGATTATACTCATCATGGTCTCACTTAATTCATATTCGTCTATAGCGTGATGCCTCCATCCACTACGATGTTCTGGCCAGTCATACTCTGGCTCAGCACAAGTGCTCGTACTTGTTGCGCGACATCCTGTCGCTGTCATCAGCAACGACACCTTGCTGGCGATATGGTGACCTACCTCAATTGTAGCTAGCCTTTTGAGCTTCGATGCTTCTCGTGTCGCCTCTCGCTTCTCCTCTGGAAACTGCATTCCCCATTCGGTCAACAGCAGACCAGGACTGACACTATTGACCCTGATATGAGGAGCACAGATCGTGGCTAGTGACTTTGATAGATGCACCAACGCAGCCTTGGTGACAGAGTAAGGAAGAGAGCTCCCGCTAGGCTTGACGCCTGCAACGCTGGCAGTCGTCACAACAGCTCCTTGAGTCTTCTCAAGGTGCTCCTTCGCAGCATGCACCAGCCATAGATGGGCTTTCACGTTGTAGAGAAAGCATCGATCCCAGTCCTCATCAACCATTCCTTCTTCCAAGTTGGCAAAATTGGTGATTCTGGTCCAGCCGGCATTCGAAACCACAACATCAAGACGTCCAAACTTGGCTACAGTCTGTTGCACCAGGTTCTGGATCGATGGTCGATCGCCTACGTCGGCTTGGAAGGCCTCGAATCGAGGAGACTCTTGTGATGAGCTTGTGCTTGGGATTTTCTCCAGTTCTTCGAGCAGCGTCTGAGCTCTCGACTGGTTGTTGGCATAGTTGATGGCCTGAAGAGCAAACAATGATCAGTGCTCATGCCTTGCCTTGAATCATTGCCTATCAACTCACCACACGGAAGTCAGGAGCCAGCACGCGAGCAATCTGTGCGCCTAACCCAGCGGTGCCAGCTGTGATCAGCGCTACTTTCTGGGCGGACATGACGATTCCAGCTTGTGTCAGACGATCAGAATTGGTAGGGGGAGAAGTTAGATGTAGGACTGATCGATCAGTACTTAGCTGCCTACCTTTCCTATTGGGAGCAATGCCGTGATCGGAAGTCCACCGTGAGCGGAGTCACCAAGAGGCGGGCAACTTTCCGAGCGGGCAACACCACTTCACCTCCAGACCTTCTAGCGTTTACGCGGCAAGCGATGCTCTGGGGGGGACATTGCGAAGCCTCCCGTGCAGAAGATGTAGATGGAAAGGAGAGGAGTGCTGAAACGGCGGTGACGTAGAGCTGCCTGAGGTGTCAATAAAGTGGGCCTCTCACATGCTATGCCTCCGTGTCCAAAGTGTTAGAGGCAACAGCATTAACAACGTATCAACGTGAGCTGGACTCATAGAACGACTCTTCTTGTACAGTCTCCCTCTGCGACCACCAATCTCACTTTCTACGATCGCGATCCCCAAATGTTCAACAGAGACGCGCTGTTTGGAGGAAGGAAAGAGGTGCCCATAGGAGGACAAAGACAGGCTCCACGACAGCCTCCACCTCCAGAACAACGATATGAGAAGGAATCAACACACCGAACACCACACAGAATGCCGCTCCAGCCAGTACCATCGCCTAAGGAACTGATCTTTTCGAATTTGTGCGCTGTGTCTGCACAAGACATAGGGCCCGCGAGAGATGGAGGAGATGCTCATATCATGATCAACAAGCAATATGTCCTGTCCGCACGAGCACATCCACAAATCCAAAGAGGGCAGATTGGCCTCAACGACTTCCAGAGAACGTGGATGCAGGTGGCTCTAACGGATGTCGTGGAAGTAGAACAGTACGATCCATTCCGACAAGGAGCGCAAAGCTATCTGGGAAACATGGACATCGAGCTAGGATTCGCTGGAACGAGGCCGCAGCAGGCACCTCCATTCGATCAGGATGAGCTAGCAGATGCAGTGATCAAAGTGTTCAGAAATCAGATATTCGCGCCGGGACAGAGCTTTGGGCTAGACTTCAGAGGGGGACCGAAGCTGCGCCTGACAATCAAGACCGTGGAGTTGGTAGACTTGGCCTCACTCAAGAGCTCGGGGCAGCAGCAACAGCAGACGCATCCACAAGCCAGAGGCATCTTGACGCCAGAAACGCAGATCAACTTCTTCAAGGATGCGAAGTCACCAATTCAGCTCAAGGGCTCAACGAGGAGACCAGCCGCCAACTCTGTGATCAGGCCTGACTTCAAGTTCGAGGACATGGGGATTGGAGGCCTCGATAAGGAGTTCAGTGACATCTTCAGACGTGCTTTCGCATCGCGAATCTTCCCTCCAGGATTGGCTGAGAAGCTAGGCATTCAGCACGTTCGCGGTATACTTCTGTATGGGCCACCAGGAACTGGAAAGACTCTCATTGCTAGACAAATCGGCAAGATGTTGAATGCCCGAGAACCTAAAGTCATCAATGGACCTGAAGTGCTGAACAAATATGTTGGTCAGTCGGAGGAGAACATTCGAAAGCTGTTTGCAGATGCCGAAAAGGAGCAGAAGGAGAAGGGTGACGAGTCCGGCCTTCATATCATCATCTTTGACGAGCTGGACGCTGTATGTAAACAGCGTGGTTCAGGTGCTGGTGGAGGCACTGGTGTTGGGGACAGTGTTGTGAACCAGCTGCTCTCCAAGCTCGATGGTGTGGAGCAACTCAACAACATCCTCCTCATTGGTATGACGAACCGGAAGGACATGATCGACGAAGCGCTGCTGCGATCTGGTCGTCTCGAAGTGCATATGGAGATTAGTCTACCAGACGAGCCTGGCCGTGCACAGATTCTCAAGATCCACACCGAAAAGATGCGCACGAATGGCAAGCTTGGTGGCGATGTTGACCTTGCTGAGCTGGCTAAGCAAACACGAAACTTCTCTGGTGCTGAGATCAGTGGTCTGGTGAAGTCAGGTAAGCCTTCCTCGTTGACGTCCATGCCGAAAGCCAAACTGACCTTCTCACAGCCAGCTCTTTTGCCCTCCAACGACACATCAAAGGTGGTACTGTCGCCGCTCTATCAGACGACATCAATGAGATGCAGCTTCACATGGCCGACTTCTTAGGTGCTCTGAACGAAGTCAAACCTCTCTTCGGTGTTAGTGAAGAAGTTCTTGAAGACTGTGTCGAAGGTGGCATCATCCACTACGGTCCTCAAGTCGACAAGATCCTGAAGAATGGTCGAGACTTCGTCGAGCAAGTCCGAACAGGCACGACTAGACTCCACTCCGTGCTCCTACATGGACCTCGTGGAAGCGGGAAGACCGCCCTCGCAGCACAGATCGCCTTGAACTCGCAATTCCCCTTCATCAAGATGCTTCGTGCTGTGGACATGGTCGGCATGAACGAGATTCAGAAGATCCAACATCTACAGAAAGCCTTTACCGACGCCTACAAGAGTCCTCTCAACGTCCTTATACTGGACAACATCGAATTGATCGTGGACTGGGTCCCTGTCGGCCCACGCTTCAGCTCAGCAGTTCTCGCAGCTCTCAAAGCATTAATGGAGAACCGACCTCCCAAGAATCGACCTCTCCTCATCATGGCCACCACATCAGAGCGCACGGTGATGCAACAACTACAGCTAGCGTTCAAGGCTCAAATACCTATCCCAGCTCTCCAGTCTCAGCAAGAGCTGGCGCACGTCATGCAGCAATCTGGCCAATTCTCGCAGCAAGACATTCAGAGAGCTATTGGAGAGATTGAACAGACTACAGGGTCGAAGCACATTGGAGTTGGTGTACAGCATATTATCTTGGCTATTCAGACGGCTATGCAGGATAGAGAGGATAGAACTGGAAGGTTTGTGGACCTTATGTGCGAGTATATCAATGATGCTGCTGCTGGATAGGTAGAAAGAGTAGAGTAGAGCAGAGTAGATTCCTTGAACTCGCTACCTCGATGATGAACTTGACTGGCTCTTGTCATAGGAGAACAGCGTGTGTTTGCCCAACCACTTGTTTCCTAAGATGATATCGAAATGTGTAGACGAAGAAGAAATGGATACAATTCCTTGTCCTTGTCTCGAGGGGTGCGTGGTTTCTCTCCCTCGCTCCACAAGTTCCCAGTCGTTCTCTGTCTCGCTTCGGCTAAGGTCTCCTCTTGCTTCTGCTGATGATTGTCAGTGTAAGGCAACATTCTGCTTGAGCTGCTCGATGTCGATGCGTACCATTTCGTGCCGGGTTCTGTGACTCCGCGAGCGAGTCTCTCTCTTGTGGCGTGCTCGTTTTCTCATTGGGCGTAGGCATGGCGGAGGCCTCCTCGTTGACGCGATTGAGAGTGGCTAAACTCACGACCATATGTTGAAGATCAGCTTCGATGAAGTGGCGTCTTCCAGCGAAGGTGTTGTTGCCTGGAGCTGCCGTGTGGTTGATCACGAATCCTTCCGCGAAGTCTGGTAGCTGCACAAGTGAACTGTAATTGTAGCATAAGCGACTCGAGTGGAAAAGACAGAGCACTCATCTGACATTCCTTTTCATTGGTAACGTAGGCTAGATACAGCTCATTCTATCCATGATGATTCATACTTTCCTGCGGACCCAACCATATGCATCAAACGAGGCGCCGCTTCTGGCTAAATGTCTCAATAGTCGCGAAGCGGCGCCAAGAGGAAGGCCGCAAAGGAAAAGACTTTGCTAGCAGTAGTAGCAAAGAGACACGCTGATTCCCTGTAACACTTAAGCATTGTACGTTGACGCGGAGACATCACCACCACGTCCAGTCCAGTTAACGTGAATGTCCTTGCCCTCTGGGTACTTCTCGCTGGCGTGCTCTGGCTTGATGCGGAAAGTGTGGGCACCGAAGTAATCACGCTGGGCCTGGAGAAGGTTGGCTGGGAGGTCCTTTGTCCTGAAGCCATCGAAGAAGGAAAGAGCGGTGGAGAAAGCAGGTGTTGGGATACCCCACAAAGCACCCTTGGAAACAACGTCTCTCCAGCCATCCTGTGCGTTGTGGATAGCCTTGTTGAAGAAGTCATCGAAGAGCAAGTTCTCGAGGTCTGGGTTTGAGCGGTAAGCCTTAGTGATGTCCTTCAGGAACACGGAGCGGATAATGCAGCCACCACGCCACATAAGGGCGATCTCTGGCTTCTGGAGCTTCCAGCCGTACTCCTTGGCAGCCTACAATGACATGTCAGCAATCACACATCTCTACCAGTTTGGTCCAGTACTTACGCTCTGCATGAGCATGAAACCCTGTGCGTAAGAGATGATCTTAGAGGCGTAAAGGGCTTGCTCAAGGTTGGCGAGGAATTGCTTCTTGTCACCGGTGAAGTTTGGTGTAGGGCCAGTGAGCTTCTCGCTGGCACGAGTTCGCTCGCCCTTGAGCGAAGACAGACATCTTGCGAACACAGCCTCACCAATGAGGGTGACTGGCTGACCCATGTCGAGAGCGTTAATGGCAGTCCACTTGCCGGTTCCCTTCTGTCCAGCGGAGTCCATGATCTTCTCAACGAGAGTCGTTCCATCGTCGTCGTTGAAGTAAAGGATGTCGCGGGTGATTTCGATCAGGAATGAGTCGAGGACGCCCTTGTTCCACTCGGCGAGAACATCTGCCATCTCCTTGCCGCTCATACCAAGACCACGCTTCATGATATCGTAGGCCTACACTTTTGTCAGAATGTACGCAGACGCGATTCGTTCTCTGTGCAGTGCTCACCTCGCAAATCAGCTGCATGTCACCGTACTCAATACCGTTGTGCACCATCTTGACGTAGTGACCAGCACCCTCGTCACCGACCCATTGGCAGCAGGCCTCGCCATCGCTCTTAGCAGAGATGCTCTGGAGAACATCCTTGATGTATGGCCATGCCTCCTCGTTACCACCTGGCATGATAGATGGGCCGTATCGGGCACCCTCCTCACCACCAGAGACACCGGATCCGACGAAACGGATACCCTTGGTCTTGAGGTACTTGGTTCGGCGGTTGGTGTCTGGGAAATGCGAGTTACCACCATCAATGATGATATCTCCCTCTTCAACGCCACCCTGGAGCAGGACCTCAATGAAGTCGTCGACTGGCTTGCCAGCCATGACGAGAAGCATCATACGGCGTGGCTTCTTCAGCTTTGACACGAATTCGCTGATGCTGTGTGCGCCAACAATGCTCTTGCCCTGGGCCTCGTTTTCGAGGAAGCGGTCAACCTTGGCGACGGTACGGTTGAATGCCACGACGGTGAATCCGTGGTCGGCGGCGTTGAGGATGAGGTTTTGACCCATGACCGCGAGGCCAATGAGACCGAAGTCTCCGCTGCAAACATGTTGTCAGTAGCTGTTTTTATGAGCTCTATCGCCAAGCTGTATAGGCCATGAATTGACTGCCGGGGAAGATATGCCACTGCTCTTGCTGGTCTACTGCTCGTACACTGCTGCAGATCTTGTTTGTGCAGGAGCAGAGCCGCAGTGAGCATTCTTCCGGACGATAAAATCTTTTGGTGGGGGGCATTGGTGGGTGACATCAGATGCCTCAGCCCAACAGAGTGTTCACGACTTACACAGGCTCTTGTCCGGACATGTTTGCTGATGTGGAGTTGGTCAAGTGTGAGGAAATAGAGTCAACTCGCTGTTGCGGTGTTGTTGTGAAAGTCACGGAGCTGCGTGAGTTTTTAGTTGAGGATGAGGATGTCATGCCAGTAGTGAGTTCTAGTGGGGCTTTTCGTCGAACTTGATCGGCTTCTCTGGCGGATGGCAACGGCGACGCGGGCGATTACCAGTTGCTGAGTAAACCTATTATTGTTGCTGCTGCTGCTGCGTAGTCGGGCGATGTTTCCTGCACAACCACCAGCTCGTCGTGCTAGTCGGTCTATGGTGAAATTGGTGGAGGCTGAACTGATATGGAAGATGACCTTTCCAGTATGAGCTGCCTCCTTCATCTACCAAGATTTGTGCCATTGCCGACCACGACTCCCACGAAAACACCCCACCACGGTTGTGCTGGGAGCGTGTTCGGCGGCATTATCATGCAAGAAACTCGGCTGTATACAAATCATCCGCGATGTCGTCAGTCATTGTATCAGCCTGGACATCCGACACTGCACTCATTAGCAGCACGGAGGTAACTCGTTCTTCAGCGCATACACGGAATCTGTCCAACACAAGCGAGGAGATGTTCAATCGCCGGAGCCCGAAGTCAGCCAAGTCGAGTGCTCGCGCAGAGCACGTGCAGTTGCCGATAATGCATCTCTCCTCTCTGACCGTCTATCTCCGTGGCAACCTGGCCAGTAGTCATTATGGTTGGCAATGCGTCGGCCTCGGGCAGAAGAGACTGTACGAAGTGCGCTGGCCTACATATGTAGCGGCAGACGCGGTGTAGTCCTTCGAGAAGGGCTGCGACACACAAATCAAGAGATAGTGCTGCGCGACACCTGCGGAATGCTGGCGATAGCAGCATGTCCCAGAAAGCTGACGTTGAAACAGAATGCATCGTGCCTTCCCAACTTCGTACGCGCGACACCTCCATTCCGCGACATTGACTCTCCAAGCGAGGTCGAATGCCAGCTCATCAGCCAAACAGGCGAGAAGTCACACTCCAGGATCGCATACCTCCGCAGGGTATGGAAGCGATGGTAGCAGAGACAGCAACACGTATACAGGTGGAGTGGATGGACGTGCAGACGGACAAGATGCCAGATTGCGAAGCCGCTCTCAGCGAAGAGAGCGAGATATGAAGCGCTGTATAGGCAGCTCAGCCGGTCGCTTCAATGGCGGCCTCCTTCGCGATATCTATACGAGCTCTGCAGATATATCAATGCCTACTTCAAGGCTGATCGACTCCAGCATGCTCGCGATTGCATGCAAGAGCAAGGGCAACGAACTGCAGATTACCGAGCCAAAGAGTCTTGCATCTACCTGAAGTGGAATGCCCACCGTTGGCGATGCTGCGGGCAGGCCAGTCTGTTGGTATAGTACACGAAAAGTGGTTTTCACTCAACAACAGCGACCCAGAGCTCATATGCACGGGATCAACCTAACCGAGAACGGATCTGTCCGATTGCATTCGACATGGATAGGGACGACATCATGTCTAACGATATTGTATCTTGCATATGACTATGCGACTTCTTCCGCCTGCCCGAGTTCGTTTGCCGTGAGCCCGTCAAACCCAGAGACGCGGGTTCGCGATATATGAAACCCATCGGCATCAAATGTCCGCGTTATCTCAAGCGGCAGAATTCGGGCAACTGTGTTTGTGAAGCTGGGGAGCTCAATGTTGGGCATCCTGATCATTGTCTGCCAGCGCATAGAAGTTGTACTCACCGGGGAGCAAGCAATACTTAGAATGCATGCCGGACGATCTCCATCGTAGCCGCGCCACGATGTCGTGTTGAACCTAGCCTCGAGGTGCGCAATGCGATCGGTCATTTTACAAGCCCCGCGGATCTCCAAATGACTTGCAGATTGATCGTAATTGTGCAACCATGCGTGTAGCCCGAAACAGCGACACACGCTGATACACGCGGACTCTCAGAGATTTCAAAGGCGCGGTAGCAGGCGTTTGCGGTGTGTCTGGTGGAATGTCCACGCTGGACAGTGAGGCTTTGCCCCTCCTTCGTGGTGGTACACATCGCACAGAATCAAGATCGAAGCTACGCGATGTACAGCTGCATGGTATGCAAATGTATGTACAAGGTCCACGAGCTGAGATGAGAGGACGTGATAAGCAAGATGACCCAAGATTGTTCAGCCCTACAAGAATGAAGCGAAAGTCTATTGCAGCACAGGCACATACCCGTGCGCAGCGTGCACAATATACGCCTCATTTCTGAGACCCTTCCAGCCTTCTTCGTTACCATGAATCTGGGCATTGCACTCTGTTGCCTCTGCGAATACCACCTCGTGGTATCGCGCCCGACGAAATCCGCCATACCTGCCAACATATACCCACCACAACAAGGCCTACATAAACCTCCACGCAGCTACCCCTACGCACTGCATACCAGGCGCCACTACTACTTCCTGACGTGGAAAAGCGCAAAACTCAAAAGTCCAGAACAGCAACCTCTAAATGCAGCAATGAGAACCGTGCTTCTCTGATAGAGGGTACATCACTTTCACAGACTGCATCAACAACGTATGAACACCTCACACGACATTGACTGGAGACACGGCGCAACAACCACGTTCCAATCGTGAATCAAGGCAGACGCCACCGGTTGTCTGGCCCGTCAGACCATACCACCTTGCTTCCCTCCTTCCTTCGAAGCGAATGTCAGCTCATAAGCCAGAAGCATAAGGCTACCTTAGTGGCTGTACCTCGATCGCTCCTGGCCTACTTGTCAAACGAAGGAGCTGTCACCATCTATCTATAACTCACACGTCTGCCCCAGCTACCGGGAGCACGAGCAGAACTCTCAAGCCACCTGCTACTGGACAACCAATATGGAGAAGATCAAGTCGTTCTTCAGAATATGCAATTGCTTCTCTTCTTCTTCCTCCTCCTCGTCAGATGATACCAATGTCGATGATGAACAACAAGAACAACAACAAACAAATGCGAAACTCGTCCGATCTCCCACGCCCTCACCTTCAAGAGAATCTTTCAAAAACAACACAAGCATAGTCCTAGCCCATGGCGCTTTCCACACAACATGGCATTATCAATTCTTCTGCGATGCAATACGAAAGCACACAACAATAGACAGAGTCATTGTCCCGCAACAATCTAGCTCGAGCTTGAATCCACCTCCCAACTCTTTCGAAGCAGATATCAAAATGCTGCACGAAACAGTGGCCACAGAACTCCGCGAAGGACGAGATGTCTTACTGGTATGTCACAGCTATGGCGGAATCCCAGGCTGCGAAGCTTTGGTAGATTTACCTACGGATACGCCAGGACGAATATTGGGAATTGTGTTTGTTACGGCTTTTGTAGCAGAAGCTGGACAAAGTCTTGTGGCTTCGAAACTCGCTGGTCGAGCTTCTTGGGTGAGAGTTGATGTAAGTTCTGTCATTACAGCATGAACATCCACCTTGGCACACCACCATACACAATACTGACTTGATCCAGGGCGCACTCTCCCACGTCAACTCCCCCCTCCCAACCCTCTACAACATCCTCAACTCCAACAGTCCTTCAATCGCATCAGAATCTGTACAAAGACTAGTCCCTCAAGCTTCCTCCTCATTCTTCACTCCGACAAACCACGAAACTTGGAAATCTTTTCCGTGTTGTTATGTTCGATGTCTAGATGATCAGGCTATGGTAGTAGAAGAACAGAATTTCTTTATTGCGAGGTTGCAGAAGTTTAATCCGGAGGCGAAAGTGAAAGAGATCGAAAGTGATCATGCACCTTTTGCTAGTATGCCAGAACGATTGGCGGAGATTATGGAGGAGGTTGTTGGGGAGTTGAGGGCTTGAGTTTGCCCTGTGGGTAGGGAGAGCGTAGATGGGTTGTATATTATGCGATTTTGTGTTGATGTAGTATGGTTCAGCGGGCTGAGCGATGGGATTTGTATATATATGACATCGACAGAGAGGGCTTCGGATCGCCTTGGGGATTACATATTTGCTGGCCAATGAAGGAATTCAGACTTTAGTGTGATGCTCTTGGCTCCCTTGGTTGTCGTGATAAAGAAGGAGACCGTATAACCTGTCTAGCTTTCCTTGGTGCTGAGCAATTCATCACCGAAGCATTGAGAATTATGAGGGACATCGCGGTATTGGTTTTGCATAAATGCAAGCTTTCCATTCATTATCGAGCGCATTGTTGATAGCCATCGCGCTCTGTCGAGATGTAGTTGAAGTCATCTCCCGAACGCCGACGCTAAACCTGATGTGATGCCGTCTGCCTGCCCGTGATCTATGTTGAATGCAATAACGCTCATCGCCCGAGCAGGGCCTTGGGGTATCTTCGCTCTCCATGAACTTCTGATCTATTGTAACAACCAAATATTCTTTCGCCCTCCTAACGCCGTCTGTTCCCGTATCAGTTGATGTGATACCGGCTATGCAAGTTGTAATATGTTGAAGTTACTGGTACTCTTCATCCATTTAGAACTTGAGCTCCTTTGGCTTCTCCCAGCTGAAGTTCTGGTTGGTGAAGTGGCCGTTCTTTGATGTCTCGCGGTAGATTGGCGAGGCGAGGCCGAGATCCTTGACAATCACACCTGGACGCATGTCAAAGTTGTTGCGGACGATCTGGACGAGTTCGTCGGAGGTCTTGTCAGAGGTTCCGTAGGTTTCCACGAAGATGGAGAGTGGCTCTGCAACACCAATGGCGTAGGAGAATTGCACAAGAGCACGGCGAGCGAGGCCAGCCTTGACGAGGGACTTGGCGACCCATCGTGCAAGGTAAGCACCCGATCGGTCGACTTTGCTGTAGTCCTTGCCGGAGAAAGCACCACCACCGTGTGCTCCCCATCCACCGTATGTGTCGACAATGATCTTGCGGCCAGTCAGACCGGCGTCACCTTGTGGGCCACCAATGATGAAAAGTCCAGAAGGTTGGATCTGTACCAATTAGCTTATGGTCTTACTCAAATGCTGATACTCAACTCACGTAGTAGATGGTCTCGTCGTCAAGAAGGTGTGCTGGAATGGCCTTCTTGATGACCTTCTCCTTGATTTCCTTGCGGAGCTCCTCAGTTGTGATGCTCTCAGCGTGCTGAGCAGAAACAACGACAGTGTGCACACGCTTTGGTACGACAGCGCCATTGTCGTGCTCGTACTCAACAGTGACTTGAGTCTTGGTGTCGGGTCGGAGCCATGGGAGCTCTCCGCTCTTCATAGCAGTATCCATTGTGGAGTTGAGCTTGTGTGCAAGCAGAACAGTCAATGGAAGCAGCTCAGGTGTCTCATCAGTGGCATAACCAAACATGATACCCTGGTCACCGGCACCAAGCTTCTCGAGGACCTCCTCGTAGTGGAGACCTTGTGCAATATCTGGACTTTGCTCTTCAATGGCAACAAGCACGTTGCAAGTCTTGTAGTCGAAGCCCTTTGAGGAGTCATCGTAGCCAATGTCCTTGATAGCCTCACGAATGACCTTTTGGTAGTCGAGACGTGTCTTTGTGGTGATTTCTCCAAAGACCATGATCATGCCGGTCTTGGTGGCAGTCTCACAGGCGACCTTGGACGCTGGGTCCTCAGCCAAGCAAGCGTCGAGGACGGCATCGGAGACTTGATCAGCGATCTTGTCTGGGTGTCCACGGCCGACGGACTCGGATGTGAAGAGGAAAGTGCCCTTGCTGGAGAAGTGAAAAGTGTCAGCAAATGTCTCTGCAAGCAAGCCTGCTAAATTTGCACTCTGTTCGGAGCTGCCATTCCTCTAAAGCTACTCTGAGATTGAGATGACTTACGCTGGGCCAGAGTGAGGTCTCGTTCCGTTTGCTGCCATTGTGTGTGTTGTAGGTCTTTCTGCTGGACAAGAATGAAGAGGAAAAGATGGTGAGTTGGAGGAAGGAATGAGGGACAAGCAACAAATTATCTCACCTGCCGAAACACTGATCCCATCCCCGCGCCAGTGGAGCGGCGTGCAACGGCCCACCACTGCAGATTCAGGTCCGGTCTTTGAGAAAGGCAGAACAATACTACGACAAGAACTTTTCGATTTCGGCGAAAGATTCTCGAGAATGTCACACACCTCTCTGTCTCACAAATATGGTGCAAGCTGTGTAGTGGTTACAACTCGAGGATGCAACACCCCGATTGACCAACATTCATCAAGATCACCACTACTTATTTTGCCATAGATGAGGATTAGCGAAGTCGCTTGTGAGATGGTGCCATCTTCTCCAGCCTGCCTCACTTCTTAACGACACGTTTTGCTCACCGTGAGCTCGGCACGTGTTTGTGAGCTTTGCAGTTCTCTGCCTGCACAGAAAGACCCGGGTCATCACTAAAACTGTTCACTGCCATTGAAAGTGCCCGAAGCCTTCTCCTTTGCGGCTATATCTCTTGAGCTCTATGCCAGAAAGTGTCCGCAGGCACAATCCTTCACTAACAGCGTAAGAAGGCGAGAGATTTTGTACCATGCCGATATTGATATGAGCTTGAGGCGCATCTTTGCTGTTGAGTCAAGTCTTACAAGACAGACTGAGGCGTAGAGAGTGATTGGCAACATACTGTAAGTATGCCTTCAGACTTTGAGGGGGACGTTCACACCTCTTTCGGTCATGCAACGCCCGACAATATGCCACTCTCGAGTACTGCTATACCAGGCAATGTTGTCCCCGTAGCCAACTGCGAATGGAGTCTCTAGCAGAGATCAATGCCTCGAATGCTGTCTGAAAGTGGCTCGCGGTGCGAAGGCAACGGTACATATGCGAAAATCGCCAATGCACAGACCCCGCAGTAGCCGATCTAGCTTGTGAAAGTGAATTGAAGACTCACCTTTCACGCGTCGCTTCTTCTCAATTTCCAACCATTTTCTGATTCTACATTCCCACACAATGGCATCCCTGCGGACGACCGCCAGGTCTTCTGGCAGTCTGATATGCCGCGCCTGCAAGCGTCCTTCCGCTGTGCAGTCACTCGCGAAGCCTGCAGCGTGGCGAGCACTGAGTGTCGATGGACAGCAAAAGGTGTGATATAGCTTTGGCGCACATACGATACACCAGTGTCCAAGCATGATCGACTGACAGTGGATGTAGCTACTATCCGCCAACCTCGAAGAGGCCGATCCTGCTGTATTTGACATCATTCGCAAAGAAAAGAGACGGCAAAAGCACTTCATCAACCTGATCCCCTCCGAGAACTTCACGAGCCAGGCAGTATTAGACGCGCTAGGAAGTGTAATGCAGAACAAGTATTCTGAGGGCTACCCAGGAGCACGATACTACGGCGGTAACGAATTCATCGACGAAGCAGAAATCCTATGTCAGAACAGAGCATTAGAGACATTCCGATTGCAGAACGACACATGGGGCGTTAATGTCCAGCCTCTCTCCGGCTCGCCTGCCAATCTATACGCATACTCCGCTGTCCTCAACACACACGATCGCATCATGGGCCTCGACTTGCCACATGGAGGACATCTTTCACACGGCTACCAAATACCGAACAAGAAAATCTCTATGATCTCAAAGTACTTCGAAACCTTCCCATACCGCCTCGACGAAAGCACTGGCCTCATCGACTACGACAAGCTTGAAGAGCAAGCATTGCTCTACCGACCGAAGATCATCATCGCAGGAACAAGTGCCTACAGCAGATTGATCGACTACGAAAGATTCAGAAAGATCGCAGACAAAGTTGGAGCATACTTGCTAGCAGACATGGCACACATTTCCGGTCTTGTGGCAGCAGGAGTTGTACCCTCACCTTTCGACTCCGCAGATATCGTCACAACTACCACGCATAAGAGCTTGAGAGGTCCCCGAGGAGCTATGATCTTCTTCCGCAGAGGTGTGAGAAGTGTGGATAAGAAAGGAAAGGAGACACAGTACGATCTTGAGAATCCAATCAATGCGAGCGTCTTTCCGGGACATCAGGGTGGACCACACAATCATACAATCACGGCTCTTGCTGTAGCACTACACCAAGCTCAACAGCCTGAATTCAAAGAATATCAGAAGCAAGTTTTGGAAAACGCACAAGCTCTCGCGAACCGTCTCGGCAATGGCAAAGAGTCTGGTGGTCTGGGTTACAACATCGTCTCTGGCGGAACAGATAACCATCTCGTCCTAGTCGATCTCAAGGACAAAGGCATCGACGGAGCCCGCGTAGAACGTGTTCTCGAACTCGTCGGCTGCGCTGCGAACAAGAACACTGTTCCCGGAGATAAGAGCGCTCTCAAGCCAGGTGGTCTACGTATGGGAACACCGGCCATGACTACGCGAGGTTTCCAGACCGGTGACTTTAAGCGTGTTGCGGATGTTGTGCATAGAGCGGTCAACATCACGAAGACACTTGATGTGAAGGCTAAGGAGGCCGCTGAGAAGAGCGGACGCAAAAACCCAGGCAGCGTGAACGCCTTCAAGGAGTACGTGAAGGAGGGTGAAGAGGTTGTGGAGATCGTCGAGTTGAGACGCGAGGTTGAGGATTGGGTTGGCACATTCTCGTTGCCTTGGACGGAGTCTTCATAGGTATGAAGTCTTGCATGGGTCGGCGCTAGGTGCATGGAGCGAAGACGGACGGTTCGTATAGCCCTTTTGAACATGAAAATTGACACCATTGTGAAAGACAGGGCGAGCCACGATGCAACCTGGATGACGGCGTGTCTCAGTCACTTGTGTCCTCGGTCCCGCGATATCATCGCTACTGGAAGCAGCAGCTAACACCAAGCGCACTATAGACAGACTCCGCATCGCGTGGCGCAGGGTATGCCTGGCAGTGGAGACAGGAATAACTGCTCATGCACGCTTGCAACGCAGCCATGCGACTATGATCATGGCTTCAGCGCGACTGCTACAGACTGATAGGCGCAGAGTGGCGGCGCCTCTCTTCCCTGCACTCCGCGCGTAGATGGACACCAAGCTCATGAGGTTGGCATTGACCTGCTGCTGATAAATCTGCACGCTATCAGAGTGGTACGTGAGCTAGCTCATCTCTGGAGCCTCGCATGGAAAGTGTTGACACACTGTCCAAATTTTGCCAGTGTGGTGTCGATCTTGCGGAGCTACGCTGGATGCAAATCTTGTCAATAGCCGGAGATTGGATGTCACTAAGATGCCGCGAGGTCCGCAAAACTGTGAAGCTCACCAAGAACCAGGACTATATCAATGGGAATGGGTCTTAATGCATGACAGGACTGGACCGCCATCGACAAGCTCGGTCATAACGGCAAGGACAACGGCGAGGACACCCAAGATGTATATGATAGTCGTAACGCCTGCCGTGAAGAAAGATGGAGATGAATCAGCAATTGCGATCTACGTTGATCGAAACGGAAGCGGATCGCGCGAAGGTGACAAAAGACAAGTCTGGATTAAAGGCAGTGAAGGAAGCTACTAAGCTCGCCAAGGCTGAAGAGAGAGAGGAGACGGATCAGAGGCTGAAGCAGGAGGCTGAAGAACGCAAGACGAATAAGGAGCTCGAGGCTGAAAACCAGCGATTGCGGTCCACGTTGAGCGGGAAGGAAGCCACGCTGAGTGAAAAAGATGCTGAGATCGTGAGGCTGACAGAACCACTACGCCGTGTCAATATGGGCCCATCGTAGGGAGCCAGGCTTGCCTGCTGATGAAGAGACGTTCGCACACCTCAACGCGCTGTCCCCGAAGACTGCATATGGGCTATGCCACCTGTGTCGCAGACAGGCCGGTCCCGCTACGAGTTCGAGGACATAGAGAGGCAACACGCTCAGCGCTGCATACGAAAGGGCGAAGGCAGTATCCCTAAGCTCAAGGTCACAGTTCCGGATTCATAGAACTACAGAGACGCGAATGAGTGCCCGGTTCCTCGTGGCTGGTGGATTATCTTTTGCGCTCATGGCAATCCTGTCTTTCAGCAAGTCCCGCGAGAGCTTTCATCGGCCGTGCTGTCTTACCTGCCAAATCTGTGATAGGAGAACACATCTTCCTTCTCAGAATGATGGACTGCTGCTACAAGCTCTGGATACCATGCCCGGCTGCCAGTTTCTCGCATCGACTGGTGCAAGCCTAGAAGCACTATTCTGCAACATGTGCCACATGTGTGCATAGCGAACGTCACCTAGGCTATTACCGTGGCCCACATAGATTCGAGGAAAGCAAAATCGTTGCACCAATGATGCCACTCACCTCTGATCAGGTTTAGCAGCGCTGCAGAGAGTTGTGGTTATTTGGAGGTGCGAGTGTGAAGGATGCGAAGGATGATGAAGCGGACTCAGATGTGGACGACCATGGTGATACAATGTTTCAGCCGAACAATGTCGATTCCATTGCGATCACCAAGCCGTCGATGTCGAGTGCTTCGACACTGGCCTCAAGACGCCAATGCTACAGAGAGATACCTTGAGCTCAAATTGGCATTTCGAGCTGTCGAGCTTCACCATGGGTGAGGATCCAACGGTAGCCGCTGAGACGTTGCTATGGATATGGATCGACGACATGGACCTGTATGTGGATTCGCGCCTCATATCATATGCATGCGAGTATTGTATTGGATATCCCTCGTCCGCCTGTTGACTCTGTCACCATAGTCTGGTGGCGGGTAGACACGAGGGTCACGAGGACCCATACTTATGGTGGTATATGAGGCGCGAATCCATATACAGGTCCATGTCATCGATCCATTCCCATAGCCACGTCTCATCGGCTATCGTTGGATCCTCGGCCAACAAGCACACATGCGGTATGCCTCTGGGAGAGAAGGGAGTAGAAGCATTGTTCGACTTGCATGAATCTAAGACAGTGCAACAGCTTGCTGTGCCACTCATGCAGACGCTAAAGCATCTCCACGAGCACCTGGACGCGATACTTGTCACAAAGGACTGCATAACAACATGCTTGCGATAAGCCGCTGGTAATCGCGAGCTCAAGCCTCGTGCCGTCTTTGATCCTCCATCTTCTGGCTCGTGCTATTCTTCCTCTGGCCCGCGGAACGAGGCGATCGTCGTATCAGTTCATATGTCTCTCAAGGACGGCGGAAGCTCCTGCTTCACCTGCACCGCGGAAGTCGCTGAGTGTTGATAGACTGCAATCGTAGACAACATGGCGCGGGGCTGCCACAGAAGAGGCGTTCGCACACCTCATTGCGCTTGTCTCGAGGATTGCACGCCAGCTACGCGGCTGTGGCTACAGTCGAGGCGCGATCGTAACCGCGTGGTCAATCGGAAATACGCTGCTCACTTGGGTGCTGCAGGGATCAGCACGGACTCAACGAAGCTGTGATACAATACAAGTCCTCGATCACTACCACCAGCGCAGCCACAATCACGACCGACACAAACATGACCTTCAAGCACTGGGTCGAGAACTCCTTGTGGACGGTACCCCTATTCAGGATGACCTTCATGCACTGGGTCGAGACATCACAGTGGACCGTTCCCTTGACCTGGCTGCACATCAAGCACTGGATCGAGACATCACAGTGGACCTTCCCTTTGACCTGGCTGCTCATCAAGCACTGGGTCGAGACATCACAGTGGACCTTCTCTTTGACCTGGCTGCTCATCATCTACTGCGTCGGCTGCCTCATGGTTCTGTGCAGCTTCTACCGAGCTGTGTACACGATGCACCCGTGGAGCGATGGCGTACATTGTATGAAAGAGACCCTAGCACACCCTATCGTGCTCTCTTCAAGGGCTGCGCGCCAGCTATGTGAGTGTGGCTGCAAACAGAGCGGAATCGCCACGGAGTTGGTCGATGGGAGAACAATTGCTGCTTCACCTTCACGTTCTCCGATTTCCCAACTTGTATCTGCTGGGACAACATATCTGCTCACGATACCACATTCGTCGACGAGATCCGCAGAGATGCATCGAAATGCCGGATCATCTCTGCATTCTGAGCCGTAGACCATGGCATCGAGGGGAGCGGCAGGGCAGCAACAGCATGTCTAACCCCAATGGTACAGTCGACGAAGCATACAGCGGAGCTACACCGGATCCCCAAGCCATCTCTGCGATGCTAGTCGCCTAATATGCCATTGAGGGGAGCGGCAGGGTAGCAACAGCATTTGGTTGCGAGCTCATAGAACAGCTCATGCTTCTGATGCATCTCTGCGGGTCTCGTCAACGACTGTGGCGTCGAGGGGAGCGCCAAGGCAGCGACACCGTTTACTTGCCAGCTCAGAGAACAGCCCCTGCTTCCGATGCATCTCTGCGGATATCGTCGACGACTATAGCATCGAGGGCGATGGCAGACCAGCGACAGCGTTTGCTTGCGAGCTCAGAGAACAGCTCCTGGTTCTGCTTCACCTGGAGGGATTGGCGGGGATCAGCCGAAGCTGCTATAAATATTGTTTCTCACCTCGCACACAACAACTTCACCGACATCAACATGACCTTCCCACACTGGTCTTACTCACCAAGCATTCTACCATTAACTTGGCTCCTAATCATCTATTGCGTCGTCAACGTCATGGTCTGGTACAGCTGCTTCTCAGGAGGCTGCCTGCGAGGCTTCACTGTAAGTGAACTTCTGACTACACGTCGAGGGCGCACTAACTCGAGACAACAGCTTGATTTCACCACACCAGCTCGCCGCCGCCGCCACAACGAGCACCGCGAACGCAGGGAAACTGAAGAGCGACGACGCCAATACCACGAGGAGCTGCTTCGACAAAACAATGTGGAAGAGACGCAAAGGTGGACGAACTTCTTTCAGCAGCGCATCGAGTCCAGAACACAACAACAACACAGCACCAACCAGGGAACCACATTACCAGAGATACCAGAGGTAGACGAGCGCGATTTGGAATTGATGGATGTCTCTGAAGAAGATCCAGACTTGGAAAGATGATTGTGCGTAAACAAAGCGGCACGGTCGTTGCAGATGTTCAGCGAGACGCGATGGATGTCTCTGAAACAGATTCGAGCTTGGAAAGATGATTGACGGCGAACAGAGTGGCGGAGTCGCTCAGGATGTGCAGAGAACGGTTCGGGAAAAGTCAATACGAAACACCTTTCCACTGAGCTGTTTCATCGCCATCGACCTGCCTAACACGATTGACAGTCTCCTAACGAGATGTCTCTAGCTCCCACTCCCCGCGGCGTCACTCAGCGCAGCCACGCCGGCAACAGAATGTCTCGTACACTTGCGAGCAGGACTTCGCGCTTCGTCTACTATGCAATCATACCTATCACACTACTCGCAGCCAGCGCTGTTTACACCTTCATTCGAGATCTACCAGACGAGATACGAGCGCGGGATCCCGATCGCGAAATATCAGCCAACGAGGGCGACGAGGAAGACGAAGACGCGCTACGAAGATTTGGACTTCAGGTACATATGGACGTCATGGCGAAAATTCAGGCTGAGCATCGCGACAATGTTGCAGACTTGGAGGAGCAGATCAGGACTCTGGTTGAGGAGAAAGAGGAGGCTTTGATCAGAGCTGAGAAAGCTGAGGACGAATTGAGGAGATGCAGGAAGAGGGATAGTGTGCTTGTAGAGGAGGACGAGTAATCTTACATTGACTGAGGCT
Organism: Sphaerulina vaccinii; assembly: GCA_022570795.1. NCBI lineage: Eukaryota > Fungi > Ascomycota > Dothideomycetes > Mycosphaerellales > Mycosphaerellaceae > Sphaerulina > Sphaerulina vaccinii. The sequence continues at coordinate 1,760,767 of JAKUDP010000008.1, forward strand.
CGCGAGTACAAGGTTGCGATGCGAGTAAGGCCACGGTGCGCTCCCAAAGTTATGGACTGACGGTGGATATTTCGACTGCGGTACGGCTGCCAAGGAAGTTACCCATAACTTTCTCGATATGCTTATATGCTGACCACTCCTCGCTCACATAGGCAGGAATACTGGAGTATTGAGGACTTAAGGTGGCAAGTTGTCTATACCATGGTAGACTTCCCGCATGGAAGAGTCATATCTTTTTTTGAGGACACTCCTATATTTTCGTCCCTGAGCTCTCTAAATTCTTTGCATCTACACCGACAACAGTTCCAACACAACAAGCACTTCAGATATAGACCAGTTTGCAAAGAGCTCTCCGCGACAACGATCTTACTACGGCACCGAGTTCAGCTACAGACCAGCCTACAACCTTTTCGCCCTTCTCAGGGATACTTCACAACTACAAAATGGAGCGCCACACTCTGCAATCTCCTTCTGGAGAAGAAGAACAGTATCCTACTGCTTCGGTGCTTACAGCATTCTTGGCTATTTGTCTCGTTGCTATCTACAAGACTATGAAGCTAAAGAAGAAGCCGGAGTCTGATGAGAAGACCGAGACTGAAACAGAGACAAATGGACAACTTCTCACACGCATCGCAGGATTAGAGCTGTCCAAGTCACTGTTGGAGCAAGAGGTCAGAACTCTCACAAGCGACAATCAGCAAGTCAAGAAGATCGAGGAAGAGGCTACTCGGCTTCATCGTCAGCTCAAGGAGTTGCAAAGACATGTCGACACCGTGATCGTCGACGCTGATGCCAAGGTGTGCAAAATCAAGATCGAGCACCAAGAAAGGCTCGAGAGCATGGATGCCAAGTACTCAGAGGTCTTGAAAGAGCAGAACAGCAGCCATGATGCTCAGATGGAGAAAGTCAGACAGTGGGCGATTGCTTTGGAGAAACAGCATGCGAGCGAGAAGGAGGAGATCAAGTCTGCCAAGATGTCTTCCGATAATTGGAAGACCAGTGAAGAAGTGCAGGGTATGCTTGCGAAACAGAAGGCAGCACTGGAAGCAGCTCATCAACAGGCGTTGCAGCTACAGGAGGAGAATCATACCACTGTACTGCGAGAGTCGCGGCAGAAGATTGAGGCTTCGACAGAGAAGCACGCGGACCTTGAGAAGAATATGAAGGCTTATGGCCAGCTCACGATGAACTGCTACAACGAGCAGCAGGCGATGGTCCTTCGACTCTCCAAGGAGTTGGAAGGGTCAAAGCTGCGCGAGAAAGATACCGAGAGTCGGTTGCGAGGAGAGAACAACGAGGCAGTGCAAGAGATGTATGCTCTCAAGCGCCAAATCTCAGAACTTCAGGACGACAACGCGAGAATGTCGCGTCAATTGGTCAACGAGGCTCAGGGGTCGAAGAACATGTGCCAGAGCTTTGAGCAGCTGGAAGAGGCCAACGATGTGCTATCCGAAGAGAACGAGAAGCTTTCCACTCAAGTAAATGCCATGCAGAGGGACCTTGCGTCCGTCGACAGGTGCAGTGCCGGGCGCAAGATGCTTGCTGAAGAGGCAGAGCGAAAGCTTGCAGCTTCCCAAATGGAAGTCAAGAAGCTGCAGAGCAAGAATGAGGATCTCGAACAACGAGTAGCTAACCAGGCTAACGCGTTGAAGACCATGATCGAGAAATATAATGAGCGGGGAGCGGAGCGAGACGCCCTTGCTATGCGCAAGAAGCATTTCGAAGAGGCGAAGGAAGACCTGTTGCAGTGTGAAGAGGAATTGAAAGAGCTGCAGGGGAAGAACGAGCATATGGAAGCTCAAGCTGCCGCTTTTATGGAAGCCAGAGACAAATTGCAGCTGGAAGTTGCTCATCTCGAACAACGATTGGCCGACCAGATCGAGCAGTCGACACTCATGGCCGGGAACCGCAAGCGGCTCGAAAAGGAGAACAAGACGCTAAAAGCAACTCTCAATATTCAGACTGCCGCTTGTGTGAGATCCAGGGAGGTGATCAAGAGGAAACATGAAACGGAGGTCGATGACAATGCTGCCCTTATTGCTCATCTCGAAGAACGAGTGCCCAACCACGCTCAAGAGTCGAAATCCATGGTTCAGAACTGCAAACAGCTTGAACAGGAGAACGAGCATATGGAAGCTCAAGCTGCAGCTTTCATGGAAGCTAAGGATAGATTGCAGCTGGACGTTAATCATCTCGAAAAACGATTGGCCGACCCCGTTGAGGAGTCGACGCTCGTAGCCCAGAACTGCGAGCAGCTCAAACAGGAGAACGAGCAGCTGGTAGCTAACCAAACCGAGAAGCAATACCGGGTCGACGAGGTGGAAGAGTACAACGCTGCCCTTGAGAAACTCACGAGAATACGAGGAGTTAAGATCCAGGAGCTCGAACAGAAGAATGCTCACATGTCGACCCAAGTTGCCAATTTCCAGAAAACCAAGGATAGGATGAAGCTGGTAGTCGAGAAGCTACAGACCAGTCACAATGAGCAGAAGGAATGGCGCGCACTAGTGGAGCAACGACACGCCCAACAGCTTGAGAAGAGCCAAGCTGAAATGACCGAGAAGCACAATGCTCAAATCCAAGAGCTTAACGAAATCCACAGACAGGACGTCGTGAGATCCAATACCCACATCCAGGAACTCGAACAGAAGATTGAGCGTCAGAAGGCTCATATGTACTCTCAAGCAGCCAATTTCCAGAAACCCAAGGGCGAAGTGAAGCTGGTGATTGAGAATCTCCAGAACAGTCTTAAAGAGCAGGACGAAGCGTTCAAGCAGCGTCTCCTAATGGAGCAACGTGGACGAACAAAGGACATCCAACAGCTCGAGAAGACACAAGCTGAAAAGCAAGAACTAGTCCAAGAGGTCGAGATGCTTAGTGCGCAGAACCAGGAACTTGTTGAGAAGAGAGAAGCCCATAGGGGAGTTGGACAGGAGCTGCGAGAAGAAATTCGGCAGCTGAACGCCCAAATTCAAAATCTTCAGCAGTGTAACCAGGACTATCACGAGGCGTGTGCTGCTGCGACTCGAGAGAAAGAGGAGAAGCAAGAACTCATGAAGGAGTTGGAAGGGCACAATGCTGAACTTACGAAGCTCCAAGACACATACGTCCAAAAGCAGAAAGCCGACGAGAAGATGCATGCACAGGAGATGCAGAGAAGGTGGAACGCTGCAGAGCGCTATCGTGTATATGCATACCAAGAGCTCAGGGAGCAGAATGCGGCTCTGCAAGAGAAATTGGAACAGGTGACTTCTGAATTGGAGCAGAGCCGTACTCCCGCTGCGCTTCCGCTATTTTGGAGATCGGGGGATATGTTTGCGCGAGTTGTTGGAGTCTAGCGCGTAGTGTGGGTGGAAAGAATGGTATTGTAGCGTAGGAACGTCAAGTTCTTGTTGGGGTATCTCAAATCATCCTACATACAAACTTCTCCTTCTCATCTTATACACTTCCTTCTTGCGCCTCTCACATCTTCAACGCCCTTGTAGTCTTATCATAAAACTCCAACGTCAGCGCCGCCAAGAAGCAGGGTATTTCCTTCCTTCCCTCAACCCAGAATTCAATCATTTCCCTGATTTCTCCTGCGAAAGCGCTCTGTGGACCACCGCTGACTTTCATCGTGCCATTTTCGCCGTCGAATACAATGCTGTTTTCTACTTCTTCGCCATCGGCATACTGCGTAGGGTATAAGATGGAAGTGCACTTCACTCTGCCGTTGGGCATAAAGTCCAACTTCCAGCCTAGGATACTGCAGACTGCTTCGCGGAATTCGAGGGCTTTCGCTGAATAGATTTGTCTGAGACGGAGGTCTTTCTTTTCCATCTTTTTCATTTGTGTTTTTGTTTCCTCCAGTTGGAGTCTGACATTCTCCAGCGTGCTCACCGGCACGACTTTCGTTCCATTGGGTTGTCCCTCCAGTTGCGCTAACAGCGCAGCGTTTTCGTCGCGGAGAGTATTCAGCGTCGACATCTTGATCGCTTCAATTTCTGATGTAGGATTGTTGCGGAACTCGAGGACACGTGTCTTCGAAGACTCCTTGAGAGACTTGACCTGCGAGGCGCTCGCTTTAAGCTCTGCTTCGAGGAGTTGGTTCCGCTTCTGTAGCTTCTCGAAGTCGGCTTGAAGTGTACGCGCTCTACGCTGGAGCTCTCCCAGACGCTCATCCGCGGCATCATCTTCCTCACGAGAGCGCTTCTTAGGCGTTTGTGGTATCGCAGGCTGTTTCTCGAGCTTTGATAGATCTGTTTGGAGTGCCTGTACTTCTGTTCGATATTGCGCAAGTGCATCCTCAAGCTCGTTGATGCGCTTTGCATGGGCTTCATTGACCTGTTCGGGCGAGAATTCCGCTTCTTCTGCTTCGAAAGTCTTCATCTGCGCTCGGAGATACTCTACTTCTTTTGTAAGAAGATTCTTCTGTCGTTCCAAGCGCGCCATCGCTTTTGAGTCGCCGCCACTTGTTGGTGCCGCTGTAGCAGAAGTGCGAGCTTCTTCGAGCGCAGACTGCAATCGAGACTTCTCGTCCTGCAGAGTCTTGATGTTCTCGTCTTTGACAGATAGCTCAGGCTGTATCGAACCCAGTTTGTTGAGCAGCTCTAGCCTTTCCAGCCGCTCTTGCAAGAAAGCTTTCGCCATTTGTTCGGGAGTGTCATACCTCAGATCATCAGCGTCTCCAGCTTCCGTCTCCAGATAGCTTGTCCAACTCGTCTTCTCGTCCTCCAGAATGCGCTTCTGAAGCTGTGCCTCTGCAAGTTCCTTGCGCATATCGTCCATCATGCGCACCTTCGCCTCCAGTGCGCGCTTCTCCTCTTCCACCACATCAATGCTCTTGGACGTCTTGCGGAACTGCTTAAGCTCAGCCAGATGTTCGCGATTCGTCTGTTCCAGCTTCTTGATGTATGCGACTTGCTCTGTCAACTCCTTCTTGATCACAGCAAGAGTGTCCGAATCACCAGTCTGCGCCTTCAAGCGTAGCACTTCATTCTCCAACTCGCCCACTTCAGTCTCTTTCCGCACCAGCTTTTGCTGAGCAGTTTGCAGCGCCGCTACTTTCCCGCTCAGATCCTGCTGGATATCTTCGACTGACGCCTGCAACGCATTGTACTTTTGTTCCAGCTCACTGAAAGCATACTGGCTCTGTCGTCCAGCGCCTTCGAGGTCTGCCTTTGCTTCCTCCAGATCATCTCTTAGCGCGCGATTGTCGTCTTGCAATGAGCGCACCTTCTTCTCTAGCTGCAGTTTCTCGTTTGTCTGTCGATCTCGTTCTTCTTGCGTACCTCGCGACAGCGCTTCTGCCTTCTTGATCGCAACATTGGCTGCACTCTCTGCTGCTTGCGCTCGCTTGAAGTCACCCTCTGCTCGACTTTGCGCTTCCCGTAGCTCCTGCTGATGATGCAGACCGTGCAGTTCGCGTTCCTGCTTGATCGAGTCCAGTTCATATTGCAGTGTTCGTACTTTGACGCGCAGTTCTTCGTCGTTGATGTCGGGTCGCGCTACCGATTGCTTCATTGTCTCGCGTAGAGGATGCCGTTGTTCCTGCTGTTCTCCCGAGAGGAAGTCATACGATGGCTGGTTATTGCGCGCCATCGTGACCGCTGGTGAAGAGAGTTGTCGTTGCAATGTTAACGTGAAAGGAACGAGTGTTGTTTAGATCCACTCGCGCTCCTTCCATTTTCGGAAATCGCGCTGTCATGTGAGAGCCTTGGCGGGTGTCTTCAACGTCCTCCTCTCCCTTCTTCTCTTGCTCCTCCATCAGCATCGCAACACTAATCTCAAGCATTCCAACATGAAAGTACTCTCGAGAAGCTAGTGTCTAATCTTGTTGACAATGGCGAGACATCGCAGGAGATGGTCCTATAATCTCAATACCCGCAGGAAGGTTTGGAGGCCTGAGAAGGGCGAAGTGTATGATTGTATTTGCACGCTGACTGCAACAGTGTGGAACTGACAGGCTCGATAGTTTACATTGACGAGAACCTCAAGCTCGAAACGCTAAGCCCGCAATTGGTCGCTATGACAGTGCTCGCATATTATGGACGTGTGGCGAAGGATAGCGAACTGGATTCAACAGACTACATTGTCGTGGCGGATCAAGACTTAGCCAAGGTAAGCTGCATATTTGCACGCTGCGGTAAAGAGGCTCTTACTAAACTTCACTTAATCATGTAGCATGTCGAGAAGTTCGGTCATCGCGTACTTACAGAGCAGAAGTTCTATACGTTAGTGCTGAAAGGCGTCCCGGAATCTGGTCCTCGAGATGCTGCCGCTCATGCGGAGCTCTTCGGCGAGACGTTGCCTACCACTGCATCTGAGACTACAACATTAGCTGCTACTGGATCTAAAGCCGCCACTAGTGATGAATCCACTACTGCATCTGAGAACACGAGTCACGGACCAACAGCCGAGAAACTGGCCACTACAGAAACCCGAGTGCTAAGCAGTGATGTACCAGCAGCGAAGAGGCGAAAGGTCACGGAGGTTGTACAGATCGACTAAAGATTATGCTCCGAAAAGCAGAACATCGTCTACTACCCTGTAACATGTGCCAAGCATCGACAAGCATATCATACAAAAAGCTTATGTCAGCTACCGGGCAAGGATACAGGCCTTGCCCTATCTACAACGCGACAACCATGCTCTACGTACCGGCAGTGAGTACCCAACGCGCTGGCTTCCCAGGCTGTTTTCGCAGATATGCCGTAGGCCAGATCTACTATCAAGTTGGCCACTCCATCTGTTCATCTGGATCTTTGTGCATCTACCCATCTCAACTGACGTCCAAAGTAGCCCACCATGGCAACGACCACAGGCACCGATAGTGCCAATAACAAGATCGCTTCAGTCGAAGTGCTATCAGAAGAGGAAGATACCGGCAAGACATTCGCTGTCGCTCCAAATGGCAACATCATCGGTATACCTCTCCATCCCTAACGCATCACTCCTAAAGCTTTAATAAATAACATGCTCTAGACAACGGCCTACAACGCGGTCTCAAAAGCCGCCACCTAACAATGATATCCTTCGGCGGAGTCGTCGGCGCATCAATCTGGTACGGTGTTGGTTTCGCAGTAGCCTACTCCGGCCCCATAGGCGCATTGATATGCTTCTTCGTCATTGGCGTAGACGTATACTTCGTGATGCAATGTCTCGGCGAGATGAGCACGCTGTTTCCTGTACAAGGAGCTTTTATTGAATTGGCTGGAAGGTTTGTAGATGAGAGTTTGAGTTTTAGTCTTGGGTGGAATTATTGGTATTTGTGGGTTACGAATGTTGCGGGGGATTTCAATGCTAGTTCGGTAAGTTATCATAGCTCTTCGTGTTGGCGGACCAGGCAGGCAACACTGATTGATGAGGTTGACAGATCATCATGGGCTACTGGACAGACTCTGTACCCACCTACGGCTGGATCCTAATCTGGTGGGCTTTCTACCAATGTAAGCAAAGTAGTAAATAGAAGGCATGCGCTCGCTTCTGTGTCTCACCAAGCTCTCGCTCACTCGGGTGCTAAGCTTGAGGACAGACATCGATTGAGACAGCCTGTGTTTTCAGAGATCTTTGCTGACCCTTCTACCTACTACTTTTAGGTACATCACTCCTCGGAGTCGTGGTCTGGGGCGAGATGGAGTTTTGGCTCGCATGCTGGAAGCTCACGTGTATCTTGGGTGGGTTCCTCTGTGCCATCTTGATCAACACTGGTGCTGTTGGCGGAGACTACATCGGATTCCGGTATTGGAAGACATCAGGACCTATCGCGAATGGTATCGATGGCTTTGGACAGTGTTTCTTGCTGGCTGCGGTGTACTACTGCGGTACGGAGATGCTTGCTATCACTGCTGCTGAGAGTAAGAATCCGGCGAGGGATCTTCCCAAGGCTATTAAGCAGACTTTTTGGAGGGTTTTGTATATTTTCATGTGTGTACACAGCCCATCATCAGTCGATGGTCATATAGTGGTTGCTGACTGCATTAAAGGGGTCTAGTCTTCTTCGCTGGAATCATAGTCGCTTCTGACGACCCAGATCTCCTAACAGCAAAAACCAAATCTGGGAAATCTCCTTGGACCATTGCATTCACGCATGCTGGGGTGCCTCAGATGGGTCATGTGGTGAGTATACCCTTGCTTTTGTGATGTGCAACCAGTATGCTGAACGCTCGCCAGGTCAACGTAGTCATGATAACGGCTCAGCTGTCGTCTATGAACAGCGCACTTTACGTCGCCTCCCGCAGTCTCGTCAACCTCGCTTCCACGGGCCGTGCTCCGCGCTTCTTCGCAAAGACCAACAAATACGGCACTCCAGTCTATGCTCTAGTCTTCTCTAACGCACTCGGTCTAATCGCAATGCTAAACTACAGCGTCGGCACCGGAAAAGTCTTCACCTACGTAGTGAATATCGCTGGATCAGCTACATACATCGCCTGGGCATGTATCGGAGTCGTGCACATGCGTTTCCGTTCAGCGTGGAAAGCCCAAGGCCACAGTGTCGATGAGCTACCTTTCAAAGCTCTCTTCTACCCATATGGATCTATCTTCGTCATCTTCATCAACACTTTCCTCGTGTTCATTGCAGGCTACGCGGACTTTGTTGGAGGCTTTCATGCTGTGGACTTTGTGATCAACTACATCGTTATCGCAGTTTTCGTGATTCTGTATGTTGGATGGAAGATTATCAAGAGGACGAGAGTTGTGCCCATCATGGAGATCGACTTGGTGACAGGGAGAAGAGAGGGTCTTGCGCAGATGTTGGGTACGGAGGAAGTTAGAGAGGAGAGGAAAGTTGGATGGCTGGTTAGGGTGAAGAGATCGGTATTCGCTTAGATAGATGAGGTGCTTTAACACGAACGCTAAGACTTCTTCACGATCCCATTACTGATCTCGCTCGACTTCAGCTCATGCAAACAGCGCTCAAAGAGCTCGGGATCTCTTAGCTCGAACTTCGCTTCGAAGTCCTTCGGACACGCAGTCGCCGCACTCGTGTCACGATTGTATTCAATGTAGTCCAGACATGGTGGCGACTCTTCACTTCCTCGTATGTGGAAGCCCAGAATAAGTCTGACAAAGATGGCATATACTATTCTGTTCGAGAAGTTCACAGCCGTACATATTCTTGAGCCTGCGCCATACGCCAGATGGTATGGAGGAGGTGCGCAATCTTCAGCAAGCCATCGTTCCGGACGGAACTTGTCGGCGTCTAGGCCGTATATGCTTGAGTCGCGATTGATAGCCTGGCAGTTCACCAGTATCATGACTCCAGCAGGTATGCTCACACCATTGTGGTCGGTGAACTCTTTGTAGGTCTGGCGAGGAGGCAGAATCTTGATAGGTGGATAGAAACGTAACACTTCTCGTACAAACGCGATCACGTAGATTGATTTCTCTTCGTGTACAGCATTCTGGAAAGCTTGTTCAACAGATCCGTAAGATTGGATGATGTCCTCGTAAGCCCTCTGCTGGACAGCTTGTCCTTCTGCACTGCAAAGATACATGATCCCCACGATCGCAGTATTTGCAATAGTGTCAAACCCTCCAGATACGAGACCTCCTAGGATCGTGCGGATATCATGCTCTGTTAGTTTTCCATGGCCTTCACCGAAAAGTCCGGCAGCGACGCAATCAGATGCTTTGCCACTTTCAACTCTGAGTCGAGCTTCTTCGAGTAAGTCGCTAAGCCACTTATCACGCCTCGTCCTGACTTCAGCAGCCAGAGCCAGCCTCTTCGTGTCCTGCAAGAACCTTGGCAGATATCGCAAGTGAGGAACGAAGTCCTGCGAGTTGAGACTTGTAGATCGAAAAGTCGATATTAGAGTCGCATCAGACAGGATCTGCCTCAACAGCGGATCATCGACACTTTCAAACCTTCGACCATAACACCACATCAGAATGATGTTTAATGCCAACTTCTTCAAATGAACATGTGGCACAATCTGCGCCTTCTCGCCAGCCAGAGACTTCAACAGATCTCCAATTTCCAAGTCGAGAAGAGGAGCCATACGCTTAATAGCTGGAGCAGTAGTCAAACTCCCCGCGACAAGTCTCTGCTTTCTCGTCCTCTCGTTCCAAGGATTCGTCCCTATCGTAGCAGCGGAAGTCTTGCTCACGACTTTATGGAAAGTGTAGAATTGAGGTCTATCGATTGTAGCAGCTTGGTTCGTGATGAGCCAGTCTTTGGCGGCATTGAAGCTGTTTAGGACTACCACTCGACGATAGCCAAGACGGATCTGGAAGACTGGCCAGTTCTTGCTTTGTGACCAGGCTTCACATGTTGTGGCATGGTCGTGGCCAAGGAGGGGGAGGTGGCCATAGATGAGAGAGGCACCTGGAGGCTCCGGAATGCCTGTAATCTTCGGGATGTGTGGGTAGAGGTAGTAGATGTAGATGTAGATGCTGATGGGGAGCGAAAGAGTCAGCAGGATGATGGTGATCATGGTGGTAACTGTTTGCAGAAGTATCACTTCTTCTGCGCCCTCGCTTCCACCTCTTGTGTACACTCAGTCCTTCACTGAGAAGTCCGACGCTCACGTGAAGTGCCATGCTTGAGCTACTTGCCTGCCTTACCTTAGCTCTTGGCCTATCAACAGCGACGCCCGGTCCGGCGACCATCTGCTGTATGCAGTACCATGTTCGCGACAAAGATATGCCGAATGCTGGTTGCGGAAGTCTCACAACTCGATGTAAGATCGACGAACGCAATCGCTTGAGAATCAGCAGCACCGCCAATTCACGACTTCCTGCTACTCGTCCCAAGAATCTCATTGACCTCACTCTCAAGCCTCTCCCTCGTCGGCTTAAAGACGAATGGCAGTTCAGTCTGCTCGAATCGATCGCCCTTCGCAACCATTCTCGCCACCGCCTCACTCGAAAGATGAATCAACGGCATTCCATGTCCACTGAACCCCGCACAAATATACTGTCCAGTCTTTCCCGGCACTTCACCAATCCAAGGCATGAAATCCGCACTCCAACCCATAACACCCGTCCAGATTCGATCCGTATACGCACCAGAAGCCTCCCAGCCATGGAAGTGTTTCTGCATATATCCATCAAAGTAACTCACAGCAGGCTCGATGAGTGTGCTGTCGTCGACATTGTTATACCATTGAGACTTGTCGTGCCAGAAAGGAGGTTTAGCGCCACCGAGGATAATCGAGTTGTCGCTCTGGCGAGGAATCATGTAATCGTATAGAGACTTGCCGTGACGGAGGCTGTAGGTGTGTTCTAACTTTGTCGTCTTGGAAGGTTTTGATGCCACGATACGACTGCATATGCCACGTACTGGGACAATCTTTTCGTGGAATTGAGGCGCGACTGATGCAGTGTAGCCGTTCGTGCAGATGATGAGCTTTGGTGTCTTGACTTTACCGCGGCTGGTGGTGATGGTCCAATTCCCTTGTGTGTCGCGCTCTTCTGATATCATTTTGACAGGCGTGTGCGTCTGGAGATTCACGCCTCTGTCTACGGCTTTCTTGAGGAGGTGCATCACTAGCTTGTATGGCCAGAGATGTGCTGCTGTGTAGGAGAAGCAGCTCTTGGCATCTTTGACTCCAGATAGCTAGTCCCAGCTTAGTACAGTTTAGTTGTGTCGTATCTGGCATCCGTCTGAGCCTTACCTTTTCGGCAGGTTCGCCCTCGACAAAGTCTACATCGCTCAGATCGGCAGTGCCTAGCTCCGTCAACCTGAGATATGCTTCGCGAGTTGCCTGAGCATGAGCACTGTCGAGGTACACATCAATTGCTCTAGTCAGCACAAAGTCGCATTCAATAGATTCTTCCTCGACCATCTTCTTGACAGCAAGCACATTCCTGGCCTCAAATGCTGCAAAAGCAGCTGCTTGCTGCGCGCCATACTTCTGGCTGTATTTCAAGATGTTGTAGTATACGTCCGGCTTGATGTGGCCTCCTGTTTGCACCATGAACGCGTGCTGGATAGTTGCTGGAGATCAATCTATCTTACCATTGCGTCCAGAAGCTCCTGAGCAGGCTTCTCTAGCCTCCAGTATCAGGATTTTGGGAGGCGACTCGCACTCTTCAAGAATGTGGTGTACGGTCGAGGCACCTGCATATCCAGCACCGATGACAACGATGTCACTATGTGAGGGGAGATCTTCTGTCGAACGATATGAGTCCAGAGGATGGAGTTCTGTTCGCCAGAATGGTGTTGTCGCGTTCGGTACTGGCTGACATGATGCCGTGATTGCGGACATAGCGTCTCTTTTGTATCAATAGCGTCTCTTTTGTATCAATAGCGTCTTGTGGCTCGATACTCGTAGCTTTCTGCTTGTCACTTTGTATCAAGAATCATGCGCACATGTCACCAACAGACCTGCAACTCTGTCTATCAAGCCTTCGGCCAAGCGCCCGGCCCGGCTAACTCGGACATGGGATAGCTGTAATTGTCGATGCCATACTGATTGTCAGTGATTGAGCACTAACGATACCATCAGTCTTCTCACAAGAAACAGCTTCATCTGTACTCAGTCAGCAAGATCGTATCATGCCAGGCAAACACATTGTCTTCGACATCGTCGGCACAGTCGTAGGCTATGATGCCTTCTTCGAAGCACTAGAAGAACGCATTGGAGACAAGCTGCTCGCGCAAGGCATCAAAGCACGACTCTTCGCATGGGCATGGATGGAAGCCGCAGACCTTGAAAGCAATAACCTTCGCATCTCGGGCCAACCCAAGCTCTTCAAGAACATTTTCAAGCCTCTGCTATACCGGTATCTCGCAATGGCAGGAGTCGAAGAGCCATACGACTTCGTCTCCCCCGAAGATGCAGCATACATCGTGTCAAGCTATACTCAACTCAAAGCTCGTCCTGGTATTCACGAATGTATAGCTCGTCTCCAGAGTGCCGGATTTACAGTCTGGGCTTTGACTTCTGGCGACGCAGTGCGTGTGAAGGGCTATCTTGCTAGCAACAACATCCCGATCGCAGATGAGAACTTCATTGCATGCGAGTCGATAGGTGCAACTAAGCCTGCTCCGGAAGTGTACAGACATGTTTTGGCCAAGTTTCCAGATGCAGATGAGGCTTGGTTTGCGGCATGCCATATGTGGGACGCTGCGGCAGCGAAGCACAATGGGTGAGCATCTGCGCTGTCTCAAAGCTTCGGATCATGCTCTTGCTAACGCATGAAGATAGATTCAAGGCTGCTTGGTGCTCGGCATGGGAGATGTTGCCAGTATCTGAGGTATTCGGAGATGTGGATGTTGTAGCTGATAGTCTTGATGTCATGGCCGACGGCATTATCAAAGCATCGTGTTGAAAGTGTTTACTTTGATACTTGATACTGCTGCCTCTGTCGCGCTGATGCACGAACGCGTCGCGTGAACAGTTCAACGTCGTCGTTTGCTCCTTGGAACACAGTCGCGCTCTGTATATAGGCTTTCGTGACGACTCGCTGTCCAGTGTCGAAGAGTTTCGCCATGGTTTGAGAATAGGGAGGTCGGGAATTCATCAGCAGGACGTCTTCAACGATGTTGACCTCGCGGCGCGAGTCATGTTCCTACCATTCCTCATTCGGAAGGAAGACTCCGTTGGACCATTCGTTTTGTACTTCGCTTGGTATGACATCAATCATGACTACTGAACATATGCCGCATCTGCTCGGGTCAGTCCTCTTTTGGGCCAATGCAGAAGTACTATCGCAGCACGGAGAACGAATCGCTATGTCGGAGGCCTCTCCAGAAATCTACAATGGCAGAATCAGCAACATGATCTCGAGACCAAAGGCGTAGTATACGTTTCCTTCTCTCTGCTATGTCTGCTCACAAAGCCGCTGATCTAGAATTCGTCGTATTCGACCCATCCGATTCGAAGTCCGCGAAGAACCGTAGACAAATACGTTCTCATGTCACCAAGACACAACATCGACGCGCGAAAGAGAAGCATGGCAATAAGCCCTTTGTTCGGGCGTTCGTGGGCGCGGATCACGATGGTCGTAACAAGGTGAAGTGGCAGCACGAGGTCACCAGAAAGGAAGGCGCGGTCCACGATACAGCAGCGGCAAACAGATCGTCTTCTGGACCAGAGAGAGGGGACGCAGCACTTAAGGAGTCTGCAGTAGATGTGGAATATGAAGGCCAGGGAGCTGTCGCGCTTCCTGTCAGTCCGTTGATCAAATCCTTCTCGAGAGGGAACATGTCTTTCCGCACATTCGCATTGGACGATCCCGAGAACGATATAGGAGTGGCTCCCAGTCATCTGAATTAGGATGTTGCGAGCATTTTGGTACGTCCTAGTGCTATGCTCGACCTTGCAAGTACTGACCTAACCCACTCGCCCAGGGCTGCTACGATGTGCTTGTTCGTACGCACTCAGTAGAGGCCGAGAACGCGTACAAAGACATGCCTTCAGGCACGGCATATCCTCGTTTTACAGCCTTCCTCTGGAGAGACGCTATCCTACTCAAGATCGCGATTCTCTTGATGACCCGCTACCTCCTAGGAGCGCAAAGACGGCGACCCCTTTATTCCAACGAGCTCTACCATGTGCTCCGGATGCGTGGACTCCTCATCAACAACATTACCAGTTCCTATCAGATCCTATTCGTGGCGTCTCCGATCAGCTACTAGTTGCAGTCTGTCTTTTCGCCGCACACGAATTTTACTACGCGTCGTTTGAAGCGTACAACACGCATATGCTAGGGCTGGTCCAGATGATCAATGTCCGGGGCGGGATGCGTGCCATTGGGCGATCGGATCCGTACATGGAGAAGTTTATCGTGTGGCACGACACGAATATGGCCACTGCAGCTGGGGTGGAACCGTATCACCTGAAGGTTAAGGAACGAACAGCAGTGCCTCGACCAGAGCCGAAGTACAATATGTTTCGTATGGTGGGCGAGTACAAGATCGTCTGAAGGTATACAGCATTCGCGAGTGGACCTCATGGCCTAGGACCCATACTCTTGGCAAATCCACTTTCCCACTTTTCCGAGTGCGAAAGGTTGCTGCCTTTGGGACACTCTGGCCATCTGGCAACAGGAAAAACAACGGCTGTCACCCCTCGGCCGGAAGCCATCATTCCTTGAAGCATCTTACTTGGCACATCGTCAACTTCTACACCGAGACATGGCTTCAAACAACATGTTTGAGCGACAGCCGGAGTCATGGTTCCAACGACTTCTTGCGAGGCCTTCCCCACTGCTGGCCGAGACATGATACTCATGGCGGCAGCACCTACTGCAACAATCGGCCGCACATGACAGAAGCATAGCAGTAGTCTGCATTTCAGACACACATAACAGGCAGCCTATATTGCCTGACGGGGACATCCTGGTACACGCTGGAGACTTGACAGAAAGAGGGACCAGAGAAGAAATGCAAAAGCAGCTCGATTGGATCGAAGCGCAGCCACACAAGCACAAGTTCGTTATTGCCGGCAATCACGATATCGTACTTGACCTTGCACGATCAGGAGAAAGTGACATGACACAAGAAGACTTGCTGTCGTTACGCTGGGGAAGTATACAATATCTTCAACGCACTGGGGCAAGTGTTGAAGTCTTCGATCGAGCTTTGACAGTCTTCGGCCACCCTTCCACGGCCAGACAAGGCAATTGGGCTTTCCAACACGACCGACATGAAGACGTCTTCAGTGAGCGTATTCCAAGATGTCTCGACATCCTTATAACGCACTCGCCACCTCGGTATCACCTCGATCTAGCTGGTCAAGGTGATGAGCATCTCCTGATCGAACTCTGGCGTACCAAACCAAGGGTTCATGTCTTCGGACACCTCCATGCTGGTCACGGTCGCGAGACACTCGTGTATGACTACTTCACGATGTTTTACGAAGAGATCTGCGCTGGAACCGCTGGAAATGCTAGAACTCTTTTCTTATTGTTCGTAATGGCTGCACTATTGGCCAAGATGTACATCGTTGGCATTGACACCAAAGCCCAGAAGACTCATCTGGTCAATGCTGCTGTTGTGAGCGGCCATCACAACGAGATCAAGAACAAGGCTCAGGTCGTTTACATATAGCTCACGCTACACAGTCACTGTCGGGCATTGCTAAGCAGACTCCACTTCTGCAAGAGAACCCTCTGGCCCTATGTCGAGTCCCGAAAAGGTACGACTTGGCATCCTTCCACTATATCCAGGAATCCTTCAGGACATTGCCAAGCATGAGGGCTTCGACATAAGTATCACAGGAGTAAGCAACACTCTTCGCATAAATCATGCGGATCAACTTTTCTCTCACAATCATAATAATGTCAGCTCTGTACGGTGCGGTGGCTTCGGCCGGCGCAGCAGTTGCTTGCGACCACTTGGCACAAGCTCTGGAGAAGTCCACTACAGATGGAAGCATTCCCTCGTACCTGGACGACAGCACCAATAGTACTCTCTACACCGAGCGTGCACACTTCAACTAGTATGACCTTCATTCCGAATGCGAAGGTGTGCTGATTCACTTAGCTTCCCGAACTGTTGGCAGAGTCCTTCATGCATCGTCACACCTGCCAGTAACGATGAGCTTGCTACTGTGGTCGATGTCATCCGAGCAACGGGAGTCACATTCGCGATTCGTTCTGGTGGCCACAACATCAATAAGGATTGGAGTAACGTCGATCGCTCTGGCATCCTTCTCGACATGACCAAATTCAATCAGGTGGACTTGAGCGAAGACAAGAAGTTGGTGACCATTGGAGCTGGTGTTGCATGGGGCGACGCATATAAGAAGCTCGAAGGATCAGGAGTATCCGTGAATGGCGGACGACACACCTTGCCTAATGCTGCAGGACAGACGCTTGGAGGTGAGTCAAGTTTCATCCTACATTTGAAGTTGTTCTGACTCCCTTGTAGTTGGCATAGGCTGGTTCGTAAACCGTGAAGGCATCACAGCAGCAGGCCTGGAATCCGTCCAAGTCATGCTCTCCAACTCTCAGCTCACCACAGCCAGCGAGAACGAAAACGCCGATCTCTTCCGAGCGCTGAAAGGCGGTGGTTCGAACTTCGGCATCGCCACTTCACTAACATACCGCACTTTACCCATCGACAAAATCTGGTACGAAGTCCGCGTCTACGATCGCGAGCAAAATGCAAACCTACTCAACGCCTTATACGAACACCAGATCGCTACAGCCAATAACCCGAACGTCCATTGTGTCCCTGTCTTCCTTAACCTCGACACGCCTGCGACTTTCGTCGGCTTCATCAGCTACGATGCAGACCAACCTCACCCAGAAGCGTTCAAGCAATTTCATGATATTCCATATGTGACACATATGGCTAAACCTACGATCGGGACCGTAGCGCAGCTTGCTGAGACTTTCTCTGGCTCGGTGATGACTATACGAATAGCTGCGTATTCCACTCCTTTCAGACTTGACAGGGAAGTCTACCAGGAAGCATTGAAAGCTTTGGAAAAGGGTCAGGAGCAAGCGAAGGAGATTAATGGGATTGTGACTTTTGTCTCACAGCCTTTTACGCCATATATGGTTGAGAAGTCTGGTGAACATGGAGGGAATCTTCTTGGGCTTGAGATGACGATGCAAGATTGTATGATCTACCAGCTCTTCTGACACAACTCTAGCTGTTCCATACTGACCTCTGCTTGTAGGGAATGCAGTGACTATCGTCTGGCCCGATGCCGCGCACGATGCTCAAGCGCACAGAATCGTGGCTGAAATGGCAAGCACGATTCAAGCTGCTGCTTCAGCTCACGATGCTGGGATACGATACATCTTCGCGAATGATGCGCATAGTACGCAGGATGTTCTGTCGTCGTATGGTGAGGACAATGTCGCCGAGATGCGTGCCGTGAGTCAGAAATATGATTCTTGCGGTATGTTCCAGAGGCAGCAGAATGGAGGGTGGCTGTTGAGTAGGATGGGAGAGCAGAAGTAGATGAAGATGAAGGCTTTGCTGTGACGATCACGGTCCCGAGTCTCTGCCCCTTCCAGTATCAATCTTGGTGGTGATTTAGACGAGATCGAGAACCTTATCATACTCCCCGTTCAAGAAGCCTGTCTTCGCCAGTCCGATCTCATCAAGCTCGCCCTGCTTCATCCTCTCGCTACAGATTTCCTCCCATCTGGCCTGGGCCAATTGGTAAAAAGCGTGTCAAAGACGTGTGTAGTAGTAGCATTGTTGATCCAGACGGAGAAGATGTAGTAGAAGTGACCGCCAAGACTCTCTCCGAAAAAGCGCCAGGAGCGCGACTGGATCTTCGTCAGCCTTCACTTGCATTTCTCGCTATCAAACTCTATACCCGCACACTTCAACCACAACAATGCCCTCCGGCTTCCTCAAATTTAATAGGTATGCCTCCATCACCCACTTCCATAACCCGACGACCTGAAGAAGAATCACTAAGCTACCAACCAGTCTCCCTCCAAGACTCCACATCACAGCCGACGATGATGAATTCGACGAAGAACTCCTCCAACATTTACGTGAAGAAGGTTTCGACGTAACCTACCTTCCCTTTGACGGAAGTGGTAAAGACTACACGAACGAATTGAGACATTTGGCAGATGATCTGGAAGTTGGGGAGAGGTGAGTAGTCTTCACAGTGGGGTGTTTAAGAGTATGTATGTTGATGTTGATGTTGATGTTGATGTTTCGTGGGAATATAGTTATGCCACAATAGCTTTCAACGCCGCAGCAACCACATGTCTCGAATATCATCTCAAACCACAACCGAAACTCGCTGCTCTAATCTGCTACTACCCAACTACTCTCCCAACACCGAAAGCGACTTTTCCTTCGAATCTTCAAGTCCTAATCCACCTTTCAGGAACTCAACCTTTTGGCTACTCTTCCTCTCCAAACGCCCAGAATGTGAAAAGCTATACTTATCCGAAAGCTTTGGTAGGATTCGCAGAACATGATCTGGAGACTTACGATAAAGTTTCTGCGGGGTTGGCTTGGACGAGGACGTTGGAGTGTTTGAGAAAGGCGTTTAAGGTTGATGGGAGGGAGGTGGATTTGGAGGGGGCGAGGGAGAGGTATGTTAGCAAAGTGTTTGGGGGGAGGGATGTGGATGGGGTGATGGGGATGGTTGCTGGTGAGGTGAGTATTCATCTGGACTTATGTGCATAGGGCATGGTGAAGGGATTGGTTAGCTAACATTGTTGTTCTGATAGGACTCATATATGAACTGCGTCCCGACTATGACAGGTGGAATCGGCCAACAAGAGCTTTTGGTGTTCTATCGAGACTATTTTATTCCGAAGAATCCGCCTTCGTTGAACATCAAGCTGGTCAGTCGGACGATCGGAACTGATCAAGTTGTTGACGAGATGATCATCTCTTTCAAGCATACGCAAGAGGTTCCTTGGTTGCTTCCGGGTGTTCAAGCGACGAACAAGGTCGTGCACATCGCGGTAGTGTCGATTGTGGCTTTGCGTGGTGGCAAGCTTGTGCATGAACATCTTTATTGGGATCAGGCTTCAGTGCTCGTGCAGGTTGGTTTACTAGACCCAAAGCTCGTTCCGGAGTCGTTCAAGAAGCAGGGACTGAAGCGTTTGCCGGTATACGGGAGCGAGACTGCGGCTAAGGTCCTGGATGAGGGGAGCCAGCCGAGCAATGGGTTGATAGCGGGATGGAAGCAGTCGATGAGGAGGCAGGGAGGTGGCGGACAAGCGCTTCCGCAGAGACTAAAGCAGACTGCGAATGGTGGCCAGGCAGGTCTATCATGATAGCGAAGCACTTCAAGGAGCCGATGCGGTCTCGCTGAGGAACTTGCACGTTGGCAGGCGGTATTCAGGGACAGTCCAGTATGGTCGACGAATGCCATCCCAAGCACCGACAAGTGAGGGCACTTGTAGCGTCGTCCACTCCACATCCAGACCGGCATCGAAGAGCTCGATCTCGACAACCTTGGTGTAGACGTCGTAGCAGATCTGTCGGTCTGCTCCCAGACCATTGTAGAAGCCGAATCGTCCCTTGGGGTCCATAAGCTGAATCACGTACTCGGAGAACAGCTCCTTCAAGTCGCTGTAGTCTTCGGCATATGTGTCGTAGTACATGCCATCCAGTGTAACACCCTCTGCCACCAGCTTTGGTAGGACATCCTGCCATCTGCCTTCACAGACTCTGACATTCTTCTTCTCGTACCATCCCGTGTTGCGGATATGTTGAAGGACTTCTGGGTGTGCCTCGACAATGTAGTGCATCTCCGGCTCGTTCTCCATGAACATGCGGTCGACTATGCCCATTCCGTGTCCGATGTTCATTGTGCGTAGACCCTTCTTTGGGCAGAGCTGGTCTGCAGAAGTCTTCATGATCTCAGTCTCCCAGTCCATCATGACAGCGTTCTTGTCAGAGTCGAGTAATCGCCCTTCGGAGTATGTGAGCTTCGATGCGAGGTAGGCTGGGTTGTCGACATTTGGGTTGGAGAGCTCTCCGTTCTCATCGGTCTGTGTGATCTCAGGCACAGCGCCTGCTTCGGCCTGACCACCAATCTTGGTTGATGGGTTTGGTGCTGGCTCGAATCCGGAGACGCCGACTGATGCCTCGCCATTGGTGTGTCCATTTGTCTCTGGCTTGTCTGCTGGGCTTGGTTCGAAGCCAGTGATCTCCTCATCTTCCATCACTTCATCCTCATCTTCACCTCCATCAGGAAGCACTTGGTACTCGTCGAGTCTGTTGAAGAGCAGCTCCGCGCGCACACCGGCAGCCACCAGAGATTCGTACACTTGCTTCAGTCCCAGTCTGAGAGCCATGCAGCCAGGCGTCTCATCGTTGTTGTCCAACTCGTTCCAGATTGCTCCGTTCTCGAAGAGCAGCTGTACAGTAGCCAATGCTGACTCTTCTGTCAAGGCATTACCGTGTACAGCGTCCCCAGCTGGCACAGACTCCTCCTTGGAGTCCTCGTCTGGCTCGCAGGAAGCAATTGCTGCATGCAGAGGCGAGAAGCCGGTCTCTGGGTCCTGGATTCGAGCAGATCCCGTTCTAAGCAGTTTCGTCAATGCTTCGAGATCGTGGTTGGTGGCAGCGAGGAGGATTTCGTCGTTGGTCGTGTCAGTATCAACCTGCATGTTGGGATCTTCCTGGATGGTCGTCATGTTGTGTTAGTCTGTTGGAAGCAGTTGTACGAGGCAGAAGAGAGTTGATATGTTTATTCCAGTGCTCGACCACAATTTTCTTCTCGGCTCTCCACACCAAACTGCAGACCCTGGTCGTGTCCCGCGTCTCTTAGAGTCTTGATCTCCCGCGATCAAAGTAGCACCAACAAACGCGTCGCGTTCTGCTTGCGCATTGCCATGCTTCATGCTGTATCTCTGTATCTCGCTGAGAACAGCTAACAACGGACATCCACCGTCAGCAGCCATATGCGATGACTACTCTACCTTGGCGGCCACGTCGATGGCAGCGAGTGGGTTATTGTAGACCGCGGGCAAACAAAAGTGAATGACTCGACGTCATTGCCTTCCTTCTTCACGATGATGAGCTCCTTACTCTTCGCAGCTCGGCTTCCGATGTTGATCATTCGGCAGTCTGTTCTCCTCCATCATATGTATCTATGCTTCTTCATAACCCGGTACACCATTCACTATCTTCTACTTTAGGTCCGGAGCGCAGACAAAGCGAACACGATCGAGTTTCAGGACTTCGGCTCAGCTGCAGGTACAGAACATCGTTGCGGATACGGCCCAAGGAAGCTATCCTAGTCAGCCTTGCAGAGAACACCACAGCAGTACAAGGACTAGTCTAGTGAGAAATGGGGACACGGCCGCCCCTCCACAGCGCGCCCGATACCCTCGACTCGACACAGTTGACAGGAACACTGGGCAGAGACGGCGTAGCATCGCTGAAGAGTAGTGCTGCTAATGGCTCCACACGGAAGACTCAGGACGATGTCAGCAAGGATGCTATCAGCGGACAACATGGGACCAGCTCTGCCGAAGCAACAGACTCTGCGGCTACCTCAGACGACGATATGATTGAGTCTTATGATGACCTGCAAATCAATCCAGACACCCTCATCGTCAACACTAGAAGCTCTCTGGATGTGGGCTTGCGGCCGTCGAACGCAGCCATGAGCAATCCTGCCGCCTTCGATAAGAGACCCGACACGAAGCGAGGGAATAGTATCCAGATCAAACTGGAGAAGACAGATAAGAAGGGCAGATACATTCTTACTGCGGATGATCCAGCACTGACGGACATCTTGCGGAAAGGCATGGAGCGAGAAGAGGAAGAGAAGGGAGGGAAGAAGAGAATACGTTTCAGAGACTTGGTCTTCACACGACAGTTCACTACATTCGATCGACAGAATCCGCTCGCTGCAGACAGTCCTTTCTTCGGCTTCTTCACACTCTTCTGGATCTGTATGGCCTTGATCTTTGTGCAAGTAGCAATGCGGAATTGGAGAGAGTATGGCAGCGTTCTGGGACCCAACCAGGTCATGAAGCTGATGCTGTCCCGGGATATCGTCCTCCTCGGTGTCACGGATCTGGTCATGTGTCTGGCGACACTCGAGGGATACCTCTTTCAAAAGCTGATACAGTACTGCTGGATTAACTGGGCCAGAACAGGCTGGATCATACAAAACCTATGGCAATGCTTCTATCTGGGAGCTGTCATAGGGTTCGCATACTATCGTGAATGGCCATGGACGCACACCATCTTTGTAGTGCTCCACGGACTCGTCTTTGTCATGAAGCAGCACAGCTACGCATTCTACAACGGCTATCTGTCAGGTGTCTGTCGCAGAAAGCTGCTGCTCGAAGCGAAGTTGGCAGAATTAGAGGGACTGGAACCACTGCAATCGCCTCCCACAAGTCCAGTGCTGGAAAGCAACGACTTCCTCTCCTCAGGAGTCGACCTCGGACAAATGTCAGCCAATATGAACAAGCGCCGTCCTTCTATGGGACCTAAGACATCCTTAAACCTCCAAACAGAAAAGTCCGACGTCGCAACCGTAGCCTCAGCCATCTCCTCCGGCCAACGCCTAACAACGGAACAAATGGAACTCATGGTCAACATCATCAAGAACGAGATCTCAGAACTCGACAAAGAGCTCCAAGGAAAAGCCGCAACACCGCAACAAGCCTACCCTCACAATCTAACTCTCTACAACGCTACCGAATGGATCTGTCTACCTACCCTCGTCTACGAGCTCGACTACCCTCGACAAGAAAAGATCAATTGGTGGTACGTTCTTGAGAAGACCACAGCAACTTTCGGAATCCTTTGCGTTATGCAAGTCATTTCTCAAGGGTTCATCTATCCTTTGGTCCGCAAGACTGTGGATATGAAAGAGGCTGGCATGACCTTGGACGAACGTTGGCAAGAGTTCCCATTCATCGTTTCAGACATGCTCTTCCCGATGTTGATCGAACAGCTCCTGACCTGGTACCTGATCTGGGAATGTATCCTCAATGTCCTCGCTGAGCTCACCTGTTTCGCCGACCGCGGTTTCTACGGCGACTGGTGGAATTCCGTAACCTGGGACCAGTACGCGAGGGACTGGAATCGTCCGGTCCATAACTTCTTGTTACGGCACGTCTACCAATCGAGCATATCAGCTTTTAGGTTGAGCAAGACAGGCGCTACCTTCGTCACGTTCTTGTTGAGTGCTTTGGTGCACGAAATGTGTATGGCTGTACTGTTCAGGAAAGTTAGAGGGTATTTGTTTACTATGCAGTTGCTGCAGATGCCTTTGGTTATGATTAGTAAGACGAAGTTTCTGCGCGACAAAGTCATCCTTGGGAACGTGGTCTTTTGGGTTGGGTTATTCATTGGACCATCGTTGCTGACGAGCTTGTATTTGGTTGTTTGAGCGGTATTAGCGAGGAGGCGTAGAGGGAATGTACGATCGTTGTATTAGTATGTATGATGATGAAGAGATGTTGATACTCTAGGCCACCCGGCACTTTGAATGGAGATCGGGTCGCTGACGCTTGACGTGTAAGCACGACATTGCGAGCATCGCGTCCTACGAGGCAACCTATGTTCCGAACTCGTGCATAGCGAGCTATTCCGGGCACTCTGCAAGCACATAGTCTGTCAAAAAGCTCTCTAAGCTCTGAAAAGGTCGGTGAAGCTATGCGCCACGACACGCTATGCCTGCCCAGGAAGGAGGAGTTCCAGTTTTAGATCGCACTTTCTTCACCTCTACAACCACGACCTCACTCTTCGATGGAACACTAGACTCTTTCACCACATTTTGGAACATCACGACAACCATACATTGCTGTGACCAGTTCGCAAGACCTCGCTCTTCATATCTCATTGGTCCTCCCCGAGTCTCTCCGAGGCATTGATCTACCGCAAGGCTGAAGATGCAAGGCTGCGAAGCCTCTTTCACAAATCTGGACTCATAGAGCGGCACAAGACTTTTCGCGCGAGGCTGAGTCCCAGAAAGATAAGCTTGCAGCTGAAGCTTTCTTCTGCATAATGCAGTCCAGATTGGGAGATCGAGCAGTATACTGGTACAACGCCTTTATCACAAGTTATGGTTCTACAACACGCAATGCTGGCCACAAAGCGAAGCGGAAAGTCAGTGATGATTCATACGCAGTCTACTGACACAGGTCGCCGGTGTTCCATCTTCTCTTACAAGCATGGCATGACAAAACACGGTGGTTGAACGACAAGGCTGAGTACCTGCTGCACGAAGGATGCTGCATCTTGGGCGGTTTTTTGCACTATACTGATCCTTCGAGGCTTGAGCTCCGATGGATATCATGGAACTCAAAGGCGGGCCCTTCAAGCAATCGTCTTCGAGCCTCGACATATCACAAGAGGACAGTCCATGCCGTAGCACTGCACTACCATTGCTCCAAGCAACTCCAAGACAGCAAGAACATGTCGCTCAGACTTTGGCTTTTCTCTTCTCTCTGGGCCTTGCTCATTGCATCCAGTTATGGCAGTCCAGGGTCACTGATTCCACACTCGGTCGTCAGAAGAGCATCCAGTCCAGATACTTATGCTGCCATTGGCCGACGTCTCGCTTCATCATCTCTGCAGAATGGGACCACTACGTATCAGAAGAACAAGACGCTGGACACTATATGGCAGGATGTCACCCTTTTCAAGTAGTAGGTGCATTACGGCTGTTCGTGATCAGCGAATGACTAACCTGTTCGTCTAGTGAAAAGAGCGGCAGCAATTCGGACGCAACTGGCCGCAATGACAGTCTCTCCTACGACTTCAGCGTCCGTGTCTCTTGCAAGACTTGCTATATCACAGGTCTCGC
The DNA here is from genome assembly GCA_022570795.1 of Sphaerulina vaccinii. Taxonomy (NCBI): domain Eukaryota; kingdom Fungi; phylum Ascomycota; class Dothideomycetes; order Mycosphaerellales; family Mycosphaerellaceae; genus Sphaerulina; species Sphaerulina vaccinii. Next base: position 1,785,915 of record JAKUDP010000008.1, read on the forward strand.
ATCAGCGAAGCTCACAATCGACAGCGGTCAAAGTATCTCGCAGGTACTGCAACAGACAATTAGCAATGTCGAGACAGAGCTGGAGACAATCAAAGACAACGTGACATCGCAGATCAAGGCCTATGCGAAGCAAGAGATCGATCACATTAAGAGTGAAGTGGAACATATATTTGATAAGAGTGTCTCCACCTCGCTCGCGCCGCCTCGGCTCAACATATCGCTCGATGTGTCAGGTCTGAGCGAAGTTCCGTCGACGACTTGACCTTTCGTTTCGAAGACCTGGACATCTACTTGGACTTCGATGTCAACTTGACAGCATCCGCGTCATACACACTACCACTATACAGCTCTGCCAACGCTGCGGAGAATGCTGGCTTCGCTACTGGAATAGACCTTCCTGGCGGGCTCGAGCTTGGTGTCTTCTTCACTGTCGACCTCATACTCACTGTGAACGCAGAAATCGATTTGAATGGAGGTTTCCACATCAAAGTGGACGACTATGTGCAGTTGCAGCTTGCGCTCTTCGGTGATGAGGTCTCCGGCGTAGACTTGTAAGTACGATGCGGCCTCCTCCAGGACACATTTTTTTGACACTCTCTTAGCAAAGGAGTTAAGTACGAGTTCATACCGGTGACGGTCTATGGTGCTCACGCGACTTTCACTGCTATGCTCCAGCTTGGAGCGCGCCTAAGCTTGTCTGATGGCGATCCACTGGACTTCACCCTCCCAGATGGCCTCTCGATTGGTGATAATATGACGGACTTCAAGCTGGGAGGCGGCCTTGAGGTTGGAGTTTACGCCGACGTGGCTGTCTTTACAACGGATATTACAGCGAAGAACGACACAAATGATCCAAACTGTGGGTTGGAGATTGTGCAAGACTACTCCTTGGTCCTGAGCGCTACCGCAGGGGCTCAGGTCACGCTGGGAGCTGCGACGTATGGGCCTGTCGGAAACAAGTCGACAGCAGTCTATTACACCACCTTAGCGAGCTATTGCGTCCCACAACCGGCATCCACGACAGCAACTGTCACGACTACACCTGCAGTACAGAAACGGCAAGATGTAACTCAGACGGTCACGACTTCGATTGCTACCACAGAGGTCCTCATCATACACACCATGACTGCCATAGAGTGCCCTTCCACCTTTACTGGACCATGTCTAGTATCATTGCAGAGCACGACAGTAACGACAAAGACACGGACAGCTACCACATTGGCTACTTCAGACGCCTCGCCAATGATCACAGCCATTCCCTTTGGCAAAAACGTCCATACATTGCATCCCATATCTGGAAGTCCGACGCTATACACACCAACTCAAGGTGCTCTGAGTGGCATCGAAACAGAATTGGCACAAGCTGTGAACCACCACAAAGAGCTCGCTCTAGGCGTCGGAATAGGCGTCGGCCTAGGACTGCCGATCCTAGCTGTGATTGCATGCATCGCGATGTAAGTGAAGTCGAAGTTCTCGTTGCTCCATAACTCTACTGACCATTGCCAATCAGTTTCTGTATCCGAAGAAGGAAATACGCGACTGTGCCCGTGACCGAGATGACCTCGTCTTCACCTCGACAGATGTCTGAGCGATTCTCTATTGGTTCTAGGCACAATAAGGCGGGAGCTACAGTAAGAGAAGCTGAGTTCCTTGTTTATGAAGGGACATAGATCTTGACGTCGTGAAAACATTTCTCATAAACTACACAACATATCTACATGAAAAGCTTCCGAGCGAGTCTATCATACATCATAACCACCTTGAATTGATACTATTATCCAGCGCCCGCCTGAACAACTTCCTCGAAGCCGTGGCATAGTCAGGTTCGTAGTCGTTCAAATCCACGCAAAATGGCTCTTCCCTACAACAGGCGAATATGCAGACTCTGCTACCTCCACCGCAGTCCGCAATACTCAAGCAGTCTTCATATGTCTCCGGACAACCAGGTCCGGTGGTCATACAATAGCCGGATGTAGAATCTTCTATGTCTGGATGACAGAAACAGTCTCCTGATGGGACGTAACTTGAAGATAAGCAACGTGCTGGGTTGTCGCAGTTGCGTTTTGTTTCGACGCAAGCGTGACTGGATGGGGAGCAGTATTGAGTAGATGAACAAATTTCTGTGATGTAGACCTTCCTTGGGTTGTTGCTAATGCAAGTGCATACATCGTAGGAAGCTTGCTTCGATCGTTTGAGTTTCGTGAAGGCTTGTGATTGGGAGTCTGAGGGATTGTAATCTTCCGGCACATCTCGTTTGGCTTGTTTTGTCGCTTCGGGTTGGCATTGTGTTATTGTCGTTGTGGTTCTTGGCGCTGTAGTCGGGACCAGCATGGAGCAGTATGAGAGTGCTGGTGTATAGTCTTCTAGTAATGCTACGAGCTGCCCGAGTTGTCCGGAACTGCAGTCTGTAGCGGTCGTCGCTTTGGCTCCTAGAAGCAGAGAAGTGGCCAGCAGTGGAATGCGCATCTTGGCGCTCAATGTTTGTGAAGATGTCGATTCAGTCGTGTGCCTCGCAGAGGCTTCTGCGCCAGGCAAGAAAAAGTCGCACGCCCGTAGCAGTGAGTTATTGAGGCTCTGTCTCGAGAAGCCTCTGAACAGGTTATATCCTCCCTTGACGGAATTTGCGGTATGCGAAGCCGAGGACAGTAAGGTAGTGTTTGGTTCAGGCAAGTGGCTGCAGCTCCAGATCCAAAAGAGGCCTTGCTATTCCAGATCTAGAGGCTCATCATTCTCATCATGATCGCCTTAGTAGTCGTCTTTTTGACAATGCTAGCACCTGGCTGCAGTCATCAATCTGTGTGTGCGGTAGGTGTAGAAAAGCACGCTGATGATGAAAAGAAAAGGTTCCTTACTGAGATGCACCGCATCGGCTGAACGCCCAGTTTGTAAAGCGGCATCTTGCGAGCCGCTTCTCCATGAAGGATTCGCTTTGGAAGGTTGAAGCCCGTCCGTCTTGTCTGTCCCGGAGGAGGGGACTGCTTGAGAAATCGTCATCCGAATTCGTGCTGACAAGAACAACTTTGGGTTTGGATTGCACCAATTGAGAACGTGCCAGCCACGCGTCCTGCAGCGAGGAGAAAGTCTAATGTGACAGCGTTCAACAGAGTGAAAGTGGTCGTGTTGGATGCGATGGATTTGTTGATGCAAGTCTTATTGATTTTCTCAAGAGAAATGGACAGCATCGGCACTGTTTGCCGGTCGGTTATGCCTGAGGCTTCTATCATGGTATGCTATGTCTGGTACATGCTAACAACCGCCTTTCTTCCCTTGCGTAATGCTCGTCAAGGTCTTGAAGCTTTCTCGTGTTGGAAGTTCGTTAAGGCTTGCTGGAGGAGTCACTTCTGACACTGACACGGTGATCTCGAGATCAGATATATCACCAATCGGCACAGACTTGTCGTCAAACTACACCCGACAGAGTTAGCACTACTTCACGGGAACAAGCACAGTATGATGGATGGAGTTGTACCTTCGCGGCTCGCCAATGCAGGTTCTTCTCAAGGTAGTCTTGCACATCGTCCTCTTGCATTGATGAAAGCTCGCCCGAGCTGACTTTGTTCAGCAGCATGTTCGTCAGTGGAACTGTCCCTCCTGTGACGAGAGATGGCCTCTCCATGCTCGGGTCTGGATGCAAGCTACTGAAAGCCACATGTGTTCCTGCGAGGTTTGGAGAGACTGGCCAGCTGCATGGGTCCGTGTCGTCGAAGTCGCCGATGAATATGTAGATAGCATATGTGGCGTTGAGGGCATGCTTGTTGGAGAGCAGGTTCGCGGTGTACTGTCGTTGGCGACCATCAATCACGAAGCCCGCAGCCGCTTGTGCTTCGCCAACAGTAGCTGCCAGGTCACGCTTTCGTACAGGGCCGCCTCCGTTGTAACCAGCACCATATAGCCTGTTGACTTCAGCTATAGTGTCCTCCTTGATGCCGGTCTGCGTCTCTGGATAAGTATAGCCGAATATCGTTGTGTTTCTCACGTCGTCTGACGTCCACTTCGTGCCTGCGTTGTCGCGTGAGAATGGTTCCAGCGCTGCATTTCACGTTAGCTATGAGTAAGTCGCGAACCATTTCCGAGTTTCCTTACGCGAATCTGCATCCTGAATGGAGCCTATAGTAATAGTATATGTTGCCGACTGGGCAGCCATTGGCTCAACATAACTATCAGGATGTAGGATTAGCCAGATGTCGAAGAAGCGATCGAGACAGACATGATGCATCCAGAAGATCTGTACAGTGTCAGTCACTCTTCCTTCACAAAGTCAGACTGTCGCCACTTACTGGATCGTAGGCAGAGAAGTCTAGATAGGTCATGTGCCCATCGTTCCCAGTAATGCCATGGATAATATCATGCAGTGCTTCTAGTGAATCGACGTTCTTCTCGTCACCTATCCACGCCTCGTTGGAGAACTGCGTAAAATTGTCGTAGAACGTGAGAAGGTTGTATATGCGGTTTGAAACTGTCGCCTGCTGATTGTCCAGCTCTGGCACGATCTTGTCGTTCTGACTTGTAGCGTTTGAGACCCAACCAGTAGGGTACCTTTTCGTCTCGGTCCATGAGGCAAACTTTATATCTGGTATTAGTAGCTGATCTATCACAACACGATGTTGGTTCTGCTTACAGGATCGAAGAACATGTCGCTTTGTGAAATAGGATGGAACTTATACGAATAGAGCGGATTGTCGATTGTCGTCGTCCCATTCGGCATAACCACCTCTATAAGAGGTTGCATGACGATGTCTGGGAGGCAGCTGCCGTTGTTCTCTGGCTTCACTGCCCAGTCCCAGTAAGGCAGTCGTATCAGAAGAGCGGCTTGAGCGTAACGATCGCGAAGTTCTCCTGGCGGAAACTCATTTACGCACTCAATAATGAACTCGAACAGGATCTGCTCGAACAGCGCCAAGTACGCTCGATGCCAGGGTAACAAGAGATTTGAGACGTGCGTACAGTAGCCATTGTTCTCGTTACCGTTCGCAGGTCCTACGCCGTCAAAGTCCTCATAAGGACGACCATGAATTGCTGTACCTGTTCAGCAACGCTCAACTCTTTGGCTTCAGCAAGAAACACTTACCGCATACCCGGTAGTACGAGTGCGGGTCGTCCTGAGGTGTGGCATGGAATCGGGCAAGCCCGAGCAGGAAGATGTTCAACATGTCAGGGCTCTTCTGCAATTGTCTGATCTCGAGCCTGGGCGCTATGCCCGCATCCTGTACTCCAGTGACCGGATAACTGCCACCTCCAGCCTGTCGTTTTCTTTGTGGCAATTGCTGGTCTGGTTGCAATAGTCCATGTATCTGGTGTTCGTGTAGTGGCGTAGCGACTGTGAGGCATGCGAGCCATAGGAAGAATGCCGCATGCTGTATCAATGAGTGTATGTGCATCTCCGGGTACCTGAAGAGCAGGAATCAGCAGCGCTGTGGCGGATGATGTGAAGTTACCATATAGCTCGATCGAAGCAGATGTCTACAGCATCTTAGAGAAAGTGTGTTGAGGAAGTCACGGAATGTCGTACAGTCTTGCCGATAGGTAGCGACTCGATCGCACCTGCGCTACGCTGTGGAGGAGATGTTCGGTGAGAAGAGTTAGGATAAAGAAGTCCATGCAAGGAGATGACAAACTGCCAGATGAAAGGCTAATGTTCTGCCAATGCTTCTGTGTAGGGATCACATGTATGCAGCCTAGGATGACAGCGGCATCGGGTGGGCCGAGAGCGGGCTCCGAGTGTGAGACCTGTGTGCTCCCAGCAGTACCTATGCACGATGAGACACAATTGGCAATACTGTTCGTGGTTCCTGTTCCCTTCGCTGCCATTGAGCATACCTAATCTGCCAGAATTGATGTTGCCTCATCGAAATGCTAGCGTGCTTGCGGCCATGCACCAGGCTATTTCTGTTATTCTGTTGGTAAGATATCCAGGATATTTGCGAAGTTCCAGGACGTCGTACCGGCGTGCACACACGCGGCCAGAGACATGAGCAAGCATGACATGCGGTGATCGTTTTTTGTCGAAAAAGGCCCTGCAGGTACAAGAACCTGGCCGTCGGGTAGAACCTAGGATGTGACAGTCGCGACTGCCGATTATTGTGTTCCCATTTCTTTTGCTCCTTGCTTCACTTCCTCATCTCGTTCCAGCGCTTCTTGCAGATGTATATCAACACACCATTCAGCAAATGCAAAAAGGTGCGCAACACGAGATGCTGATTGCATATCACCACGGCCGCCGGATGTTGCATCTATCGAATATGCTTTCTTCCTTGTGCGAGGCATCCTGGACCCGGTTACATTCCTTCACATTTGCCAGCATGAACACGAGCCGGCCGTGGCAGGGGATTTGTGTTGTATTTTACTTTTTGCACATACTGGATAGGGCTAATAGTTGCACATACCTGAGTGAAGAAGACCTGAGGATTTCCATAACACCCGTCAATCTAAGACAATGGCTGCGCATTCTCGCAACCTGAAGGCTCACTGCTCTTTCGCTGCGAGCGCCATGATCCTATTGAAGATTTGTCGTTCAGACGACTTATCCGGTAAACGAAGGCTCGTCCCATACCAGTTAACAGTCTCGTTTAGGAGATTACCGAACTCTTCGCGGCGCGGCGCCTTCTCTTGTGCTACTTCTTCGCCCTCATCTCCTCACCAAGCTCTGTGCTCGCTTGTACGTTGCACGAGCATATGACATGATCTCCTGCAAAGTCATGTGCTACCGATCATATCTTCCAAGCTCTTCGGCAGAACTTGTCTCTTCAGCGCTTGCACTCTACACAGTTCGATATCTCCTGCTCGGCTTCAGATGGAATGGCATTGGTCAGGCGATCGAGTATCGGGCAGCGGAAGGCAGGGCGAATGGAAGGCACACCATGTGCGTGGCATTCACATCGACCAGAGCATCATTGTTACGAGCGGCACATAGGTGCTCGCCTATATGCATAATGACAGCCAACATACCTTTAGCCAGAACCATCAGTTTGCAGCGCAAACAACAGGTGACAGCAAGAGCTGTACACGATGGCAATCGCAGCACGCGCGACATCTTGATCGCAACGTCCTCATCGCGACCTGCTGGCCGAGTCGACCTCCACGAAGTAACCAAGAGACCTTCGATCCTGAGCATCATGAGACAACGCTACATTCAGCTCATGATCCCAGCCCATCAGAGTCTCGGAAATGCCTCGCGGTAGTATCGCCGTCGTAGAACTCTGGCAGAGCTACGTCGTCGGAACACGTCGTTGCGGCAAGCGATCGAGTAATGCTTACTCGATGGAATGGAGCTGGGTCGGCCATTGAGTTCGAAGGCGCGCGACAGATCCGGGTTGTGTTCGTTGGGAGTTCAGGTTCAATCAGTGTCTGGACAATGTCCATACTGGTGAAGAATGGCAATATCGATGCTCGTTGATCGGTGCATGAGGTATCCGGCAGTCTGGAGATGAGTTCTATTTTCTCATCTGATTGAAACCTCAGGCAAGATGATAAGTGAGTAAGGTACAAATACGGAGATGGCCGTATCAATACTGGCCGCGGCCAACTTGGCCAAGGAATGCAACCCTAGCGTTCTCAACTTCACGACCACACCTGTGCTTATCGTCCTGCTCTCGATCCGGATTGGCCTTATCTCACCTTACCATCGACGACACGGCCACCGCTCGACTGACTAGCGCTCTATTATTGCATTTCTATCGAGTAACACGGTCGCTACGGACGTTCGTCCTTTTCACCGTCTACCGTCATCCAGCCTGCGGCAAATGTCGCCAACTCTTGTCCGAAGACGCTCCTTTGTTCCTATTGCATACCAGCTGTAGGGCGTTGAGTATGCGTCCGCCATGCACGAGGCATTTCTCCATCTGGGGGATCCCTCATATACCCTTATCTGCCGCTCACGCCCCTCATATTCTTGCTCACCTGCATGTGGTTGGACGATCTCACTTCTTGCTTCAAATATTCAGTGCTTAGTAGGCAGTCTGTCTTCACTTCCTTAGCATCTCATTGTCCTGGAGCAGCTACCAGCACTCACCTCCTTCAAATACAGCGCAGCCACCGAGACGACGATAGAAGATCATGGCTCCACACGCTACAGGGCACGATACTCCACTGGAGAACTCCTCGATCGAAGGATCACCTTTGCTATCCGGCGTCGACGCATCTCAGATCAGTGTTGTAGCATCGAGCCGAGCAGTACTGGATAGCAGACTATCCGCAGCGACCATTGTCATATCCACAACCACAGGCAAGATTGTATCGATCTTCAATGAGGTGCTACCTGAATCATCATTCCCACCAGGCACACCTTACGAGGACCATAGCCCGCATGTATTGCTACCTGGCTTGGTAGATGCTCACGTACACCTCAATGAGCCTGGAAGAACAGAATGGGAAGGCTTCTGGACGGGGACTCGAGCAGCAGCATTTGGGGGTGTCACTACTGTGGTGGACATGCCATTGAATGCCATTCCCCCCACAACGACAATCAATGGCTTGAAAGAGAAAGTTGCTGCTGCTCAAGGAAAGTGTTGGGTGGACGTTGGCTTTTATGGTGGCATAATACCTGGCAATGTTCACGAGCTCAAGCCGCTTGTAAGAGCTGGTGTTCGTGGATTCAAGGGTTTCTTGATCGACAGTGGAGTGGAAGAGTTCCCTGCGGTATCATCAACGGACATTCGCCAAGTGTTCGAAGAACTAGCAGATGAGCCGACAACAGTCATGTTCCATGCAGAGATGATTCCACCAGTATCAGCATCTGTCGGCGACGATGTACAATGGTCGCTACCTCCACTGGAACCCACTGGCCCTCTGGACAGATATCAAACATTCCTGGACTCACGGCCGCCATCGTTCGAAGTGTATGCCATCCTCGAGGTCCTGCACCTAGCATATCTCGCTCCGAACCTGCCTCTGCACATCGTCCACCTGTCAGCCGCAGAAGCCATCCCTATGTTACGATCAGCAGTAGCGAGCGGAGTCAAGATCACAGCCGAGACTTGCTTCCACTACCTCAGCCTAGCGGCTGAGAAGATCCAGGATGGAGACACGAGACATAAGTGCTGTCCTCCCATTCGATCACAATCGAATCAGGATGACATCTGGGCGGAAATGCTGGATCTCGATAGCAGTATTATCAAGACTGTCGTGTCAGACCACTCGCCATGCACACCAGATCTGAAACTACTACCATCACATGTCCCAGGCTCACAACCTAGCAAAGCGAAAGGATGCTGCTCGTCAACAGCTGGTCAAGGTGACTTTTTCGGTGCATGGGGCGGCATTAGCTCTGTAGGTCTCGGACTCAGCATTCTCTGGACAGAAGCTATGCGGCGTAACATGAAAGTTGACGAAACCATTCTCAACATCGTGACCTGGTGCTGTCTGAATACAGCCAAGCAAGTCGGCTTAGAAGATCGTAAAGGTCAACTGAAAGTGGGGATGGACGGAGATATCTGCGTCTTTGACGATGAGGGCACGTTCGAGGTAGAACCCAACACGATGCTGTTTCGCAATAAGTGCTCGCCATATGAGGGTAAGACGCTGAAGGGCTTTGCGAGGGCGACATACTTGCGTGGACGCAAGATACATACGCGAGACGCTGGATTTGCGAAGAGCTCGAAACCGGCGGGTGTATTGCTGCTTGAACCTAGGAAGCACTGAACAGTAGCCATCTTCAAAATGACAATACAGTAGAAGTATGACAACTCAAATTGTCCTTCCTGACTCGAATCCATTATTTGCAGACCTGATGAGTAGTAAGTGGTGCCTCAAGAAGGAAGTGCACAGTCAGGTCCCTCCACCAAAAGCGACTTGTGTACATGACAAGGGTCCAAGCAATGTACTTCAAACTCACGTCTTTCGCTCCCGAAGTGTTTGAGAAAGTACACATGTTCGCCCTATATTTGTCATCCATTATTATTGTCACGAACAAGCAAGGTCCATGCCACACCACATTCCACATTTCACAGATCGTGGTTGTCATCGTGTTCGTCTCAAGCCGCCCGATGGGACCAAGATTCACGAAGAATCCCAGCCTGCCGATTCGCTCAATGGCTTCACGCGCTAATGGCTGTACTCCAAATCTCGAAGCATATCTGCGACATCGGGAACAGAGCCAATGAAATGTTTCCGGAATGAGATATAACCAAGATCTGAAGGAATGCCACAACAACGCTCGGATGACAATACAATGCAATTGTGTGTGTAGAAATGGTTCTATCGATAGTACGTCTTGGTTAGGCTGCAGCTTTTGTCACTACATCGAACGCATTCGCACCACACTGCACTTCAAGACTACGATTTGACAACCTGAGGACCTTCTCGACTATTCGCATTAGCTCGAGCTCCATTCCTGCAGCATGTCAGTCATATCGCGATGCGAATGTGAGCCTAGAGACAAACCTGGAGCACCCAATATGGCAATACAGACCGGCTCGAAGATCTCTGCGCCAGTGACTGCAGATGTTCCTGGAACTTGTCCCACTGGAACCACAAGCTCTGGTAGACCTCCCACATATGATACTTGCTCTGGAGAGAAAGTGAACCCTTGCAAGCCATAGCGCTTCTTCTGAGGGTTCTCATCGTAGACATCTCTGTATCTGACCTCTGCCGAGCCCGCAGGTAGCACCATGATAGTATGCTCATCGAAGACGTGCTCCCGGAGAAATCGTCGGAATACTGCACGCTCTGATCCGGCACTCTGGTAGTCTGCATATGTGAGCTTCTCGCCTAAGCTCCATTTGAAGCGAATCATTGGATTGGCATAAGGCTCGCGGCCATGAGCTCGCTTGAAGTCCCGCTTAAAGTCCAACCTGTTGTGATATGCATCATAAAGCTGGATGTGCGCAAGTGTCTTCTGGAGGTAGGTTTCTAGTGGGCGAGCACAATCTTCTGGTACTTTGACCTTCCATTCCTCTCGCAAGTCATAAGGAGTCTGTGTTACTGTTAAATGCTTCTCCATATCTGTCACAAAAGCTTCGATGATTCCACGTTTTGATGCAGGCCATGCCTCGAAGTATGCTGCTGGGAACAGAAGTCTCTTGGGCGACTGCGAAGAGATGTCAGTGCATTGAAGCATATCTTCAGAGTGGCAGGGTTAGTACATCTTTTGGCGTGCGATCCTCATACCAGACAGGTGCAAAGCGTTGCATGTCCACAATCGACCGAGCGAAGGGCCCTATCGTGTCAAGTAACCTTCACCGCGTCAGCACTCACATCTGTACTCACTGCGCTCGATCCACGTACGACGACACTGGAGTAATGCCTGTCATATCGGTAGTGCCATGCGTTGGTCGGAGCCCAAAAATGCCCTGCAATGCCGCGGGACCTACGATGCTCCCGAGAGCTGTGTAAAGCCATCAGCCTACATTCGTGACGAATGTGCGAGCAGCTCACTGTCTGAGCCCAGCGCGTAGTCAAGCCAATCATAGCCTGCAATGGCAGCCGCGCTGCCTGTACTGCTGCAGTCTGGCTCCATATACCCGTCGCCACGAGGGTTGAAAGGACATTGATAGTCAACCCAGTCGTGTGCGTATTCTCCTGATGCAAATTGGGAAGTCTTGGTCTTCCCAACAAGCACTGCACCTGCATCGATCAGGCGCTGCACCATTGGAGAAGTGGAGTTAGCTACGCCATAGAAGGCATTGAAGTCTCGACTTGATGCACTTGTCGAGACCCCTTTTATGTCAAATATGTCTTTGACACCAATTCTCTTACCACTTAGCGGCTTGTCGGCTGATGGCTGGTCGTAATAGTGGCGGGACGGGAGTGGTATGAACTCCTTGGAGACCTCGTAGTATCTGTCGCTATTGTCAACATGCGTAATTGATTCCGCGCCTGGCTAGCCTGGTGGGTCTCACGAGTTGGAACTTGCACCATCAGGCAGAATGCCTATCATGAAGGCTCCGAATGGATCCTCTTGCAGCTTGTACACATGGTGTAGGTGTGAGCCTCGAGCATAGTAGGGGCCATCCCTAACATCGACTGCTGTCTCAACTGCATAGAGCTCACTGCCATCAATGTTGAAGTGGACAGCTTCGGCGATTCCTGCTAACAGGATAGTTTTTGTGAACTCAGAACACATCACATCGTCTCCAGCCAGCAAAGCTTGCAGTCGTGCCTCGACAGCATCGCGGTTGACACATTTGTCACTGTCGCCGTCCTGGAATGAGAGAATAGTCACAGGCACGCCTTGATGTAACGCAGACAAGCGCGATGCGTATTCATTCTGCAGTTCGAAGCGTGTCGAAGGGTTCTTGTTTGCGATGTAGGATGACTGCCCAACCTTGAACCACTCCATCGTCAGTAGAGCGGCGAACTTTTCACCTCATGTCCAGGAGAGAAGAGAAGAGAACGACAGGCTGGAGACCACGATCACAAGGTGGCTGGCGGCTGCGGCTCGCACCGGGAAACCGACAAGGAAGAGGCTCGACCACTTTGTGTTTCCTCTCTTCATTGTGGACACATCAATCCAATGTATATCGCGAAGCTTTTCATCACTGACGGTCATATCATCTGATTGCTAGACACCACAGTGTCATTCACTCGTGGTCGCTAGAACCATTGGTGGCAGTGGCACAAGATGCCTCGGAGCACGGCTAAGCTTCGCTCAAGTTCGAGGTCGGATCAGTGATACTCTTCTCACCATCAATACAAAGGACATACCTCTAGACTGCCCACCAAGAGCCCAGCTTCGACACGATGTCAGCAGCACTGAAGCTAGACACCAAAGCAGCCATAATAGCCCATCTCGAGAGTCTGGCTGTCGCGAACAACATGGCCATCAGAAACCGAGATTTCAGCTCGATTGAGAACATGACATTCGATAAGCCACTACCTCGTTTCGCAGACGAAGCACCAGGACAGCGTTTCACCGTTACAGAAGCCTTCTACCTAGCCAAGAATCTTTGTCAAGCTTATCCGGAATATGATCCAAAGATCATCGAAATGGTCACTACGCTTGGTGATGGCCAACCTTCTGGCGCGACATCATCATCAGAGTCCAAAGATGATTTGAAGAGCATCACCAAAGCTCAGACTTTCTTCACGTATGAACGTGCCGGAATACCACCAGGAACTATCACCAGCTCGGTGATGATAGTTCGATATAGGTGTAAGAACGGTCATTGGGCAATTGAGAGCTACGAGCGCATGCCTGGAGGCAATATGTTCGGCGGGACAGGCTATCTCTGATCAGCGTGCGAAGACCTGTATCCCTACCACTGCCAAGAGCGATCGCAGAGACAGCAGAAGATCACTTACGCAGAGCGTCCATATGGACAATAGTGACTCTGTTCCTGCAGTAATAAGCACGGCCGTAAGCTGGAAACCCTGGCAAGGTGCATCATTGCATCACGAATGAGTTCGAGCGCAGGAACAACAGTCTAGGCCAGGCCAGCCAAGTGTGTCTGCTTCGCTACGACGCACTATCAGAACAAGGTCATTGGCGACATTCAAAGATCAGCCATAGATGACCTCGTAAGAGATTACAGACTGGCGACAGATACATTCCGAATCCCATAGGTCAAATCAATAATAGCTCTATCTCGATCTTTTGCCCTGCGCAGCAAGCAAGTTCCCCAACTGTTCTCTGAAAGAGACCCCATGCCGATTACGCCTCTGCTACGAAGTCTCTACCTGCATGACTCCAGTTTCATTCTCCTTCCCACTGTATCGGAACAGATAGCACGAGATACCCCATAGTGCTCTGAAAGCCTGCACGCGATCTTCCACGTTGAGCAGATCATACCACTTCGTCCTCTGCAACTTCGGCCGACACCATTCGCTGTCCTCGGGCATCGGATGTGGGAGACTTTCCGTTCTGATGTATTCGAGGTAGGCGATGTGAGCTGTCATCTTGAGGATGGAGATGTGATGGTTCAAGGATGAGACCATAAATATCTGCATTGCTACCCGTTAGCACACAGCAGGCGTGTGAACATGTTCAATCAGGCATCAGGGATTGTATGCTCCCATGTCTGACGTGAGTAGTGCAGCTGTCATGTCTTGGAGAAACTCACCTCGTCGTATTGCGAGCTTGGATCCTTGCCTATAGCTTCGTAGTCCATCTTCGCATCCCACACCTTGCTGCCCGGTCTCAATTCTTTCCAGA